>CM060981.1:277906113-279106113 GCA_030765065.1 Deroplatys truncata
ACTTTTTCCAGCACTAATGAGGAATGTTATGCTATTTCACCCTCATGGTGTCTATAGATTTGAACGGCAACAGCTTCTCTCCACTCTGATTCAGCAATTTATTATTTTTTGTTTGAGCACATTTACATCTCAAGAAAGTTTTTTTATTGCAGGTGTGACAGACGCACTTTCTCATCGTTGGAACATTGGTTCCTAACTCCTCTCCTTTAGAATATCAATTATTTTGGTAATATTAGATAGTCTGTACTTTAGTGTAGAATATGGAAGCGCTTCCCTAGATTAATTTACTTAGATATATTTTCTAGATTTATTACTCACATTAGTAATAATTATGGAACACTCCTACGGTTTTGTTGTTATTGTTCTGAGAAACATAGCTTCACGGGTTAGCCTGATGGTCCTGTGGATGTGCTATGACGTCATTGATTTTCATGGTATGTATGTTTTTTCTCCTAGGCTATGCCTGATGGCCCCTTAGAGATACCTTACAAGTAAGATGAAGAGATAATTTTCAACCGGCGCAGTGTGAGTGCGCACATTTAAAATAAACAATTACATATTTTGTCATTGTTTTTCACATTTAAGTGGTACACAAAGAAAAGAATGCATTCTTTCACGTTAAGGTTAACATTAAAATATTTTGTGTACCTGTAAGTTACACCCTCTTGGAGAACCTGGATATACTTTATCCAGGGGGAGTTAGTAATATGATGTTAATGAATAATCATCAATAAACAAGAATAAGTTAATAGTTAGTGCTCAATGTAGATGCATGCTCATTCACAAACAGTTGGTAGCAATGTATAATAATAACTAATAATGTATCACAGTGGTTCATATCAACAACCTTAACAGCTTAAATTCAATGCCGAACTTTGGTAGACATAGTGTCACTAGTGGATGTCAGTTTAAATTCCAAAACACACTTTTTCTACTTTAATTCTGTGAAATAATTTTTGTTTTCCTCTGAAACAGTTTCTTTAAATTTTTACTTAGAAAGCTTGTATTTTTCTGTGAGACCGATTCCTACTATATGTTGTGATTAACTTGAAGATAGGAAGTGACATTTATACTTTATAAATTTTATAATCACGAGCATATCTGTAATTTCTTTTACGAAAAGTTTAGTATTTATTCAATATTCTATTTGGTAAAATAAGCAAGCTTCTGATAGTAATTTGTGTTGAAACCTGCCCACAGGGATGTTGACTTTATTGTTGAATGTTAACAAGTATATGCCGATTGTAGGAATGCAGGTAATAAAAAGGAGCAGAAAAAAGTTTAAGTAAATAAATCAAATTTTCTGAACACGTATATTTTGTGTGTAAAGTTGTAATTTGTGGAAACACAGTAACTTATAAACTTTATTTTTCATTTGCAATTGTTGCTAATACCTTCGATATTTTTAACCTAAATCTTGTTTTCTCTAACACTAATGAAAAACTCATAAATTCAGAAAAATTCAATAATGTCTGTATCATTGAGTTAACTGATAACACCTTATTATTGTAAGTACCTGTTCTTGGTACGTTCACATTATTTTTTTTTATTTTATCAAATATTCTGTAATCTATTCTTTATGAGTCATAGGGTCTCTGAGTGTTTCCCTTTTGTGTCATAATGACTTATTATGAGTGTTCTGAATCTATCACCATTAAGTGCTTTGAACGGCTTACAAACATACAAGAGTCACAGTATTCTGACACATACCTGCATATGATATGGACTTATTGCGTGTGTGAATATCCTTGCTGCCAACAGTACGTCGCACTTCTGAAGTATTCACTATGGACTAATACTTGGTGTATTCATCAGCCAGCCTGTGCAGACCACTGCTTATACTTATTTACTTCTTCATACAATGGATACCAGACGTCCTTTACAACAATGAACAAGACTTGGAGTTTACCTTAGTTATTATTTGTCTCCAGAGTAAGCTGTTACTGCAGCTCATATCTCTGGCCATATCCTTCTCTGCAGGAAGTGATAACGAAATGCTGGTTTTTGCAGTTTTGTCAGCATAGCCGATATACAGGGTATGTCACTCACTTCGTTACTTCAAGAATTACAGGTGTAATTCCTCCAACTTACGGTCCATGGTTCAATGCCCAAGAATGACCAAGGTATTTCCAGTACTCCAGATATTACTCGAGCACTCTATTCAATTATTTTCCTCCTTTTCTGACCTTTTCTTTGACTCACTACTATTATTATTGTAATTTGTAATTGTTTATACTCATGTAATAATTTTTGTGTGTTTATGTGACCTTGTACCATTCTTTTGATTTTTTTATCAACATACAGCGGCAGTGTGTTGTTTTGATGCCGGGGCAGATGTAACGTAGGGTCAAGTTAAGTTAAATTATTTTCCTAAAAATTACTTTTCTTTAGAATTTGGTTTATGTGAAGCTTATTTCTTGCATTCTTACTTCACATGGTGCAACACAGGATGCATGAGCTGGACATTCAGTGCCAGTCATATCCTTGTGATATTCTGTGGGTGATGCCAACTCATAGAGTAGAGGTTATCTCTCCATATATGGAATGTCCTGTGTGGAGGTGTCTATCTATGATATAAAACCCCTTTCATAAGTCTATGGGCATGGCAGTCTTGATAGGAACAACCCACGTGCAGCCCAGATCAACATTTACCTTTGGGTATGGCAACCAGCGTAACATCTGCTCAATGGCACTAGGTAACTAGAAACTGATTAGTCTTAAACACTTAATCCTAAAACTGGCTTGCTTGCTCACTGTCTGTGTGTCTACTCGTTTATTACATTAAATCTGTTATCCTTTTTGTTAATTGTGTCTTGCTATTCGGAGTTGCTCACCAACCCTTAATCCTGCTACGCTCCCAAATGCACGTCTTCAACCCCCTTCAAATCTAAGGCGTGACATTATTTTATTTTCCTTTCTCTACTAAAGAAAAGTAAAATAATAATAATAATAATAATAATAATAATAATAATAATAATAAGCAGATGAAGTATTACAAATGAAAACATCTACATATATCGAGATTTCACCGAATATACAACTGTTGAGGCTTGCTGAACCAAAAAAATAATAACTAGAGAAATTTCCGCGCGCGCGCGCGTGTGAACCAAAGGTCGGATAATACCAAGCTTGCATTTAGGTTCAGTGACGCCCATTGATATAATACGAAGAATTTCATGAAACTCCTCCCATCTCACAGTACTCTTTAAATGGAACAATTTTGGTTATTTTGTATTTTCCCAAAAATAGGTTTTGATTAAAATACCACATGTGTAAGAAGATAAATAAAATGCATATCTTGAAATTTCTGTGAAGCACCTGTGAAGTTCTCTGCATTCTGACTTATATAATTGGTAAACCGTAAGAGATAGACAAAATCTTGACTATAAAAAGAACGTAAGTCTCGTTAAAGCTCACAATTTGTGTAGAATACATCCTTTATGGAGTTAACCAGTTCCTAGATATCCTTTGTTATTGTTTCAGTTTTCATATACTTATACCTTTCTCAACTATGAAGTCACAGTCGTTTCGCAAGGAGCTTGGGATTTTAAAGCCACCACATAGCCACACACTCTGAAAATCTGACTCGCTGTACCTTGTGTATAGCACAAGAAATGTGATTTGGACGTTTATATGGATTAGCAAGAAGAAGAGAGAATAATGAGCGTTTGTAAGAATAATTTGTAGAAAAATGAGTAGAGAAGCTCATGTGAATTCAACACACCAAATTTTTTAATTTTACGCAGGTTAGTCACCTTTAGTTCCACAAATAAAGTTCGTATAGACCCCTGTTTCGAAACGTACTTCAAAATAATTCAAATTTAACTTCCTTCAGGACCACACGGATCCGTGCCATGGAATATCTGCATACTGGTTTAGATTATGTTCAGATCATCCATATTCCTGGTCATTACGTTTGTTATTACTATGACACCAAAAATGTGTTTATATTACTCGTTGAACAACGGTAGATTATGAAGAAAATTAAGTACTTCGAAACATCTTTTTCCCAATTATGAACTAAGAATAGTCAAATTTAAAAAACAACAGTTTAATATTGGTGTACTTTTGCAACATTTTACGCAGTTTCTTTAACACGTAGTTCTAACCACAGAAGCTAGAATGATCACAAGCTGATAAGAATGCGCTTCAAATATTTCAAGCATCTATTATTACGCACTTACAGTAGGATTCTCAGTTCAAAATTAAAATAAGTGTATCAAATTTAGCTTTGTATAAATGATACATACGCTCGACATAACGTTCTAGAACATGGCTTAAAGAAAGAAAGAAAGAAAGAAAGAAAGAAAGAAGGAAAGAAAGAAGATGAAAAAAGTTGGGTTAAATTGCCATGACTTTACCTACCCATCATGTATTGTTATATGTTCTCTACATATTATGCTTACGGTAGCTTATTTTTTTCTATCCAATTCATGTTAATGCAGATAAAAATTTATAGAAATTATTTCATTACGCGTTTTCGTGGTACATAGTACAACAAAAAGCTATAGGGACAGTAAAATCTTTACAGATCTTCATCTTCCCTATGTTTTTCTTTTTTCTTTTCTTTTGTTTAACTCTTGCACTTTCCCTAGTTGATGACATTACATAAAATGTAATCAGAATGAAGAGGGCAAATGAAGAGGGCTTCATAGCCCATTTGCAGAAAATTCAAGATATACAAATGTTATTCTCCACGTCAATGTCTCAAACATGCCGCATTTTAATCAAAATAGTCAAAGCCGTTTTTGAGAAAATAAAATAACAATTGAGGAGATCGACGTAAAATGGGCATATAGACCAGAAACAGTTGGAATTGTTTATTCACTTTTTAGTGGTCAACAAAAAGACCTACAGGATTCCAACTTAGCAAGATATATGGAATTAGTCCCTCAGCTCAAGAAGAATACACTCTACTCCAAGAAACCAAGAGAACACACTTGATCATACAATCTGGCTATGGGGCAAATAAAGGGCAGGTATGCCGGCAATATATTATGAACTTATTCCAGGTATCTGTAAAACGCTCCGTATATTTCAAAATAAGCTGTTACTAAATGAGTCTTTTGAAGAAAAAATAAAAAATAGGCGCTCAATCAAACCATCCAAGAAATGTGACCAGGGATGTTATCACCTTAATGGGTGATTTTTTTAAAGAAAAAAATGATAGGCGTTTGAAAATGAAGTACAAAACTTATTTTGAATACTATAAAACAAAACTTCGTACTCTATGCGCAAGCCTAAACCTGATGCGTGTGACTTTTGTGAGGAGTGTAAACAAAAACTAATACAGAACCCCAATGATCAATGCCGTCCAATGTATGATCTCCACAAGAGAAAAGTGAATAAAAGAAAGGAGCTACGTGATAACCACTTAAAAACAATCCAAAGAGGATCTTTCATATTTAGTGATTGATTACTCTCAAAACTTTCCTATTCCGAAAATAGATGCAAACACTCAATTCTATAAAATACTGTTTTGCCTGTACTGTTTTAACATTCAGGTTTTCAATGATGACTCCAGCTATTCTTATTGTTTTACTGAGTGTGATGGAAAGAAGCATCAGTAGGGTATATAGGGGAGAGCTGGCGCAGTTTTTTGCGTTTATATGGGAAAGGATAGGGAAAACGAGGCTAGATGCGGTGGAAAATGCGTTCATATGGGGAAGATAGGGACTACGAGGATCGATGCTAGGCCAAGTCATGGGTTGAAGGACTGGGGATGTGTTTTATATGAGAGATACGGGGAATACGAGGAGAAGTGTTGGACTAGATAGGGGTTGAGATATGGAATATGCATTTATATGGGAAAGATAAGGAAAACGTGAACAGAGGCTAGGATAGACAGATGCTGAAGCAGGGGGAATATGAACATATTTACAGGAGAGATAGGGGATACGTGGAGAGGTACTAGACTATTCAGGGTTTGAAGGGTAGAGTATGGCTTTTTATATGGAGAGATGAGGAAAACGAGGGTATATGCTAGGTTGAGAGAACCTTCAAGGAGGAAAAAATGCGTTTATATGGGAGAGATAGGGAAAACGAGGAGAGTTCTGAGGTAGAGCAGGGACTGAAGGAGGGAGAGATATGCTTTATACGACAGAGATAGGGCATGCGAGGGGAGGTGCTAGTGCAGACAGAGGTTAAGGAGTACGGTATACATTTATGAGGAATATATGGAAAACGGGGGCAGGCGGTATGATAGACAGAAGCTGGGGCCACTTTTGCGCTTATATGGGACAAACTGATCACGCTATGTAACAAAGGAATCACGCTATGTAACAAAGGAATCACGCTATGTAACAAAGGAATCACGCTATGTAACAAAGGAATCACGCTATGTAACAAAGGAATCACGCTATGTAACAAACTGATCACGCTATGTAACAAAGGAATCACGCTATGTAACAAAGGAATCACGCTATGTAACAAAGGAATCACGCTATGTAACAAAGGAATCACGCTATGTAACAAAGGAATCACGCTATGTAACAAAGGAATCACGCTATGTAACAAACTGATCACGCTATGTAACAAACTGATCACGCTATGTAACAAAGGAATCACGCTATGTAACAAAGGAATCACGCTATGTAACAAAGGAATCACGCTATGTAACAAAGGAATCACGCTATGTAACAAAGGAATCACGCTATGTAACAAACTGATCACGCTATGTAACAAAGGAATCACGCTATGTAACAAAGGAATCACGCTATGTAACAAAGGAATCACGCTATGCAACAAAGGAATCGCGCTATGTAACAAAGGAATCACGCTATGTAACAGTCTCATCACGCTATGTAACAACACGTACCAAGCATGTAGCCAAGTAACAAAACGTAAGAACAACACGTAACCAATCTATTGCTAAATCAATCTAAACTAATTCATCCTTCATAACTTAGACAATAAGTACGAGAGCCTAGCCCAGATTAACCCGACCAATCCTAAACGTTCCTCTCAGCATCTATTCTACTCGGTCATCGACTAACCTAATCTGGCTAACCAAAGATAACCTCAACTTTCTTTTAGTGAAATTGCAATGTTTTATTCAGGTTTTATTATTCGAGAGTTTTAATTGAAAAGTTTACGTCAACATACCTTTATTTTAGTTCCTTGTAGGCGTCTCTCCCCTTTTTATCTAGGCTTGAGACTAGCACTAGGATTGCTCCTAATGGCAGGGTTACCACCTTCCCTTCCATCTTCTTCTTTCTTCATCGGACGTCAGCTAGCTGCATATACAGCACACGGATAACCTTCATTTTTTTAAGATTGTAGACTCGCGAGAAAATCTTCATATTCAACTTAAATTCTCTTATACACTACTTGTAATGCTGTAATGTCCATAGGCGTATGTCGTTATTCCGTCCTCAGCAATAATTCTTTTATCGTCGTATGGTGTCAATGTAATTTTATTCACTTGTACTGTGGCAAGAGCATGCTGTCGCGACAGGATCAGATTCATGGGCGTTCTGGTAATTTCTCCGGTTTTAAGGCAGTCAGTATAGCTCTCGAACGTGACGTACTGCTTAATAGCACTACGTTTTATACCTTTAATCTTTTTTATCATTGAACCGTCGATATCTAGGGCATACATTTTAGGTCGTAGCCCTACAAAGCGTTGAATGATTTTACCATTAGCCTCATCTTTAAATTTCCCAAGTACCTTCTTGTTTAGAGGTGAATAGCATATATGGCTTGTAGGATAATCAGCAGTATCTAGGTGCTCAAGAAAACGTAGCTTATCCTGGTACACATCTTCAGTTGTAACACGATGAATGAACGAATCAGTGTCCATATACATAAGCTTCAGGTTTTCAGCTCCATAATACGGTAACAACACATCATAGTGATACCGGTACATTAATGTCTTGGAGATATCCAACACACTCATACCGATGTATATAGGCTTGTTGAACATGATCTGTCGGGAGGCCATATGTACAGCAGCTAGATTATCAGCATATATCGTCCTGTCGATAAACGTTGGCTTTGCAATTAACTTTTCCAGAGTCTTCTCATTTGTCACCAGTCGTATATCCATACGGTTACGCAGGTTCTCCATAGTTTTTCCGAACATAGCATTGTTGAACAATTTGTAGAGATCCTTCTCAAAATCATTTCCAGCTTGTTGTCGTAGTCTGTTGTTAAATTCCACATACGGTTTTAACCATCGGGACTGTTGGAATTGTAGCACACGATGGATTTTTGTTAACCGTAGTCCATGACTAAGAGCTTGCTTCAAAGCCTTGTAATGCACTACATACTTCTTTCGAGGTCCTAGATGAGGTATCAGTTTCTTTGTAGATGCCTCCAATGGTTTCATACACTCTGGCAGGAAAGGTAGATCGTTGTGTAGATCGTGAAGTTCTGCAGGATACTCGATGTCGACTTCTAATATGTAGCCGTAAGGATCATCTTCTTGTAGTCTTTCTAAGTCAATTTTTTCAGGCGACACCCACTGAAATCCACCATAAGGGAGAGCGTGACACATTGCCCACCCATATTGGTTATTAGCGTCGTCATATGTGATAAATTGGGTTGGTCTCGACGGATCAAACTTCTCCATATATGTGTTATTAGCCTCTGCATACCGATGGGAAACTTGACATAAACCTCCTCTTATACCAGATTCCACCATGAGTAATTGATCATAATCCTGTAACAGTTCCAGCTTAATTCCAGTATACAGTAACATGGCGTCCCATGTAAGACCTAGAGAGGTAAAATAATGTGCAGGATCAACTTTGTGTGTTTTGAGGGTTTGCTCTCTGAACGTCTCAAAGACATCAGCTAGGAGAAGTACAACCGAAGTTAAGTAGAGATCGCTGTACTCTCCCAGGTTTCTCACATTAAACAGCTCCCATACATTTTTAGCATGATCGTAGTCAGCATCACTAATTTCTTCTTCATTTAATCTATTGTAGAAGGAGTCCTTAGGAGGTAAGCAGGTTTCGTTCAGGACATCCCATGATGTAACAAAATCATATGGAAATACACCCTTACGGGTCATCAACTTCAATTTGTCTTCTCCAAAGTACTTTAGCGTTTCAGGATATGAGGTTAGATTTTTTACCAACTTATCCAAGCTTGTACTGAGGAATCGGAAGCTATCCACAAATCGAAGCTTTATATCTCCAACATACTTGGTGAATGAGATATAGCTTTCTTCAGAGTTAGGAATTACTTCCACACGTTCACTTGTACAACCCAGCTCCTTAACAATGAAATGAGAGTCATATCCGCTAAGGTTATGCATGAAGACTGGTATATATTTAGGTGTTTTACAGGCTAAATTACATTCATTATGAAGACTTCCACGATATTCACCGCTGATGTGATCATGTTCGCGTACTTTATAGTTCTCTTCTGTAAAGGGTTTTCCACACAAGTAGCATACTGTAGAGGCGCTGAAATCCAACTGCTCTTGATCCGTAAGTTTCAGAGGCTTAGCAGATTTGTATATGTCATCAATGATTTTTGCAAGAGATGTCAGGTACAGCATAAACTTCTGAGCAGCATCAGCACCACGATACACATAGGGTTGCTTAGGAAGACCAGTTTCCAGATGTCCAACGTTGGTTGATGGTTTAACGTAAACACAGAAGCTCATTGCTGTGTGCTCTTGATAAGGGCTTGTATAGGAAGTTTCAGGATTGGGTATACACGTATGGCATGGAGTGAGAATACTTTCAAAGTCTGCGTAGATGACGTAAGGTAGTTTCAACATCCTCTCAACATTTTTAAACTGAACAATTGATTTCTCCTTGGTAGGCATAACTACCCTCGCAACACCATGTTGAATACAGATTGATGCATGTTCCTGCAGTTTTTCCTGTCCACTTAGTCCATATCGATCATCAAAATGTGTAAAGCAGCGCTTACAAGTATAAACCCGTCCATTATGGCTAGTTTTCTGGCGTCGAACGAGTTTCTCAAAATTCTTGATATATACATAGTGATGTTTTCCACTGCTGTCATTCAATAGTAGCAGGTCGCGATGTTCAGGTAGTTCAATGTCAACAACCTTTATCGGGTACACTTCATGCTTCTCATCCAACCCGAAAACGTTAATAGACATCTTGTTAAGCTTCTCAAATTTAGGTATTTGAGAAAGTGGAGTAGGGTAAGAAACACAGCTGAAGTCGTACTTATCTTGAGGTTTCTTATATTTGCTCACCCGTTGTGCATCCTTCTCAACGAATTTGGCCAATACAGAGTACATGAAACATAGCTCATCAGTTAAATTCTGGATGTTAATGCAGGCTTTTCTTGCTTCAACAGAGGGAGGTAGGTGTATGTAGCTACTTCCTCGCAACGGGTTGTACTTGTTAATACGAAGGCGTACCCCTTCCACAGTAAGCAAGGCCCAGCTGCTACCCTTAAGCTGAGACTCATCCATTTCAGTAACCAATTTCTTGAATTTCACTTCCAGCATAGAGTCCAGATCAGTTTCTAGGAAAACAGCTTGATTTCTGGTTTTAAATGTCTTGTCACAGGTTTCTCCGATACTGTTAACAAATCTACACTCAGCCAGCAGATTAATTTTAACACTCTTATGAATGCTAAGCTCTTTATGCACAGCCTGGATTATCCGTTGTTTTGCCTCTCGCAGATACATATTCAGGTCCTTAATCGATTCACATCGTATAAAATACGATTTCAAACGTCCATGGAATGAAGTTTCGTATTCTTTCATATCACAGTCCTCCATTGTTGACAGCAACTGATGTTTAGTTGGCTCCAATCTTCTTTTCTTCTGAGGGCTGCTTATTTCACATATATCTTCGTGTCGCTGCCCCTTATAACCATCTTTGAAGGTTACATTACAATGTTTACATTTGAAGAGCTTCTTGCAGCTCATCTCGTGTCTTCTCTTGTCATAACCTCGGAGGAACTTCTTCCCACATTTTCCGCATGCATATCCAGTAGCGCTTGGAATAATATCCTTATACGAGGACTTATTCATCTTTATTCTTGATGTAATAACGTATTAATCACTGATCAATGAAATGTACGCCTTGATATCACTTAGAAAGCTGATTATTCTTGGAGAGAACACGATGTTAACACCTCAGAGATGATCAACAGAATGAATTTCAATACTCAAGTTCGCTCTATTTATAGAGAAGGCACGAACCTTTTTTAATCAATTATATCCTGATTATTAATACTAAAAACGGTGATGAAGCGTATAAGCTCTTATATATTTCAATTCGTGTTACACTGATGTTCGAGCGTCTCCGTATAGCTTCGTATGTTTAGAGAGAAAGTGTAAAGTATTGTGAAGATGTTATGTATTGTTCGGCTATAATCGTACAGATTCGGAGAGCTTGACTGGTGAAGGTGATGAACGATCCGTCAACCGAGCAGGAGGCAAGCAGTCCCTTCGCGCAACGAAACCTAGATGCAAAAGAAAGAAAATCGTGTTAGATGAGAAACCACCCAGACATTCGCCTGCAGACCATGGAAAACCATGAAAAAATATGTCAGAGTGAGCGTCCAACGGAACTCGAACCAGGGACTCTAAAAGCACACGTGAAAGGTACAGATTATATAGAATGAAAGGAAATCGGTGACGGTGAGAAACCACTCCAGCATTCGCCTGCAGACCAGGGAAAACCTAAAAAATATGATGTCAGAGTGATCGACCAACAGGGAAATCAAACAAAAGACCTTAGAAACATATAGGTTAAGATGTAAATCAAATAAAAATGCAATAAAATCGTGATAGATGAGAACCCACTCAGACATTCGCCTACAGACCATGGAAAACCATGAAAAAATATGTCAGAGTGAGCGTCCAACGGAACTCGAACCAGGGACTCTAAAAGCACACGTGAAAGATACAGATTATATAGAATGAAAGGAAATCGGTCACGATGAGAAACCACTCCAGCATTCGCCTGCAGACCAGGGAAACCCTAAAAAATATGATGTCAGAGTGATCAACCAACAGGGAAATCAAACAAAAGACCTTAGAAACATATAGGTTAAGATGTAAATCAAATAAAAATGCAATAAAATCGTGCTAGATGAGAAACCACCCAGACATTCGCCTGCAGACCATGGAAAACCATGAAAAAATATGTCAGAGTGAGCGTCCAACGGAATTCGAACCAGGGACTCTAAAAGCACACGTGAAAGGTACAGATTATATAGAATGAAAGGAAATCGGTAACGATGAGAAAACACTCCAGCATTCGCCTGCAGACCAGGGGAAACCATGAAAGAAATCAAAGGGCTGAGCGACTGACAGATAGAGTGTGCGACCGACAGAGAAATCAAGCAAAAGGTTTCTAGAGACAAAAAAAGATGCAATTGAAACGGAATCGTGATAGATGAGAACCCACTCAGGCATTCGACAGCAGACCAGGGAAAACCATGAAAAATCGATATCGGAGTAAACAATTGATTGAAATCTAACCCCTGAACCCTAGAAATTCACGACAACTGAAAACGAAACCCAGATGTAAAGGAAATTTTGTACACCCTTGACGAAAAAACCCCGTCCGCTGGGGAAGTAACCTTTAAGTATACAATTGACGTCTGTCATACCGATAAGGAACGGTTTGAAAGGCTTCCTAATTGCTCTACGCAAGTCACCCGAGCAAACACAGGAAATTCCTAAACCAGACAATTACAAGCCTGCTAAAACATTTTTTCCTACAATAAGTAATTTAAATTCTATATGAAGATTATTCCAAAAGTTTCATATCTCTTATTTCCTTCAATAAAATATCGAATATGACTCTAGCACCAGGAAAAAAAAATTAAACGGAGGGAAGCGATATTTTCTTTTTACGCTGAAATTATAATTAAACGCATAGCGTTCTTGCAGGAAAACCCGCCCATATAGATTATAGGAATGGATTCTGTTTAAAACATGTATTTTCACGCGGGGTGTATAGATTGTATCAGTAAGCATTCGTGACTATTACAATTATTTCCAAGTATTATTTTAAAAAAGGTTGTCTTATTCTCTTAGTAAACATAGGTCGAGAACGTTTTCTTTACTTGGTATTTAGGGGCGTTCTTGCAGGAAAACACTCCCCATATAGATTATAGGAATGGACTCTGTTTAAAACATGTATTTTTCACGCGTGGTGTATAGATTGTCTCAGTAAGCATTCGTGACTATTACAATTATCGCCAAGTATTATTTTACAAAAAGATTGGCTTATTCTCTTAGTAAACATAGGACGAAATCGTTTTTTAAACAACTCTCCATTCGAGAGATATTTTTTGATTATTCCAGCAGAGAGAGAGAGAGAGGGAGAGAGAGATCGAGCCATATTTGTTTAAAAAAGCTTTTTTTTCATTCACAGGAAATCTTCGAGAATATTCGAGGAATTATTCAGTTGTACACCCTTGCTAAAATAGTTTGTATACCCTTTGAAGAATGTATACCTGGCTGGCGGAGTCTTGGAAATACCTCTGACGACAGGCTGTCACCTGCACGACATTTTGGACATTTATACATTAGGGAGGCTATTGTGCTTTAAAATGGGATAGCTGTTTTAAGCTTTCCACAACAAATTTTTTCCCGATAATTAATATAAATTCTACATGGAAATTATTAATGATTAGGTTTTGAATTAAACGTATACTGTATAGATTCTGTACTTAAGCATTCGATTGTATATTTATCATTATTTAAATACTCACATACAAGAATTGCAGACATATCAAAAATTGTAGAATTTTCTCCACCCTTATTTAATTAAAATTCATGTATATACTCTATTATTTAGCGATTTTTTTCAATAATTTCGCCCTCTCATGTACATCATTCGTCAAAAAATCAGTGTACAATACGCATTTTTATACGTTTTAATGTTCGTTTATTTTTAAAACCGCTGCATTTACCCGTAATTACGAGCAATAATGTTTTTCAGATTTACTCAGATGTGTAGCTTGTAGAATCGAATTAGGAAATGTTTTAATAAATGTATTGTATTTTTTAGGTTAAAGCATCTACATTTTAAAGATTGTTATATTTTCATTTTTTAAGACTTCCTTTGTTAAAGATGTCTTGCAATCTATTTTTAAATTTCTTTTAAAAACCAAAGCGCACGTTAACATCTATAAGGACTCATGTGTCGGGAAGCTAACATGGCGCCAGTCATCTTTTAGAGGCGTACCTTTCATGTCGATAAAGTAGCGAGCGACCGACAGGGCGAGAGACCTTCTTTCAGCGGAAAACAGATAGCGGTAAAGTAAGCCGTGCCATGTGGAACCAAACACTGAGAAAGAGACAGAGGGTGGGGGTAGGCGGAAGAGACGCGCTGGGAGAGAGAGGTGAGTCCCTTCAGTTCGCCTCAGCGCGTCGTAAGGTTCGGACCTATACGTAGTAGCATGCATACCAACGCAGCTCGCGCCAGCGTCTTACGTAATTTAGTTTTTTATGCTCACTATACCATTTAAATGTACATTCATCTAAGAGATATAATATTCGTCAGGATGTCAGATGTCCAAATATACATAACAAAGAAATTAGTTACTGATATAAATGTAATATCGTACGTTCACCATTTTATTTTTAATTACTTTTTTTATTTTATTCGAGGATGAATTTGTATTCATGTCACGGGATTCAATCCTAGTCCTCCAGCTCGACTTGGAACAACAATCAATAACGAGCTACAATCCAAGGATATAATCGGTAATAATACAAATATTTTGATAAAGACCATCAAATAAAAAGGCCTGTAAACGTATGTATTTCCCCTCACTTCCCCTCTACCCCCAAACCCCACAGTAGATAATATATACCGCTACGCAGCTTCAAAGCCGATGTCAACCACTGATAAGTTCCTTTATTCTATGCCGCCGACTCCCACCCCCGCTTTTTGCTATTCCGACACCGCCATTTACGATGAGAACAATAATGCATTGTCCTGTGTCTCTGTTTTGCGGTGAAAGAATAGCACACGTGAAAACACTTAACCTTTGTGGTTTCACCCTTAAAAGCTACTGGAGCATGATACCCCATCCTCTCTGCTCTACTCCCACGCTGGCTTAGACGATTTGAACAATAGTCCATTGTTCTCCAATACCAAGGTCAGCGTGGGAGTAGAGCAGAGAGGATGAGTTAGGGGGATCGGGTGTCCAGTAGCTTTTAAGGGTGAGGTCACAAGGGAAGGGGTGGGGGAGGGGTGGCCGCCAGCACGTGACCAGACCACATGGGGGAAGGGGGCGGGGCTAGTGGCACGTGCGATCAGGGCGGCAAATAATAGCGCACAAAGGGAAGGGGCGGGGCTAGCGGCACAGAACAAAGAACCTTATCAGATGGCGGCAAATCCTTTGTTTCAGAACCGGTATATATTATCTACTGTGGGGTGGGGGGAAGAGGGGAAGTGAGGGGAAATACATACGTTTACAGGCCTTTTTATTTGATGGTCTTTATCAAAATATTTGTATTATTACCGATTATATCCTTGGATTGTAGCTCGTTATTGATTGTTGTTCCAAGTCGGGCTGGAGGACTAGGATTGAATCCCGTGACATGAATACAAATTCATCCTCGAATAAAATAAAAAAAGTAATTAAAAATAAAATGGTGAACGTACGATATTACATTTATATCAGTAACTAATTTCTTTGTTATGTATATTTGGACATCTGACATCCTGACGAATATTATATCTCTTAGATGAATGTATATTTAAATGGTATAGTGAGCGTAAAAAACTAAATTACGTAAGACGCTGGCGCGAGCTGCGTTGGTATGCATGCTACTACGTATAGTTCCGAACCTTACGACGCGCTGAGGCGAACTGAAGGGACTCACCTCTCTCTCCCAGCGCGTCTCTTCCGCCTACCCCCACCCTCTGTCTCTTTCTCAGTGTTTGGTTCCACATGGCACGGCTTACTTTACCGCTATCTGTTTTCCGCTGAAAGAAGGTCTCTCGCCCTGTCGGTCGCTCGCTACTTTATCGACATGAAAGGTACGCCTCTAAAAGATGACTGGCGCCATGTTAGCTTCCCGACACATGAGTCCTTATAGATGTTAACGTGCGCTTTGGTTTTTAAAAGAAATTTAAAAATAGATTGCAAGACATCTTTAACAAAGGAAGTCTTAAAAAATGAAAATATAACAATCTTTAAAATGTAGATGCTTTAACCTAAAAAATACAATACATTTATTAAAACATTTCCTAATTCGATTCTACAAGCTACACATCTGAGTAAATCTGAAAAACATTATTGCTCGTAATTACGGGTAAATGCAGCGGTTTTAAAAATAAACGAACATTAAAACGTATAAAAATGCGTATTGTACACTGATTTTTTGACGAATGATGTACATGAGAGGGCGAAATTATTGAAAAAAATCGCTAAATAATAGAGTATATACATGAATTTTAATTAAATAAGGGTGGAGAAAATTCTACAATTTTTGATATGTCTGCAATTCTTGTATGTGAGTATTTAAATAATGATAAAGATACAATCGAATGCTTAAGTACAGAATCTATACAGTATACGTTTAATTCAAAACCTAATCATTAATAATTTCCATGTAGAATTTATATTAATTATCGGGAAAAAATTTGTTGTGGAAAGCTTAAAACAGCTATCCCATTTTAAAGCACAATAGCCTCCCTAATGTATAAATGTCCAAAATGTCGTGCAGGTGACAGCCTGTCGTCAGAGGTATTTCCAAGACTCCGCCAGCCAGGTATACATTCTTCAAAGGGTATACAAACTATTTTAGCAAGGGTGTACAACTGAATAATTCCTCGAATATTCTCGAAGATTTCCTGTGAATGAAAAAAAAGCTTTTTTAAACAAATATGGCTCGATCTCTCTCTCCCTCTCTCTCTCTCTCTGCTGGAATAATCAAAAAATATCTCTCGAATGGAGAGTTGTTTAAAAAACGATTTCGTCCTATGTTTACTAAGAGAATAAGCCAATCTTTTTGTAAAATAATACTTGGCGATAATTGTAATAGTCACGAATGCTTACTGAGACAATCTATACACCACGCGTGAAAAATACATGTTTTAAACAGAGTCCATTCCTATAATCTATATGGGGAGTGTTTTCCTGCAAGAACGCCCCTAAATACCAAGTAAAGAAAACGTTCTCGACCTATGTTTACTAAGAGAATAAGACAACCTTTTTTAAAATAATACTTGGAAATAATTGTAATAGTCACGAATGCTTACTGATACAATCTATACACCCCGCGTGAAAATACATGTTTTAAACAGAATCCATTCCTATAATCTATATGGGCGGGTTTTCCTGCAAGAACGCTATGCGTTTAATTATAATTTCAGCGTAAAAAGAAAATATCGCTTCCCTCCGTTTAATTTTTTTTTCCTGGTGCTAGAGTCATATTCGATATTTTATTGAAGGAAATAAGAGATATGAAACTTTTGGAATAATCTTCATATAGAATTTAAATTACTTATTGTAGGAAAAAATGTTTTAGCAGGCTTGTAATTGTCTGGTTTAGGAATTTCCTGTGTTTGCTCGGGTGACTTGCGTAGAGCAATTAGGAAGCCTTTCAAACCGTTCCTTATCGGTATGACAGACGTCAATTGTATACTTAAAGGTTACTTCCCCAGCGGACGGGGTTTTTTCGTCAAGGGTGTACAAAATTTCCTTTACATCTGGGTTTCGTTTTCAGTTGTCGTGAATTTCTAGGGTTCAGGGGTTAGATTTCAATCAATTGTTTACTCCGATATCGATTTTTCATGGTTTTCCCTGGTCTGCTGTCGAATGCCTGAGTGGGTTCTCATCTATCACGATTCCGTTTCAATTGCATCTTTTTTTGTCTCTAGAAACCTTTTGCTTGATTTCTCTGTCGGTCGCACACTCTATCTGTCAGTCGCTCAGCCCTTTGATTTCTTTCATGGTTTCCCCTGGTCTGCAGGCGAATGCTGGAGTGTTTTCTCATCGTTACCGATTTCCTTTCATTCTATATAATCTGTACCTTTCACGTGTGCTTTTAGAGTCCCTGGTTCGAATTCCGTTGGACGCTCACTCTGACATATTTTTTCATGGTTTTCCATGGTCTGCAGGCGAATGTCTGGGTGGTTTCTCATCTAGCACGATTTTATTGCATTTTTATTTGATTTACATCTTAACCTATATGTTTCTAAGGTCTTTTGTTTGATTTCCCTGTTGGTTGATCACTCTGACATCATATTTTTTAGGGTTTCCCTGGTCTGCAGGCGAATGCTGGAGTGGTTTCTCATCGTGACCGATTTCCTTTCATTCTATATAATCTGTATCTTTCACGTGTGCTTTTAGAGTCCCTGGTTCGAGTTCCGTTGGACGCTCACTCTGACATATTTTTTCATGGTTTTCCATGGTCTGTAGGCGAATGTCTGAGTGGGTTCTCATCTATCACGATTTTATTGCATTTTTATTTGATTTACATCTTAACCTATATGTTTCTAAGGTCTTTTGTTTGATTTCCCTGTTGGTCGATCACTCTGACATCATATTTTTTAGGTTTTCCCTGGTCTGCAGGCGAATGCTGGAGTGGTTTCTCACCGTCACCGATTTCCTTTCATTCTATATAATCTGTACCTTTCACGTGTGCTTTTAGAGTCCCTGGTTCGAGTTCCGTTGGACGCTCACTCTGACATATTTTTTCATGGTTTTCCATGGTCTGCAGGCGAATGTCTGGGTGGTTTCTCATCTAACACGATTTTCTTTCTTTTGCATCTAGGTTTCGTTGCGCGAAGGGACTGCTTGCCTCCTGCTCGGTTGACGGATCGTTCATCACCTTCACCAGTCAAGCTCTCCGAATCTGTACGATTATAGCCGAACAATACATAACATCTTCACAATACTTTACACTTTCTCTCTAAACATACGAAGCTATACGGAGACGCTCGAACATCAGTGTAACACGAATTGAAATATATAAGAGCTTATACGCTTCATCACCGTTTTTAGTATTAATAATCAGGATATAATTGATTAAAAAAGGTTCGTGCCTTCTCTATAAATAGAGCGAACTTGAGTATTGAAATTCATTCTGTTGATCATCTCTGAGGTGTTAACATCGTGTTCTCTCCAAGAATAATCAGCTTTCTAAGTGATATCAAGGCGTACATTTCATTGATCAGTGATTAATACGTTATTACATCAAGAATAAAGATGAATAAGTCCTCGTATAAGGATATTATTCCAAGCGCTACTGGATATGCATGCGGAAAATGTGGGAAGAAGTTCCTCCGAGGTTATGACAAGAGAAGACACGAGATGAGCTGCAAGAAGCTCTTCAAATGTAAACATTGTAATGTAACCTTCAAAGATGGTTATAAGGGGCAGCGACACGAAGATATATGTGAAATAAGCAGCCCTCAGAAGAAAAGAAGATTGGAGCCAACTAAACATCAGTTGCTGTCAACAATGGAGGACTGTGATATGAAAGAATACGAAACTTCATTCCATGGACGTTTGAAATCGTATTTTATACGATGTGAATCGATTAAGGACCTGAATATGTATCTGCGAGAGGCAAAACAACGGATAATCCAGGCTGTGCATAAAGAGCTTAGCATTCATAAGAGTGTTAAAATTAATCTGCTGGCTGAGTGTAGATTTGTTAACAGTATCGGAGAAACCTGTGACAAGACATTTAAAACCAGAAATCAAGCTGTTTTCCTAGAAACTGATCTGGACTCTATGCTGGAAGTGAAATTCAAGAAATTGGTTACTGAAATGGATGAGTCTCAGCTTAAGGGTAGCAGCTGGGCCTTGCTTACTGTGGAAGGGGTACGCCTTCGTATTAACAAGTACAACCCGTTGCGAGGAAGTAGCTACATACCCCTACCTCCCTCTGTTGAAGCAAGAAAAGCCTGCATTAACATCCAGAATTTAACTGATGAGCTATGTTTCATGTACTCTGTATTGGCCAAATTCGTTGAGAAGGATGCACAACGGGTGAGCAAATATAAGAAACTTCAAGATAAGTACGACTTCAGCTGTGTTTCTTACCCTACTCCACTTTCTCATATACCTAAATTTGAGAAGCTTAACAAGATGTCTATTAACGTTTTCGGGTTGGATGAGAAGCATGAAGTGTACCCGATAAAGGTTGTTGACATTGAACTACCTGAACATCGCGACCTGCTACTATTGAATGACAGCAGTGGAAAACATCACTATGTATATATCAAGAATTTTGAGAAACTCGTTCGACGCCAGAAAACTAGCCATAATGGACGGGTTTATACTTGTAAGCGCTGCTTTACACATTTTGATGATCGATATGGACTAAGTGGACAGGAAAAACTGCAGGAACATGCATCAATCTGTATTCAACATGGTGTTGCGAGGGTAGTTATGCCTACCAAGGAGAAATCAATTGTTCAGTTTAAAAATGTTGAGAGGATGTTGAAACTACCTTACGTCATCTACGCAGACTTTGAAAGTATTCTCACTCCATGCCATACGTGTATACCCAATCCTGAAACTTCCTATACAAGCCCTTATCAAGAGCACACAGCAATGAGCTTCTGTGTTTACGTTAAACCATCAACCAACGTTGGACATCTGGAAACTGGTCTTCCTAAGCAACCCTATGTGTATCGTGGTGCTGATGCTGCTCAGAAGTTTATGCTGTACCTGACATCTCTTGCAAAAATCATTGATGACATATACAAATCTGCTAAGCCTCTGAAACTTACGGATCAAGAGCAGTTGGATTTCAGCGCCTCTACAGTATGCTACTTGTGTGGAAAACCCTTTACAGAAGAGAACTATAAAGTACGCGAACATGATCACATCAGCGGTGAATATCGTGGAAGTCTTCATAATGAATGTAATTTAGCCTGTAAAACACCTAAATATATACCAGTCTTCATGCATAACCTTAGCGGATATGACTCTCATTTCATTGTTAAGGAGCTGGGTTGTACAAGTGAACGTGTGGAAGTAATTCCTAACTCTGAAGAAAGCTATATCTCATTCACCAAGTATGTTGGAGATATAAAGCTTCGATTTGTGGATAGCTTCCGATTCCTCAGTACAAGCTTGGATAAGTTGGTAAAAAATCTAACCTCATATCCTGAAACGCTAAAGTACTTTGGAGAAGACAAATTGAAGTTGATGACCCGTAAGGGTGTATTTCCATATGATTTTGTTACATCATGGGATGTCCTGAACGAAACCTGCTTACCTCCTAAGGACTCCTTCTACAATAGATTAAATGAAGAAGAAATTAGTGATGCTGACTACGATCATGCTAAAAATGTATGGGAGCTGTTTAATGTGAGAAACCTGGGAGAGTACAGCGATCTCTACTTAACTTCGGATGTACTTCTCCTAGCTGATGTCTTTGAGACGTTCAGAGAGCAAACCCTCAAAACACACAAAGTTGATCCTGCACATTATTTTACCTCTCTAGGTCTTACATGGGACGCCATGTTACTGTATACTGGAATTAAGCTGGAACTGTTACAGGATTATGATCAATTACTCATGGTGGAATCTGGTATAAGAGGAGGTTTATGTCAAGTTTCCCATCGGTATGCAGAGGCTAATAACACATATATGGAGAAGTTTGATCCGTCGAGACCAACCCAATTTATCACATATGACGACGCTAATAACCAATATGGGTGGGCAATGTGTCACGCTCTCCCTTATGGTGGATTTCAGTGGGTGTCGCCTGAAAAAATTGACTTAGAAAGACTACAAGAAGATGATCTTTACGGCTACATATTAGAAGTCGACATCGAGTATCCTGCAGAACTTCACGATCTACACAACGATCTACCTTTCCTGCCAGAGTGTATGAAACCATTGGAGGCATCTACAAAGAAACTGATACCTCATCTAGGACCTCGAAAGAAGTATGTAGTGCATTACAAGGCTTTGAAGCAAGCTCTTAGTCATGGACTACGGTTAACAAAAATCCATCGTGTGCTACAATTCCAACAGTCCCGATGGTTAAAACCGTATGTGGAATTTAACAACAGACTACGACAACAAGCTGGAAATGATTTTGAGAAGGATCTCTACAAATTGTTCAACAATGCTATGTTCGGAAAAACTATGGAGAACCTGCGTAACCGTATGGATATACGACTGGTGACAAATGAGAAGACTCTGGAAAAGTTAATTGCAAAGCCAACGTTTATCGACAGGACGATATATGCTGATAATCTAGCTGCTGTACATATGGCCTCCCGACAGATCATGTTCAACAAGCCTATATACATCGGTATGAGTGTGTTGGATATCTCCAAGACATTAATGTACCGGTATCACTATGATGTGTTGTTACCGTATTATGGAGCTGAAAACCTGAAGCTTATGTATATGGACACTGATTCGTTCATTCATCGTGTTACAACTGAAGATGTGTACCAGGATAAGCTACGTTTTCTTGAGCACCTAGATACTGCTGATTATCCTACAAGCCATATATGCTATTCACCTCTAAACAAGAAGGTACTTGGGAAATTTAAAGATGAGGCTAATGGTAAAATCATTCAACGCTTTGTAGGGCTACGACCTAAAATGTATGCCCTAGATATCGACGGTTCAATGATAAAAAAGATTAAAGGTATAAAACGTAGTGCTATTAAGCAGTACGTCACGTTCGAGAGCTATACTGACTGCCTTAAAACCGGAGAAATTACCAGAACGCCCATGAATCTGATCCTGTCGCGACAGCATGCTCTTGCCACAGTACAAGTGAATAAAATTACATTGACACCATACGACGATAAAAGAATTATTGCTGAGGACGGAATAACGACATACGCCTATGGACATTACAGCATTACAAGTAGTGTATAAGAGAATTTAAGTTGAATATGAAGATTTTCTCGCGAGTCTACAATCTTAAAAAAATGAAGGTTATCCGTGTGCTGTATATGCAGCTAGCTGACGTCCGATGAAGAAAGAAGAAGATGGAAGGGAAGGTGGTAACCCTGCCATTAGGAGCAATCCTAGTGCTAGTCTCAAGCCTAGATAAAAAGGGGAGAGACGCCTACAAGGAACTAAAATAAAGGTATGTTGACGTAAACTTTTCAATTAAAACTCTCGAATAATAAAACCTGAATAAAACATTGCAATTTCACTAAAAGAAAGTTGAGGTTATCTTTGGTTAGCCAGATTAGGTTAGTCGATGACCGAGTAGAATAGATGCTGAGAGGAACGTTTAGGATTGGTCGGGTTAATCTGGGCTAGGCTCTCGTACTTATTGTCTAAGTTATGAAGGATGAATTAGTTTAGATTGATTTAGCAATAGATTGGTTACGTGTTGTTCTTACGTTTTGTTACTTGGTTACATGCTTGGTACGTGTTGTTACATAGCGTGATGAGACTGTTACATAGCGTGATTCCTTTGTTACATAGCGCGATTCCTTTGTTGCATAGCGTGATTCCTTTGTTACATAGCGTGATTCCTTTGTTACATAGCGTGATTCCTTTGTTACATAGCGTGATTCCTTTGTTACATAGCGTGATCAGTTTGTTACATAGCGTGATTCCTTTGTTACATAGCGTGATTCCTTTGTTACATAGCGTGATTCCTTTGTTACATAGCGTGATTCCTTTGTTACATAGCGTGATTCCTTCGTTACATAGCGTGATTCCTTTGTTACATAGCGTGATTCCTTTGTTACATAGCGTGATCAGTTTGTTACATAGCGTGATCAGTTTGTTACATAGCGTGATTCCTTTGTTACATAGCGTGATTCCTTTGTTACATAGCGTGATTCCTTTGTTACATAGCGTGATTCCTTTGTTACATAGCGTGATTCCTTTGTTACATAGCGTGATCAGTTTGTTACATAGCGTGATTCCTTTGTTACATAGCGTGATTCCTTTGTTACATAGCGTGATTCCTTTGTTACATAGCGTGATTCCTTTGTTACATAGCGTGATTCCTTTGTTACATAGCGTGATCAGTTTGTCCCATATAAGCGCAAAAGTGGCCCCAGCTTCTGTCTATCATACCGCCTGCCCCCGTTTTCCATATATTCCTCATAAATGTATACCGTACTCCTTAACCTCTGTCTGCACTAGCACCTCCCCTCGCATGCCCTATCTCTGTCGTATAAAGCATATCTCTCCCTCCTTCAGTCCCTGCTCTACCTCAGAACTCTCCTCGTTTTCCCTATCTCTCCCATATAAACGCATTTTTTCCTCCTTGAAGGTTCTCTCAACCTAGCATATACCCTCGTTTTCCTCATCTCTCCATATAAAAAGCCATACTCTACCCTTCAAACCCTGAATAGTCTAGTACCTCTCCACGTATCCCCTATCTCTCCTGTAAATATGTTCATATTCCCCCTGCTTCAGCATCTGTCTATCCTAGCCTCTGTTCACGTTTTCCTTATCTTTCCCATATAAATGCATATTCCATATCTCAACCCCTATCTAGTCCAACACTTCTCCTCGTATTCCCCGTATCTCTCATATAAAACACATCCCCAGTCCTTCAACCCATGACTTGGCCTAGCATCGATCCTCGTAGTCCCTATCTTCCCCATATGAACGCATTTTCCACCGCATCTAGCCTCGTTTTCCCTATCCTTTCCCATATAAACGCAAAAAACTGCGCCAGCTCTCCCCTATATACCCTACTAGCATCTCAATTCAGTAGTTTCATTTTTGTACGATTGCTTGCAGAAACACTAAAGAAGTTTCCTACGTGTCTACAATAGTATTCCTGTTTGATGCTGCTGGAGGACAGAACCGAAACTATAGAGTACCATTAGGTTTGCTGCTTGTAACAGTATATAATGTGGATATTGTGCAACCTTTCCCAGTTCTTGGTCACAGCTTCTCACAGTGTGATAGGAACTTTGAACTTATCAGAGAGTACATTAATCAGAAAGAAGTTATTCGGAATCCAAGCCTTATCTTACTGAACTGGTATTGTGCCTCAGAAACCCTTCTCCATTTGAAGTTACAATGGATGGGACCTATTGCGAGACTGGAATAAGTTTTTATCTCCATTCTTTTTAGGTAAGTCAGTACCCAGAAATAAAGTTCCATTAACAATAATGAAGTATGTGATCATGAAAGTAATGAGAGGTGATACTGTTTTGTGTTCCCGCACCTTCACTAAACATTTCAACCTTTATCACATTTGGGAATGTCCTTACAGGCAAGAAAACTTCACCATTGAAAGACACTCCCCCTGTCTGCATAAAAAGGGCTCATTATATTGGTTTAAAGGTTATTGTTTATTTAATTCATAAGCTATTTAAGTAATACTTTGCTTAAATTATTCATATCTGAACTAAATATTCTAAATAATAACAAATACTACAATATCAAAAAGATAAATACAAAAGAAAAACAAAGAAAAACATTTAATTTCATTTTTCTCAAAGAGGAGTTTTCACTTACGTGCCCTTTGTACGTCGACTGCCTCAATTGTTCCATGTAAAATATAGGATAAGGGGAATTTCCTGAGATTCTTTGTCTCGCATCATTGAAAGATGTTGGACTTGTAAACCAATTTTAGTATTCGCTCTCTTTTAGCTTTTCAGTATACTGTTCGCGCGCGCGCACATACACACACACACACAAAAACACGCGCGCACAACTCATTGCTTACTAGATACAGAGAGAGCCAATGAACCAATAACCGGCTGTGCGGGTATTTTTTCACTGGGCGTGTGGACACATGATTTCGCGCTGTTGCTGCAGTCAAGGTCACGCTACTGATGGGGCTTTGCCCTGCTCTGGTTCTGCAGTATTGAGTTGACATTTATATGGTGTACTTCATTTAGCACGATATTTAATATTTTGTCCTATTTAGTCACAAAGTACATAACTGCTCAGTATATGTTTTCTACTGCGCAGCGTGTATTTATTTATGATTTGTATGTGTACTCAGCTGGTCAAATGAAAATACAATTTGCAAAAAGCTTTCCGGGTGCAGAAGTTCCACGCCGTACAACAATCCATACACTTTATAATAAATTTCAGGTCCCAGGAAGCTTTCAATCGAAGAAACATAAAAGACAGAGTTAACTGTTGAATACATATTTCCCCCCATTATCTTAGAGAATTAACAGATAGGGCGAGTAATTTTGCTTTTTTTTCAACAAGACTCTGGCACAGCTCATACGGCCAATGTTTGGATGAGAACAATTGAAAAAGTATTTGAGACAGAATTATTAGTAGAGATTTGTGAATTCCTAGGTCCCCAGAACTAACCCCCTGCGATTTCTATCTCTGGGGTAAATTAAAACATAAAGTGTACAAGAAAAACCCACACAGACTAGAAGAATTAAAGCACAATATTCGCCAGGAAATTGCCAGCATTTCTCAATATGAACTATGGCGAGTGTGGATAATTTGCCAAAGAGGTGCAAAAAATGTATGGACAACAACGCACCTTCTTCCATAAAGTTGGTGAATAAAGCCTTTAAAAGTAGTTATAAAACTGTTGTATGGTTGCAACCGCGTCGTTCTATGGTAGCCGCAGACGGCAACGGGCACCGATAACGCGAACAGGAAAAACCTCGCGCAGCCGATTCTTAATTCATTGGCTCTCCCAGAAACTGACGTATTCTCGTTTCTGATCAGGTCCCTGGATGTATTTGCACTTACTGCCGTTAGGATCCCTCGATCACAACCAAAAGTCGGGAAAGCTGCTATTGCTGTGTATTACAGAATTACCAAATTGAGTGATTAATTATGAATTGTAACTATCCACGTTGTGAAACTTAAATATATAATTTATTTATGTTTTTCTGGGAATCGTTTAAGACAAAATACCTTCGTAAGTTATCTGTGCTGTAATATATTATGGACTCAACATTAAGTGACATATTTGGAGATTAAAGCAGCTTGTAAATATTGCTAATGAATTCTATGCAGAACATGAAGTTATGAAGAAATCAGGTTATATCGGTTTTATTTTAACGTCATTAACCGTATTCAAAAATTATGGAGTTAGTGGTGCATAATGGTCCCATATAAGCGACATTTAGATGTTAAAGCTTATAAACTTTGCTTACAATTCCTAATTTTAACACTATATACAGCAATAAAATATGCATGTCCCACACCTAATCCATGTCATTCATCATATTATTTGACATGATGGAGCACAATTTTGCAAAGGATGGTTTGGAAGAGAAAGAAATTGTGAATGACTGCCTCTGTGGTTTGGTGGTTAGAATGCTAGCTTCCAAATCCAGAGGTCCCTCATTCGATTCCCGGCTGGAGGTTGGGAATTTTGCTTCAGTGAGGATTATTCCCTATCCTCCCTAGAGTCTGGAAATATGAGTGAGAATGTAAATGTGTGCAATTAATATTGAAACAGAAAACCCAAAATAAACAAACCCAAAGATTAACACTATAGTAAAACAAGTGAACATCATTTCCGATGAGCAATTGTTCCAAAGGTAAAGCCGTCGATATGATTTAGATGTTAAAGGCAGCATATAAATGGAGCAAGTACAAAATTCTGATGTATTATATTCACACGACTTGCGCTTATTAGTTGGAATACAATTATGCTTACAAATGTTATTTTCCTATCTTCATTTTGGTCGAGATAAAACTTTCCGGAAATAGCTGCATTAGGTACCTACACATTTCGTTATAGATACAAAGGGAATAGCGATAGTCAAATGTTTTAGAACTGGACGCTATATGCTGGCCTTAAAATTTCATACTCTTTCCTTCAATCGCGAGAAACAAATGGATGCTAAAAGGACTTTAAAGAATGACCAAGTATTGAACAATTCCAACCATTAATAACGGATATCTCGGAAATGGTGATGCCACAAAAAAGTCATTTGAAATAAATTGTGTGTCTTAAAGAGATCTACGTTTCTTGTGTGAATCTACATTTCCATGTAAAGGGTAGAATTGGAATGGGGTAATTTGCTTGAAAATCTTTGTGTTGCATCTTTGGAAGGTACTGAACCTAAATACCAAGTTTGGTTCATCCCACTTTTCGTTTTTGAGTTATTTTGTTCACAGACATACATAGATACATACAGACAAACACACACACGGACCTTTTACTATAAATGCTTTTTATTCAGGGGGCCTCAAAACATGTATTTCCGGTGTAGTCTCGGTCCAATTTATGGGTGGAATGCAATACCTTATCTACCCACTATGTACGTGGTAGAGAAAGTAAAAATGCGAATGCTTTTCCCATTTCAGCTTTTTGTTTTCTTTTGTTTCCGCATCTTGAAGACTAAACACTTTTTTATGTGGTGAGTACCTTCAGATATTGATGGCACGACTTTAGGAAGTAGTCATGTTGCAGATGTGCTGATGCTGAAATCAGTTTGTTTGATTGCCACAGACCACAGATTTGGCCCTGGTGTCCAAAGAGATCTCAGCTTGTTTCTTGGTGAGAAATTGCTATGTACCATTTCTTTTTACTTTCCCTACTACATATTGTAAGTAGGGGAAGTGTTGTATTCCACCCAAAAATTCGATATCGATTTCACTGGAACTACATGCTTTGAGGCCTGAATAAAAAAAAACGTTTTTAGAAAAAGCTCCGTGTGTGTGTCTGTGAACAGCATAAATCAAAAACGAAAAGTTTTGAGCTCAAACTTGGTATTTAGGTTCGGTATCTTTCAAGGATACGACACGAAGATTGCCAAGAAAATCCCTGCAACCTAGACTATACTTTCATGGAACATTTTTTCAAATTTTTTTATTTTCTCAAAAATGGATGTAACGATTTTGATTAAAGTATCATATGTTTATACATCATAAGATATTTTCATGACAAATGAAATGTACATCTTGAAATTTCTGGGAATGTCCTCAAAAGTCCTCTTCATACTGAATGACTTTTGTATAACTGGTAAACCGTAAGAGATAGACAAAATGTTTCTACACAAAAAAAAACAACGTAGAAATCATTAAAACACACAATTTATGTCGCATGCATTTTTTTGTGGAGTGAACCATTTGCGAGATATTCCTTATTATTTGTTTGAATTTTCCAATACTTGTAGCTTTTCTCAAACGGGAATTCGTTATTCGTATTTTTGTCCTGGACATGCAAAGAGAATGAAATGCTCCACATAGCAGCCAGTTTTAAAAGATTTGACTATCGCTAAAAGCCTACCATATTCCTCCTGCACCTACAAGGAAATTAGGAATAACATTAACATGAAGTAGATGGATAATAAGCGTTTGTAAAAATAGTTTGTACAAGAGTAGAGAAAGTCATGTTGAAATACATGAAACACATGTGATTTTTTACTTTCCCTACTGCGTATAGTAAGTAGGGGAAGCATTGCATTCCACTCAAAAATTCGATATCAAGATTTCACCGGAAATATATGTTTTGAGGCATCCTGAATTAAAAAAAGAAGTATTTTTAGAAAAAGATCTGTGTGTGTGTGTGTGTGTGTGTGTGTGTGTCTGTACCTGTGAACAGCACAATTCAAAAATGAAAAGTCGAGTAAATACCAAACTTGGTATTTAGATTCAGTATCTTTCAAAGATGCGGCACGAGGATTCTCAAGAAAATCCCTCTACCCCAGACTAGCTTTCACATGGAAATTTTTTCGATTTTTTTTTTAAAATTACTCTAATGATTTTGATTAAAATATCACACATTGAAGATATTTCCATGATAAATAAAATGCATATCTTGAATTTTTGGGAAATAGCCTGTGAAGTCCTTTTCATTCGGAAGGAATTTTGTATAATCTTGTATAACTGCCAAATGTTGAGCGATGGACGAAAGCGTACCACACAAATAATGTAAAGCTCTTTAAAACACACAATTTACTTAAAATATGTTTTTCTGTGGTATAAGTTGTTTCTAAGATATCCATTATTAAAAGTTGGAATTGTTCAATACTTGTCATTCTTTTTAAAGTCTCAGTGATTTTCAGTTTCTCGCGATTGCGTGGAAACAGTATGGAATTTAACGCCGGCATATAGCGTTCCAATTCTTAAAAATTTGACTATCGCTGAACTCTTTGTATCTGTAACGAAATATGTAATGTAGCTATTACTGCAAAGTTTTATTGTGATTAAAATGTACTGGATAGCTTGACTAGAATAATTTATGCACCCACTAATAAACGATTGAGTAGAGTCATATGAATGTATCATACTAGCTTTGTTAGTTCATTGTCTTTTTGGTATGCATGGAATGACAAGCCACATTCTTTTTCTTGCCTTGAATTACAGTAAGGTACACAGCAGTACACCATTTTTATTCAATGATCGACTAAATGCAAATATTACATATTCAATTTAGAGAGACACGCATATATAACACACACAGAGATACACACTGCAAGAATATTACTAAACTGAAAGGTGTTGCATGTAATGAAATGTATGCAGATTGGAAAACTCAAAATAATGCATTTATTTCCAGTCCGTTCAGTGATTTGCGAAACACTTGGCTCGGTATAGCACGGATTGAGGGAAAGTTATTCGGGGAGGGTGATCTCCGTATGTATATTTACGTCATATTTTATAACTACGGAGGTGTCAACCATTTATTATTGTGTAATTAGAATCTACAACCAACATCATGAACATTAAATACAAAAATATTTGAAATAAATCGCCAAGACTTCATTGTCATTATTAGCTGTCTGCTAGAAGTTTGATAAGTAGTTGAGCGCCTCTGTCGTCAAAAATTGCCGTTGCACAGGAACCTGTTTTATACTCAATTCTCACGCCGATGCGCTAGCTTATATCTAGTAAGCAATGACACAAACACACTCCACGCATTTTTACTTTCTCTACTGCGTATAGTAAGTAGGGGAAGTATTGCATTTCACTCAAAAATTCGATACCGAGATTTCACCGGAAATACATGTTTTCAGGCCTCCTAAATCCAAAAAAAGTATTTTTGTAAACATGTCCGTGTGTGTGTGTCTGTGTGTGTGAACAGCATAACTCAGAAACGAACAGTCGGATAAACACCAAACATGGTATTTAGGTTCAGTATCTTCCAGAGATGCGACAAGAAGGCTTTCAAGAAAATCCCCCCACTCCAGATTACCCTTTACATGGAACATTTTTCGAAAATTGTAATTTCCTCAAAAATGGCTCTAATTTTGATTAATATATCACATATTTAAGATACTTTCATGAAAAATAAAATGTATATCTTGAATTTTCTGGGAATGTCTCCAAAAGTATTCTTCATTGCGAACGACTTTTGCATAACTAGTAAACCATAAGAGACAAAATTTTACTACACAAAAAATGTAGATCGCGTTAAAATACACAATTTGTCATATACATTTTTTGGTTGAGTGAATTATTTTCGAGATATTGCTTTGTTATTTCCTTAAATTTTCCAATACTTATAATTTTTCTCAAATTGGAATTCGTTATTCTTTTTTTTTATATCCTGGTAAGGCAAAGAGAATGAAATACTCGACATAGCAACCATCTCTTAAAATATTTGACTATCGCTTAAAGCCTACCAATTCCCCTTGCATCTACAAGAAAATTAGCAATAAGATTAACACTTCGATATCTCGATTAACATGAAGCATATGGAGAATAAGCGTTTGTAAAAATAGTTTGTACAAGAGTAGAGAAAGTCATGTGAGTGTGTAACACATCAGATTTTTTTTTATAAAATGCTTCTTTTTGCATTACGGGATTTCAAAACATGTATTTGCGGTAAACCACGATACCGAATATTTCTTCTTCTTACTATAGGTAAGCGACAGAGAAACTAATAAAGCATTCTGCTAGCCAACAAGCACTACAAATCCTTCTGTGTTAAAAATGTACTTAATTAGTCGGTTTACCTTCCTCGTATGTAGGGCTTAGGGTCAGAGGTCTGTATAGGAGCAAACGAACATTGAATCAGAGAATGAAGAACCCGGAACGGGGGATCGGCCCGTAGTCAGGTATGAGAGTGAGGGAAAAAGATTATATGAAATAAAGGCGAAATGGATGAAAGTAAAGGCAATGATGGAGCAATTGGTGGAATGAACGGCGGAGGAAATCGGAGAACCCGGAGAAAATCCGCTCTGACGCCGCTTCGTCTACTACAAATCCCACGTGCGGGTCCCTGGGATGAACCCGGGCTACCTTGGTGGGAGGCGAGCGATCTAACCACTCGGCCACGGTGCCGCCTGTGGTAAAAACTTACTAGGTCTATAAATACTAACTTAACACTTACTTTACAAACTTAGGAAATTTACTTAGGTGACTGTTGCGATTACTTAATACTGGCATTGTCTGCATCTACAGCAAAACTGTGTAACCCCAAAATGAACTTCCGTATTTGTTTAGATGCATGAGTAATATCAGAATTTGCTTCTGCCATGTTCTTATCTATCAAGGTAAAGATGCCTGTCTATATATTCAACTTCTCGAGAGCACAGAAAACAGACATTCATAAGCAGCGTTATACATCTCAGGAGTGAATAGAATTCATGATATCTGTACATTTCTGAGAATATCAGTGCAAAAATAAGGCTTTGTCATATTTCGCTCATATGTCCTCTGAATGATTTAATACATATAATCAGTTACAGCATTTAACCAAACAACATATTTAGGAATCGCTAGTATGTAAATATTATTTACCCAATTTTTGCACTCTACAGTTTGGTGGGTTGTTTACATGAAAATTCGGGAAGTTAGTTTATACTACACTGGGAGGGATTTTTTTTTTATTATTTGAATTAGAGTGTATACATATGGGTTCATGTTGACGCAAAGAACAGTATGTTTAAAAACCTTACCATATCAAATATATGAATGAGCAGTAGAAACAAAACAATGCCCAATGTTTGGGATATTAACATTTAACTTAATAAATCGCTGTGGCCATTTCTTTATTGCTTTTAAAAATTGTGGTTACTGGGATAATATTGTATAGAATTACACCGTGAAAAATAATTCTGTGTTTAAAAGCGTCTAATTAAATGTTTATCCGTATGCCATAGTAAGTAAAGAAATAAATGTATTTATAAGGTTTAATAAATATATTAAAAATGTTCTGCGCATCTCAACCGAACCCTTTACAATGTCATTGTTTGTTTTGGTTGACTTACATTATCGTTGTGATATCATGAAACATTTACGATTGTTAGTTATTATTTAGTGCATTGTAGGAACTATTACACTTCAATAAGAAACTAAAGAATAATTGGTTCTTTTTGGAATTCTGTTGAGTTTTGCTTCCATGCCTATTAACGTACATTACAGTAACATGCTTCTGTTGGATCGCACAGTATACGGGAAAAGGAAACTGCAAGCGCGGCACTGTTCTGGCATTAATTTTAGACACAAGACTAAAAATAGAGGCCAAGTAAGAGGGTGTAGAACCTTAAGTACGGATGCCACCAACTGCTTCATGCCACAACAAGAGTAGCATGTGAGCTATTGTAAGGCCCAAGCATGTATAGAAGAATCTTGGATTATTTTGTAGGTGAGTCTTTATTGTCCCTCCCGAAATAGCATTAAAATTACTGGCGCAACTCTGCTTGCTATTGTCGTATACAGTTCTATCTCGTATATTTTTCTTCTAATTTCGTTTGCTGTCAAAGCGAAACTGTACTTGTGGAAACATCGCAAAAGCGGAACTCAGAAAGTCTTCTCTGAGGTTAAGAAGAAATCGTTTAATAAATCAGTGTTTTTCATTTCGGTGCTCTTGCATTCTTGCTTGTTGATTATAAATGTAAACCTAAGAGGGTATCAATATTAGTACAGCAATAGAGCAGGTCCTTAAATAAATGCACCCTTTCAAGCAGCGTAAAACGTTTCCATAAACTTGTATTTTGTGATAGATATTAAACGTGCGGTCAATAAACAACATTTAGCTCAAATTTTGGAGAAAAAAGTCACTTTTAATTCAGGTTTCGTTCAAGAAAATCTCGACAGCTGCACAAGTCTCTTTGATGCAAGCGCCAATCTCCATATTTGAGCATCGACTACTAACGTGCAAGGGAAACCTGATCGTTTCTTCCAATTGTATTCTAATAAGATGCAACGGGTGTATTTCGTTTACAAATGAAACGGCGAAAGGGTAGTTTTCTATGATAATGCATAATATAGCAATTTTGTACCTTTGGTGCGTAAAGCGAGTTTAACAGTGCCTATAGACGTAAAGTAAGCCTTTAAAAGACTTATGTCTAGACCAGTTTATGACTTTACTAAACAGCTATTTTCTCTGTTTACTTATCTTCCTTATTAATTACGCTTGTAATTATTAGACTAATTTATGCGAGATCTTCCTTGAAGTTTTAATAAAACGAGACGAATCAATGTATACTTGTTGGCTATTTGATTACATTGCCCAAATAGGAATAAGATTATTCCTTGCATAACAACTCTAACTTAACTTTTATTTTCTCTACCACGTACATAGTATTTAGAGAAGGTATTGTATTCCACCCAAAATCTGGACACCAAGATTTCACCGGAATTACATGTTTTGAAGAATCTAAAATAAAAAAAAACGTGTTTTAGAAAAAGATTCGGGTGTTGTGTCTGTCTGTCGGTGTGAACTGCATAACCCAAAAACGAAAAACCGGATAAATACCAAACATGGTATTTAAGTTCACTATCTTCCAAAGATGCGACACGAAGAATTTAAAGAAAATCCCCCACCCCAACTACCCTATACAATGAACATTTTTCGAAATGTTTGATTTTCTCAAAAATGGCTATGATTTTGATTAAAATACATGCGTTAAAGATATTTACACGGCAAATAAAATGTACCTATATTTTGAACTTTCTGGGAATAACCTGTGAAGTCCTCTTCATTTGGAAGGGATTTTGTAAAACTGGTAAACGTTAAAAAATAGACGAAAACGTACTGCACAAAAAATGTAGATCTCTTTAAAACATCCAATTTATTTCAAATTTCCGAGATATGTGTTATTAATGGTTGGAATTGATCAATACTTTGTCATTCTTGTAAGTCCTGTCGATATTCAGTTGTTCACGATTGCATTGAAAGGATATGGAATTTTAAGGCCAGAATACATATAGCGTTCAGTTGATAAACACCTGACTCGCTATTTTCTTTGTATCTATAACTTCTGTAAATGTTTATCTTTATTAAAATGAAGTAGATAGAAAAAATTCTGATGTGATACATTCACATGACTTTCTCTTTCCTTTATCTTTATTAATGGGTACATACTATTCGTACCAAAGCTTATTTTTCCTTCTATTGAATTTTAATAAAAAAAACCTTCGTAGAAATAGCTACATTCCACATTTCGTTACAGATACAAAGGGGGCAGCGATAGTCAAAGGTTTAATAACTGGAAGCTATATGCTAGCCCTAAAATTCCATACTGTTTCTATGCAATCGCGCAAAACAACTGAATGTTGACAGGACTTTAAAAGAATGACCAAGTGATGAACAATTCGAACCATTAGTAACGGATATCTCAGAAATGGCTTATTCCACAAAAAACGTATTTAAAATAAATTGTGTACTTTAAAGAAATCTACATTTTTTGTGAAGTCTATCCCTTAACGTTTACCTGTTATGCAAGATTACACAAGATTCTTCCCGAATGAAGAAGACGTCATAGGCTATTCCCAGAAAGTTCAAGATATACATTTTATTTTTCATATAAATATCTTTAATATATGGTATTTTAAACAAAATGTCCAGAACCACTTTTAGAGCATCAAAGAAAAAAATCGTTCCATAAAAGCGTAGATTTTCTTGAAAGTCTTCGTGTCGCATCCTTGGAAGGTACTAAACCTAAATACTAAGTTTGGTATTTATCCGGCTTTTCGTTTTTGAGTTATGCTATACACAGGCACACTCAAGGACTTTTTTCTAAACATTTGTTTTCTTTTAGATTCGGGGGACCTCAAAACGTGTATTTCCGGTGAAATCTCTGTATCGAATTTTTGGGTGAAATGGAACACTTCTCTACCCACCAGGTAAGTTGTAGAGGAAGTAATAAGCTTTCGTACGAATAGTTTGTATAGCCACTAATAAACAATAGAGGATAGAGAAAGTAATGTGAATGTAACATCAAATTTTTATTGTTTATTTCCTATGTTACTCTGCATAACTTTTCATGGAAATATTTGAAAGAGCCTGAGTTGAAGCGATAAAAATAAATAAATTAAAAATGATTCTTCCTTCATCTGTTGTTTCACGACTCCATTCACCTAATATTCAATTTTAACCATTCTTAATCTGGAAAGCTGATTTACTATGAAATTTATGTGTTACTTTCTTTACTACGTATAGTAAGTATGGAAAATATTGTATTCCACTCAAAAATTCGATGTCGATATTTCACTGGAAATATATGTTTTAAACCCCCCTAACCCCCCAAAAAAGCATTTATAGAAAAAGGTGCGTATATACGTGTGTGTGTTTGTCTGTGAACCACATAACTCAAAAACGAGAAGTCGGATAAATATTAAACGTGGTATTTAAGTTCATTATCTTCCAAAGATGCGACACGAAGATTTACAAGAAAATCTTCCCACCCTCAACTCCCTTTGCATGGAACATTTTTCTAATTTTTTTACTTTCTAAAATGTTTCTAACGATTTTGATTAAAATGTTATATATTAATGATATTTACATGGTGTATAAAATGTATATCTTGAATTTTCTGGGAATAGCCTTGTGGCGTCCTCTTCATTCGGAAGGAATTTTATGTTATCTTGTAAAAGTGGTAAATGTCAAGCGATATACGAAAATGCACTATACAAAAAAGGTAGATCTCTTTAAAACCAGAGTTTATTTCAAATATTTTATTTTTGGTTTTGTTTGTGTGTCTGTGTTAAAAGCCATTTCCGAGATTTCTGTTATTAATGTTTCGAATTGTTCAATACTTAGCCATTCCTTTAAAGTACTGTCGATTTTCAGTTGTTTCTTGCGATGTCATGGAAAGAGTATGGAATTTTAAGAACGCCACAGAAAAGATTATTTGGAATAAGTTGTGTTATTTAAAGAAATCTGCATTTTTGCGTAGTGCGTTTTTATATCTATCTCTTATAGTTTACAAGATAAAATTATAGAAAATTCCTTCCGAATGAACAATACTTCAATATCATTCCTAGAAAATTCATACGCATTTATTTGTTATTCATATATTTTTAATACATGCTATTTTAGTGAAAATCGTTAGAATCATTTTTGAGAAAATAGAAAATGTCGAAAATGTTCCATGTAAGGAGTAGTTGGAGGTTGGGAATGTTTTTTAAAAACTTCGTGTCGCATCTTTGAAATATGCCGAACTTAAATACTAAGTTTAGTATCTATCCGAATTTTCCTGTTGGATTATGCTGTTCACACACACACGCATATACTTACACACGCACACGAGCCGTTTTCTATCTTTTTTTACATTCAGGGAGCCTCAAAACGCATTTTTGATGAAATCTCGATATGGAATTTTTGGATGGAATGCAATACCTTCTTTACCTACTTAAGTACATGGAAAATAAAGTAAATAGGCACTTTTATAAAAGAACACATCTGATGTGTTTCATTCACACGATTTTCTCTACCCTCATCGTTTATTAATGTGTATAAAACTATTCTTACGAAAGCTTGTTATTACTTTCTCTACCATGTAATAGTAGGTAGAGAAGGTATTGCACACTCCGCCAAAAAATTCGATATCGAGATTTCATTTGAAATATGTGTTTTGAGGTCCCTTGAACAAAAACAGATTTTTAGAAAAAGTTCCGTGTGTCTGTGAACAGCATAACTCAAAAAACGAAAAGTCGGATAAATACATACCTTGGTATTTCCAAAGATGCGACACGAAGATTTTCAAGAAAATCCCTCACCTCTAAATACGCTTTACATTGAATATTTTTCGAAGTTTTTTATTTTCTCAAAAATATCTCAAACGATTTTTATTAAAATACCATATATTAAAGATATTTACATGACTAATAAAACGCGTATCTTGGATTTTCTGGCAATAGCCTGTGAAGTCCTGTTATTCATAAGGAATTTTATATAATATTATATATCTGGTAAATGTTAAGCGATAGACGGAAACGTACTGCACAAAAATGTCTCTTTAAACACATACACTTTATTTCATACACCACTTTGGGTGGGGGGCAGGGCCGTATTTAGAGTGGGGTTTCTAGGGTTCAAACTCTCCCCCGAAACTTCTGACAGTTTTATTTATTTAAATTCATAGCAAACCAATATGGGACAATGTCGTTAGATAACAGTAAGTGTATTGCTAGTAGCACATTTACAAGAAAAAGGGAAACTTAATATCGTCGCCTTACATAGGTAAGGTGACCATACATCCCGGCTTTTGAAGCAGTCTCCATGTTTTGTGGTGTAAGGTGGAATGTCTTCATTCTGGTGAGTTTTTCTTTTCTATATAATGTCTCCAAGCAAGTTTCTTATCCACGTAACGTCTATATACTACGGAGTAGGTACATGGTAACTGTGTGGGGTACTGTTAAGTTTAGATCTACTTGTGGAAACCCCACCCCGAAATTTTTTTCTGGCTACGGGCATGGGGGGCATTGTGACATAAGCCATTTCCGAAGTATCCGTTAATGGTTCGAATTGTTCAATACTCTTTGTCATTTTTAAAGTCTTGTCGACATACACTTGTTTCTCGCGATTGCATGGAAAGAGTATGGCATTTAAAGGCCAGCATATGGCGTCCAGTTCTTAAATATTTGATTATCGCTGTTCCCTTTGTACCTTAACGAAATGTGTAATGTAGCTATTTATGCAATGGTTTATACGGGTTAAAGTAAAGTAGATAGACAAATAAGTTTTCGTAAGAATAATTTGTATATCCACTAAGAACAATAGAGGATAGAGAAAGTCATGTCAACGTAACAAATCAGACTTTTTTTTCTATCTTCTTCGTTTTAATCAAGGCAAACCTTTGCAGAAGTAGCTACATTACACGTTTCGTTATAAACGCAAAAGGAAAATAGCGATAGTCAAAGGTTTAAGAACTGGACGCTACTCTTATAACTTTTTTTCTTCTTCTTCTTTTCTTTTTTTCCATGCCTACTCTTTCCATGCAACCGCGACAATTTAAAGTGTGCAAAGTTGAATCTGGCGGGCAGACTTTTCCGATTGCAATAGTGTTTAACTGAAACCATTATAGATGGCGCTAATGCTGTTAGTTTTAGGACATGCATTTAGAGCATTTACCTCCTCTTATTGAATCGTTTTGTTAATTCTGCGCAAGCGGGGAAAAAACTAACAACCCAACTGTATTTGTGTAATCCTCAGAATAGTGATATGCTTGGACGCTTCACACACACACACACACACACACACACTAAAGTTAACCTAACCTCGTGGTAAATCTAGAATACAAAGGATTCCTTGGATTCTTCACGCCTGACGGCCTACGTTCGCCTCCTACTCGTTCTAATCCGAGCAATGACAGGAGGTATCCTCCTATATCGGGAAGAGCGGCATCTCCAGGGTAATATATAAAAATAAGGATGCACCAACAAAACTATATTTGTCTAATTAGCCGACGAAACATAGGCTCTAAATATGTCATAAAGCTTTCTGTATAAAAGGGAAACGTATGTTGAGATCGAGGGGACTCTCTCCTCTCTTAGCTACGGTACTTCAGGGAATAAAAAGAAACGTCGCCAACCCCTGCCGTAACAGAATTTCAATGAGTTACAGACGCGCCGCTTCTCCGGTTTTGCTAAGATCTTATGCGCCGCCGCCGCTGACTTCAGATGAAACCGCACACTACCGGTGCTGCAACTACGCTTTACACATTTTCTCTGCTGCGCAGACCGAAAATGCGTCTCCGACGCCCAACTACGTCGATGCCACAAACTGCAATAGTAGCGCTCAAGCTGCTGCTACACCACCATGGACCCAACAGCTGGATTTGATAACTTTAGTGCCATAATTTATGGGGTCCACCATTTGCTCCCGGAGCAGATCGTTCTTGAGGCCCTACAATCCTTTTGGCCTTCGCTGGTGAGGGTCTCTAGGAGTACCTACAACAGAGGACCGACGCTGCTGCTATTCTTTACTTTTATGGAGCGAGCCTACTACACCGCTGCACTCACCACGGCCAGACGAGCCGCACCATTCCCTCCCCCTGCGGCGATGTTGCTCTTATGACTATCTGGTGCTACCAGCACAGTGTAGCCACGCTGTCATTGCTTTGGCTTGCTCAACCTGACAGCGGACTGCACCGGTCATGAATTGGCTAGTCGGCGCCGTTGCTGCGCGACCTGAGAAGGATGGTACCACTCACGCGCCAGACTTCATGACTGAAATATCCGAGGGCGCCACCACTGTGAACCAGTGCTGCCAAACTCATTTGCATTACTTGCTACTCCAGCAAACATCACCTACTGCTGCCTTTTCAGCACTCAATGGTGCACTACTTAAACTGCACGTGTCCATTTGTGGCCTTCAAGCTGAACTTCAGCTGCTTACCAGTGGTTCGAGACTGTTCGGCGCTGTATCGTCAAATACCTCCGAACAGTTGAACTCTGTAAACATAGACACAGCAAAGTGATTTCGTCGGCACCAACCATTTTCTCCAGTTTCGCTCCACCATCTGAGACTATGTACACACATACCAGTTGACTTTCAGGAAAACCTACAACACCAGCTCAAACTGTTTGAGACACAGCTCACTTCATTCAGCCCCAGCAATGCAACCACAAACGACATTGATATCCTAGCATCAATTTAAAGGAAAGTTCACCAAATAGAGAAACAAGCAATCCTAAACTTACACTGTGCAGACAACTCTACACAGACCACAGAACTGACAACAAAGTGATAAGCACAATGACTATTAATGATTACCCAATGTGCTCTTCACAGTCTCTACTAATTCAGTGTAAACACAAAATGTCATTAAATAAATAAAAGTATGCCCCAACTCCACAATCAATTCCTCCTACAACTGCCAATGATGGCAGCCAGGGTCCTGTATCATGGATGCTCTCCAAGACTGGTCTTCACCCACTGCTGGTCACCAGCTAATAGCTTAGCATAGCTGAAACATAATGGGGGGAAAAAATTAAAATTTAGTTTTATTTATGGATGCTATTTAACTGCTGTAGTTCTTAGCATCCATTCATTATTGGGCATGAAAGAACGGAAATTTTGCTCAGAGGCCTCTTTATTAAACTTAAGGTTCTTTTACATGCCATAAATCTACAACATGGGACTACTGGCTTTACTTCCCTTTTGAAGGAAGCCATGCTAAAGATTTTTACACGTGACCTTGGTAACTAGAGGCTAGCATGGTACCCCTTCATCACGGAGGATGACACTAATGGAGGGGCTAAGTGGAACTCACTATTTACTGAAATTCCTTTCTACTTCCTACCTTTACTTATAATTTCATAACCATACTTTCCACCTCTCCCCCAAAATATTGGGGGCTTTCTAAATCATTCTACCGCAGTAAAAGGCATTTCATGACACTTTATGGCACTATATCAGAGGACTGCATTTAATAGCATCTATGTAGTGATGGAGTTAGGGAGTATAGCTAGGTGTGATGGGTCAGGAGCCTTTAATACAATTATTAATAGTTTGAAAATAAATTCACTGATCTTAGAAGAAATTATTGGTGTCTTAATTACCTGCCATTACCACTACACATGAAAGAGAGCTGACAGCCAAACAGATTACAATGAGGTAACCAAACGAGTAACACCTGTTGATACCTAATTAGCCACCTCACCGCATCCAAGAAACATTCCCATCCACTACATACCCACATATAATTCACCAGGGCACATTATCCTCAGTATTTAGAACTATGAGACAAATTTTACAAGAATAATTACTTTCCCACCCACATACAACACTGCACAAAACCTTTTTACCACTGATAATGAAATAACAAAATTTTATATTGATTCGGGTATTTTAAGCCTAATATTAATAAATTAGGCCCTATACTCATTTTATCAAACTATACAAACCATTTTCAATTTTCCTGAACTGTAAATATTAATTATTATTTTTTTCTTTCTTGTGACGGAACAAAGTAAGCATTTACACTAAAATCTTATGTCTAGTGCTGAAACTCTTAGTTACTTCACTGTCTAAGATAACTATTGCAGCCACAATGGTAAAGAAACTAAGGGTGCTGCACATATATCCCTGAAGGATTTCCACACATTCACAGGTTGAAAAGGATGTTTCTAAGAATATTCATATTTAAAAAAAAAAAAAAAAAAGCTCATGTGATACTTTCACATTACTTTTTCTACCAACTATGATTTATTTTTAAATAGATTCTACAAACTATCAAATCATTTGATTTGATTTGAATTTTGAAGGTAAAGAAGCTATTAAACAATGTGATGAATGCAATTAAAATTCCAAATGATGGAAGAAATGATACTTATATAGCAAATAATAAAAGGGAAAACTGATCTCACGTTTGAATGATATATAATGAAACAAACAGATAATAAGAGAAACAAAAGACAAATTTACAACTCCATTGTTAAAAGTACAACTTTGTGTGGTCAGAAACAATGTAATTAAAAACTATCTACATACAAAAATATTTGACATTGGAAATGGATGTCAGCTGGTGCTCAGCTTGAATACCTAGAAAAAATAAAATTAGGAATTAAAAAATAAGAGAGGAAATGAATATTAAAAAATATGTATTATATAATATTTCAGCAAAACAATATGTGATGCTTGTGGATCAAGATAGGTTACCAAAAATTGCCTTTGATTGGATGCCATCAAGGAGACGAAAAAGAGGGTAACCTCTAAGAACATGGAAGAATGGAGTTATAGAAACCACAAAGGAGAGATAATTAAGAGAAGGACAAAGGATAGATAGGACAGAATGGTTTTTGTCAGTATGAAAGTATGTTTATTTTAATGGTATTTGTCTATCAGAATGTGTAGTAAAAGCTGACTAATAATAATTTTACAACCATTCTTACAAAAGCTTAGTTTTCTATTTCATGTTAATTGAGATAAAGGTTTCCATACATAGTTTCATTACAAATGAACAAATGACAATGCTTTAAAAAATGACAAAGTATTAAATAATTCAGATTAATAATAATGGACACCTAAGAAATGGCTGATGCCACAAAAAAGTTATTTAAAATACATTGTGTTTTAAAGAGGTCTATGTTTTTTATGTAGTAAGTTTTTTTGTCTATGTGTTATGGTTTACCAGTTATACAAAATTACTTCTGAATGAAGAGAACTTCATAGACTATACACAGAAGATTTAGGAAATACAATTATATAATGTAAATCTATTAAATATATAGTATTTCAATCAAAATTGTTACAGCCATTTTTAAGAAAATAAAAAGTATTGACAATTTTTTCACGCAAAGAGTAGTTTGGAATGGGTGTTTTCTTTAATATCTTGATGTCACATCTTTGGAAGATACTTAACTTAAATACAAAGTTTGGTATTTACCTAACTTTTCATTTTTTAATTTTGAACCAGAAGATCTGTGGTTCAAATCATCAAACTTTTATGATATTGAAATTTTCAGTATGATTCTACCTCTCCAATCTTGTCCTACACACATCTTATGTGAAGGAACAATTAATTACTATTGATTGACCTAATAGTTGGTGAAACTATGAAGCTCAGGACTTAAGTACTTACCACATTGTAAGTGCCATTGGGGTAGTCATCTCAAATGAATTTGAGATTTCCTTGTGGTTTACCAGAAAAAAATGAGAGTCAGTTAAGGAATTTAACGCCGTGCTGGTATGTTGCCATGGTAGCTAAATTTACTGGAATACCATGGTTCAAGTTTTGGCTATGGTATTGAATTTATCAGTCTGATTCTGCTTTTCCAACCTTGACCCATGTGAACATAATTATGTACCTTTTTCTAAAAATGCTCTTTTTTATTCAGAATGCTGGGTGCCTCAAAACATATAAGCTCACTGTCGAGTTCTTAGGTAGAATGCAATACTTCCTCTGCCTACTAGGTACATGGTAAAGAAAGTAAATATCTGATACGTTATACTCATATGACTTCTCTACCTGTTCTGCTAGAAACTATTCTTACAAATCAAGATAAACATTTTCAAAAATTGTTTCAGTATACATTTTTTGTAGGTACAAAAAAGATATACTAGGTTGAAGTAATAGTCAAATCTTTAAAGTACGGGTTGCTATGTCGTGTCTTTGAAATTCCATCTGCATGACCACAAGGAAAAAAACAGAATGAATTTCAACTTATTACTTGAAAAATGTGTAAAGTATTTGAAAATTGAAACCTACAACAAAAAAGCATCCTAGGAAAATACTGAATTTAAATACAACTTTGGGATTTATTGCACATTTTGTTTTTAGTTATGCGCACACACACACACACACACACACACACACACACACACACACACACACACACACACACACACACACACACGCACACACACACACACACACACACACACACACACACACGCACATGCATACATAAGTGGACCTTTCTCTAAAAATGTGTTTTTTTTTATTTGATGGATATCAAAATATATATTTCTGGTGAAATCCCAATATCAAATTTGGGGAAAATACAATACTTCCTTAACTTACTATAGGTAGGCAGTACAAAAATAAAAACCAAAGCAAAGGTTAACAAAAGTTACAGGTTAGACTAGCTGTTAAATTTGACCTTTGTCCTCACTAATAAACTCTTGGTTTGTAGCATTATCTAAGTTTCCTACAAATGTAGATGATATTCATCTTTCTGTGTTCTTCAGAGGTAATTTGTGTGTTTCACATTTCTGGGTAAAAAAATCAGATGTAATGTTGTCTAGAGACATTAGTCTTATTGCAGGAAGATTTTTGGTTCAAACCAAAGTTCCTATGATAGCTGATATATAGACTATATCAGTACTTGGTACGTTTGTTTTCTCTTTAGCAGAACTAAATGGTTAATATTTTTTCTGCATATCATATGAGTGCATTAGCTACATCTATAGTTTATTCCGCTTCCAAATAATAACTTAAAGAAATGTGTGGGCTATAAAATTGCACAATGTATTAAGAGAAATCAGCAGCAAAATTCTATTTATTTATTTGTGCTAGCAATCTTCCTTAGAATATGGCTATACATCAGCCCAAGCTGTTATCTTGCCATATTCTACCCATATTACACTCTTATTATAACATAAAAAATGATGATAATAATAATAATAAAAATAATAGTAATGGTACCAAAATAATAATCTTATAGTAACAATATATAATAATAATAATAATAATAATAATAATAATAATAATAATATACTACTAATAATAATAATATAATTACATAACTTAACAACACTTGATGAAATTAATTTACATCTCTTTTTATTGTCCATAACCATTTCTTTTTAACTTTGGACAAGTATTCTCCTACCTTTTTACTATCCTTGTTAAAAATCTTGCTTAAAGCTACTTTCCTGTCCCGTTTTAACCATTTCCCATTTATAGCTGCCTTCCTCCAATGTTGTGTACCTTTACAGTCAAAAACGATATGTTCTAAATCTTCTCTTTCCCCACATATTGGGCACTGATTCTGTGGGAACCCATTTCTCATTCCTATTAATCTCCATACACCTGCTCGTGCCCAGGCAATAGTTTCTCTTTGTTCCTTATTTGAGTTATCCACGTACTGTTCTCTAGCCCATACATTTTTTATTAATATATATATAATTCCAAGGAACTTTTGTTCGCAATGTTGCTAAATAAATTTTGTATCTCTATATCTTCAAACCTCTGCCTAGCTTCTTTCCAAAAACCCTTAACATTATTTTCCCTCCTTCTCCAGATTTCCCCTAGACCACTATTTTCCAAATTAGTTTGTATACTATAACTCCACCCATTCTTCTTTAAGCTCCTTTCTTGGAATTCCAAACACTGCCTCAACAAGTTCTTCTCTTCTAAATTTAATAGTCTGTACCAATATTTAAGAGCTCTCTCCATTATTATCCCTTTCCCCCCCCACTCTCTGCATTTCAATTAGAGCAAATTCCTTAACTGTAGCATTTGGCAGGCCTAAAACTTCTCTGCAGAAACTCCTATGTACCATATCTATCTCTTCCCAGCCTCGTTCTACTCCCCATATTTCACTACCATATAACATTTTTGCTTCAACTACTGTGTTATATATTTTCTCTAGCCATTTAACATTTATATCTGGTATTCTATATTTGCACCCTCTAATCGCTGCCATTGCCCCTTTCCCCTTTGTCAATACCAGTTTCTTCTGTTTCTCCCATTTTCCACCCCCATCCATTTTAACCCCTAAATATATACAGTCTCTGACCACTTTATATTCCTTCTCTCCATTCTTCCACTTTTCATACTTGCTCAGTTTGGCACCTTTCTTAAACACTATAATTTGAGTCTTCTCTTGATTTACTTTCAAATTCCACTCATCGCAGTATTTATTCATTTGCTGTAGGGACTGCTTCAGACCAATCGTTGAAACTGATCCTATCACTAAATCATCAGCGAATAATAACCCAGGGATTGATACCTTATTTATCGTAGGCAACCAACTATTATTCCTTCCTATCTCAGTGAGGATATCATCAATGTACAGATTAAATAACACTGGACTTAATTTACATCCTTGTCGTAGCCCCTTCCTTTGATTTACTTCTTTTGTCACCAATCCTACTCCTACTTTCACACAGAATGTGTTGTCCTTGTATAGAGCTTTAAATAAATTTACCATCTGTTGGCTTACTCCCTTCCTCAAAAGTTTGTGCCACAACAAATTTAAATCAATGCGGTCATACGCTTTCTCCAAATCAACAAATGCCATGTATAATTTTCCCCTTTTTTCTTTTAAATACTTATCCACCAGAGTTTTAATTATGAATAAGTTATCTACCGTTCTCCTCCTCTTACGGAAACCCATTTGAAACTCCGAGAGGATATTATATTCCTCTACCCAGTTTTGTATCCTATTAGCTAAAATCCCTGTGAAAATCTTTCCAACATTTGAAAGTAATGCTATTCCCCTGTAATTATTGGGCTTATCAACACTCTCCTTCAAAATTCTATATAGTTCAATAATATTCAGAAATTAGATGATTCACTGGGTTAATAAATTTAGAGAAAATTCACAGCATTACAATTACTGTAATACTGTGTTAATGGATTGAGAAACTGAAAATTGTAATAGACTTTGCTGTCGATAGCCAAGAAAATATATAACTAAGCCGAAAATTAATTACTGGCATGTAGCTGCAGAGTTATATAGTGTAATTACCAGACCCCCCCCCAAAAAAAATGTCAACTACAATGCCATATTACAAATTTAGGTTTCTTACTCTCTCAAATCCCTTAACATGTAACAAACATTATAAAATTACAAGTAAATCCATCTCCAAATTATATTGCAATAACAAGTCATAATAAATAAAAGTTATTGTAATTTTATGAAAACATTGAACACTTATGGAAAAGGAATGAACACTGCATACATAGATTCTGAAAAAAACTACTTAGGTGTATAGTTTCCCTGTAAAGAATTTATGTTACTTTAAAACAATATGGCACACATAAAATCATATACAATACATCACAATATTCAAAGATATACTACTAAACTCGGAATAACCATGGGCCCTATATTTCAATGTGTAATTAAAAGTTACTCAATCTGTTCTGGCAATGCTATGTTGATTAACCCCCTAAATTGAACAGCAATTAAAAAAATGAAAAACATCTAGAAAGAAACAAAGTTTAAACCTACATCAAAGCACACTGTTTAAACCAGAATTACATGTCCATAACAAGGGGGAGGCATTATCCACAAAAATATTACACACAGGATGCACACAGCATGCCTAAAAAATAGTAAAAGCGCACCTTACCACCGGGGAAAACATAAGGCGACAAAAATCAAGAGCGCCTTACAGACATGGGTGGGAGGGTGGAAAATGAGCCACAGTCCTAATGAAAAGGAGTAGGGATTGGCATCTCCACCAATTGTGATGTGAGGGTGGCAGCAATGCTGATACCTTCACTAGATGTCGTGCAAAGCAGAGGTGGCAAAAACGTGACTTGCGAGTTATTTTGACTCGCAGGCGCTGTTCCCTCTCTGCAACTGTCTGTTTGTTTTTCACATGCTGCTGAGTGATGCAGTGTGTGTTGCATATTTCTGACTCGCGGAAGGAAGCCGTTTTCGTCATCCTTGCTGTAAAGGCTGGAAACATAGCACAGGATGACATCAATAGGATTACAGGTTGTGCTAGATGGAAGAATGGTGAAAGGGTGACATTATCAGACATGTATTTCCGTTCCTAAGAGAAATTTTAATTTTTAATAGCAAATTAAACTACATTTCATGACGGGGAGAAAGTTAGACTGCTTGTGGGTTTACCTGGTGGACTGATGAAGCCCAGAGTTCCATCTTCATTGAGCCTGGGGCCTACATCAATGTCAAAAGTAGCACAAAGTAAATTTTAGGAGCTGACCAGCACAAGCTCCTACTAGGCAAAACATTGAGTGAGAGCCGGCCGTCAAAAAATTCTAAGTTTAAATGACCGACAGAATGCTGATTAGTGCCTAGCTAGTAACTGACGTAAGCGTAAGTGAGCAGAAATTACATAACTCACCCACGTGTCCGACATGAGGTGATATTTCCCTTAAACATTCTGTCACCAAACCCCTGCTTATTCAGCATCCGGGAAATGACTCACAAAAAATCTAAAGTCAGTTTTCTGGAGTTACTTAAACAAAATTTGTCCTGAATATCTTGAAGTTATAAAATCATATTTACCATATTCTAATAAAATAAAACTATAACCATTACAATACTTTTAAGAAAGATGGGCTTATCTGACCCTCCTGTGATGGAAGTCTCAGACAAATGATTAAGTGAATAGATTTAATACACTCTATTTTGGTACAAAGGAATCCATATTCAATGATCTCTGAAAAAATTGTGAAACTTTGATACTTTTTTGCAACTACAGGCTAAAAGTTTGACTTTCATACCTTGAACCCAGTTTAATGAGTATATTCAGATTAAGTAATTTGAAACCATATACTAAAGGCATGTTTAATTAAACTTATACAACCTTCTCACTGAAACAAGAATGCAAGTTTTTTAATTAACGGTATGTTAAATGTACATATATACCTTATACTAATTGTAACTTTATTTAAGACATTTTCCAGAAATGTGTACAGTAGACTCTTGATTATCTGAGCTAATTGGGACTGAGACTACTTTGGATATGGAAAAACTCAGACATTACAGAGCTAATGTGCTAAAGGTTGTAAATGATAAAAAAATATTTAAAATTGTATAGTAATTATTTATTACAACATAATTCCATGAAATGTGCGTTGAATACTTCATACAGTTTAACTAAAAGATAAACAATTTACAGTATTGAATGAGAAAATAACTTTTCAAGAAGTCTTTCATAGCTTTTAGACTAACCTCTTGCCTCTTTTGGATGCTGTTATAATAGATCAAGTGGCATAGACTCTTCTTACCGTTCATTGTAGGCTATAGCAGCTTCGATCAACTTCAGTCCCTCAGAATGTAACATTTTTGGGGTGATATGGTTAATGTCATGCTCATCTTCAATATTGATGAACATATCAACAATAGCATTGTTGCAGCTCCATTTTTGGATCTTGGTTGCACCACTTGAGGAAATCGTTTCAATTGGTGTTTCCACTGGTAGCCAGCTCATAGCTAGTAACAGTACCATTCAACTTCGTTGACACATATCACTTAGCACTCCAATGTTATGAAAAAAGTGTTTATTTTCCAGTATCTCCCTCAGTTAATTGGGAGATTTGGTAAATCGTGACTCAGTTAGTCCAGAGTCCATTATATAACTTATTGAAAATATTATGTTATTATTTAGGTATCCACATATTATTATTATTATTATTATTATTATTATTATTATTGTTGTTGTTGTTGTTGTTATAGATGTTGTTGTCATCCTCCTTCTCATCATCATCATTATTGCTTTTTGAAAATCTCATGTACACTCACCTGGCACTGTAATCATTACAAACTCACATAGGTAAAGCTTTGGTTACCTATAATATGAAGTATGCAGGCAAGTGATTCTTCATCTATGTTAGGTTATTCATGATGCATTTCTGCTTAGAAATGTTTTCAAATTATAAATGAATGCTTTTTATAAACAAGAAACTCAGAAACTACAACTGCAATTCAGAAACTGCAGAATGTTAAAATCAGAAGCATGCAGTGATAAATTCAGAATTGGTAGTAACAAGCCCTTGAAAGCAGAATTGCAAACTTTTAGAAATTCCTTCAGAGACCTGGCAAAATGTAGACATACAATGTGGTATATTTTGAAAATGCCTAAGGTTACAGAAAAAAATGCATATACTTGACACAAATTCTGCATTGTAATGACCTCTAAATTTTTTCTATAGCAAGTTTTTGTCTATGTATTGTACAATATTATACAAATTCAGTTGAATGATTGGACATCACAAGCTGTTTACAAAAAATTCAAGATATACATTTTATTCTTAGTATCAATATCTCAAACTTGATATTTCAAAAAAAGTTGTAAGGGTTGTTTTTGAGAAAATAAAAGATAACAAAATTTCTTCAAAGTATAAATTAGTTTGGGGTTGGAGGAATTCTGTAAAAATCTCTGTGTTACATCCTTGAAAGAAATTGGACTTAATACAAAGTTCAATATTTATCTGACACACATACGCAAGTGCATTTTTCTAAAATTAGTTTTATTGGATTCAGAGACTTCAAAACTTGCATTCCTAGTGAAATCTGATAGTGATTTTCCTCTACCTACTACTATAGGTAAGTAGCAGAGAAAGTAAAAGTTGCAAACCTTTGAATAAATTAAAATACTGCTGTTTTCAAATAAATATCTAAATAAAACTAACAATTTAAATAATGTATTAATTTAAATAAAACAAATATTCTATGGAAAAACCTAGTTTTCAACTGATGTGAACAAATTTTTTTTTTCAAGAGCAAGTTTTATACTGGCATCTTTAATGTCCAGACTTAATATGATGGTATACCACAGAAATTCTTAGATTATAAATTTTCTCAGCCTTTTAAACATTATTACAAGTTTTATTTTATAGGTCATAAGATAATTTATTACTAACTCCAATTTCTGAGTAGATGCCAGTTATTTCCCTTAAAAATATATTTTAAGGTTCAGTATAATATGTTTTATTATCTATCCTTGTAACTCTACATGGAAATCTTGTACTACCTATCTTGAGTTTTAATTCCCATTTTCTTTTAACTGTCTAAAATAAGGGTTTTTTGTAAAAATGTCAGGTTATAAGTTATAGCCATCTGTGTAATTACTTGGGGTCCAGATTCTTTTGCAGTTACTAGGCTTGGAAGTTGAAGACCTATAAATTACCTAAAAGGAGCTATAAAAACACCTAAAGATATCCTAAAAGAATCTATTAACTGGAAAACTAAAGTAAAAATGTAATGAAAATAATTAATATTTTTAATAATTTTAGTTCTAATAACAATTTAAATAATGAATATAATACTTGGCATTAGGCAAAATATATCATTACATCAGCCATTATTAAAAGGGAATGTGTTTAATTTTCCCCCAAATAATGTTATTTATGGATTCTTGATATATGTTAATATATTCATATTGCAGTAGCAGATTGATGCACTTAATTTAAAATGTGTCACCCAAATACTTAGAAATAGAGTTAAACAGTTTTGCTCAAACAATACATATTCTGGTGGTATGAAAAATATAGTGCAAAAAACTTTATGAATAAAACACTTCTTCTTTCAATCATATTTTTTTGGATTGTCACGTTAATCTGTATAAATAACTTTTGTATATTCGAATTGAAAAAGAACAGTAAAGTGTAGTCGAAAGAAGGTGAAGTTTCAAAAGAGCTGTTAAGACCTAAAAGAGACTAAAAACAGGGCCAATAAGCAAAAAATTAAAAATACCCCCCCCCCAAAAAGCAGAAAGTGATAAATAAAAATATTTGCATAAAAGTATTCAAAATTGGGTGGAAGTGATTTTTAAAAAGTTCTAGGCAGCCCATAGTGGTCAGGTCGTATATGTAAGTGTAGCTACAAAGTTTTGTCTAGATGAGCTAAGCAGTGGAAATTTAATGTTAGTATCAGAGGACAATTTTGAAAATCTTTAGATAGACTGCAATATTCACCATGCCTGAAGTATAACTGCCCAGAGTTTTGTCCATATTAGTTTAGCTAATTAGATTTGTACATAAGTGGTTAAAACTAAAGAAATGGGATAGGTGTTTTGGATTCTAAAGCTTAAGTTTCCAAAGCTTTTTTCAAATGGTACAAATAGTGTTAATTTATAAGCAGGAGGTTGAAAATAAGGGAGTGGTAGTTTCTAAAAGCTTTAGATTGCTTAAAATTCTTGCCTCTCATGTTTAAAATTTGGTCAAAATCATTTCAATATCAATAAAAGTTAAAAATATGGGCAATGGTAAGATTTGCAAATTATAAGGTAGCACATAATTTTCACTATTTCCTATAGTATAAAAAAAATTTAATTGGTATTTTATTTATGGACACTCTTTAACTACTATGGTTCTTAGTGTCCCATTCTATATTGGATGTGAAAGACTGGAAAGTTTGCTTAGGAACCTCTTTATCAGGTTTGAGGTTCTTTTATGTGCCATAAATCTACAACACGGTACCACCGACTTTACTTCCCTTATAAAGAAAGCCATGCTAAGGATTTTTATGCCTGAAAAAAACCCATCACCCTCCACCAGGTTTTAACCCATGATTTGGAAAGGAGGCTAGCATGGAACCCCTAGATCATGGAGAATGACAAAATATTTGTACAAAATTCTATCCATATAGGTCAAACAGTAAAAGTCTGTAGGACTTCAAATAAGTATATAAAGCTTTGGAAGATTGCATAGTACAAATTTTTTTCTGAGACCTAAAGTGTAAGAGACCAAACTTTGTCCTGGTCAGTTTGATGGTGCAAGGGATTTGTACAAGGGATTAAAAATATGAGTAGCGGTAATTTTTTAAAGTTGTAAGGCAGCCTACAGCTCAAGCATATAAATTTGTGTCCCAAATAGTCAAGCAGTATAGCTTTATATACAAGAGGTTGAAAATAAAAATGAGGGTGGTTTATCAACATTTCAAGATACTGTAAGGTTGAAAATAAAGGTTGGGGTAGCTTCAAATTTATAAGGTAAAGTGTGATTTTGTCAACACTTGTATACTGTAAAACATTTTGCCTAAATGGGTTATCTTCATACAAAGCTTTCCTTGTGACAACGTTTATAAAACTCTTTTTGGGAAACAAGCAAGTAAATTAGCTTTTAAGAGCTGTCATTGTTGTCTTCATCAGGGTGATGCTCTAAGGGAGGCAGATTCACCGGTGTATACTCTAAGAACACCAAGTTCTCAAAAGCTTGCCAGCAGGATTGTCTATGTTTGCCTAATTGCTTGCCCAAAAGAGTGTTAATGAACAGATGAGTTAACCTGTGCTGATTTTTACATAAGGGATTGTTAATATGGTAGAGGAAGCTTGTGAAATATGTAGTAGGATAGTGTAAGTGTACAAAATTTTGTCTCATAAGTCAAGATATGTATTTAAAGGATTGAAAACATTATTATTGAAAGGTTTTGACATTTATAGCTTAGTAAGTTTGATAGACTTTAAAACCTAAATGTAGAAAGTTTGGTTTAAATCATAACAAAAATATCCCCAATAACAATGTACAATGGAATAAGCAGTAAATTTGGTGATTTGAACACAATATACAACATCTCTCTTCTGGTAATCCCATTTTAAAGATTTTTAAGTCTCCTCATTTATGGTATTGCTTGCAGTCATTAAAAAAATCTACCTTGTGCAGAATAAGTGGCCAGAAAGCATTCTCTGATATTCACATGCAATAAAATAATTTAAATGGTTGACATGAATATGAAAAATCTTAACTCCCCCAATTTTGAAGGTTTTGGCAAAATCATACAGCCCATGTCCATTGGAAAGAACAGAGCTTTTCAGTGTTGAAGGAATTATTAAAATGATTTGAATGGTTTGAAGATTGCACAAGCACAAATAGCATGTGCGCACACATATATATGCACTTGTGACTCCTGGAGCTTTTTGCTCCAGCAGATGTGATTACTATGGGTTATGTTGATTCATATCCTATATTTATACGGTACTCAGTGCATATTTGAAATCCAAAGCATTATAATGTTTCTTATATTAATTTTATACTGTGATTCTCCCTGTTTCATTTTGCAGATACTCTTACATTTTGTTCAAAAAAGAACTCCTGAGCTTACAGCCAGAAATCCTCAATTTCAATAGGAGGCATTGTGTGTGTTCCATGTTTCATAAAATCTATTATGTTAAGCTTTACCATGTTAAATTTCATGTAAAGAGGTTCAAGAAGAAAACTACTTCACTCATAATACATTTTATGATAATAGGGACTTCTTCTGGGAGCACAGAAGGAGCAGTTCGAGCCGAGAAGGAAGATGAAGCTAAAAATGAAATCGCAAAATTGACTGCTAGGGTACAGCTTCTAGAAAGCGAATTGAAGGTATGCCTATACAGCACTTTCCAGGTGAACCACAGCCCCTTTACTTTAATCACTCATAGATTTATTCCTCTTTTTCCTCAGTCTTTATAACTGCAAATGCCGGGTAAGTAGCCTAAACTTAGGTCAGGAAAGTTCCTTTCCCAAATTTCCCTTCGCAATAATCATTTCATTTTATGTATCATCAGTGTGGTACCATATGCAGCAAGAATGGGCATTAAACATTAAAAGGTGCACTCCTTTGCTCTGCCTCCAATATGGTAGTCTGTCATCATAAACAATCAGAACATTGACAATCTGAAAATGCAGTACTGGATATTACAGCTGAGTCTGTTTTACAATGATGTTAAAAAATCATAATATACGGTCAAGTACAGCACAGTACATTGTGAAAGAAGGCTATAAATAACAATTTGGTAAGTTAGAAATGATTATGCACTAGAAAAATGATTATGATTTGTAAAATAAATACCTACATCCCTTATGAGAACAATCCATTGGTTAGATAACTTGGCATAAGCAGCTACAAATCTATTGAATTTTTAGAAGCTTTGTAACAGTGAAGGCAAAATTCAGTATTTAAGCATTATGAGTCAAATTTGGGACATGTTTGCTTCACTTGCTCTGTAATTTATGCAGGACATGTTTCAGAAGTTTTCATTTCCATTATCAGCTGAGGTCAACTGGTAATGCTGGTGTTATCTTCATTCTGGTCTCTGATATAAGTATCAGCAATTGTTGATGAGCTCAGTCTGAGCATCAGTAATTTATACACATTCATAGACCACCTGAAACCGGTTGCATTCAGTCCAACCATAATATCCTTTGAAGTCACTTCCTTATTTCCCAGCATACCAACCATCAAACTCTCCCTACTCCTCAGAAAATGGCTTCAATGTAATGGCTTACCTCAGAAGAAATAGAGGATTATATAAAACTCACAGAACTTTGTATTAGTCAGAAGTTTTTTAGTTTTATAGGCAAGTCTTACCAACAAATGTTTAGTTTGGCTATGGGCAATCCACTCTCTCCTGTCCTCGCAGATATGTTTATGAGCTTGTTAGAAACACATGTAACAAAAGCTTTCCCCAACAGTTTCAAGGTATGGTTTCAATATGTAGATTATATTATCACAACAGTGCCCACAAAACTTGTTCAGGATGCCTTAAAGCTGTTAAATTTACAAGACCAAGCCATCAACTTCACTGTAGAGACAGAGAAAGATGGATACCTGCCTTTCCTGGATATAAAAATAATGACAAATGAAGACAGACTTTTCTTTGGAAATATAGAAAACCCATCCACACTGAAAACTACATCAAATGCAATAGTTTTAACTCAAAGTCACACCAACAGGCAATTTTCAACAGTCTAGTACACAGGTTAATTGACTTTCCTTTAAGCAAAGATGAATACAACAAAGACTACCAGGAAATCAGTAAATAGAGTTGTAAAATATTTATTTATTGTGCTATTTCAAATTAGCAATTGTTAAGGGGTTTAACTCAAGAAGGATAGACAGGAAGATATAAAAGTTCAGAAGAAACAAGGATATTAGCAATATCACTACCCTACACCTTGGAAGATAAGAAAATTAAGAAATTCACATTCCACCCACTTTTACATAACAGGTTCCAAAAGGTTTTTTCAAAACATAACATAATCCTAGCCCCTCAAAATAAATTCAGCTTGAAAAACCTGTTGAGAGCACTTCCAAAGATCAGGTACCAAATATTTCCAAATCTGGGGTTTACAAGTTTAATTACCAAGAATGCAATAAAGCATAGGTACATTGGAAAAACCAAGTGCAACATAAACATCCACACCAAAGATTATATCCGGAACATGGAATATAAACAGACAGACAAATAGCACACTTTTGGGAAACCAACCATGAAATAGACACAAACTCTGAACTACCAAAATAAGTAAGCCATCTGCTAGAACTTGCCATATGGGAGAAGATTTTTTATCCAAAACAATAAACACAGAGTTATGAACTTTGAAATCCCGCCTCCGGAATCATACTAAATTCATCATGCCGTCTATCAGAGACCAGAATGAACTTGACACCAGCGCTGCCAATCAACCTACAGCTGATGATGGAAGTGAAATCTATCCTGTATAAATCACAGAGTAAGTGAAGCAAACGTGCCCCAAATTCGACTCATAATGCTTAAGCTACAAATCTGTTAATTTATAGATGGCTTGGCAGATCACATCCTATATTATTATTATTATTATTATATATATTTAAAACCTCTGTGTCTTACTAAAATGCTTAACACTTTAATAACCTCAATATCTACATATTATTTCAAAATAATACCTTTAGAAAAATGATCTCTCAAAGTTACTTTGCGGCTTGTGTATTTATTTACTTCAGTATCCAGTGCCCAATTTATTTCCAGCTGCTTATGTTAAAAGCTAAATAATATATACTATACATGGATATGCCTTAATCATCATTTTATTTAGAATGAAAGCTAAATTGTCCAGTGGTAGAAGATGACGTTTGCAGCCAACAGTAGGGTGAGAGAAGGACTTTAAAGCGTGTCCACATATTAGGGTTACCAGGTTATTTTATGGAAATGTAGGACACAATGGTATAAAATGTAGGACATTTGACAAAAATGTAGGACAAAATCGGTCAATGCAAAAATAATGTAAAGTTATAATTTAAATGATATTGTATAGATACCCACAGGCATATACATTTATATTTTCTTAAAAACCTGAAACATACAATGTTAAATATGATCATCAACAGCAGTCAGTCATACTTCTCTGAAGAACTAATCTTGCGCAAAACATCTAGCTTGTTTGAAATTCCACACAACTGAAGTTTTTAGAATTATACTTCACTAAAACAATGCCTTTGACTAAATCAATATATCTGTTCCTTTCATCTGTCCACATGCTCTTATTAGTGAAAATATTCTTTCAACATTAATGCTGTGTGCAGGAATAGCAAAAGAATACTGAACTAGTTTCAGCAGTTCAGAATGGCAGTCTTAATGCTTGCAACCACTAAAATATCTAACCCACTTATCATTACAGGACTATTTCTCAAGTTCAGAGCTATGCTGTTGCAAAAACTGGTTCACACTACATACTTCATCACAATACTTTACATCATCTATTACAATGCCTTTATCACTCAAGAACTGTACATACTTTTGTACATCATCCATGCATACCTTATCTTTTAAATTTAACCAACTAAAACATTTGAGCTCTGAAAATGACACACACCATTTATCTAAATAGTCCAGACATTTGCCATACAACAAAACAGCCTCCTGTTCAAAATTGTGTACTTCTTTATGAAAGCCCTCCTCTTATGCTAGCACTTATCAATCATTGTTTCGTCTTTAGTGACATGAAATTACTCTCCAATCTGTTCTTAAGAAGAGAACACACATTATCAAATATTGCAGTCATCTCAACAGTGGATGTTTGTTCACTTTCAAGCTGTTTTATCCCATGATGAAACACAGACATCAATGAATGTAAGTGATATAAATAAGCCATACTCAAACTGTTTTCAAAGAACATCTTTAGAACTTTAGAAGCATTAGATATACACAAAAAGTAAGACTTTAAAGCCTCATACATTTAAATTATTCTGTCAAGTGCAGGATATAGAGATAACCACCTGTTTTACTGTGACTAAGAAACTGTTTTTTTATAGTATAGTATAGTATTTATTGTGCTAAGAGTTTTACAAATTTGATTGTCTACTGCATTTTGACCCTGGTCAGTTATTCAGTAGACAATCACTACAGTTTATTTACATTTTACAATCTCTTGTCACTAAATTATCTTGCTCTTTTTTTTTCAGCTTTTTTTTTTTCATGTCCCATTTCCACTTTTTTTTTTGTAACTAATTTCTACAAATTCATAGTAATGCTTGAGTTTCTCAACTCTTACTGTATATATAGAAAAATAATTGTGCAGCTTGAAAACAATACACTCCAAATCTACACTTAAACTATTCAAACCATGCTGAATGACATTGTTAAGAATGTAAGCTGGGCAACCCATTCCAACTAAATTTTCATTAATATATGACTTTAGTTTGGTGAATACATTTTTACTCTGGTTGACTTATGCCACCTAAATTTGTGTTTGTATTGTCAGTTCCAAATGCTACACATTTCTTTTCTATTCTTAACCCTACTAAAGTATCTCGAACATATGATGATATTGTTTCAGCACTTTCATTTGGAGAGTTTCAGTTTTGACTATATTTGTCTGCATACTGCCAGCTTTAAGGTCAAAATATTTTGTTAGGAAATACTTTCTGGGAACCATGATTACTGCTGTTAGTAGTAATCTCAAAACAAGAAATTTCTTCCAGACATTGTATTATCATGTCAACAGAATGTGGTGCAAGCACTTTGGTAATGATCACTTCAGTTTTTGTTCTTGCACACGAAACTTTCTTTGCAATATCAGAATTGCAGTGTAGTTTTGCATTTAGTTTAGGCATACAGTCCATGGATTTTGAAGTAGAAAGTGCTTACGTAATATGTTTTTATTTGTTAGCCCCACGTTTGGGAGCCAATTTGCGACGGTATTACTTATAATGTTTGTTTACCTCAGTGTTGAAGCCATCTTGTGACGTCATTCATTTGTTCGGTTTGTAGCTCCATCTTGTGTTAGCAATTTGCATCAGTGTTAGTGTTCGAAAGAATTTTAAGTTTGTTTATTGTCCTCCGGCTAGCTATTATCTTATCTTGGGTCGAACATGTGTCTTGATCAGGGTTGTGTAAACGGAAAGGAATCTTTTATCCAAAACGAACACTGATGAAGAAATTTGTTTTATAACTTTTATTGTCGAACACGTTCACAATCACTTTTACATATTGATCTAGATACTCGCCAAACTGAAACTGTTATAATAACTTCTTACTGATCACTTCTAATCAACGTACTTCAACCTTTTATATAATTAACTTTACCATATTTTAGATCTTTCATAATTCTGCTGCGCGTAACTTGTGAATCTATATCCGATGTATGACGAACTAATACTTTCGACGAACTGACTGACTGAAGACGACGTGTAGTGTATGAATGCTTTCGGCGAACTGAAGGACTGACTGACTTTACCTCTAACTTGGCTTCTATTTATACTCCTTCAATCAGATACGCCTAAAGATTATAACTGAACTGCAATTGGCTAATAAAACGCGCCAACATTAGCGTCTATTTTAATATCCAATGAAAATTATGAATACATATGCTCTAGGGAGAACACATTCCAGAAGTTTCTACCGAAAATGCGCCAACATTACGTAACTTCCTCGTTTCCAATAATGATAAACAGCTCACCCCCTTGCTGCATTATTGCGCTATTATTGACAGTTTCAGTAAAGCCTTATAAGTTTACTTTCCAACAATATTTACAATCAATAAACATCTGAAATCAATGTCACATAAAAATGCATATTCATATTACAATCATTATTTACATTTAAGTAATTTGTGATACAAATTACTGCATCATATGCCCCACTAGAAACATAATTATAAATATTTACAACTTGTTTGGAAATTTTATAATTGGGTTTTTAGTCTCCTAAATCTTGGAACACACACTATCACTTTCACTTAACACTTCACATGCATTTAACACACGACATGTTTTTTTTTTTTTTTTATCTCGCCACTACTTACTGGCTCTTGTTTAATGTGTTTAGACTTTAATCTGACATTACAATTTTTTTTATAGCAAATACTGTACCCTGAATTATTTAATTACTGTTACCAAATTGTTTACTTTCTTAAGTTGTTAACAAAATTTAGGCATTCAAGAATTTTTGTAATTATTAAACATATTTATCAAAATATTCACCCTTTACATAAATATATTTACATCTCTTAAATCTAGGCACTGTTTCACATGTTCTGTTTGCTACACAAGTATTTGTTTTAATTAATTTTACCCAATTTTTGTTGTTTTGTACTTTATTTTAACAATACTCTTGGAATTGTATTTACGTACTTTTAATTTAATATCATATTAAGTTTCAATCTTTGCATTCTTAATTTTCAAATGTTGTTACAGTTGCTAAAAATTTAATTTTTTTTCTTTTTAAACATTTCTCTTTTTTTTTATATAATTTATTTCTCTTTTCAAATGACATAAATAATTAACCCTCTTACGTTCCAATGCATTTCTCTGCAAGTCATCTTTAACTATCCAGCATTTACTTTACATCTCATTGCTATTTACCCTCCTGGATCAAATTGTGTGTGGCTAAACATTACTCGTAGCCGTATCCTAACCTTCAAATTTTTGTTCATGGATAACCTCTTGTATTCATCTGATATTTCGTTCCCTGATAACATTTGAAAACAATCTAAAGTTTCCTGAATTACACATCTTTTAACAACTGACATTTTCAATTCTTCTACTATCTCTTTAATTTGAGAGTACTCTGACAAATCTGTACTAAACTGTACTGGACTGGAGTTTTCATTCTGAACATCTTGGTACTTGTTAATTTCAGACGTTAGCTTTTGATTATTTACAGGCAAAACTTTAACTTCATCAGACAATTTATTTCTCTGTGTTTCTGACTCCTTCTGAATTTCAGATATTTCCCCTCTGAAATTAACTTGCACCTGTATTAAATCTGCATTTGTAGCCTCCATCATCTCTTTTAACTCACTTGAAATGCTACTCATTCGGCTACCTAGCTCTGTACATTTTACATTAACATGCTCTATTTTATTATTAACCTCATTTTTTTGGTTAGATATTTCCCTGCTCATGTCTAACATTTTCTTTGAACCTTCACCTATTTCATTTGCTATCATTTCTTGATTTTCATTTTTCATTCTAATCATACTACTATCTAGCTCCATGAATTTCTTTTCAATTTCTTCCCTGTTTTGTTCTAAGCTTTTACCAATATCTTCCCTTAATTCCCTATGACTCTTTTGCATATCTTCCCTGTTTTGATCTATTTTCTTTTCTAATTTCTCATTATTCATTTCCATGTTCTGAGTTAGTTTTTGTTCTAATTTTTCATTATTCTGAGTTAGTTTTTGTTCTAAACTCCTATCAAAATCTTCCCTGTTTTGATCTATTTTCTTACTAAGATCTTCCCTTAATTCCCTATGACTCTTTTGCATATCTTCCCTTAATTCTCTATTATTCTGATCTAGTTTTTCTAATTTCTCATTAGTCTTACCATTATCTTCCCTCATACTCTTAACAATATTTTTCAGCATTTCCATCATCATACTAGCATCAAAATTAACATTTCCTGCTGTGCTATTCTCACTTTCTGCACTAACATTTTCACCCTCAAATCCTAAAAAGTTTGGGCTATTTTCTGTAACCTGTATTGAATTACAGCTAGCTGTTACATTATCTCCCTCCATAATTATTTCTTCTGTATTATTAGTAGCCATTGTTTTCCATATCCTACCACTCCTTAAGTACATTTGAAGGTTACAATTTTGTTTTCTAAAAAAAAATTACGATACTCTGACCTTTGTGATGCTGTCTGTTGCTGTTACATTGATGTCCAGGTTCCTGCCCCTCTCTCCTAGGTTATATGTCGCTTCTGCGTTGTGTTATGATGAATCTACATTGTCTCGATGTTTTTGTAGTTGAATTACCCTGTTTCCTTGTAATCTCGGAATTACGATGTCCAATCATCCGTGTAGTCTGTCGTTCCTTTTGTTGTTTCTGGAATCTGCGTCTTGTAGTTCAGTTCACTTCTCCATTCGCCCCTTTGGTCATCTCACTTCTTCATGGTTAATTCTGATCCTTTCCTGGTCATTGTGTTCCTTCCCTGGTCACTATGCCCCACGTTGGGCGCCAATTTGAAGTAGAAAGTGCTTACGTAATATGTTTTTATTTGTTAGCCCCACGTTTGGGAGCCAATTTGCGACGGTATTACTTATAATGTTTGTTTACCTCAGTGTTGAAGCCATCTTGTGACGTCATTCATTTGTTTGGTTTGTAGCTCCATCTTGTGTTAGCAATTTGCATCAGTGTTAGTGTTCGAAAGAATTTTAAGTTTGTTTATTGTCCTCCGGCTAGCTATTATCTTATCTTGGGTGGAACATGTGTCTTGATCAGGGTTGTGTAAACGGAAAGGAATCTTTTATCCAAAAAGAACACTGATGAAGAAATTTGTTTTATAATTTTTATTGTCGAACACGTTCACAATCACTTTTACATATTGATCTAGATACTCGCCAAACTGAAACTGTTATAATAACTTCTTACTGATCACTTTTAATCAACGTACTTCAACCTTTTATATAATTAACTTTACCATATTTTAGATCTTTCATAATTCTGCTGCGCGTAACTTGTGAATCTATATCCGATGTATGACAAACTAATACTTTCGACGAACTGACTGACTGAAGACGTCGTGTAGTGTATGAATGCTTTCGGCGAACTGAAGGACTGACTGACTTTACCTCTAACTTGGCTTCTATTTATACTCCTTCAATCAGATACGCCTAAAGATTATAACTGAACTGCAATTGGCTAATAAAACGCGCCAACATTAGCGTCTATTTTAATATCCAATGAAAATTATGAATACATATACTCTAGGGAGAACACATTCCAGAAGTTTCTACCGAAAATGCGCCAACATTACGTAACTTCCTCGTTTCCAATAATGATAAACAGCTCACCCCCTTGCTGCATTATTGCGCTATTATTGACAGTTTCAGTAAAGCCTTATAAGTTTACTTTCCAACAATATTTACAATCAATAAACATCTGAAATCAATGTCACATAAAAATGCATATTCATATTACAATCATTATTTACATTTAAGTAATTTGTGATACAAATTACTGCATCATATGCCCCACTAGAAACATAATTATAAATATTTACAACTTGTTTGGAAATTTTATAATTGGGTTTTTAGTCCTCTAAATCTTGGAACACACACTATCACTTTCACTTAACACTTCACATGCATTTAACACACGACATGTTTTTTTTTTTTTTTTTATCTCGCCACTACTTACTGGCTCTTGTTTAATGTGTTTAGACTTTAATCTGACATTACAATTTTTTTTATAGCAAATACTGTACCCTGAATTATTTAATTACTGTTACCAAATTGTTTACTTTCTTAAGTTGTTAACAAAATTTAGGCATTCAAGAATATTTGTAATTATTAAACATATTTATCAAAATATTCACCCTTTACATAAATATATTTACATCTCTTAAATCTAGGCACTGTTTCACATGTTCTGTTTGCTACACAAGTATTTGTTTTAATTAATTTTACCCAATTTTTGTTGTTTTGTACTTTATTTTAACAATACTCTTGGAATTGTATTTACGTACTTTTAATTTAATATCATATTAAGTTTCAATCTTTGCATTCTTAATTTTCAAATGTTGTTACAGTTGCTAAAAATTTAATTTTTTTTCTTTTTAAACATTTCTCTTTTTTTTATATAATTTATTTCTCTTTTCAAATGACATATAAATAATTAACCCTCTTACGTTCCAATGCATTTCTCTGCAAGTCATCTTTAACTATCCAGCATTTACTTTACATCTCATTGCTATTTACCCTCCTGGATCAAATTGTGTGTGGCTAAACATTACTCGTAGCCGTATCCTAACCTTCAAATTTTTGTTCATGGATAACCTCTTGTATTCATCTGATATTTCGTTCCCTGATAACATTTGAAAACAATCTAAAGTTTCCTGAATTACACATCTTTTAACAACTGTCATTTTCAATTCTTCTACTATCTCTTTAATTTGAGAGTACTCTGACAAATCTGTACTAAACTGTACTGGACTGGAGTTTTCATTCTGAACATCTTGGTACTTGTTAATTTCAGACGTTAGCTTTTGATTATTTACAGGCAAAACTTTAACTTCATCAGACAATTTATTTCTCCGTGTTTCTGACTCCTTCTGAATTTCAGATATTTCCCCTCTGAAATTAACTTGCACCTGTATTAAATCTGCATTTGTAGCCTCCATCATCTCTTTTAACTCACTTGAAATGCTACTCATTCGGCTACCTAGCTCTGTACATTTTACATTAACATGCTCTATTTTATTATTAACCTCATTTTTTTGGTTAGATATTTCCCTGCTCATGTCTAACATTTTCTTTGAAACTTCACCTATTTCATTTGCTATCATTTCTTGATTTTCATTTTTCATTCTAATCATACTACTATCTAGCTCCATGAATTTCTTTTCAATTTCTTCCCTGTTTTGTTCTAAGCTTTTACCAATATCTTCCCTTAATTCCCTATGACTCTTTTGCATATCTTCCCTGTTTTGATCTATTTTCTTTTCTAATTTCTCATTATTCATTTCCATGTTCTGAGTTAGTTTTTGTTCTAATTTTTCATTATTCTGAGTTAGTTTTTGTTCTAAACTCCTATCAAAATCTTCCCTGTTTTGATCTATTTTCTTACTAAGATCTTCCCTTAATTCCCTATGACTCTTTTGCATATCTTCCCTTAATTCTCTATTATTCTGATCTAGTTTTTCTAATTTCTCATTAGTCTTACCATTATCTTCCCTCATACTCTTAACAATATTTTTCAGCATTTCCATCATCATACTAGCATCAAAATTAACATTTCCTGCTATGCTATTCTCACTTTCTGCACTAACATTTTCACCCTCAAATCCTAAAAAGTTTGGGCTATTTTCTGTAACCTGTATTGAATTACAGCTAGCTGTTACATTATCTCCCTCCATAATTATTTCTTCTGTATTATTAGTAGCCATTGTTTTCCATATCTTACCGCTCCTTAAGTACATTTGAAGGTTACAATTTTGTTTTCTAAAAAAAAATTACGATACTCTGACCTTTGTGATGCTGTCTGTTGCTGTTACATTGATGTCCAGGTTCCTGCCCCTCTCTCCTAGTTTATATGTCGCTTCTGCGTTGTGTTATGATGAATCTACGTTGTCTCGATGTTTTTGTAGTTGAATTACCCTGTTTCCTTGTAATATCGGAATTACGATGTCCAATCATCCGTGTAGTCTGTCGTTCCTTTTGTTGTTTCTGGAATCTGCGTCTTGTAGTTCAGTTCACTTCTCCATTCGCCCCTTTGGTCATCTCACTTATTCCTGGTTAATTCTGATCCTTTCCTGGTCATTGTGTTCCTTCCCTGGTCACTATGCCCCACGTTGGGCGCCAATTTGAAGTAGAAAGTGCTTACGTAATATGTTTTTATTTGTTAGCCCCACGTTTGGGAGCCAATTTGCGACGGTATTACTTATAATGTTTGTTTACCTCAGTGTTGAAGCCATCTTGTGACGTCATTCATTTGTTTGGTTTGTAGCTCCATCTTGTGTTAGCAATTTGCATCAGTGTTAGTGTTCGAAAGAATTTTAAGTTTGTTTATTGTCCTCCGGCTAGCTATTATCTTATCTTGGGTGGAACATGTGTCTTGATCAGGGTTGTGTAAACGGAAAGGAATCTTTTATCCAAAAAGAACACTGATGAAGAAATTTGTTTTATAATTTTTATTGTCGAACACGTTCACAATCACTTTTACATATTGATCTAGATACTCGCCAAACTGAAACTGTTATAATAACTTCTTACTGATCACTTTTAATCAACGTACTTCAACCTTTTATATAATTAACTTTACCATATTTTAGATCTTTCATAATTCTGCTGCGCGTAACTTGTGAATCTATATCCGATGTATGACGAACTAATACTTTCGACGAACTGACTGACTGAAGACGACGTGTAGTGTATGAATGCTTTCGGCGAACTGAAGGACTGACTGACTTTACCTCTAACTTGGCTTCTATTTATACTCCTTCAATCAGATACGCCTAAAGATTATAACTGAACTGCAATTGGCTAATAAAACGCGCCAACATTAGCGTCTATTTTAATATCCAATGAAAATTATGAATACATATGCTCTAGGGAGAACACATTCCAGAAGTTTCTACCGAAAATGCGCCAACATTACGTAACTTCCTCGTTTCCAATAATGATAAACAGCTCACCCTCTTGCTGCATTATTGCGCTATTATTGACAGTTTCAGTAAAGCCTTATAAGTTTACTTTCCAACAATATTTACAATCAATAAACATCTGAAATCAATGTCACATAAAAATGCATATTCATATTACAATCATTATTTACATTTAAGTAATTTGTGATACAAATTACTGCATCAATTTGTATATGGGTGTGTATGATGCAGAGTGGTGAACAACATGAAATGCAAGTGTTGCCTCTGCAATGCTAATATGATATGCTGACTGTAAGTGCTGAGCAAAGAAACCTTTAATATCTAAAGTACCGGCAGAATTTCATTAAGTTTCATGTTTCTTAGAAGACAGGTTACTTCCAAATCTTGCACACCTACAAGAGAAAAGTTTGTTGTATTAAAATAATGACAATCTACCAAAATTGGCAATTATAAATTAAAACTCTTTAAACAATTGCCATAGCAATATGCTGGTCCAAGTCAAACTCACAAAAGATTAAAAAGAAAAAAAGAAGCTATTTTATAGCCTTACGTTTGTGTGCAACACAAACATATGCTGCTGGAGAACAAATAAGGCACTGTGCTTTATGTTCACTTCTTCCTGCCTTGAAACACTTGTATTTTAACGACAATGCATCAGTGAATTTTCATTTTTGTTTCAGCATTTTGGCTTGTAACAAAAGTACTGTGATTTAATTATTAACTTTCCACTTCTTTATTTTTCGATAACCTACATGCAAATGGAAGAGTGAGAGTAAAACATTGCTTTGCTTAGCCTTGGAGGGAATGAGTTGCAGTTGCAGCTAAAATGTAGGACATTAAAGAAGTTTCAAAAGTTCCCCCTGGACACTGGACAAATGGTTAAAATGTATGGCATGTCTGAGAATTACCGAACATCTGGAAACCCTACCACAAAGTCTTACTTTTGCCACAACAAATGTTTAAAAAGTGTTCTTTCAAAATTTTATGTTTTCAGAAAACCTATAAATTTTGATTTGAAACATCCACATAAAATCCACAAACTTAATGTCCATATATTGCTCCATATGTCATTATGCACAGCTAGTTGTCTTGATGCTATTGGATTATTTCAGGATGAGTTGAGCAAGGATCGATTAATCAACACAACATTTTGTTATTCAGCCATATGTTTTTGTATTTATTATCATATGCAAAAGTACCAACAGTTAACATGCATCATTACAAAGATCTGAATATAACATGTTCCCTTAAAATGTGATGAGCATAAAAGAAATGTGTTATTTATTTATCTTTTTAGCACCACAAAAAACATAGGAATGCTCTTCAGTAATACCTGAATTTGTTGGCTAAGGGTTTTGTGAAGACATGTGCCTGCTGATTGTCTGCTGAGCAGTATTGCAGATTCAGCCATCCTTTTTTGAATTCTTCTGCAGTGAAGTAATATCTGACTTTGATGTATTTGTTGTTTCTAGTCACCTGTCCTGACTTGATAAGTTTTATTGCTGACAGAGTATGGAAAAAGCTTTGAAATTTTGGTTCAGAAGTTTAAATCTAGGAAAAAGTAATGTGTTAAGACAATGTATTGAATACCAAGAGAAGAGCTTAATGAATGATGGATAGGTAAGTGAATTATGGAATATTTTGGAGAAAAATGGGTTAGGAGATATATGGAGAAGGAGAGAAAATAACGTAAAACATTTTTGGAAAAAGGCGAGGAAAAGACTGGAAGATATAGAAATACAAATCATGTTTAGCGAGATTGCCGAAAAGAGCTCATTAGTTAATTATAGGCCAATGAAAAATACATGGGGTAGGGAAAAATATATAGACATAGTAAATAAAGAAGAGAGAGAATCTATTGCATGGTTAAGAACCGGAGCATGGAGGCTAAAAGGGCTAAGACAGGGTATTCCTCAGAACCAATGTCCGATATGTGGTGGTAATGAAGACATTGAACACATAGTATTTAAGTGCCAAGGAACAGAAAATTTGAGAAAAGAATTTTTTAATAAGAAGTGGTTGAAGGGGAATAGAAATACACTTATAATTGAAATGATATGCAAGGACGCTAGAAGCATTGGGCAGTTTTTGTGTAAAGTAAAAAATAAATGGCTTTGGACAGTGGAAAGAGAAAAGTAAGAAGTAGTGCATCTTACTTTGAATGGAAAACTATAGTGAATGTGTTAATTTAGTGACAAGAGATTGTAAAATGTAAATAAACTGTAGTGATTGTCTACTGAATAAGTGACCAGGGTCAAAATGCAGTAGACAATCTAATTTGTAAAACTCTTAGCACAATAAATACTATACTATACTATACAATATTAAATGTACTTTCTGTTCAATGTTGGTCACCTCCTCCAGCATTATTTTTAGATGTTTTAGCTCCTTCACATATTGGGTCGCAACTCTATATTCAGCCTTAGTGACTGCTTGAGCTACAATTTTCTGCTTTCTTGAACACTATGATATTGGTGCACCAACATACAGGATGACACATCCTGTGGTACTCTTCCTTCCTTTAACATCTCCAACAAACTCAGAGTCTGAAAAAGCTTAAGATATGTTTTTTCTTTTTTGAAAAATGAATTGCACTCCCCGTATCTCCATTTACATATCTCAATATTCTCTTCTAGTTGTCAAAATCTCAGCTGATAGAATCATTAATGCTTGGTTTTCGTAATTCACAATGTAAGCCATATCTGGTCTTGTTTGACAGGTCAAGTATAGTAGATTCCCAATTGCTTTGTTTTATGAATATTTCCAGCTTTCTGTGAGTTGTGAATATTTTTGTCTTAGGCTGCAATAGAAGTAACCATGTTCTTGGAACTGGACTTGCCAATCCTTTCCACCACCTGTTTTGTATTTTTTCCTGACTACGGATGATTCCTTTTTCACATCAGGTAATGCACATGCCAAGATATGTTGTCAGATTTTTTTTCCACAGTTGCTTCCAATTGTGACTTTAGTTCTGTCATAAGTTTCTTGATTCTGGTTTTATTGTCTCCTAAGCCAAGCCACTTATCTTCTCCTAAGACCAAGCCATCACCCACATGTAAAGCTACAAAAATGTTATTGTTTTTACTTCTAAAGGCACACTGGCCAGTCTTCAGTTGAATCAGACCTTCTGAAACCATTTTTGAGGGGCTTATCTCAAGCCAGCACTTTCTTCAGCAGGCATATTTTTTCCAGGCTTGTTGTAACCTTCAGGTAACTTCATGCAAATTTAAGTGTCCCCCAGTTCACTGTTCAGGAATGCTGTCTTCACATTAAAAATAATTTATCTTGAAGTTTTCTTGAGCTGCCACAGAGAGTAACAATCTCAAAGTAGTTTCTTGGACAACTGAACTACAGACATCTTCAAAATCCAAATAATTTTTCTTTTGTTGACATTCCCGGGCTACTAATCTTGCCCTATGTTTTCCATTGTCTTATACTCTGAAAATCCAACAGCTGATTATTATTTGTTTTCCAGTTGCTTGTCCTTCACTAACATATGTTTTTCATCAGAGACAATTTTTCTTCATTTATTGCTTGAGTCCATTACAGCAGTCTGTAAAGCTTATGTTCACTTCTTCTTCTTCTTCTTCTTCTTCTTCTTCTTCTTCTTCTTCTTCTTCTTCTTCTTCTTCTTCTTCTTGTTCTTCTTCTTCTTCCTCTTCTTCTTCTTCTTCTTCTTCTTCTTCTTCTTCTTCTTCTTCTTCTTCTTCTTCTGTGAGCATTGTAGAATGATTTGGCACATATTTCTGAGGTATCACACAATCATCAAAGTGTTTTGGCAATCTTCTTTGTATTCTTTCTTGATTTAATGTATTTTCATAATTTCTTACATCTTCATATTCATACTTGAAGATTCACTTTCTTCAATATCATTTTCATAATTTTCTTCATGTATTTTTTTTTCGTTGTTTCTGTTTCCATTTGCTTCAGTCTCTTAATATTGATATTCATTTGCATATGTTATTATCAAAGGAACACCACACAATTGAAGATTTTCAATAGTCACCAGATTCTTTGGTTCAGCAAGTATCACATCTCTTGCAGCAAAATCATTTTCTGTTTCATACCAAATATGTGATATCCATTCAAGGTGTATACAGTGTATTCTGCTTTTCCTGACAATCTTATTCAAGTGTCCAAGTTTCTTTCCATATGCCACTGACTCAGTTACTTGCAAGTTCGAGCAGTCAGATTTTCTTTCATACCACTTCTCTGTAGGAGTGACTTCTTTACGTGTGGTTGGAGGTTATTTATCAAATAGGCTGCAGTTTCAAAAACAAAATTCCACATTTTTGCATCATGTTTGCTGTCAAACAACAAGACTCTTTTTTATTCAACAAAGTCAACTTTAGCCTCTCTGCTTTTCCATTATATTGAGGTGTATCAGGAATCATATAATTTAATTTGATGCCTCTTGATCTATATCAGGTTTTGAATGCATTGCTTGTATGTTCATCTCCATTGTCACATCTGAATTTCGTTCTGACATTGGATTAGCTTTACCCTGCTTGATGAAATCCTTCTTATTCTCTTCTACTTAACTTTTATGTTTCAAAAGATAAGCCTTCAATAAATCAGATAGTTATCCATGCATACGATAGGATAGGACTAGAAGTGGAAGGGGACCTAACACCTCAACCTATGCAGATCTTTTGTGCATAGGCCCCTGATGGGGCACCCCTGGGAAGGAGGGATGAGGTGAGAGGAGACAGAGGGCGGTCGGACCAGGAGGCACGGCAGGCAGAGTGTCCTACCATTTACAGATCTGAACTCTCTGGGTGCTGGCTGGTGCAGCTGGCCCTGTGGGCTTACACATCCCCTGGGGGACGCAGGATCTGGAGACCGCCCACAGTCCAGAGGACGAAGGTTTCCACAGAGCACCCTTTTCCCCTGCAATGCACATGCCGAGACTTCCCGCTGACACTTGCAACCCTGAAAGAAACCAAGCACATAAAAGCTGAAGTGAAATGAGAATGGAGATGAAATGGAGGGACAGGACATTCAGGGATGTAATGATCCTTCCCAGCAATTGCCTGGCAACCCAGGGAAATCCCCAAAAAAGCCTATGGGTCAGGAGGGTTGACCATGGGAACCAAACCCACAACCTCCCAAACGCAAGCCATAGACATTACCGCCTGAGCCGTCCCACTCGGTGGTCATCCATGCAAGTCATAAAATAGTTCTTGCTATCATAAGTGGGCGGAGTTATTTTCTACATATGTCAGTATGCAAAATTTCCATAGAACCTTGAGTTCTGTATCTTTTAGCTGCAAAAGGTTTTCTCATTTGTTTTGCAAGGACACATACTTCACAAATTAAGTCACCAGAGTTATACACCTTTTCCAGTACTCCAGAACACATTGTTGGGATCTTTGGAAGTTTATATGTCCCAGTTTTCTATGCCACTGCATTAAACCTTTTCTGTTTTTGTGCAAGCAAGGCTCCATTTTGATTTCCAAAATCAATTTCAAACAATCTATTTTCAGTTTTCTTCCCTTCAATAACAGGATCTTCTGTCATGATGGTTTTAACATGGTTCAATATCTTCACCAAGTCTTCCAAAAGCAGTACATCACCCCCTTTTGTAGTCACAGCACTGACAGTCAATAGATTTTTAGACAGGCCTGTAACATGTGACATATCATTTACAACCAAATTTTGAGATTCAATTTCTCCTTTGATGTTTGAACTCAACATCTCATTTTCTTTTGCCATTTTTAGAAGCATTCCTTCAGTTCTCTTGGTTCTTCAACAGTCTTGAGTCTTTGATCATATGATTTGAACACACTGTCTGCAATGAATTTTTGTCAACTTTGCTTTTTGTCGCAAGACATTCAGCAAAAGAGCATTCAGCCAACCAAGCAGACCTTGGTTTAGGCCCCTTCTTCTTTTCTTCCTTCTTCTTGAAATAGCACTTCTCGATTGGATGATCTGATTTCTCACATTGAGAACAGGGAGGAAATTCTTTGCCTGCATAACACTCTATTTTAGCGTGATTCATTTTCCACACTTTGTGCATTTCAATTTTTCAGATTTTTCTTCATATTTATTTTCAAATTTGTTTTGTTTCCATTCTTTGGTTTTTTCACATAGTCCTTCAGGATGGCCAAATTCACCACAATTATAGCAGGTAACCAATCTTCCAGAGGTTTTACTTCCACTACCTCTAAAGACAACTTTCACATCATCCTTTTCTGATGATTTGACTTTGTCTTCTTCAGTTGACAGTCCTGCTTTCAGGTTTTCCATCATCCTTTGATCAGGTGGCAATGGATCCCATGCTTGAGCTTCTCAAACAAAACATTTATTACTTTGGTTATCAATCCATTTGCTGATGCTTTTTCATCAAGCTGATTTAAATGATGAGACAGGTTTTGCAAGTAATATGCAAGGCATATTACTTAAAACACTATTTGACTTGTTATATTTATAACTGTAGAAGGTTACATATTTGTTCACTGTTAACCTTCTTGTAAACTTTCTTGATCTCTTCAAACATAGCAGCTGAGGTAGTACAGATGAGCAGATTTTGTTTAACTTCTTTGTCCATGGAATTAATTGTTCTTTCACACAAGCCGTCTTTGTCCATAGTTCTAAGAATATAAGCTTGAGCTTGGCATCCTTAGCTTTCCACAGCAAGATTTCCTTATCACCACTATTTGGCAATGTCTCCGAACCATTGCTAATACGAATGAAAGATAACACATATTTGAAATTCTTACATTTGGTAGGTCACAACTTTTTTCAAGATTTGGGTATTTTTTAGTTCCTCGTTTTCCAGTGCCATGCTTTCTCACTGTTAACCAAAACTTCACTTCACAGTTCAATATTTTGGTGAGTCTTCCCAGGATCTCACAGACTTTGCAGTGTAACTAACGTGAGGAACATTGTTACAAAGATCTGAATTTATCAACACCATATACCTTAAATATTATTTTTGTTTTTCAATAAAACATGCACTTTTTTTTTAAAATTTCCTATTATACTCTTGAAAATTAATATAGAAAATAAATAAACCTAATTTAAGTATTTATTCAATTCTATTTACATTACAGAAATATCAATAACAGGATGATAAATGATTGTTTGTTAACCTTCTATTGATTACATAACCAAATATCACTCCATGCCTTATATCCATCTTCTAAACAAGGATCCTTCAAGAATGGTTGTTAAAGCTCAGTTTCTTTTGGGTTCTAGGGGATTCTAAATCTCCGGGAACAAAGCAGTAGAGGTTGCCATGAATTCAAGGTTCTGAATCAAGGGCTTCGCTTACTCTTAACTTCAGAGAGAAGTAGAAGGAAAGAAGTGACTCATATTATATGATCTTATTTTCTCCTTTAATAAAAGTATGAATAATTCCATAGCACAGACAGATAGCACCTGTCCAAGGTGCGAGGAATCCCAGGTTGAACTTCAGAAATTTTTGTAACCAAGAAGGTTTCTCAGTATTGTCAGGCACTGTTGTTTGAGCGTGTATGTAACTGTTTATTTAATAACCAATGACCCATTAAAAAAGGAAAAATACATTTTAGGATTGCCATTGGACAAATAGCTGAGCACATGTACAAAGTCATACGCTTTGAAAATGACAGTTAATCTAGAATTAACACAACTATAGGTGCCATAAATTTAATGGCTAAAAGAAGGACATGGGCACAATTTAAGGCTTTACATAAAAAACTGTGCAAAGTTCATTGTAAAAGGATGAAGAAACACACATAAGAAAAAGAATTTCATTTTAATATGAACTTGAAGATAGTGACATCTCCTGACTTGGAACTTACGGTATTGAAAGAAAGAAAAAGTGTGTTAATCCCCAGTTCGCAACACTAACTCTAAATAAAATTTCCATCTGGCAGTTTAGTATATGTAGGCAGTAAAACTAAATGAGGGAGGATGTTATTACATAAACAATATCTTTAATTAAAGTTGTTATATAACTGAAGCATAACCCTTCAAAATTAGATATAGAAAATAAAAAATGGAATCTATTTGCTCACAATCATTTGAATTCCAGCTTGAGTCATTTTTCCTTTAGTAGAAATATCTGGATCACTGCTTCATAGAATTTGGATTTATCTCTTTCTCGTAATTTAAAAGGTGGTTCTTTCTCGATGGAAATGAGGCTTAAATAGGTCATTCAGTTCTCTATCTGAGTAGCACAGCAGAATGTGTGAATCCTCTTCAATGATGAGGATGATCTCTCGACAGAGTTAGCAAATCTTCTAGCTGCCATTGTGATCAAATTGTCGAAATCTCCACTTTTATTAACATGATGAAAAAACATAATTAAACCTTCTTTGTTTTCACTCACTGTAGGTAGCTTCTTTGACATGAAAATAATAATAATAATAATAATAATAATAATAATAATAATAATAATAATAATAATAATAATAATAATAATAATGCATTTATTGTCAATAGACTGAAATACAGTTTCTGACATTGTCAAATGGTTACTTATTACGTAATTACAGGTTTATAATACAATTTATTCAAACTTACATACTACAATTCGTCCATGGTATAGACAGCCTTATTTATTAGGTAACCTAGTCTTAAAACTATGTGCTGTATTAGGTTGCTTTACAAAATCTGGCAGCTTATTATATAGGAATTGTCCCATTACCTTAGGATCCTTGTAACTAACTGCAATTCTAAAACCCTGTCTGAAGAAATCACTGTTATGTCGTGTATTGTAGTGATGAATATCATTGTTTCTCAAATTATCTTTTTGTAATGTGTATATTATTACTTTATAAACATATAATGAAATTACTGTAAGAATTTGTTTATCTTTAAAAAATTTTCTGCATGAATCCCTATGATTTAATTGATATATTATTCTGATTGCCTTCTTCTGTAATTTCAGTAGTCTTTCAATGTTTGCTTTTGTACAACACCCCCAGATTTCTATCCCATACATTAAATGAGGAAAGATGACCCCATAGTATATCATTTTTAATTCTCTTTCTTCAAGAATATTTGAGAAATACCTAAGTAAATACAATGACTTGCTAATTTTACACAAATATGCTGAATGTGTTCTGACCATGTTAATTTTTGGTCAATTATGATTCCCAGAAATTTATGTACATTTGCGCTAACTATATTATAATTTGGTAGTTGTAGAGTATTACGCATATTGTTAGAATTCCTTAGATTAAACTGGATTAGTTTGGTCTTCGACATATTACATTTTAAATTGTTTTCCCTAAAAAAATTTAAAAAGCCAGTCAATGTTTCTTGTCATTGTGTTAAGTAGTTCCTCGGTTGAAATATCCCAACATACAGTAGTTGTGTCATCGGCATATGAAATAACTTGACTATTGTCTGTGGTAGGAATGTCATTCACATAGAGAATAAATAAAAGGGGACTTAATACTGAGCCTTGAGGTACTCCATATTTTACAGTTTTAAATTTGGATCATACAACTCTCTGGAGAATGGGGAAAAAAAGCAGGCAGTGATTTAAGACTACTAGGAAGTATTTTAAACTTTTTCTAATGATCATTGTAAGGCTAAATTAATTACATCAGATAACAGTGCATAAAGAGAGCTTTAGGATACATTTCCAGTACTTTGCTTTGAAGCCCATTGAGATGGCCACTGGCCACAGAAGACCCATTGTATATGTGAGCAAATTAGCTTGTCTTCACACTTATATATATCAAGTATTTCATTAAAATGGTTGAAAAGAGCTGCTGCAGTTTTATCAGCACTCATGTTATGAAATAAAAGAAAATCATTCCATGGTTTTTTTCTCTGTCATCGAAAGATAATGTAAAACAGTTGACATTGAGATGTGTTGCTTGTATCTGATGTTTCGTCAAACATAATATTTATAAAATCTGTATTCTGAGAATTTCATCTCCCAGCACATTGGCTACAGAATTTATATAATTATTTTGAATGCCTGCTGAAGTACTGCAGAAAGCTGTGGAAGTATGTAACTGTTCCTTTAATTAGGAATTGAATTCTGCACTTGCAATAAGGAATTCCATATAATTTCCCTTATTTAAAATTCTGCCTGCTTATTATGAGAGCAGAATGGTAGTTCATGCTTTGCTAGATACCAAATGACATTAATCAGTCTCTTTAATATTTCCTTGTTTTTTTCATGTTTTTGTTGTGCAACTTAATTCTAGCCCTTTTTGGGAATCCAAAAGAATGTTAATTCTTGTTGGAGTTGCAATAAAGGTATTAAATTTAAAAAAAAACTAAAAGATGCATTTCAGACTCACCATGATTCTTCACTACTGTATAGAATAGAATAGAATTAGTTCACCTTAAGAAATACAGTGAATTCATGGCTTCATCAAAAATAAAATGATACATAGGTATTGTAACAAACTGATTACACTTCTATATACACTATGTTTTACAAAGTGATCAAAATACTAAATACAACTAATCCTAGTACAATCTTGGTCTTGAAGGTAGTTGTCAAGCTTCCTTTTGAGCTGAAGTGAATCCCTCAGATGAACAGCATCCATGAAACAAACATAAAAATGATGTGTTTATGAATTTGTCAACATAGTAGTAAAATATGCAGTTTAAGAGTAGATTTTTAAAGTGCTTCTTAATTGCTTTGCTCTGTGGAGCTTTGATAGCCTCAGGAAGTTTATTATACAAATTAACACCCTTATGGGAGACTGAATTCAAGCTTTTGGTTAATCTGTGTCATTGGAGATGGATTGCTGTTGATGTTCTTGTATTATATTGTAAATGGTACTCATTGTTAAGCTTAAAAATGTTTTTATTTTCATGTGTGAATGAAACTGTCTCTAAGATATAAATACATGATAAAGGTAGAGCTCTTAAATCGTAGAAAAGTGGTTTACTTGCAGTATATTGGCTCACTTGCTTGATTATTCTTGTTATTCTTTATTGTAAACACCTTAATACAGTTGTTGGAAGATCCCCAGAAGGGGATTTCACATGTCAACACTGAATAAATGTGGCCAAAATACACTGTTTTAAGACATTTAGGTTATACTTAATAGCTAGCAGCCTTATAGGTTTTATTTATATGAAGTTTATTACTTATCATCGATTTATGTAATTCTGCGATGATATACATAATTTATATTTGCTGCATGAGTCTGTCATCCCTTTTTCTGGAAATAAGGTTTGTATCATACACAAAGAGAATCTACTGATCAAAGATAAGTGAAAAGGAAGATCATTGATGTAAATTAAAAATAGGACTGGTCCTAATATGGATTGAGATGGTTCAAGTGCTTGTATCTGCGATGTTCCAAACATTTTTCTTAGTTGAGAATAACAAACATGTCCAACAGTAAAATCTGTTCACTGCGCTACACCTGCAGAGCCAATCTGAAATTTCATAAGCCCCATTTGAAAATATCTCTCAAAACTTGCACCACTTTTGCCTTTTACATTAATTGGCATTGTGAGTTGACACAGTCAACCATTGTCGATTACCTGTTTTTTGTTAGTATAATAAAAAAATAAGAAAGGAGTTTTTAATAGTTTTTTATGAATTTCATTAGCCATCTTTAAAATCTAGACACTACAATCATAAATGCAAAAGATGAATCAGAGATACCAGACAACAACAAACTCAAGTTGTTGAAACTGAAATCAACTCTTTGGCCCACATAAATATGTGGAAGAACTGAAATGCAATCTGAGTCTGGGGTGCTGTCAAGGCATTGTTAATGACTTGCTTCTCCAACTGCCTCATCACAATGCTTGCCTCTCTAACTACCACATCACAACCATTGCTACTTGACATAAGAGTAAGAAAAATTAAACCTTTTTATTTATTTACTATTATTATTATTATTATTATTATTATTATTATTATTATTATTATTATTATTTTTTTTATTTTATTTTTTTTTTTTTCATTTTTCTTTGGGGGTCGACACACGACTTACACACTCTGAGGAGATGCCACTGTTTGAAGACCAAAACACAAATATAAAAATCTAATTGAATACGAGGATTCCCAGTATCAAGATGGTTTGGATCATTAAGGCATGGATTAACCTGATGCTTACTGCACTCCTACAAATGGTTATATTGTGGCTTTGAGAGAATTTAGTGAAAGATGTAGTAGCAGTGGGTAGGAAAGATGAACAGTAGTTCATGATGTAATAGGACTATTAAGATTATTATTTCTTCTTCTTCTTCTTCTTCTTCTTCTTCTTCTTCTTCTTCTTCTTCTTCTTCTTCTTCTTCTTCTTCTTCTTCTTCTTCTTCTTCTTCAGATTAGATTATAATCTGTTCCAGCTTCATTCAGTCCATGGTTTCCATGGTCTTTCTAATTTCTTTTTCCACACAGTGAATAATGAACTGCTCTATATGGGATGAAAATATACAGTGTTCTCTGTACACGTATATAGAGAGAAGACAACTCAAAAATTAGTTGGGTTATTTTTAGCAACCATTAAGTATGATCTAAAACAAGGAAGTAATCAGATACTAAAGAGAGCATTTACCTATGAATGGATGATGGATTTGCTTGAGAGGTACCTTTTTGTGCCCACTACCAGACCAGCATGATTGTATTTAAGTGCGCTTAAATGCAACAGCCTCATATCAACAGATTTACCTGCATGTAAAAGAATTTTTAATTACTGTGATATGTTTAAATATACCCTTATTTAGAAATTTGTAGTGTTTAAATTTATTAAACATGAAAATTATGATCATCAAAGGGCAATTCTGTGATGCCTGAATTGCTCCATTAATCATTTTTCAGTGTTACACAGCATTCTTATCTGTAACATAAGTTATATCATTTTCACTGGGTAAAATATGGAGAAATGAACTAATAATTTTCAGAGACATAGCATTATTTTAGTAGGTACAAGATTAATGTGATTATTATTAACTGCACAATAAACAATATATTTTTGTATTTTTTAAAATAATGGTCTAACTTACCAATAGAATAGAATTACTATCAGCATTCAAAGACCCATTATCACTCATGTTATGGAATAATATGCAAGTATAATTTAATTCCTGCATTGAAAAACTAATTTACATATATTACAAGACAAAGTATTATAAGCCTTCTTCACGGTAAACAATATTCATTTGACTGAAAGAGAAAACAACACAGGTGTAATGTAATACAGCAGTGAAACACAAAAATGGTCATTTCCTTTTGTTGTTAATATCTGCTTATTGGTTATAAAGTAGGATATTTATAACAAACAGATGTAATGATGTCCACTTAGTGGCTTCTTCCTGGCTAAAAATAACTTTAAAAATATAGAAATTATAACAAGCAGAAGCAACAAGTCCACTTATTGAATTGTGTCTGACTAAAGGATGCTGAATCTGGACTTAATGATAATGCAAGATCTTTGTAAGTTAGAAAAGTACTTAGTGAGTACTGCCAGACTATAAGGCACAGTTTTCCTGATAATATGTTTATGATCCAAATCAGCCAATTTGGGACTAGTGACATCTGCTAGAACAATGACATGACATACCAAAGTGATGTTGAATTGTTAATGCCTTAAAATGTTATAAGACATAAATTGTACCTATATTATAACTTTTTCATACTCAGTGCTAGTCATTTGTTTGTGATTTCATAGTTGCATAAAAATGAATAAAGATCTGTTACATTCACATGCTTTTATCTATCCTCTATCCTTTTATATAGCTTCTACCAATTATTCGTACAAAAGCTTATTTTTCTGCCTACTTTGCATTGATCAAGATAAACGTTTGCAGAAATAATTTCATGGCATATTTTGTTGCAGGTACAAAGTGTATGTAAGAAACCAAAGTGATAATCAAAATCTCTAAGCAGGTGCTGCATTCTAGCCTTGAAATTCCATTCTCTTCCCATGATATTGTGAGAAACAACTGAATGATGACCACTTCAGTAATAGCTTTCATCTATTGAACAATTCAATCCCATAGTAGATATCTCCAAAATGGCTGATATAAAAAAATATGTGAATTTTAAAGAGATCATGCAATAAGTTTTTATCTACCTCTTATGGTTTACCAGTTACATAAAATTGTACAAAATTGTATCTTTCATAGGTTATACCCAGCAAAAAAATATAAGTTATACATTTTATTTGTCATGTAAATATCTTAAATATATGGTATTTTACCCAAAATCATTAGAGTTATTTTTAAGAAACTAGAAAATAATAAAACATTTTCCATGTAAAGGATAGTTTGTGGTGGGAGGAGGCATGCACGCACACATGCGCGCGCGCACACACACACACACACACACACACACACACACACACACACATCACAGACCTTTTTCTAAAGTATTTTATTAAGGGGGCCTCAAAACATGTATTTCTGGTGAAATCTCAGTATCAATTTCTTTTTATGGAATGCAGTACCTTCTCTACCTACTATGCATGTGATAGAGAAAGTAATAAAAATGACCTACCTAGTAATTTGCAGAAACATTATATGAGGTGCATCGTTGCAAACCCCATTATGTCCAAAAAGCAATATTTTACACGAAATCCAAAAAAATATAATACTCCTAACTATAAGTCCTACTGAAATTTTGAAAAAAGTGCTAAATATTACTAAACCTTTTTATTTATAAGGTGTAAGAATTGAAATCACTTTTCAAATGCATTTCATGAAAATGGGGAGGGGGTTGTGGACATAACATGGTTTGAAACAACCACATGGAAAATTTAATGTTGTAGAATAGTAAATGATTTATTTTTGTGTATTCTTAACATAAATATACTGAGAAAATCTTGATACAACATGGTATGTATTTAAACAAAGAAAGTACCTCATAGTATTTGAGAATTTTGAAATTACATATGGTTTGAATTAAACATAAAAAAACAGAATGAGATTCTGAAATTAACTGAAAGCAACAATTATTCAATTATTGATTTTAAAACTCACATAATACATTCGAACATCTTTTACAATCTATGCATTCCACATTGTTCTACTAAACAGTCACACAGTCCACTATTCTGGTCAGTGACATCTTATGCAGAGATGGATGTAGAATTCAAGATGTTTTCAAAGAAAATCAAAATTTTTGTCATTTCTCCAGTCATTTCCAATCTCTTTATTAGTAAGTTTTCTACATCATTTTTCTTTTGTTGAGTGATCCTGTATCTGGTGGTAGGTACAGCTGTAGGTTCTACAATCGTTTGTGCCACCTTGCCTTGTTTCAACATTGGAGAAAACTGTTTGGAAGGGTCATCAATACGATAGGATAGTTCCATCTTATAACGCACTGAGCAAGTATCTGTTGCGGGAGTACCGAAATTTACATTGAATTTCGTGCTAAAAATTTTCTTGAAAAACTATTTTCTCACTTGAAGTTCTTGTGGCACATTTGCATTATACAATTTAAACAACTTATTGATACTGAGTTCTGAGGGAAGATAAAGCCGTTGGCTCTTTTTTCTATTATAATGGCTTTCATTGGCTTTTAGATTGGAAATGAAACTGATGATCTTCTCTCTTCTGGCTCTGTATTGGTCCTTTCTGCGGTCGCTGCCCCTACGCTCTTTGCATCCTTCTCCTGATTTAATGGATTTAGCAATTTTATTTATTCGGCACTGTCCACATCCGAAAAGTCTTCCAAAGAACTTCGAACATACTGGTTCTGTTCTACCATTTACTGGAATATGCAATAAATAATAATAATAATAATAATAATAATAATAATAATAATAATAATAATAATAATAATAATAATAATAATAATAATAATAATAATAATATTCATTATGAAATTACATGGTTTTCAAGAGGACTTTGTGCTACTCTATGAATAGAGTAGTGTAAATGCTTTCAAAACCATTCACAAGTTTACATTTATTAGTATTACATTACACTAACCTGATACTTCACAGTCATAGAAGTTGCTGCTCTTTTTTCTTCCCCCCTTGGCCTGTGCCTTTTTGGTGACGACACCTGAATCATTAACAAAAGGCGACTGTCTTGCTTGCATTTGCTTTTGCAAGCGAATACTTTATCTTTGGCTTTGGAAAGAAAACGAGCAGGGATGCTGCAACAATGGAATCTGCCTTCCTTATGCTCACATGGTGCTACAAACTACCTCAGCTCTGGATCTTTATTGCTATTTCTAGTGAAAAAAAGAAGAAAAATAAATTATGTTAACATAAACTGGGGAAGATATAAGCCTATATGTATGTTTTCATATCTTTCAACATAAGTGCGTCTTGGCAAACATAATGCTATTATAACATACTTCAGGATATTATGTAGCTTTATTAGAATAATATATAATTACAAAACTTACCTTTCCTCAGATTGAAGCTGTCACCTTGTTATCCTTTGCTTCTGTCTCCTTCGACTACCCTTTGAATTACCTCCAACCAAAACACCTTCATCCATTTTTAAACAGAACAATATTATTATTCACTGACAATATGCGACACTAATAGCCCAGCAATAGTTATGTACCAGTATAACCAACACAAAACAATTAAATCCAGGGCATGCAAACGTTGACAAAAGGAGGATAAAACTGGGTTTGCACTGGCCAGTAATGTGGACATAATGGGATATGAAACAACCACCACATTTCAAGGTTAATTTATACAGGGGCAAAACAAGATTTGGACCAATTTAGGTTTATAGATCGAAATATCACTTAAGAAACAATGTGATATGATGTCAAACTCAATTTTGTCCTGGGATGGACATCATGGGGTTTGAAACGACACTCCTCATATATAAATTAAAAAATTTAAATTTGATTATGCCAGATTTTAAATGTATTATATTTTATTAGAAACCATGGCTGTCCATGTTGTCTGAAATTTGAGGAATCTGCTGAAAATCTCTGGCTTTCTCAGCTGCATCTTTAAAATATATCTGATTTAAGTCTATGTTTAATGTATTATTCAAATCTTTTGCTTTTGGGTTATGCGGTTTACAGATATTACCTTTCTCTAGAAACACTTGTCTGTTTTGTTTGTAAATTCAGAAACCTTAAAATGTGCATTTTCAGGCACACTTTGATACATCTTTTAGCCAAATGAAAATATCAGTAAAAGGCAAACAGTTAAACAAAAGAAATGCAGGTATTAAACAAATGTTAGAATTATAATGAAATTCCTTAAAACATACTTATAAACATAAAACCAAATATGTGGTTGATTATTTTCTATACAGTCCATTGGTAAACTTCAGGGGGTGGTTCCTGACTGGAAATGGAGCACAAAAGTTCATATAACCTTATGTCTGGAAATATATAGTTTCCACAGTAGATGGCACTGAAGAATGACATCAAACAATGAGCTCTGGCATATAGTACATGGCCTGAATCCCATCCATATCACAATAGATGTTCAAGGTGGCCTCCATGGGATACAATGTATTCACATGTCGCATCATGGATTGCCTCACTCGTTCAAATGTTCCGGGCTGTGCCTGAATATCATCACAGGCTACGTGGACATGCAGTTGAAAGATCTAAACATCAGGAACAGGCTCACTTTACACAATGCTTTTCAGATGCCCCAACAAGTAAAAATCCAAGTGATGTAAGTCCAGTGTATGAGCAGGCCATGCAACAGGGCCTCCAACATCTGGGGAAGATGTTGAGGTGTCAGCAAACATTGATGCAGTAGTGAGCTGGTGCTGCATCATGCTGCAGTCACATTGCCTGTCATATAGCCAAAAGCACATTCTCCAGTAGCGGAGGCAGAATGTTTCGCAGGAAGTCCAGATATGTTTCTCTGTTCAGGCATTATGGAAGAAGAACTGTCCAAGTAGATGGTTGTCAATAATCCCTGCCCAAATGTTGATGCTGAACCACTGGTGGTGAGATGCTTCAACCATTCCGTGAGGATTTTCTGTAGCCCACAGATGACAATTATGCAGGTTAATGATGCTATCTCTGCCAAAGGTCACTTCATCGGTGAAGAAGACTGAAGACAGAAATCCAATAATTATGATGGCCTGTTGCACAAACCAGCAACAGAATCTTTCCTGTGGAGGAAAATCTGCCATTGATAATCCCTGCACACATTGGAGGTGATAGGGATAATAGTAGTTGTCATGTAGGATACAAATAATCATCCTTTGGCTTACACCATGTTGGTGGGTCAATTGCCTGAAACTTGTACCAGGGTTGTTCTCAATATCATGGAGAACATGTTCCTCCACATCTGGTGTAGGCACAGTCTGTGGCTGGCCTGAACATTTGTCTGTCTCAAAGGACCCATGCTCACACAAATGCCAATACATGGCTCCAAATGTTGTGTGATGTGGATGGTGCTGTCTGTCAGGGTACATACCTCGGTACATCTGTGCTGCCTCTCGACAATTTCCACCTGCTTGGCCATACACAAACACCATCTCGGCTTGTTTATGGAATGAATATCAGACCTTTGTGCTTCTACATTGCTTAAATCACACTATCTGTAACACACAAAATGCACACTGCAGTTATGAGAGGATGTCATCAGTGCCATCTACCATGGAAACTATATATTTCCGGACATAAGGTGATATAAACCTTTGTGCTCCATTTCCAGTCAGGCATCACCCCCTGAAGTTTGTCAATGGACTTAAAACTCATTCTGTATTGTATCAATTAATCATAAATCATCTCATTTAGGTATTGAAGTTCTTGTTGCAATTTCCTTATTGATAACAGTAATTTATGTCATTTTGTTAAAGGTTCAGACAGCAGAAAGAGATGCCCTGAAAAAAAAACTTGAGAGTGCAGAGAAAGAGTTACAGAAGTTCGCTATACATGCTAGTTCCACAATTTCAACTGGTGTTGGTGAGAGTAATGTTACCACTTGTGACAAACCATCTCAGCAAAATGATGACTCTGCACTACAGAAAGAAAATGCTGATTTGCGCTCTGAACTGAGCAAGGGTGATGAACTTCTGAAAGACAAAACTGAACTATGTGCCAACCTGGAACGGCAGAATATTGCACTTATATCTCAAGTGGCATCATTGAAGGAAGTGGTTGCTATAACCAAAGATCTACTAAACATACGTAATATGGAAGTAGAACATTTACAGAGTGATATGGAGTCTATGGAAACTAAAATTAATGCAGAGCGATCTAGGCATAATGATTTACTTCAAAAGATGGATGACGCAGCAAATATCAATGCAAAATTGAAGACTGAATATCATACTCAGCTCAAAATATTTCAGGAATTGAAAGAGAAGTATGAAGAGAAGGTAAATGTCCTAACTGCACAGAAGGAAGAACTTAAAAAGGAAGTACTTTTGGCTAGAAGTGCACAGAATGTTGCTTCAGTACCTTCAAACGAGGTACAGATACAAAAAAATCACAAAGAAGGAAGTGAAACACTCACTAAGAATGGTCAGGATCATACAGATGAACCACTAGATACTCAGGTTCAAAAGTGTTCAGTAAGTAGTTCTGGCCAAGAAGAAAAGGACCAGGGATCAGATACCTAAAAATGACAGCCTAAAATACTGTTATGAAATATTACTGAATTTTGATATCTAACTTAAGAGTTTTTTAATATCTGACCTAAGTAATTTTTCCCACATAATGTGTTTTACAAATGTAATCTTATTTTTGTGACTATTTTGTTACTTTAATATACATATATGATTTTATTCAAAAGCTCTGTAAAATAACTTACTGATATAAGAAAATAAAGTGATAAATTTTGTGGTATAACTTTCTTTTAAAGCAATGTGAATATTTTACCAATTTGCTGTCTTTCTTGAAATCCTTATTCAAAGCATTTATTTAATATATAATGCTTCTTTGATTATTATTTTTACTATGGATGTTTTTTTATTATATCCAAATGTATTTTGTCTGATATGGTTACTATTAGTGTCTACTACTTTAGCTGGAAAATGAAAGACAATCAAGTGAAGGTGTAGTACACAGCATTTTAAGGTGTTGGATGAATCATGCATGAAAAATTAAAATCATTTTGAGTTTAATGCATTTATGTTTATTATAAAAGCACTCATATTTTGCTATAGTTAAAACACTTTACAGTGGTGGGCTATGATGCAGAATGGTACATTGTATTATAGTGAGTTGGAATGTATGCTCCAATTCCCTGTCATAGAATACGGTAAGGTTCGAGCCCACCTGGAGTGAGATTTTTCAATCCATGTGTATTACCAGTACCCACTCAGCATTATGAGGAATATAAAGAGTTGTGATAAGTAGCAGTAACAGTAGATCAATATTCTGGCTGGGGGAAACATGGTGTTGATACATCATCTACCCTAATCATTTGGTGGATTGCTTGCCTCTGTTGCTTCCATGTAGGTGTGAAGCTGACTGTTATGTTAGTAGGCCCTGGCTCAACAAAGGCTGTTGCACTGCAGGTTTTATATGATATGGAGTCACCCAGAATAAGAGTTGAAACAACTCTATTTATTGTTTAATGTACAAAGCAAATTTAAGGGATTACTACATTTCTTAAATTGATATGCTACCATCCAGAGAAAATTATCTACTAGATTCAAGTTTCTTGAGCCCATGGCTACTTCCAATGTTATGTCCTCAGTTGCCATGGAATGGTGTATTTATAAGCTTCTGATATTTTTGATAGTTGAGATTTGCAGAGGGCTAAACATGAGATCCCAAGGAACAATTGAACTCTAGAAGTCTTTTGCGTCTGTAAAACCAACCCAATATATAAGCTTTATTGAAAGTTATTTAGTTATATCACTTTTAAAATGACCAGCAGTAAAATTACCTAATGCAAGTGAAAGGTAAATATACTGAAAATATATGCTCCCTGTTTCAACCTCCAATAAGATGAAAAAGGCAACAATAACAGTAGTGATGTGTCCATGTATCAGCTGCTGCCATTGGAAACAATAAAAAATCATGAATCATAGCATCATACAATTCTATTAAATTAAGAATTTGTTAACTATTTGTCAATAACTATTTGTTATTTGTCTGTTAACAAAAATATGGAATCAAGCAAAGTGAGGCAAGAATGTACGAATAGTTGTATCCTTAGTAATTTTTTTGTGAATTTGTTTATTTTGAAAGCTAAACTGTCATTCCTTTACAGTTCACTATTGAATACATTTTGACAGTTCAATAAAGTCTCTTAATATGCATTACCTACTGTGGGAGATCATGGAATGTTGAGGGATAGATTCTTCAGTTTGCACTTGTTGCCATAAATGAGTCTGGTAACACTTAAGCCTCTTATAGTGGCAGCATTCAGCCCTCTGTTGTTCTTGATTAACAATAGCAAGATTGATGGGGAGAGGTAGAAATATTGTTACCATTATACTCTTTCTTGAAAACAGAGTGGAATTACTCTGTTAAGCATAAAGAAATTTTAAGCCTCAATCAGAAGAGTAATGTATATTACTGAGAGGTGCTGGATTTGCTTAGAGCTGTTTGGAACTGTGATTGCAGCATGGGGAAATGCATGCATAAAAAACTGTACATGGCACATTCTTCAGCTTCCTTAAACTCAAAAGTTATCTTTCTACTTTTCAGTAAACGATTCTGATAATAGCTTCTGTAGCTTTTACTTGTTAGGTACTTCAGAATAGTGGCCTTCATTGTGTTAATAATTAAGTAGAATGGTTGGCAATGTTCATTTTGACTTTTTTATTAAGCACATTAGCAGAAATAGTCTTTAGCTCTAAAAATATGTATTTTTTATAGTTCCATTTATAACCCACCTTTGTCACAGTAATCTCTCATGTTATCTTTTTTACTTGGCGCCTGTTATTGTTTTACTATTTTGAAATTTGGGTTCTTTGTCCTCCGGCTAGCTATTATTACTCAGTCGAACAAATATCTCTAAGCAGGGCGTGTAAACGGAAAGGAGTGGTTACTAAAAGATAACACTGATAAAAGAATTTGTTTTTACACTTTCATTGCCGTCACACTTAATTAATAGTTCACATCTGTAATCTTTATACACGCCTGACTAAAACTGTTATATTTCCAAACGTAATTACTGTCGTAATAGTTGTCGCGTACCTACTTCACATTTTGTAACTAACTTTACGACGCGAGAGATTCTGTAGAATTGCGTAATGTGTACTTCGGGAGAGATTCTGTAGAACTGCGCGACGTTTACCTCGTGAATGATTCTATAGAACTGCGTGACGTTTACCTCGTGAATGATTCTGTAGAACTGCGTGATACTTGCTTTTGGCTCAAAAATTTATACTCTGTCTCCCCGATATGCCTAAACATTGTAATAGAGCTGCTATTGGTTAATAAATCGCGCCAACATTAGTGTCTATTTTGTCAGCTAATCATAATTACAAGCACATATGCTCTAGGGAAGATATTCCCTCCATTTCTAAAGAAAGGCACGCTACCCTGACGTCATTTGTTTGTCTCTTCTAAGTGATAAACAACTCACCCCCTCGCTTCATTGTTACCCACTCCTATTGTCAGTTTCAGTGAGGCCGTGTAAACTTGTTTCCTAACAATGCTTATAGCAAACAAACATCTAAAATCATTGTCATACAATAATATTAATTTGCACTACAATCATTCTGGCATTCAAAGTGTTTGGTATAAAATACTGCCACGTATGCCCCACTAGAAACATAATTATAAATATTTACATTTTTTTGGAAATTTTATAATTGGGTTTTTAGTCTCCTGAATCTTGTAACACACGGCAGTTATCACTTGCACGTAACACTGCACACACATTTTACAAACATTGTACTTCTTGCCTTTTTCTGGCCAGTATTCACTGGCTCGGGTCTAATGTGTTTATATACCTACATCTGAGCTTACAATTTTTTTATACATCAAATACTATACCCTGAACTATTTGGGTCACTGTTACAAAATTGTTATACTTTCTTAGGTTATTGACATAAAAATTTATACACTAAGATTTTTACCCTGGTTCATTTTGTAATTATTGAACATATTTACCAAAGTATTCATCCTCTACACAAATATATATTTACATCTCTTAATTCTGAGACATAATTTCACATTATCTGTGTGCTACATAAATGTTTGGTTTTAATTATCGTTACCCTTTTTTATTATTTTGTACACAATACTCTTTGAATTATATCTACTTACTTTTACTTTCATATGACATTAATTTATGCTTCTTACATGCTTCATTTCAAATGTGGCTACAGTTTACTAAGAAAATGTTCCTCTTCCCCTTTAAACATTTATTTTTGTCCTGAATTTATTTATCCTTTCTTATGACATATATACATAGTTAATCCTCTTACATTCCAATACTTTATTCTGCAGTTTAGCTTTACATATCCTGTTAAATTGTTTACTGTTTCATTGAGTAAATTCTGAACGAACTTCACGTATCCATACCATCTAATATTAATCTCAAACTGCCATCTCATTTTACACACAAACAGTCGAATTTATATACTGAGAATTACTTTGCTCAATAATCCCATTTTCTAACATGCTATTTATTAGTTTTCTAGCTTTGTCCCGAAGGCTTATAGGCAAATTATCATACTTATGCCTATATGGTGACACATCTTCTACCTGAAATGTATGCTGATATACGTTACATCTGCCTGGGATATTACTAAATACTGAACTATTGTTCATCAAAACGTCATGAAGGATTTGTTTTTGTGTTTTTGTAATATTATAAGCTTCTTCACACTTGTGTAGTATTTCCTCATTTCTCCTCTCTTCCCAGTTATAGTCTGTCTCGCTCGCACGGTCGTCTTTTGTTCGGGTCATAAATTTCTCTACTTCACCTGGCCTTTCTACTAGCTGTCTAAAATATGGCGAGGTGTTCTCATCATATCTTGTGACTACTTGCTTTATTTGCACGTTTTCATCTGTTTCCATTATTTGCACAAAAAATTCTTGCTCACAAAGACCTTCCTCTTCCTTAGTCCTCTCAATCACGGATACTTTCTCTTTTATAAACGGTACCTTTACTTCTCTATTGTCTTTTGTCATTTTTAACTCCTCATGTTTAAAATCTATACGTGCTTCATATTCATATAAGAAGTCACATCCTAAAATTATGTCACAAATCAAATGGTTTACAATTAGAAACATAACCTCGAAATTTTCTCCGCCGATAAGTATATGTAGTTGAGCTTGTGTTTTTATGACATGTATTGTTCTTCCAATTGCAACACGACAAACTATATTACTGGTTGGAAGAGCCATAATTTTGTTACCTTCATTTATCAAATTTATATAAAATTTCTGCGAACGAATTGAAGCTGATGAACCGGAATCTATAGTCGCAATAATCTCTTTCTTCGCGATTTCTATCTTAATATGAGGTGACTCGAAATTTTCCTCCTTATCTTTCTTTGCTGCAATCTTCTTACAGACTGTGTGTGTGTGTGTAGGCATAGTGTTTATTTTGGTAATGGATACTGAATTATTAAAGACGTCCTGAGAACCTACTGCACAGAAGTCTATTGACAGTTTTCCTGGTTATTTCCATATTCATGTACGGGACTGCCGTTCATAACCGGTGCTAAATTTATCTCATTTTTGCTCCCACTGTTTTGAGTTCCCCTTCCTCGAGTCCGAAATCCTCGATTTCTGAAATTATGTCCTCTTGGCACGTAATTTTCTTGCTGTTCCTCGGATCTTTCCCGGTTAGTGTTTTCCCTGCAGTGAGTAAAATTTCCCCTTTGCCTGCCGTAACGCCTTCCTTGATCTTGCCCTCTTTCCTGTCGTAATTTATTTGTTTCTGCCGACCTGGTCTCCCATCTATCCTCGGTCCTTCAAAATTTGGAACGTATGATTGGTACCGTTGTCTGGTATTATTCTCATGACGTCTGTCTTGTCCACTGCTTTGGTGATAATGACTAACTTGGTAATTTCTTCTATCTCGCACGTCTAAAAATCCATGCTCCCACTCTCGAGACATATCTTCTTCCTGTTGTTCCAAAGCTGACATTAATTCTGTCATCTCAAAGATACTACGTGGTTTTGCAATTAATAAATAATTTTGTATCCTTAAAGGATGATGACTTGTGAGCAAACTCACAAAATCCTCCTCATTGTTCAGAGGTGACAAGTTCCTAACCTGACTTGCATGTTTTAGTAAATAATCAGTCATTGATATTCCCTCTCGTGGATCAGATTGTCCATGGCTAAGCACTGCTCGTATTCTGTGCTGTACCGTAACATTCCAAAATCTGTTCATGAATAACCTCTGAAAGGATTCATATGAAATTTCGCCCCTGATACCATTTGTAGCCAATCTAAAGTTTTCTGATCCAAACGTCTTTTAACAACTATCATTTTCAATGCTTCCGGTATCTTTTTAATTTGAAAGTGCTCTGACAAGTCTGCAATAAACTGTACTGGATTGGAGTTTTCATTAAATTTTGGAAGTGGCAAATCACTTAAGATATAATTTTAGTTTTGTATGTCCCTTATTCCCATATTTAAATTATCTACTGTTACTTGTGCACTCTGAGTTTCGGCGTGGGCTATGGATGAAGCCATCGTGTCACTCACACTATTAGTCAACTTGAGGAAATACCTCTATCATTATTCTGTGCATCAGATACATTGACATCACATATATTGATCCTTGAATTCAATTCTAACCTATTTACAGTACCTTGCAGATTTTATATTGTCTGTTCCAATTTTCTATTGTTTTCATTTGGATCAGCTTGGTGCTTGTTAATTTCAGAAGTTAGTTTTTGATTATTTATAGACAAAACGTTAACTTCTTCGGACAACTTATTTCTTTGTGTTTCCGACTCCTTCTGAATTTCAGATATCTCCCCTCTGAAATTAACTTGCACCTGAATTAAATCTGCATTCGTAGCCTCCATCATCTCTCTTAGCTCACTTGAAATGCTATTCATTCGGCTACCTAACTCTGTACATTTTACATCAACATGTTCAATTTTAATATTAACCTCACTTTTTTGGTTAGATATTTCCCTGCGCATGTCTGACATTTTATTTGAAAATTTTCCTATCTCACTTGCTATTATTTCCTGATTTTCATTTCTCATTCTTATCATACTACTATCAAACTCCATAATATTTTTTCTCCAATTTCTTCCCTGTTTTGATCTAATTTTTGTCGCAATTTCTCATTACTCTGAGTTAGTTTTGTTTTAAGCTCCTACCAATATCTTCCCTATTACTCTTTTCCATATTCTGAGTTAGTTTTTGTTCTAAGCCCCTACCAATATCTTCCCTTAATTCCTATTACTCCTTTCCATATTCTGAGTTAGCTATTGTTCTAATATCTCATTACTCTTACCAATATCTTCCTTTAATTGATTTGTAATACTCTTATTTAATGTTTCACGAAAATTTCTCAATATTTCCATCATCATACCAGTATAAAAATTAACATTTCCTGCTGCATTTACATCGCTTTGTGAACCTTCTTTTCCACCACCCGTTACAATTACTTCATCACTGTTTGGTACAATACTCTGGCCCACAGGTCTAATATATCTATCTCTGTCGTCGGCTATCTGCCCTGAAATATTTACAACAATCCCAGATATTTGAGTTGACTGACCTGCCATTCTATTCTGACTTTCTTCACTAATATTTCCTCCCTCAAACCCTACATTGTTTGAGCTATTTTCCGTAACCTGCATTGAATTACAATACCTTATCCCCTTCCATTATTATTTCTTCAGTATTATTAGTAGACTTTGTTTTCTTAATCCTACCACTTCTCAACAACATTTAATCTTTCACAATTTTTGTTTGTTTGCTTTATGATACACATAAAATTTACAATTTTCTAACCTTTATGATGCTATCTGATGAGTGATGAGCTTGTTTTGATGTCTAGCTTCGTGCCTCTCTCTCCTAGATGTATATGTCGCCTCTGTGTCGTACTACGATGGCTCTGCGTCGTCTCGCTGTCTTGGTATCCTGTAGTCCAATTTCTCTGTTGTCTTCTGTTCACGTAGTCGCTGATGTCCTCTCATCCGCGTCGTCGTCGGTCGTTCTGGTGCTTGTTTCTGGGATCTGCGTCTTGTAGTTAATTGCACTGCTCCATTCGCTCCACCTCCTGGTTATTTCGTCCCTTCCTGGTTATTTCGCCCCACGTTCTGGGAGCCATTTGTCGCGGTAACTCTCGTGTTATCTTTTTTACTTGGCGCCTGTTATTGTTTTACTATTTTGAAATTTGGGTTCTTTGTCCTCCGGCTAGCTATTATTACTCAGTCGAGCAAATATCTCTAAACAGGGCGTGTAAGCGAATAGGAGTTGATACTAAAAGGTAACTTTGATAAAAGAATTTGTTTTAACACTTTTATTGCCGTCACCCTTAATTAATAGTTCACATCTGTAATCTTTATACACGCCTGACTGAAACTGTTATATTTCCGAATGTAATTACTGTCGTAATAGTTGTCGCGTACCTACTTCACATTTTATAACTAACTTTACGACGCGAGAGATTCTGTAGAATTGCGTAATGTGTACTTCGGGAGAGATATTCTGTAGAACTGCGCGACGTTTACCTCGTGAATGATTCTGTAGAACTGCGCGACGTTTACCTCGTGAATGGTTCTGTAGAACTGCGTGATACTTGATTTTGGCTCAAGAATTCATGCTCCCTCTCCCCGATATGCCTAAACATTATAATAGAGCTGCTATTGGTTAATAAATCGTGCCAACATTAGCGTCTATTTTATCAGCCAATCATAATTACAAGCACATATGCTCTAGGGAAGATATTCCCTCCATTTCTAAAGAAAGGCACGCTACCCTGACGTCATTTGTTTGTCTCTTCTAAGTGATAAACAACTCACCCCCTCGCTTCATTGTTACCCACTTCTATTGTTAGTTTCAGTGAGGCCGTTTAAACTTATTTCCTAACAATGCTTATAGCCAACAAACATCTAAAATCATTGTCATACAATAATGTTAATTTACACTACAATCACTCTGGCATTCACAGTGTTGTGATATAAAATACTGCCTCGCCTTTAACTACATTGATCTTATCAGTAGCCTTTCTTTTGGAGCTTCTTGCCTATTTGCAATGGTGTTAACTCGTGTAACTCTTGTCATTGGGTTTCTTGCACATTCGAATTTTTAATCACTAGAGTATACACACATTCACGCTCTCATTCATACTGTTGCAACCTTAGGGGCTGTGACTGGGGAACGTAGCTTAGAGGTGAAGGTAAATGGTAGAACAAATAACTCGCAATGTTTCCTGGTGGCCCATTTTATTATATTAACTGGAACATGATGATGCTGGGCTTCAGTTCCCAGCTTTTGGTCTTGAAGAGACCAGTTATGTCTTTAAAAAATCTAGTCCTGAAAGGACTTAACATTCAGACTTGAGATGACTGAAGGCTCAACACACCTAACATATAATGCTGTGGTCTTTAAGTATTACATAAAATATTGTGAGTTCCCCTAATGGGATCTTACCCTGGAGAGTTGTCAGGTATCTTGTGACAGGTCCAGCAGCATGGACTGCTGACGAGTTCAGAATAAGAGCGACCCCCCAGCAAGGGTCTGCAGCTCTTTATAAAGAAAGTCACTGCCTAGGGGGTCTCGACAATCATGCCATGAGCATTACCAAGTATGGTGTGCCGCTGCCCTGAAAGTGCGTGGGTTCAGGATTTCGTAAGGATCATGTGATCCATCGGGTGATGTGCAGAAAGGCATGCATTCCTAAGTAAATGATGGCGTGGTGAAATCCCTTTGAAATGTCAAGGGAAGTGGCAGACCATGGTTTCCCGTTATAAGTTAGCTTCAACTACAATCCCAAGTCAAGAAAGTTTATGAAATATAAAAATGACCAAATGTGTTAAAATGTAAGAGTTTGCCCAATATGGTAAAGTATCAAATCTGTGACAAATTATCTTGCTGCCTGCAACTCTATATGTGACATATCCCCGTCGGCTAAAAAATATCGCCGCCCTTGGCGAGAATATAACCACTCCATCAGCACAAAGACACCACCAAGATGGGCTGCAGGCGAATCCCGAAGGATTAAACCAAAAAACAAATACACACAAAGTTTTACAAGTGGATCTCGTAAAAGAGTCCAAAGTAAACAAACATGAAAGCCAGGAAGTGGCATTAAAGATAGAATACATTAAATAGCCATATGAGATACATAAATAAGCAAAAAAAATTACACAATGTAAGCATTACACACATATATGGAGCAAAATATATATAAAGAACAAAAATCATCCGAAACGTTATGATAATACCTGAAAAAACGGGAAAAGGAGAGAGGGAGAGCTGAAGGAATGGCCCAACAGTACGGACAAGGGAGAAAGGAAAAGAAAAAGATAAAAGAGGGAAAAGGCTATGAGAAAAGGAGGTTGCGTCAGGACTAGACAACAAGGATCTGGTAAAGGTTAACGGCACACAACAGTCCTGGCACACCGAGCGCACCACTGGATTCAGTAAGTTCAAACAGATAGAACGCACCCAACACGCACACACACTCGAACACAGCCATGATGAAATTACAAAGCGTAGACGTTACTGTTTTTCACAGCATGAAGAGTGCACTAGAGGCACAACCACTCGGAAATCCAATCGGAAAAGTAAAACAGAATGTTCGGGAGAGATTGAAAGGTCCATCTCAACCCTATCACACAGTGCGGGTATTGAAGAGGTCCAAAACGGGGGGGGGCAAAGGTCAAGTCCATCTGGTAGAATTGTATAGTGCACTAGCCCTCTAGTTCATTATGTAGAAAGGCAAATTGCCCCGATGAAGTAGGATTTCCCAGCTATACTGGATAAGGTGCGTGGGCAACGTCCATTGTGCTTCGCGGGGTGCGATGCGCTCCAGGTATGCCGACAGTAATGGTCCATCCGTGTAACACAGCTAAAAAACCAGAGGAATTATAAGTTGTGGAGAAAATGATAAGGAAGTACACAACAGAAAATAAACGGGAAGGAGATAGGTAGGCACTGTCACTGGAATAATTTAGCAAAAGCGAAGGGAATAGGGGCAGTATACAAAGAGGGGGGAAACAATTAACTGGAAGCAGGTCCTACCAATAACAATTACGTAATACCTAATACCAATACAGGAACTTAAAAAAACATAATTTGTATATATAATGAATAATTAGACACAAGCTAAAGAGCAGGAAAGGCATTCGTGCGGCAAAGCGAACGGAGGAAAAAAAAAGAAAAATGCAGAGCCAAATGCGTTGCGTAAACCATCCGTACATGACAAACAACTCCTGCGCATCACCAATGCCTTTTTTCTTATATAGAAATACAAGAAAAGGCAGAATGTATACTGATTGAGCGAAAAAAACCCAAAGGTTCAATAAAGAGACTACAAAAACCCTTGACAAACAGTCACACCTGTGATGCGGCAACAGTAGTGTAAGCCATACCTGCCGGCCGAGGCCGGACATACAAATCGGCAGACTATGGCCTAACGTTCCGCCAACAAATAGGATACAGTCCGTTGGTTATCGCTAACCAAAGTAAATAGGCAATTAGTAGCGCATTGATGCCAAATAATATTCCAATTAGAGACATAGTAGTGATTGTCGAATAATCTTTAGAATGCCAGTTAGAGTTGTAAACACTCGTCCAATGATGTACAAGTGGGGTAAGTTGCTGCATTATAAGGCGGCAGTATAGTAGTAGTAATATATGACCAGGGTCCTGGTATTAACCTATGAATTTCGACTGAAGGTTGAGCCATGGTAATACATCGTCTAGGTGGTAAGAGCAAATAACGGGACGCAGTTGCGTTGCATTGACACGGGATGCGGACCCGATATACGCCAATATCACTTGTAAGCGAATAGTCCGCTGCGAGGCAGGGCACTGTACCTGAAACTCAGGTACGTGAGTAAGGGTAAACGTGAATGTATCATAAAGAGAACCCATAGGTTTACGGTTATTAATACAAGACATTGAGCATACATTAGATAAATTAAAAGCCGAAGTTCCATGCAAGATGGCGGCTGTACAAGGCGTAAATAATGCCGAAACTCCATAAGCTGGGGTCCACAGACACACACTAGACCTAGAAGTATCGCATTGTGGTATTAAAATCCGAAAGCCACTATGGGTATATAGAATTGCAACCGCTCGTCCCTCTAAGTCGATCATGCATGTTTTTTAAAAAAACGCAAAGGGTGTGGTCGTGAAATAGCGTCCCACCGCCTCTTGTACATCCACCGGTAGCAAAGGAACGTGTAGGTCCAATTTTTGTCCAAATTGTGTGCAAAAGAGACAATCTACTATTGGCGCAGTATAATATTTACCAATCACATCCTTACACCAGACTAGTCGAAAACCCGTGTTTTTACGTAACACAGCGTCCAATGCATCACTCAAAAGAGAAGGAGATATCACCGAGGGATGCAAATGACGAGTTACACATGACCTGTACAAACGATCGGTACGGCCCATCTGGTATAAAAGTTCAAACAATGGTCCAGCACCTGAAGGACGCAATGTTATGGCATTCTGAAGATCAAAGACTGTCACAGAAAGATGCATTAAATAGTGTGACAAAATGATTGAATCGCCGCACTTTCTGCAATATACCGCGTATGGCATTATCAGAAACATACATATTTTCTACATGCTGTTTATCAGCAAGCAAAAATTGCGATCCGGAAATGGATCCATCTCCCTGTAGGGGATTTTCATTCGACCGAAAAAGGGAAGCATATTCCTTTTGAACAGTTTTAAACTTAGATAACAGCCAATCGCAGAATGCAGAAATACTGGCGTTCAATTTACAATATGGGATATGGGCGTATGTACCCCATACTGTGAAGCAAAGAACAATCCTGGGACTGAATTTTCATGTAACGTCAAATTTGTGAGTGAATAAAAATCACCACCAGCCGATACCTCTATAGGTGAAGGTTCATGAAGTCCTCCACATACATTAGGGGTTATCAGGGTTAAAACAAAATAGAAGAACATGCTTGCGGTGCCCATTTCTGCAGTCATGCTCATAAACAACTCCTCTCCCCGTAACTTACTCACTGCTTTACTTGGTCCTAGGACATCAATAATACAATAAACCTTCAAAAGAAATGTGGTTTCATGAAGCGACCTGCGCATCCATCAACAAAAAACAATTAAAACGCGTTGTAAATATTCATTGTGCACAAAAAGTATCTTCATAGACTCTCAAACTTATCAGAGAGCAATCCAGCAGGACCTCGCGGTACTCTGCAGATTGAGGCACTCTGGTTCTTAAATGTACCTTTCTTATTACGTAAGAGTTCACAGGATCTTGCGATATATCTGATTACTCAAATAATTTATTTATGTGGCTTAATAATCATCCGTCACCACCGAGAGGGTATCACGACATCCTCTGAGAATGTACGGGTCACTTCCTTGTAAACAAAGCAAAGGAAATGAAGAAACTATTAAAAACCTTACAATTCCTAAGTATTTACATAAAACATGAAATAATAAATACTTGTTAAATATTGACGTTAACTTACTAGGTAAAAGCAGGAAAATTCTAAGAAGAATAACAGGAAGCGGAGCAGTTACCGTTTCCTATAAAAAGTCCCAGTTATACGGTTTTACTGCGTCACTTACAATCGCACTGAATATGAACATAAGAAAAAAATAAACCAATTGACATTACCAATGTAGTTAATGTATTAGATTTGTCCTGCTTCCGGTATTGGATCCGGTTGTGTGAGTGGCTTCCCTCTGGGTGCCACTGGTGGCGTTGTAAACAAGAGTATACTTCCCATAGGTTGTTCCGGAGTCGTATTAGGCTCTGGTCTAAGGTACAGCCCAATGTAGGCGAACCACCTGCCAACACAACTTAAAGGACCGATAAGCCGCCTCACCAATAAATACCAAAAGTAATATGCCATAAAGCTATTACAAAAACATCATAGAAAACGTTTGAAACTGTTCCGGAAGCAAGTGCACCCAGCAGTCTTGCCGTAATTAAAAGCTCCGGGCGCCGAAATAATATGACTATTATCACAACAGTTAAAAATGTAGTCCATATGAATAACAAATGGGTTTGAATAGAGGAACCGTGTGTCAACAAGCCGGGTTCCACTATAGGATTTGCGTAGGGCACGTGCGATAAATTAAGGTGTGATACCTCTACCGACCAATTAGTATTTAAGCATTGGGAAAGGTTAGTAAATGTTAAGTGCTCAGAACTGGTCCAGGGAGAAATTTTAAGGGAGCCTAGTATAGACCAACCCGCCGGGATAAGGGGAAGGGTTTGTGGTTTAGGTACCGCAAAATCTAGGTAGGGAAAGCGCTTCGGTATATGTACCACCGGGCCCAATTCAAGCTCACAGGAACAAGAAAGCGTAAGTTGTAAAGCACCAGGGGAGTTTGATGGTAAACTGGGGATCAGGCGGGTAAAATTATTGCATATTAATTCAATAGGTTCTAACGGGTGAGTAATGACGTATTCATCCCGCGCCATTTCCGTTATCAACATGTTATTGGCAGTATGGCATTGGAAGGGACAAAATTCATTCATTTCCGAAGCCGTCATGCCACGAAGCAGTTAGTCGCGCACAACGGTGTAAAGAGCACTTCGTCACTAAAACATGGGATGTAACACAAACCAGTTTTAAGTGGATCACACTGTTGTATAGCCGCCCCTGTGATAGGGCGTACCTGAGATTCACTAACCGCAACAAACCCTGTATCGTGTAGTATAGTACATGTCGAAGAGCCTCATGCAAAGGATGTGATCAGAAATGGAAAAAGTTCCCATTGTGAACCCCTTTGTCTCACTGGAATTTTAACAGTGACTAAAATATAGTTAGTGCTAAATGAACATGACGTAATTTCAAGGTCAAAATAACGATGAATTTCGGTTGTGTCAATAACTAATTCAAAGTTAGTACTAACCAGACTTTGTTTCAGTTGTAACAAATCATGTTCAAAAACATCTTAGTGGATTACGGAAAGTGGAAGTAAGTGATTACGGCATAACAGCATTGCATCCATCTGCTTTGAAAACAGTACAGTATGTACGGATCTCTGAGTATTCTGCAAAATTTCCCATAATGAAAAGAAGTGATGATCGGTTATTTGATCTAATTCGTTGCGTATACTGCTATAAGTGAGATTGACGGCTCTCATTACAATCTTTAGTCGGTCATTAATTTTATCAAAAGATCTAGCCAATTATTCGCTATAGTCATTCAACTTGTCTCTTGCAGCTGAAAACCAAGCATTGGTCCTCGGTAATAATACGTTCTATGGATGTATAATGATCAAGTAGTTGTCGGTCTCTGGCTGCTAAAGCATTAGTTTGGTTAGAAGTTGCAACATCAAGGCAGAAATTAAGTATGTCACCAAAGAAAGCAATTCCGCATTTAGCTCGGTGATCCTCCATGTTAGTGAAATTAAAAGCAGCATCTGATAGCTTATGCAGTTCTCGGTCAAGAGTTTGTCCGATAAAATTAATATCGTCTTCCAATTGAATTAATATTTGTGGGGGTGAACGCCTGCCTGGTGGCCTTGGAGCCGTCAGCTGTTGTCACTCCACCCTCTCTCGTAGGACCTTAAAAGTCAAAGGAACGGAAGCCTGATAGGCTATAGTTTTTGGTAGGCGTCTCCTAGCTGCCCCTGTCGCTATGCGCATTGACCTGTCGCTTATTTCCTCCGTGGCGATAGCTGGCAGGAAGGTCATTAGCAAAAGGAGATGCTAGTGGAGATATGACATCTGAAAAACTGCATAAGAAACGGTAAATGGCCGAGAAGGCCAACAGAAAAACAAGAAAACATTACAGAATGAATAATTTAATTATTATATGATATAGTAAACTTATTAACTAACTTATTTATTAATTGTTATTAATATGATATATACATATATTTGTTTCATTTAAAGCAAAATGGGTTTGCATGGCATATGGTACAGTGTAAGGTACCATATATGAATATATAAAAGCATAGAAATGGAGGTTTATTGGATTATATACCACAGTGGGTAAAAAATGAGCGTTGGAGGATAATACCTGAGCGCTGCGTAATCTACAACATTTAGAAACAAGTAAACAACTAGCAACAAAGTAAATAAGTACTATTCCATTTGCTATTGGAAAATTCAGTTTGTAACATGCACCTAAAAGAAGACAGTGCAGGTTTGCGTCTTCGTTTATCTCTCTAAGTAACAGGAAGTGGTTACCGGGAAGAAAACTCAGACACCAGGTGCATCCTGAACCTTTCCTAGTGTATTTACTAAGATAGACGATATGATGTGCATTCCCGGGACGGTCCAGATGCTCCTCGGGGGCCTACATATCCCGAAACTGCTGCAAGATATCAGGAGCACCTTCCCTCCCAACGCACGAGCTATTTTGAATAGTGTATGGGTAAGTAGGTACTGTGGCCATTGTACATATACCTGCAAAGGAAAGCCAGACGATTGGCAGATAATATCACAGGGGGTTAATTTCCAGCGGCGGTTTAACCGTGAGGTAAGCTCACCATCTGAATACCTGGGTGCGGGTCCATCCACAGCCGCCAATGAGGGGCCGGACGGGTACCACGACAATGAGGCCTCTAAGGATGCCGAGAGGGCATCCACCAGTGATATCGCTGGGGCTGCTTAAAGCAGTCTTAAAGGAATAAAATTCGAGGTAAGCCGCGAAACGTAAGTTACGTATTCTGTGTCAATTATCTATGTGGTTTTCCGTAATATTCCGGGATCAATGAGGAATAATAGCAGCCACGAAAATAATATGCATATTGAGTAAATAGTACAGGGAGAGAAAAATATCAACCGGAACCGGTAATAAGTGATCAAAAGTAAATCAATTATTGGAACATAAAGACCTTATGTATGATTCGAGTCAACCAAAGGAAAAGAAAAGGAAAGGAGAAAAAAATTACCCGTGTACGTAAATAACACCTTTAAGAACGGTTCAAGTTAAAGACAAAGCAAGGGGAGAGGGAAATAAAGGAATATCATAAACTAAAGCTAAAAGTAAATAAAATAAATTGTGATGTGAAAGTTGTGGAGTACACGTGCGCGGTTCTGGGTGTATGAAAAATATATACTGACACACACAGAAATATAGGCTTACACACATATACATGCCCACGCACATACACACAAACGTATTTATGAATAATACTGTTTATCTCGGGGACGTTAAAACGCGCATTTCCGGTGAATTTAAGCACCAAAATTATAAACGGTACCAAAATTATAAACGACACACAAGAATTGAATATACACCATATCAACTGGGATTTGTAAGAACAAGAAATAGAATGCAACAGTATTAACGCTAGAAATTAACAGAATAAATGAAAAGAATCAAAGCGTAAGATGCCGAAGTCCGGCTCATAATCTGCATCTTTATGTGATACAATCATACTAGAAGCTGAAAAGCGGAAACGGAGCGAAAAAGGCATCCGCTTAGCAGTCAAGACAGTCACAGATAGCAAAATTCTGAAGGAGAAAGCCAGCAGCTTCGACTAAAACAGTAATAGAATGAATTATAACAACGTTTGAACCGTCGCTTTGTATCTAACGAATTAAGAGAGTGAAGTAAAAAAGAAATTGAAATAAGACTGGCACCTTAATGTATCTTAAGACGAACACAATACTTTAAGTGATAAGCAGAAAACAATTAAACCGAGTGTTAGAAGACAAGAATATGAGTGTCCAAGCGTAACTCAACTCTCAGTGCGTACTGGAAAAATGTACTGCAAAGCAGTCAGCAAAATACGTAAGTATAGATTTGCAACTAAGAAAATGGTATATTTTATCGTGTATCAGTGGATTATTGGAAGAAGTGTTAGTTAAAGATAAATGTGTAGCAGTTGCATTTGCGAGTCATTATAGAAAAGTAATTACACAAATGTGCAGGCAAACTGAAACTTCCTATAGGGCAGTGATAAAGAAACATGGGAATTCGAGATGAAAAATAAAATTGTTTACGCTGTATGGTTATAAAGAGAAAGAAGTAATTAATAATTTATCATGTTACTCAATGCGTTAGCGAATGAAAATAAAACTGTACAAATCCTAAAATTAAGAAAAGAGAGATATAGTGAATGCCGGAAATTAATAAAACACTATCATTCGCGCAGTAATAAGTTATAGCTATATAGAATCTCGTATAACAAAAAAGTATTGTTAGAAAGAAATTTTGAATTAAAGCATTTTTAGTAAACGCGTCCATCCAATACATCAGTTGAATATATGCAAATATACATTTTAAATGGCACACGAATGTGATGAAAGAAAAGGTTTCAGATGAAAAAGTATATACTAAAAGATAGTAGATGAATTAACAAAGTGTGTAATTACGTGAAATATAATACCGAGATGTAACGGAATGCGATATAGGATTGTTGTATTGTAATGAGTAACGCAAGTCATTAAGGAACGAAGAGGAAAGATGAAAGATCAACTATGGCAGTAAATGTATACGGAATACAATATGAAATAAATAACGAAGTGAACAAACCCAAACCCCTTATACTCGGATGCAGCAGAGTAGTTATAGTCCCGGATTAGCCAATTGGATTAACGATAATCCTGCCGCTAGGGGCGCTAGTGTCGCTAGTGTCGCCGCGGATTAAGAGCGACGGCGGTAAGTTTGAAAAGCGCCATGAGCGGAAGGATTATCGTTATCGCTATTGGTTAATCCGGGACGAGATAAAAGAATTGAGGATTAGGGAACGATGAACGAAAATCAGGAAGTGACGTGGAGGGTTTTGATTGGTAAAACTAAGACGAAATGTGATTGGTTCGTTAATTCGGGTGGAAGATGAAGGAAGGAAGATAAAAGAGTATGGAGGACACGTGATGGAGAGGAGCGGAGCGGCGAGGTGTTGTCTGTGCGGAGGTCGGGACTGAAAGAGGGAAAAGATGGCGAACGAGGGATAAAAAGTATAACAGAAAGTGACGTGTGAAGTTGTGATTGGTGGGAATAAGAAGTGATGTTATTGGTGGTAAGGAACAAATGAAAGTTGTTGATTGGTAAGAATAAGAGAGATTATGATTGGTGGAAAGAAAAAGGTGTGGGAGTGGGGTATGTTGGAGGTGATGGGAAAGGTAAGTTTTCCTACCAACAAGATTTGCAAAAGCCTCTCCAGAACTCATCAGCAATTTTTGAACGTTGGATGGTAGTTTCCTTGAGTGGATAGAGAGATGGGCGATATGAGACGCGGTGGCGAAAATGGGAACAAAACAAGATGGCGGAGACAAGAGGTCTAAGGACGAGGAAATTTCGAGGTTAGTGGTCAACATGGCGGACGCAAGAGGTGGGGGCAAGGAGACGCGATGGTGAGAATGGGAACTAAAACAAGATGGCGGAAGCAAGAGCTTAGAAGAGAAGATTTTGAGGCTAAAATAGTGGGAACTAAAAATGGCGGAGGGTCGGCGACAAGGAGATGCGGTGGCCAACGTGAGAACTAAACAAGATGGCGGACGCAAGAGGAGGGTAAGGAGATTTGAGGTTAAGATTTTTAGGTTAAAACAGGACGAAAGCATGGGAACGAAATCCAAGATGGCGAAGGCAATGGTGTGGACGAGGAGATGTGAGGCGCGGTGGCGAAAATGGGAACTAAACAAGATGACGAAGACAAAAAGTCTAAGGACGAGGAGATTTCGAGGTTAGTGGTCAACATGGCGGGCGCAAGAGGTGGGGGTCAAGGAGATTTGAGGTTAAGATTTTAGGTTAAAACAGGACGTAAGAAGGGGAACTAAATCCAAGATGGCGGAGGCAAGGGTGGGACGAGGAGATGTGAGGCGCGGTGGTAAAAATGGGAACTAAACAAGATGGCGGAGGCAGAAAGTCCAGGTTAAAAATATGAGGTAAACGTGGAGAACTTAAACCAAGATGGCGGAGGCGTAGTGGTGAAAATGGGAACTAAACAAGATGGCGGAGGCAAGAAGTCGAGGGACGAAGAGATTTGAGGTTAGGCTCAACATGCGAAAGATGCCGAACGCAACAGATGGTGACGAGGAGATTTGATGTTGTGAAAACTAAACAAGATGGCGGACGCGCGTGGTCAAGAAGATTTCACAAAAGAAAAAATAAATATCATACCTTGAACGAGAATGGAAGCAGCCAAGTAACTAACACGAAAGTTGAAAACACAAAAGAGCACAGAAATATAATGCTTGTGTAAAAAGGAAGGCAGGAAGTGACATGGCATGTTATGATTGGAGAAAATAAGACGATTTGTGATTGGTGAAAATAAAACGTGATTGGATTGGACAAAGGAATAAATAAGCGAAGTGAAGGTGATTTGCGGCGGTATTGACGATAGCCGTGATCGTTAACGCATCTGTTGGGATTGAAACCCAGTACCAAAACCCAACACATTAAAAAGTTACTCTTTGAACCTTCGTTTTGAATGTGACATCACAACTTCGAATTGAACGTGAACTTTAACGGTATTTTAAATAGGAATGTTGGTGGAATGTGGACTTCTTTTTTACTTTGGGACTCAAACCCGGTACCAGAACACTAAACCATATATTTCTACCGCAACGCTATTTTAAAATGTGGTGGAATGTGGAGTTTGTAGTTTGGGACTCAAACCCAGTACCAAAACACCAAAGGATATATTCCTACGCCAAGCAGACCCGAAAAATAATTATGCGTGTGGTACTTACCTCTTACTGGTGTTGATGCGTCACCAAAAGCGCAGCAGCTTCACGCGACGCGAAAAAATAAAAGCAAACTGTTTTTGAAAATGCTTAACCAGCTTTAAGATCAACCAACATCACTACGCACTGATATACCTAGGTTTTTAAAGCGGTACAGACGCCCTTTGCACAGACGTAATTTAACTATATCAAAAACCTGGTACTGGACCATCGTAATGGTCGTTAGCGTACGTAGGAGCAGGGTTCTCATTGCCGGTCGAAAGCGGTCAAAAAGTGTACGACGCAGGTGTTCACAGTAGCTACTGTCGAAGTCAACCGTCGAGGTGTGAATGATCTGAGATCACCGCCATTTAGATAGTACATAGTAGGATCCACGGGGCCGGGGACACTGGGTTCCCGGAACTTCCACCTACCATGGTTTGAGTAGCCATGGAATGATCTACCTGGCCGTGCTGTTGTGCAGCGGCAGAAGTGGAGGAGATGGCAAAAGTTGGTTGGAAACTTCGCCCGGCGGCCATGTTGTTGTGTGGGAGGTGGCTTTCGGCATCTTAACCAGGCTTTTTCCTCCTACCATGTTGTTGCTGATGGTGCGGTTGGCGGCCATATTCGACAGTTTATTGCAATGCGTGCAACAAGGGCACACAGCCACTTGTTGCTCGCGTCGAAAGCTTGTGCGTGATTTTTCTCAGATTTTATGCACCGCACAACACAAAATCACTACACACGACACTGATAGTTTAAAATATTTGACACTGATGTTGAAGTTGAGGCGGGGCACTGATTTTTAACTCCACACGCACTTAATAAATCACATAGCCGTGCGGAAATACTTAACTTTCCGCGAAAAGCGCTAGTGGGAGTGCAAGCTCAACCAATATTAGCAACATGTAGCAAGCGTTATAGTTCTGCTCACGTTAGTCTTTCCTCCTACCATGTTGTTGCTGATGGTGCGGTTGGCGGCCATATTCGACAGTTTATTGTAATGCGTGCTACAAGGGCACACAGCCACTTGTTGCTCGCGTCGAAAGTTTGTGAGTGATTTTTCTCAGATTTTATGCACCGCAGAACACAAAATCACTACACACGACACTGATAGTTTTAAATATTTTGACACTGATGTTGAAGTTGAGGCGGGGCACTGTTTTTTTACTCCACACGCACTTAATAAATCACATAGCCGTGCGGAAATACTTAACTTTCCGCGAAAAGCGCTAGTGGGAGTGCAAGCTCAACCACTATTAGCAACATGTAGCAAGCGTTATAGTTCTGCTCACGTTAGTCTCGGAGAAAACAGTAAAAGAACGATTCTCATGCGCAGCGGAAGCAGCAGTACGTGAATGACCGTGTGAACGGGTGCTGATGGAGCAGTCGATGTGCGTCACAATATGTCCGCCGCGATTAAAGAGCTGCAAACTGCGCGATAACTTGAAAAATGACCGTGTGAACGGGTGCTGATGGAGCAGCCGATGTTTGTCACAATATGCCCGCCGGGATTAAAGAGCTGCAAACTGCGCGATAACTTTAAAAATGGCTGTGCGAACGGATGCTCATTAGCGAGAAAATCTTTTAAATGTGGTTTTATGGTCGATGGTAGGGAAAAGTGCAGCGGTGGATGCATGGTGTGACCGGAAGTGCACCGGAAATGGCTGCGATTACAACTTGGCAAGTTGTGGCGCCAGGATTTTTAATGAGGCATTTAACTCGACGCGCATGCTGAAACTGCGGTTGCGATAAGCGAACTTATAAAAACCCAGTGCCAAGAGCAGCCGGCCGTAGTGAGAAACGGGAGCGATAGTGGATTTTGCTGTAAAATCGTGCTATTTGACGTGATATAAGTTTTAGAGCAATACGCGCACATGTGCGGGTGTCTTCATCGATCGGTATTGACCATCGCCCTAGTGATAGCAGAACATACGCCGCAGCAGTTGTTCCCAGAGTGTTAAAGCCGAGAAAAATAGTTTAAAATAAAAACAAAATAGCAGAAATACACAGCAGCAGCACTTTGCAGGTAAAGAGCGATCGGTGCATTTGGACGATAAGATGGAGCCGCAACCCGGGGGAAGTCGCGATGACACCTTGCAGCGTACGTTTGAAATTATAGGGCACAAGCAGAGAACGCTGCCAAGGCTTTTTCCGGCTTTACAGAGTCGCAAATTACCGTAAACCCGGTCCCCAGAGATGTTAACCCGGAGCAATGGGTATCGCATTTGTTTAACGATATTCTAAACTTTGCGAAAGAGAACCTGTTAGAAAACGAACCCGGATATTTAGGCATATCCATAACAGACGAAAAGGAGGCGTCTAAAGCCTTGAATATGAGCGTGAGGCGCGTAGAGCAATTGAATGCGGATGTCATTGTTCGAAGCATCGAAAAAGTAATGCAAAGTAACCAACAATTCTTGCTAAGCGGACCTCTTCATGTAACGTTTGTGTGGACCAAGGAGGTCTCGGGTTCGTGCCACCAACCTTGCGATGCCTGTAGGGACAATAAAGGCATTGTCGAAATAGCCAACAAAGACAACTTGTGTTTAGCAAGAGCCATTGTTGTAGTTAAAGCCAAAGTGGATCGCGACGTCAACTATAAAACGATGACGCGCTCCGACTATCTGCAAAAATCGAAGGCCGTAGCCTTGTGTGCGAGCATCGGTCAAGGCCACGACAGCTGTACGATAGATGACGTCAGACGCTTTGACGCTGCATTAAAGGGTTACGCTGTGACGGTGTTTGGCGATCATACGGGGAAGCACGTGCTGTACGCGTCGGATAAGAAATACGACAAATACATCGACGTCATGCTCCACGCCGGGCACTTTAATGCTATCGTGAACCTCCACAAGTGCTTTAAATGCAAATGGTATTGCCGCCAGTGTCATCCCACGGCACACAAAAAAGAATTTCATAGGTGCGACGCCAGGTGTGCTAAATGCCATCAGCAGTGCGATGCGCGATTTGACGCCTATATACGCTGCGCCGAGTGCAACAGAGATTTTAAGGGACCGACATGCTTTGCAAACCACGCAAAGAAAGGCGTTTTTTACCCAAAGGCGCTGTCGGTGTGCGATGTAGAAAAGGTGTGCACGTCTTGCAATAAGCTCGTGAATGCGAGGTACAGAAAAACCGCGCACGAGTGCGGGGAAAAGTACTGCAATCATTGCAAGACACACGTGAATTCTAACCACATGTGCTATATGCAGCAATATGCCAAAGAACAAAAGAAACCGGTACGTGTTTATGTTTATCGACTTTGAATGCACGCAAAACATTCCATATACCGGCAAAAAGGACACATACGAGCATGTACCTAACCTGTGCGTGTTGTACCAAGCCTGTCCGCTCTGCATCGACGAACGCCACAAGACGGCATACTGTACCGAATGCGGTTGCAAAGAATGGGTGTTTATGGACGAGCCCGTGAAGCAGCTTTTCGAGCACATCGCGCAGGCGAGGTTCGAAGCCTGGGACGTCTACGTCGTGGCGCATAACCTCAGAGATTACGACGGGCAGTTTTTATTGAAGTACATGGTGGAGCACTTAGACTGGGCGCCGGAGCTTATCATGAACGGGAGCAAGATCTACAGGATGAGGTACGGTGACGTCACATTTCTAGACTCGATCAACTTCATACCCATAGCAATCTCCCGCTTTTCCAAGACCTTCGGATTGAAGGAATGCAAAGGTTATTTCCCGTACCTGTTTAACACGAAGGAACACGAGCAGTACGTGGGTTCGATTCCCGACAAAAGGCATTACTGTCCGGAGGGCATTTCGGCGGAGGGTCGGAAAGCCTTCGAGCAATGGCACGAAGAAAAGGCGTCCTCCGTGTACGTCTTCGACATGAGGGCGGAAATGGTGACGTATTGCAAGATGGACGTATTTCTACTCAGTCAGGGAGTTTCCAAATTCAGAAGGGAATTCTTGGACGAGAACGGAATAGACCCGTTCAGAGAATGCGACACCATCGCGCAGGCGTGCATGTGCGTGTATAGAAAGCGCTTCATGCCGCTTAAAAAATTGCCCTCTTGCCAGCGGGCGGGTATCGACTAGCGGACCGGCAGTCTCGCGCCGCATGCATATGGCTAACTTGGCTAGAGATGCAAAACCTCATCGTCATCCAGCACGCCATGCGAGGACGCGAAGTTAAAATCGTGGGGCACAAGGTGGACGGGTACAGAGAGGCTGAAAAAACCGCGTACTTTTTCCACGGCTGCTTTTACCACGGCTGCAGGCGGTGCTTTCACAATCGCCATGCCGCGATATGCAACTCGGGACACGAAACCATGACCTCCAGGTTAGAGAGCGCCGAGAAGGTCACGACCAAGATCAAGGCCGCCGGCTACGCCGTGGTGGAAATGTGGGAGTGCGAGTTCAAAGCCGCGATGAAGGCCAACCAGGACCTGGCGCGCCACGCAAGGGACTTTCCGGTACCCGAACCCCTGAACCCCAGAGACGCCTTCTACGGAGGTCGCACCAACTGCACCAAGACGTACTGCGAGGCGAAGGGGGATAACAAGATCTACTACTACGACGTATGCAGCCTGTACCCGTACGTGAACAAGACGAAGCCCTACCCCGCGGGCCACCCCAAGATCCACGTGGATCGATTCCTGCGCTTGGAAAACGTGGGGGGCGGGTTGGTGAAGTGCGAGGTTCTGCCGCCGCAACACCTGTATCACCCGGTGCTGCCGGCGGGCATCGGCGGCAAGCTCATGTTCCCGCTATGCCGCGCTTGGACGGAGGCGGAGAACCAAGACGAGTGCCACCACGGAGAGCGCGAGAGGGCGTTGTCGGGTACCTGGGTGATCGACGAGATGAAGGTCGCCCTGGAGGAGGTGTACCGCCTCCTCCGGGTCCACGAGATCTGGGAGTACGACGTGGTGCGGCACGACCCGACCACCGGAGCCAAGGGTCTCTTCGAGGACTACGTGAATCAGTTCTTGAAGATCAAGACCGAAGCCTCCGGATGGTCCTCGGATTGCGACGACCCTACCGCAAAGCAGCAGTACGTGGAGCAATTCTTCGAGCACGAAGGCGTCGCCCTGGATCCTCAGGCCGTCGTCACCAAACCCGGCAGGCGGGAACTGGCCAAGCTGATGCTCAACAGCTTCTGGGGAAACTGGGGCAGAGGGACAACCTCCCCACATGTGAGCTGGTGGACCGGTACGACCGCCTCCTGGAGCTGCTCAACGACCCGGGCGTGGAAGTGCAGACCTACGTGCCCGTCACCGACCGGATCATGTACGCGGTGTGGAGGTACTGCGAGCATTGCCGCAAGGTCAACCCCACCGCCAACGCCGTCCTGGCGGCCTACACCACGGCTCACGCGCCCCTGGTGCTCTACTCCTACCTCAAGAGGCTGGGAGAAAGTGTCTGCTACTTCGACACCGATTCCGTCGTCGTCGCCGCCGCTCCGGGTGACTGGACGCCGCCCGTTGGACTCCTCCTGTGGGACATGACGGACGAGCTGCAGAAGTACGGGCGTGGCTCATACATCGCCCGGTTCGCCTCCACGAGGCCCAAGAGCTACTGCATGGAGATCGTTTGCCCCGAGACGGGCAAGACCTTCTCGGTGTGCAAGGTGAAGGGGATCACGCTCAATTCGGGCAACCTGGACCTAGTGAACGCCGAGGTGATTCGCGACGTGGTGCTGAGGGACAACGACCGTGCGGTGAAGCTGGCGGGCACGCAGATTTCGCGGAAACCGTCATGGACGGTCGTCACCGAACCCAGCTCGAAGACGTTTATAATGGTGGCCAACAAGCGCGTTCTCGCCGGCGATCACAATTCCTATCCCTACGGGTTCAAGAGGAACGCATAAATGAGACGTCTAGAGCCGCGCCAAAGTCATTTCGAACCGTGCGCCCCTGAGGAGACGATGCCCGGTCCCCGGGACCTGGGGCGATTCGAGTTTCTCAGCACGATGCTCGTGGCGGGGCCGTCACGCTGCGGCAAGTCGACCTTCGTGAAAAACCTGTTACGCCACGCGCACCGGATGTTCGACGTGCGCCCCAGGAGGGTGCTGTGGTGCCACCCGCCGGAATATTCGCCGAGACTCGAACCCTCGGCTCTGCGTTGCGAGACCCACGCGGGCATACCCGAACTTGCTTCGGTGGGCGAGAACGACCTCCTCGTCCTCGACGATCTGATGCTGGAGGGGGGCGGGAAGGACGTGTCCAATTTTTTCACCAGAGACTCCCATCACAAGCGCTTCGGCATCGCCTACATCCTGCAGAACGTGTTTCCGCAGGGTCAGAAATATCGCAACATCTCTCTGAATGCAAACTACGTCGTGGTCTTCAAGAACAACCGGGACAAGATGCAGATAGAGAGACTGTGCCAGCAGATCGAACCCAGGAACTCTAGGTTTCTCTTGGAGGCCTTCGAGAAGGCCACCGAACGCCCTCACGGGTATCTCGTGTTGGACTGCACTCAGTACACGCCCGCCCGATACAGGTATCGAACCGGCGTGCTGCCGGGGAAAAACCTCTCTTATTTCGTAGCCAACTGAGAGCGCCGAGAGGGCTCGGGTTCGTTTCGTTCTATATTTCTGCTTTTTTTGCGCGGCTTATCCTGGCAGGGTCTTACCCAACTGAGGCCATTGATTTTAAATAAAAAGTACCGCTTTGGGAGCGAACATCATTATCGCGCAAGCATGGCTAGAGGTAGGTTAAGGCTTGCGACGCTGACCAGTCCTCGCATAGCGAGACAGCACGGTAATTTGACGGCTCTGGCGAAGGCGAAGGCTCCTCTGCGCAAAAAGTTGTTAAAAAATGCCGATGGCGATCTGATCAAGGCCATTTGCGAATGTATGCTCAACGTGTGCAGAGGTCACGTGCAACTTCCCGCAAAGTGCTTGGGTCGCCTTAAGAAGCACAAGGCTTCTTGGAGGAAGTTGACGGATAAACGGGTTCCTGTGAAGAAGAAGAAGAGCATCTTGGTTCAAAAAGGTGTTTTTTTGCCGGCATTTCTCCTACCCGTCTTGGCTTCGCTTGGCGGCGCGCTAGTGTCGAAATTAACAGGATGAAGTACGGCAAGCAGATCCTCGTTGCACCGCAGCCAAAGACCGTCGATAAGCTTCACGCTATAGACCGCACCATATCCAGATTGGCTAAAGAAATTCAGAACTTGCAGAGCGCAAAGCTCTCTGCCGACGAAAAGTGGCGGCTCGTAAAATATAAATTGGACTACCTCGATCTCGTGGCACAAGTCAGAAAGCCCTTCCTTGGCGAAAGCAAAAGCGACGACGACGACGATTACGAAGACGTGTACGAACGCGTGCCGGTGAAGCAGGAGGTCGAACCCCGAACCATAAAGTTCAACCTCCTCTCGCCTCGCAAAAAGAAGAGGGCAAACCCTGCCACTCTGAAAAACAAATCGAAATCGCCTTCCGCGTCGTACCATTTTCGCAAACGCCTCTGGCAACCCCTGTACAAGTAAAGCATGAAGGAATGGAAGGCGCTAAGGCGAATCTATGCCAAACCAGAACACTTTGCCGGTTTGGGTACGATAAAGCCCCTTCGAAAGGCCACGGGTGCGGCTAAGGCGAACATTGAGTCCTTCCTTCAAACCCAGGACAGTTACACTCTGCACAAACCGGTCAGAAAGCGGTTCCCCACCAGATATTATCACGTGACGAATATGGACGATCTTTGGGAGGCCGATCTAAACGTCATGAACAGCGTGAGGGAACATAACAAACCTTACGTGTACATTCTGACCGTTATCGACGTATTTTCCAAATATGCTTGGGCCGTACCCCTGAAATCGAAGCTGGGTACCGAGGTTGCGCAAGCGTTTCGCTCCACATTCTCCCAATGTGTACCCAGGGTCCTCCAAACGGACAAGGGAACCGAGTTTACCAACAAGACGTTTCGCGACTTTCTGAAGAAACACGACGTGAAACATTACACAACCAAAAATAACGTTAAATCCAGCGTCGTGGAGCGCTTCAACCGCACCTTAAAAACCAAGATGTGGAGGTATTTCACGCACAAAAACAGTTACAGATACCTGGAGGTCCTTTCGGCCTTACTCGAGTCGTACATTAGCTCGCATCACAGGTCCATAAAAATGGCTCCGAAGGACGTGAACGAATCTAACATTTTACGAGTGTACCGCAATCTCTACGGAAATAGGACCGTACCTCGCGCAGGGAAACCCAGATTTTCCGCGGGCAATCACGTGCGCATCTCTAAAGAAAAAATGAAATTCGACAAGGGGTACGAGCAGAATTGGACGGACGAAATATTTCGGATAGCCGAGGTGGTGCGCGGTCGGCCAGTGGTATATAAGTTGAAGGATCTGGCCGGAGAAGCCATAGACGGCATATTTTACACCGAGGAGCTACAAAAGGTCGCACTACCTCGGACTTTTAAGATCGAACGCGTTTTACAGACCAAGGGCCGAGGGCGCAACAAGCAGGTCTTGGTAAAGTGGAAGGGGTATCCGGCAAACTTTAACTCGTGGGTTCTGGCTTCGACCATCGATTCGACATGATTAAGACGAAGCCCTTCTCCATCACTCTCGTGAGCAACGCTTCCATGGAACACTTTACCGACAACACCACGGCCAGATTTTCTAACATCTTGCCCGAGAGAATCGTTCTGCAGGGAGAATGGGAAGTCGCCCTGCAAAAGGTCAGGTATCCGGTGAAATTTTATAACCTTTCGCGAGACGATGCCCGTCTGGTGGGCACCAAGTACACCATGACGCTCCTCCCCACGCATTCCAAATTCAGCCTGGAAATGCCGCAAGGCATCGTGCACAATCCCAAAGACTTGGTGAACCTCGTCAACGCCGTTCTACTCGAACACTTGCACGTGGAAAACTTCTTCCTCTTCGACGAGCGCAAGAAGACGGTGGGCGTGAATGCCGCCGTCGCCCATCCCGAACAACTACCCGACATTCCGTTCGACAGGTTTGTGGAAAATGTCGCGCGCACGGCCGTACCGTACGAGGTCGGCGAATACGAAGCTTTGAACGATGCGCCCCACCAGAGACCCAAGCCGAAACCAAAACCGAAGCCCCCGGTTTCGGAGCAGCAGAAACCCGCGGCGGCTCGTCCCGTCAGACCCGCGACATCTACCACAAAACCCAAACCAGACGTTTCAAAATCGGAGGACCCTCCGGGACCTCTACACCGCATCCACAGTTTGCTCTTAACGCCCGCTATGGCAAAAATGTTGCGTTTCGAGCCCTACGTCAACGTCATTCTCGAAAAAGCTCCTAAACACCCCGTAGATCCTTATATGGGGTTTCCTTACGAAATGTTCATCTATTGTAATCTAGTGACCCCGCAAGTCTGGGCGACACCTTCGCCCAAGTCATAGAGAGCGCGGCCGTGGAATACGAAAGAAGCATCAACACTTACATGAGCGACGAAAAGACGTTTTTTCCCCAAAATTGGGTACCCTTGATTCAGCAAGACTTCAAAACGGTCAACATAGATTTAAGGAACGTTTACGGCGATCTCTTGCCACTCGCCGACGGATTTTCCTCTACTATAGTTCTCGCTTTTCGTCCGAAACAGTCGTAATGGACGTGCACGCCGTGACGCGGTACTACCTCAATCAGGCCGGCGGCGCGTTCGACGATCGCGATTTCATTCTCTACAGGGGCAAGCGCTACCAAAGAGGCAGCGGTCTCTTTTCAGCCCTCGGAGGACTCTTCAGAAGGTTGCTACCGTTTTTAAAGAGCGGACCAAAAGCAGTCGGAAAGGAGGCCTTAAAGGTGGGCGCTCACGTTGTGTCCGATGTGGCTGTCGCGGGAGCAGCGCCAAAGGAAGCGCTCCAACGGAGGCTCAAGGAGTCCGGATACAATTTAAAGCGAAAAGCCGAAGAAAAGCTCGATGCCATGCTCGGTTCCGGCGCCAGGCGCCTCAAGAGAATAAAACCGAGCAAATCCAAAAAGAGCAAGCAGTCGAAGCTTAAACGCGGTAGGCGTGAGGTGCAAGACGTATTTTCGTAATGGCAGACGCGGCCGTCCACATGAGTTCCGAACTGGACCTCTTTACAGAGGTGCCGGTTCAGATGAGCATCGAGGAGTCACGGTTCCTATACCTAAACCCTTAAAACACTTTAATGAAAAATGACCCCATCACCTTTCATTATTCCGGAAATGCGAACGATTACCTAGACTTGACCTACGTCGTACTCGAACTCATGGTGCGCATTGTAGATGACAAAGGAGGGGCCTTAAACGCTGACGCTAACGCCAATCTGGTCAACAACGCCTTAAATTCCCTGTTTCAACAGGTGGAGGTAACCCTCAATAACGTCATCGTCTCCATGCCGCAAGCCGGTTACCCCTATAGAACCTACCTCGAGACGCTTCTCAATTACTCCGAAGATGCCATGAACACCAAACTAGAATCCACCCTCTGGAGAAAGGACACGGCAGGCATCATGGACACTTTTATCGCCAATGCGGGTTTTCAGTGGCCTCAGGGGTTTACCAAAGGGAGCAACGTCGTACAGCTCATCGGTCCTCTGTCCAACGCTCTGTTTAGACAGGATAAGCTGCTTTTGAACAACGTTAGCATGACCGTCAAGCTCACTCCCGCCTCTCCCCAGTTTTATCTGTTTTCCGACGTATATACCTTTAAGGGGTACGCTGACATCGTGTCTGCCACGCTGCACTTAAAATCGGTGCGGCCCTCGCCGACCATAAAGCTCGCGCACCAGGCCGTGCTCGCAAAGGGCAACGCAAAGTACCATCTCAAGGACGGCAGCTTTCACGCTCTCAGCATCCGCAAGGAGTTCAGGGCAATGATGTTTAGCGACGTGTGCGTAGGGCAAGTTCCCAGGAGAGTGGTAGTAGCCATGGTCACCGACAAGGTCTATTCCGGCCATTTTAACTCAAATCCGTACAACTTGAAACATTCTAAAATGAACTTCTTTCAGCTGTACGTGACGGGCAACCCGTTCCCTCCCAACCTCTGCAACCCGACTTTACAAAGGGACACTATTTGCAATGCTTTCAAACCCTGCAGGACGGCCTAGGCATTCATTTCAAGGACGAGGGACACTCCATCTCCAGAGAAACCTACCCGCAAGGGTATACGATAATGGTTTTCGATCTCACTGCAGACATGAGCGCTAACGAGTCTCACATCTCGGGTCAGCGCCACGGAACCGTCTCTATAAGCATCGGTTTTGCCGATAAATTGACAGAACCGGTCATACTTCTGCTGCTAGCGGAAATACATCGCACGGTCGAAATCGACGCCAGCCGATCCATTCTGGTATCATGAACACCTTTCAAATTCAACGGTTTCTATCGACATGCCCCTCTACGCGCTCTCACTTTTTAGGCGTCTACCCCTGCGATAAACTACCCGTACTTCACGGCATTCGAACGCCTCCCTTGGCGCTAGTGGCTAACACCGACCCCAGCACCAAATCCGGGCAACACTGGGTTTGCAACTTTGTGGACAAAAACTCGCATGGAGAATATTTTGACAGTTACGGCATAGGACCGCTTTCGCCCCATTTTCTCCGGTTCTTAAATTCGGTCTGCGGGACGCGTTGGTCCACCAACGCCAGAAGGCTGCAAGTTTTTGACAGCACCACTTGCGGTCATTACGTCATCGACTACCTCACCCACCGCTGCTCCGGCTTACCTAAGCATAAATTCTTCTCAAAATTTCACGTCAGCAATCACGCGCATAATGATGTCGTCATTCGCAAAACGTACAAAGACGCATGCCGCGCAAAGCGCTCGGACGCTCAGCAAACTTGTCAACCCTTGAAGGTGAGTACGTGTGTGCGTATGTGTGTGTGTGTCACTATTCATCACATCTAACCTAATCCATCCTCTTGCACGTGCTTTCAGAACACGCTCCTGCTCATATAAAAAGCAACGTCACGGTGCCGCTCGCCTCATTCAGAGTCTGCCATGCAGCACGCGGATACAGTCATGCTGCCATGCAGCACGCCGACCAGGTAGGTCCGCACCTATGTATTAGCTTGCTTTTTTCTATCCCGTTTATCTCTCTATCCCTCACATTATTATTGTTTTGTGTGTTCCAGTATAACCGGATTTCAAACCCCGACCACTTCAAAACCCGGGGAAAAAAGGAAACTACCCATCTTCGACTTCCAACAGCATCCCGACAGCCCTGCTCCGCCAGCACAGTTCCAACACAGTGCAATTGTGGGTCCTCTGGCGGATATCTACTTCCTCAACCCGCAACAAACTAAATTTGTCAGTGTGGAATTCTCCCCCCAGTCGCCGCACCATTTCGTCGTCACCATTGCCAAATGTGGACAGCACAACGCAGACGTCATGAGTTCCTCGCAGTGGTACAAACTCGTCGAAGCCATCCCCATCATTCACAAACGCTTGAATGACCCACAGGGACGTCTACAGGAATTTCAATTCAGCGACAGCGTCACCATCGTGATTAAGTTTGTGTTCGGAAAGCTAAAGCTCGTTTTCAAAGACCCGCAAGGCGCATCCGTTACGCTCAACCAACAAGAATGACACGTGTTGCATGCCCTGCAGCGCATCATTACCGACATCATGTATCACAAAAAGAAGGAAGAGATGGACGTGCAAAATCAAATCATGGCATACCACAAGTACATGCTTCACAACCATGCTTCCAACGTTCCCTTACATAACATGAATTTCACGCAGTTCACCAAGTACATACGGTGCGCCAATTTTAGAACATTCCTCGAGGTGCATCATTTCCTCAACACCCATTTCGCACTGCGCATCTCACAAAATAGTCCTTAGTGCGCATGTATTTCTACCAGCGTTCCAACCGCACCTCACCCAATCATCTCGCGCCCTTCGCTTCCGCATCATGGGTTACAGAAATTACCTGTCGGTGTACTACCATGACAGTAAGGTGTTTAAAAACTACGAGGTGGACGGTCACCCCCATAAAAATACACCTTATGCACTTCGCTTCGTCGACAGCACCTACGACGGAAAATCCGTCTCCGCCAGAGTTCACAGCTGCGAAACCAAAATTCATTTTGTGCTATCTAACATGTACTTCAACGATATCCATTTCAAACCAGATAAAGAAGACGCACAACATCAGTGGTTCCAATTTGTGCCCGCAAGAGGTTTATACATCGTTTTCTACGAACAGCAATACATTCCCACAGACAAAATGCAGCAAATGTTAAACGAAAACACCATGTGCTACGGCACGTGCTTAGCGGCGCATTTGGGTCGCGAATCACCCTATATCATACCCGATCACATTCACGGCGTTTGCATGTTCAGCACCGTTCAAAACAGAGTTCTCCTCCTAGACGAAAACCGTTAAATCAACGGACACAGTGTTTTTCCTGCGGATGTTGTTCAATAATCGCTCAGCGCTTCCGGCGGATGTAGTGAACCTCCAACGAACGTTTCCCCCACCAGTGCTTCCGCCGGATGTGGTAATTGTCCAACGAACTTTTCCCCTACCAGTGCTTCCGCTGATGTGGTAAATCTCCATCGAACTTTTCCCCCACCAGTGATTTCCTGCTTCCGGCAGTTGTGTTATATTTATGCACGCGCATTCTTTTCCCCTTCATTCGGTGCTAGCCAGCTGCGGGGAATGCCAGAACCGACGTGTAAAGACTTCCACTGCTCGTTTTGCTTTCACCAAACGTGCAGCTGCGAACTTAGGCACCGTCTCACGCGCCTGTGCACGCAGTGTCAACTCGGTTTCTACGAAGACCTCGATCAACTCAACAAGCAAATTCAACAATTCCTTCGAAGGTACTCCGCTAGAAACGCCACATGAACTGCTTCATCGTGCTCTTTCGGTATCTCGATAACGGACGAAGAATCCACCTGCTACTGCCCAGGGAACGCCAAGTGCTGCTGCAAAACGGCATATACATCCTTGAACGTTATCCCCCAAGCGACGTCGACCTTGTGTGGAACCAAATTCCCAGAGATGCACAGGTAGTTTGCGCACCTTATCGCAGGTGTAAACAACACTACAACCTTCCTCATCAAACCACTCATATAGACGGTCCTCCACCGTTTATCAAAAACTGCCATCTGTGCCGTCATAATGTCACAGGACGCCCTTAAAGAGATAGAAGAACTTTCCCGCAGCGCCGACACTCTCAGCGTATCTACGCTTGAACAGCACGTACCGTATCGTGTCGTCGGCGTCAAAACACTCGACACCGTTCACGGTACAAAGCTCGTCGCCAAACTCCTCTGCATCTCCAACTTCTATTTCCGCAACAGCAGAGTTGTCACCATCACACTCGACGTCCAAGGGGCTCACGCCGTCCACGGCAAATGCGTACCTACCAAAGTGCACCAGCATCAACAGGACGCGCTATGCATCATATACCTCGGCAACAGCAACATTCCTGCTCTAACCAACAAAGTCACATCCACAGGATGCTTCTCAACCAGCCATTACAACGAATTTACCATCCCCATCTATATACCAACCTTCACCGAGTTCGTCAACGAAAGTTTCTCTCACCTGCTCGTCACCTGCATCACCAAACCTATCCACCAATTTACCGTCGATAGCAGCAGCAGCGATGACGAGGACTCAAAGTGCACCACGTACTTTAAAATCATTGTGCGCGAAATCTGTGTCCTAGTGCCTCAACAAACTATGAATTTTAATGTGCTTTTTTTCTCCTAGTATTTCTTATATTGTTCATTTATTGTATTCATGTGTTAATCTCGTGTAATCAAATAATCCATTATGTTATTCTCAAAATATGTATTCATATGTTAAGCAAATAATACATCATGTTAATCTCAACTATGTATTCATATGTTTATCCAATGTACTGTATTCAAATTATAAATAAAGAAAACAGTCCCGGATTAGCCAATTGCGATAACGATAATCCTTCCGCTCATGGCGCCTTTCAAACTTATCACCGTCGCTCTTAATCCGCGGCGACACTAGCGACACTAGCGCCCCTAGCGGCAGGATTATCGTTAATCCAATTGGCTAATCCGGGACTATAACTACTCAGCAGACTGAGTTACCTTGACGGTAGAGGAGATAGCGAATATAAATATATATTCGTGCCAAGTGCGAACAGAAGTACATATGCTCGGAACAATATACCGTGCGGCAGGAGGCTTCCCTAGGCAATATTTGTTTTTAAATAATATATAGTATTACGGATATTTGTCATGTTAAGTGTCGTAGTTCGGATTGTCACGCAAACAGAAGCAATATGGAAAGAAACGGTGTCATACTTTCAGTTTCTTAAGCACAACCTAATGAATTAATGATAAAATTATATACACTATATGAAGTACTGAGTAACACAATAATAAAACTTAAGATTCATAATATGTCAAATTAATAAGGGTTAAATCTATAAGTATTATATAGATACGGAGCATACCTATTTCTGAGTTGTTTTTCTGTTGCTGTTAGCAATTAGAGAGCTATACCTTTTTCACTATAAGCTGAAAGGAGAAGTAAACAAAACCACGTGACAAGACAGCACCTCATTGGCTGGAGAACAAACTACAACCTTTCTCGCTTAGTATGTCGTCTCTTCCTCTACAAAAAAAACAGCTCGGTTCGGATCGTAACATTTTGTTGTTATTGTCGTGCACAGAAATTAAAAAAAACTCATTATTGTAACAGTTAAATTTATGAAACTAAATGTGTTTGTTCAGATTCATCTATAACTACATTTCGAGGAGGATTTTCCACATGTAGATCTAAACTTAACAGTACCCCACACAGTTACCATGTACCTACTCCGTAGTATATAGACGTTACATGGATAAGAAAATTGCTTGGAGACATTATCTAGACAAGAAAAACTTTCCAGAATGAAGATATTCCACCCTACAGCACAAAACATGAAGACTGCTTTGAAAACCAGAATGTATGGTCACCTTACCGATGTAAGGCGACGATATTAAGCTTACCTTTTTCTTGTAATGTGATACTAGCAGTAGACATACTATTATCTAACGACATTTTCCCATATTGGTTTGCTATGAATTTAAATAAATAAAACTCAGACGTTTCTGAAGGGGTTTGAACCCTAGAAACCCCTCCTCTAAATACGGTCCTGACTACATGAACGTTATAGCAGAGGTTTAAGAGGTCATGCGCAGGCGCTGCAGTTCGTTTCCGGTTGAGAATCTTCTGCCACTGTAGAAAGCATAAACGAGGGAAATGGAAAGAAGACAAGTTGTTTAAATGCTTTTAACAAATTCTGTGAAAAGTGTCCACCTTTAATCGACAATGAATATGGTTAGCCATTGTTTAGCAATAATTGAACTGCTTTGTTAGTGATGCAGAATTGTTGCTCGGATAGCTTGGGTCGCGTTTGTTTTCTGTTGTGATTTAACCTATAGTGTTAATCGTTATTCAACTTGTTGACTCATAAAAGTTTAAAGTATAGGTGCTATACTGATATTAGTCATTAAATGAATGATTTCTAAAGCCTGAAGTTAAGAATAGTTTAATCTAATAGCTTTAAACACAGATGCCGATCTGTTCAGGTACAATTTTTTGATTGTCAGTTCCCGTCATCCTCCACGTGGTGCTGCCGTGTGCTCGGCGGAGTGATACATTTAAGTTTTGTTTACTTCTCCTTTCAGCTTATAGTGAAAAAGGTTCTACGTAAGAGATCTATTAGAATTAAGGAACAGAAATTTGTGTATATGTGTTAGAAAGAACAATCCTAAATATTTACAGAAATCTGAATAATAATCCTAAGTATTTATAAAATATGAATTCCTCAAAATAATACAAAGTTTTGAAATGTTTCCAAAATGGAGCCCAAGAGAACTAAATTCGTGAGTAATGATTTAAAATGTCAAAAAATCTGAAAAAACACTTCGCGTTAGGGTGCCAAATTATATATATATATATATATATATATATATATATATATATATATATATATATATATATGGCAAGAATGAAATCCTTATACGTGAAAATTCAATTAAAACAGTATATTTTAACAGGTAACGTTTAATGCAGTAACGTTACCAACCTAAAACATAAATGTGAGTGGGTTTTATATTCTTCTTCTCAAAGGTAAACCAAACATGTTCATTAGTTAGACCTTCAATTATTTATTGACTGTTAATCAGTAAGTACCTACGTTCTTGTTAAGTCCGCGGAAGAAATATTGATTACCTATTTACCTAAGATGAGGAATAAGAGTGTAAAACACCTTAAATTTTAGGAATTAACAATCTGTAGAATTTGAAAAATTAGTTCATTCACAGCATGCTTTATACAAAGAGAATTTGAATTATCACCATGTCGGGGCTTTAATTTTGAAAGCTTTTGAAAAATTATAATTTTTTTCTATAAGGATTCATTTATTAATAGTCAAGGTCTCAATGTAACATTGAAACTATATCCAGGAGAGAGGAGAAAAAAAAGAAAAAGTAATTTATGTAGTGTTTTCAATATGTGTGTGGACCGAACTCTATTTCAATAGCTTTTCATGAAAATAAGAAATAGTTAAAATATATTTATGTTTCATATACAATGGAGACATACAGGCAAACCTGTTCTGTAATATCTCCAGCACTTATATGTTTAATTTTAAGCAGTTATATTTTTACTTTTAATATTTATTAATTTTAATATATATTTGTAAATAAATTTAAGTTCATGCTTTTAAAGGAATCAAAATTTTTAATTGAATGGGAGATTTGCTATGAGTGGCGAACTTATGTTATCCCAATTCTATGTCTTCCGCTTCTTCTTCTTATTATTATAATTAATATTGCTGTTATAATTAAGTGATTATTATTATGATTTGATTATTAAAGGCAGCAGCACAGTAAATCATTAGACAATTCCAAGTTAAACGATAAAGAAAATCTTATTAAAGTTGTAAAAATCTAAATTTATTGCAAATACTTTGCAAATGATGCAACTATTGCATAACTATAAATAAACAACACTCTTATTTACTATGCAAATATAATATAGGACACACACAACAGGGGAAATTAGTAAAAATCATCTGAAAAGAACGATAAAAAGTATGAAAATTATGGCCTAACCGGACACGGGGAAACATTATTATAGGAATGCTCACTGATACTTTGTTCCATCTATAAGATAGACGCAGCACAAGACCGTGAAGATCGATTTCGTGTCACATAATTTCTAATCATGAACATAGTAGAAATGAGTGGAAATATTCCACCTAATACTACGTAAAAGGATATTTTCAATGTTCTGCGAATATTCGAAAAAACTTCAGGATTAGCAGTAGGTGGGTTATCCCTCACAGTACTATTAATATCTTTTACAGTGCAAAATGGTGGTTCATAACCTGTATCACAGTGACACTGGTGTTTGTTAGTACAAATTCCATGTCCGTTACAATGACATGTCCGATTTCTAATGGTGGCGACTGGAACGCAAGTATGATTGATACACAATTTATTTTTGCCACATTTCGCGCCATTTGGTACAAGTCCTGGTTGAGGGACCTCCAATCCCAAATCAACAAGAACTGTCGAGCATTTCTCATAAGTACTATACTTTAATGTATTGCCAATTGGGCGTAAAGGTGCATCCCGAATATAATTTCATTATTTTGACGACTACATTGCAATATTCCACAATACAAATCTTTCGTACTGCACTGAAAATAGTGACCAGAAGGTTAGTCGTACCCGCAATTACCATTAATACTTCCGCGATCATTATTTTCATAACTTTGCCTATCCATGTTTCTTGCAGTGTTTCCCCATAATTTTTGACACTGATCAGTGTGAGTGGTACATGAGTTTTGATAACAAAATGCTCGCCCTCTTTGCAACTAGTACCGTCCATTTTGTAAATATCTCAGGACAATATTCTGAGATGCCATCGCAGGAGTCAGAAATATCACATTCGGAAATGGCGGGGCGGCACATTGTGCCTTTAATTTTCGGAGAACAGGTTTCAATATCACAACACTTACCTGTAGCACATGAGGCATTGGGATACAGGAAACAGGTATTAGGATTACAACAGTGATTGTTAATATCGCATTCTTCACCAGGTTCTACAAAACCATTACCACAAATTGGACTTAAATATATATTCATAGGTTTATTGCGGAGACAAAAATCAATGTGATGATTTAGCGACTTATTTAACACAGCAGTTTTCACATTGACAGCAGCCAATATCATGTTCCATTCCAAGGCTATGACCTAGTTCGTGTGCAATAGTTATTGCTGTGAACTCCTCATTAAGTATGTCAACATTTATTATTGCACCGAAATGCTCATATGTACACATGGAATATGGGTATGCTTTGCCAACAACTCTATGCTTAAAAGATGTTGAGGTAAGTAACTGTGCATGATCATGAGGGAATGCTTGTAGCAAAAATTCTCTGCGATAACCAAAAAGTCATCCAATACCTGATGGCTATCATCACTAATACTCGTATATATCTGATTACGATTTGACCAAACGATAACACCTACAAGTGCAATCGATATATTTAAAGGAGCATACAAGGTATGAAGAAGATTAGTTAAGTGCAAACAATGCTGACTGAAACTACGTTTGGCGAGTGTTAATTTTCTATAAACGGTGTAGTCCACGACAAAGAGTAATTCCACTATACGTGGCACATTTGTGGATATAGTAGGTATTTTGATGTCAGTGGTATCTCGTCGGAATCTGAAGTTCGCATGAAGTTGCTTGGGTAAACTAAGCGGGTTATCTTTAAATGATGCTGCATGGACGCATGCTCGATTATGCCGGAGAGATATTAATTTGTTAGAATTTTGAAGAATGAGGAAAGCTGGAAGTTTATGTAGTTGCTCACTGAACTGGGATTGCTTCGGTAACTGTAATACTTGAGTTCCATCATATATTATTCCTCACAAACCCTCACAGCTGGATATTGCAGCCCATGATTAACTTATGCCGCGTATTTTCCCATAAAACTGACAAAGTTTAAGTGTAGTGGTATTCATGCATTTATTACCTGGAGTGTGTTTCTCATAAAAAGTGTGGGGTATGAAAGCGGTGTTTAAATGAAAATCCACTGTGTAGTTATGATGTAATTGGTACACCAGGGCAAAAGTAGTTTAGGTAGGAATAATAATGTCTAGGTGATTGAAACGTAGGTTTCGCGTAATCATTGTATCTTGAGGTGTGAAATGCGGAGCACAGTAAGGCTAGGACACAACAAACGGACAACAAGCTAAAGTAATAATGTTATGACTCATTATAATGTCAACGTATAACGGTAGGAAAGTCAATATTAACCCTTACCAAGTGCATGTAGGAAGCAGTGTCTGTACCATTAGCTTCCTGTAATATTTATTGACTGGCAATTTCGTTAGCGTTGATTCTGAGGGAGGGCTAGGAAAAAAACAAAATATCAATAAAAGTGATACTAAAATGTTGAAAAAAATAAATAAAAACGGAAATTATTAAGTACAACATACAGAAAATGAATACTTAAGGAAATCTTTTACCTGAGGCCGACGCATCGGGAGACGGGTAGGGGAGATGCATTTTGTAATTTTGATTGTTTTATAATAAACAACAATAAGACACGAAAGTAAACCTGAATGTTCCAAAGGTCAATGACAGACTAAAACATTCTTTAGAAATACGGCTTTTGAAATGGGGTGAGAAAAAACAAGTAGGGTTCCTACTAAATTTTGACAGGGATTCTAAGACCCTATGCCACATCGTAGTGGTATGATTATGCTGCAGCTGTCATTATTATATATTATTATTATTATTATTATTGACTGCATAATTCCTTGTATTTTCTACTGATGGCGATTTTAAAATTAAGAATATTATATGTATAGTAAATGTAGGTATATAACAAAGTAGAGCTAAGCCAATTATACCATCATGGTTTTAATAGATCATCAGAAGAGCATAGGGTAAAAGTGTTAGAATTAATTATGGTACTAAGGCAAATGTGTATAGCAGTAATATCAATACATGAATGTCATACATGATTTTAATTTCTCCTGTAGGGTAAATAATAGGGATATAAACGAGATACATGCACTAGCATTTTCTTCGTCTTGGGACCAGTTTATCTCACTCTATAATTTACAGGTGACGTCTGCTGTACTACTACATAGGGTCCTTAGAGTCGATGCAAAAGTTTGGTGGTTTTACCCTTCTTTCGAAACGGTGTGAATAATTTCACTAATTGGCCCGGGGTGAATTTGAGTGCACGCCTTTTTCTGTCAAAAATTCGTTTATCTTTAGCCTGTCTGCGCGTAATGTTATTCTTGGCAAAGTTCGCGTGCCTGATGGATCCAGGTTTGAGTTTCTTTCACGAAAATATTGTCAGTGGTGTGTTTCAATTAGACCTCTCCGGGTAAGGTTGGGTTACGACCATATATCAAGTAAAATGGCGATATTCCTGTCGATTCCTGTCGACTGGTGTTGTATGCAAACACTAGGTGTGGAACCGCAGCATCCCAATCATCCTGTATTGTTGAAGTGTAATTAGAGATCATATTAACGATCGTTTGGTTAGCTCTTTCGCATAAACCATTACAGGCCGGGTGATAGGCCGTTGTGAACATAGATTTAACATTCATAGATGCTAGCAAATGTCGAGTAACCTCGCTGAGGAATACTGTACTTCGATCCGATAGCAACATAGCTGGGGCTCCATGCCGGCATATTATATTTTCCAAAACAAATTGAGCCACGTGTTCAATGGAACCTCTTTGGATCGCCTTTACTTCCACCAATCTACTTGCAAACTCGGTACCGACGATTAGCGTGGTAATACCCAATTTGGATTTCCGGAGCGGTCCAACCAAATCTAGGCCCCACCGTTCACCTATCCGATTAACTGGGATGGGCTGAAGAAATCCCACTGGCTTAATATTTTTGGGACCTTTTCGGGACTGGCAACCTTTAAAATCTTCTGTTTCAAGGATTCTGGGATTGTTAATAAGTGCAGTGGTTCCGTCGCTCCTGCGTTCTTTCGGTAAAGTACACCTGATTTCAGGATAGATGAAGCGGTTTGTCGCCATATTTTGTGGGCCCTGCATCCATGTCTTCCAATGTCTGGATTATGGGTTTCAACTGAGGATCATCTCGTTGCTCTCGCGCTACGTCTACCGGGGAGAGCAGACAAGTTATTAGGTCATCCATTTGTTCGACTACTGATGGTTTAGGGTTATCTACGGGATACCGTGAAAACACATCAGCGTCTAAATGTTTTGCACCAGATTCATAAAGAATGGTGTATTGATATTCCTGTAATTTCAAAGCTCATTTCGCCAATCTACCCATAACGTCCTTTAAATTCCGTAGGTAGCATAGCGCATGATGGTCGCTAACGATGTTTACAGGGTAACCATAAATATAGGATCTAAAGTGCGTTAAGCCATAACCTATGGCTAGCAATTCCAACTCCGAGATACTATAATTTTTTCGAGTTTGTTTAACGACCTGGAACAATAAGCTACGGGATGAAGCTCTCCATTTATCCGTTTTAACAAAGCACTACCAATTCCTACTTTACTGGCGTCGGTGTGGAGTTCAGTATAAGCCCCAGGGTGATAATGAGCTAACACAGGTGCTGTTGTTAATAGGCGCTTCAAAGCATCAAAAGATTTCTGATGCTCTTCTGGTTTTTCCGCGTGGGGTCGTGGAGTGGTTGAGCAATAGTTGAGAAATTCATAACGAATCGGCGATAAAAGCTGAATAACCCTAGTACTTTGCGTACATCCCTTACTGTCTTAGGTATCGGTAGATTGGTGATGGCTTTAATTTTGTCCTCACTGGTTCGATGCCTTTCGCAGATGCTTAAGCCCAGAAGCTTGATGGGCGACATACAAAAAAAACATTTTTCGGGTATCAATTTAAAGTTAAGTTCTTTCAATTTGAGAAAGACCTCTTCTAAATTGTTCAACAACTCTGAAAATGTCGACGGAACACCACTATATCGTCAAGATATACCAAGACTTTTTTGTATTTAAGGTCTCCTAACAGTTCACCAGCTGCTTTGGAAAAGAACCTAGGGGCATTCACGAGTCCAAATGGCATACGAGTGAATTCTAGTTGAGAATCTGAAGTGACGAATGAACTATATTTTCTAGATTCTTCCGCAATGGGGACTTGAAAGTACGCGCTCAACAGGTCCAAGGTACAATACCAGCGCGACTTTCCTAAATAACTTCATAAGCCGTCGATCAATGGTAAAGGATTAGAGGAGGCGACTGACAGCATTCAACTTACGGTAGTCCACACAAAATCGAAAGGAATTGTCCTTTTTAACTAAAACAACTGGAGAGGCCCATGGTCTATTGGATTCTCTGATAATCCTAGCCTGCTGCATTTCCCTCATTTGGAACTGAATGACCTCCCGTCGAGCCTGTGAGACTCTATAAGGCCTTTGGCTTATAGGGGTCTCATCTGTAACCTGAATTTGAAATTCCCCAATATCAGTAGAGCCTAACTCACATAACTGAGTGGCAAAGACATTGCAGTACTGTCTGAATAAGGAATGCAATTGCAAACGTTGTTCTCGCGTAAGCTGTGATTTAAGATTGAACTTTGCACCATGAACATCAACTGGGCTCGAATCTCCAACCGACCAGTTTGCTGACTGTACTAAGGCTACCTCATATGCGATAGCAAGAGTGGTACCAGCAAAAATTGCTTTTGGTTCCGCCGTATTATTACGTACGGGAATAATACACTCTTGTTTAGCCATGAAAATACTGGTGTGATGTCGATATTTTTCTTTTGCATCAGTCTGGCACTGGGTTCTAAAAGAACTCTACCCATCCCACTTGGTGGGAGATAAGCCTTAACATTCAATGATGTAAAAGCAGGTGTCCTAATGTCTTGAGCGCAAGAAACCTTATATTCCTTGTTTTCGTCATCATCTGGTTCGATGGTTATCTGCGCTAGTGGACAATCTACCCTTTCATTGCACTGAAGGGTGGTTTTAAGGCCATCGGGAAGGTGGAGTGTAATCGAAAAAGAAACTAAATCAATTTATGGCTTTATAGCGGTTTAGGAAATTCATCCCTAACAAAAGATAGTGCCCGAATTCTTTGACTACCAAGACGTCTTCTGAAAAATTCATTCCACCAATTTGAAAACAAAGTTTGATAGCATATCTGATGTCTAATAAATTATTGTTTGCCGTGCGCAACGTCAAGCTCTGGGGAGCGGAATAAGTGGAGGTGGACACAAAACTTTTATGAACTATACTATAACTGGCGCAAAACTTCCGGAATCGTGACCTTGATTGCCAGCCCAGCTGCCGAGCCTAGGAATGGTTTATGTCTCGCTTAATCAACGAAAGCGATATAATACCTTTGCTTACTCACAGTGCGTAACACATACAGTCTGCATAGAAAGTGTCCGCATCTTGTAATTTCAAAGAGATCAGTACGTAAATAGTGCTTATTTTATATTTGTGATATTTATAACCATGGCTCCTATGTTTTCAAAGTTAAATGGTAAGGTATTACGTATTCAAAGCAGGGAAATAATTGCAAATATCCTCGACTTCATGAAGCAAGAAGCAGAGATGAAGGAAGTAAATATATGTTTACCCGAGTTCTACAAAAGCCTTAAGAGAGTGAAAGAAAGAGTAGCCAAAGCAACTGTTGTTTCACTGAGTTCCGTTTCCAGATTTCTCAAAGATAAGAAAAACCATATGGATGAAAGAGTACCATTTGACACACCTGTGAAGAAACATAAGGTCCCTAAACCTATTACAAAAATAGGCGATTTCGACAAATGCGTCATTCGGTGCACGATTCACAATTTCTATGTGGAAGAAAAAACTGTGCCAACAATAAGCAGATTGTTCATCAATCTGAAAGATGTCATAAATGTTCAAGGTGGTACAAGTCTCAAATCCTGGCTATGGCACTGAATTTTGCAGTCTGATACTAACTTTCCAAATGACTATAATTTTATATGTACTTATATCAGCATAAATTTTCAAGATGCTGCTACAAATCTCAGAAAAATTATAAAAGATTTAGGGTTTAAGTGGAAGAAAACGAAACCAAATAGAGTTCTAATAGAAAAGCACGACATACGATCTAGGCTGGAAGAGTACCTTACTCAGAGGTACAAATTAGAGGGTCAAACTATAGTGTATGAAGTTGAGTCGTACATACACAGCAGTCATACATCTAAAAGTTGAAGTGACGATAGCGAATTAGGTTTTCAGGCACCTGTTGCCAAAGGGCAAATACTTATTATCGTTCATGCTGTTCGTTCCAAATGCCCTTCTTTTACAAGTCGCAACAAAAAACAGGAGATTTTCATCAAGAAATGAATTCAGAAAATTACATGAAGTGGATCAACACCATGTTGATACCTAATATGCCTGCTGGGTCTATTCTGGTTATCGACAATGCTTCACAATGTGGTAACACTCAAATTGACAAACAGTCTACCTCAAATTCCTTAAAAGAAGAAATAAAAACCTGGTTGCTTAGGCATAATATAACTTTTGATGAAAGCATGAGTAAAACAAATATAACTTAGTTAAAGCCAACAAATCCCTTCAGAAGTCATAACTCATAATACTTGGCCAGATATAATACAATATCGCCATAATGTACTTAAGACTGCCACCGTATCACCCAGATCTAAACCCAATCGAATTAATCTGGGCTGATGTCAAAAACTGGGTGGCTTGCAGAAATATCCTTTTAAACTAAAAGATGTGGAGCAGTTATGTCGCCAGCGATTTGCAGAAATTGGAAGGCCAGAATGGGAAAATGTATATCGACATGTTGAATAAATTGAGAATCATTATTTAAAAAAATACGGAATTGCAGAAAATCAATTAGAAAAAATTCTCATCCAGGATAATGGTGCAGAAAGTAGCGACAGCAGTGATGGCGGCAATGATGTGAGTGATTCCGCAGAAGAGGAAGGGCTGTCAGGTGTGGAAGAACTGGAGGCAGATGGTTGACAGTGTTTTTATATTAAGGGCATTTTACAGCGGTGGATTTAAATATACTGTATATAACTATAAGTTTATCGTGTAGTGCAGTGCATAAGCAGTGTGCGGATATTTGACAATGACTGTCCCATGCACTCCTGCAGCATGCAGACGACCGGTCACCTCTTGATCTGGTATGTAACTCGCTTCATAGCTGTCATTAAGGTTTTCACGTGTCTAGAACTGTTGCGCCAGTTATAACAGCGCTACCCGTATCGAACAAGACATCAACGGGCACGTTGTTGAGCAAAGTTCCCGTCGTTGAAAGTGTATTTACGGGTTGAATAAGCGACATCGTGGGTTCCTGAGTATGAGTAAAAATGGGCCTCACGGGGTTTATGCCAGTGACGTTCCTGGTCCGTTTGGGCGAAGCTGTTTTTTCGGCTGTTTAAGGCTACGTGGCCTGGTCTTTGACATATAAAGCAAGTGGGGCGCCCATCCCCTGTACAGCCGTCAACATTTGACCCTCGCCACGATCCACGGTTCTGAGAACTAGCTCCACCTCTTGGAATAAAATTGCCTGATGAAATAAAATTTCCACGGGTGCCCCTGGCACCACGGTTACCGCCACTTCCTCTCTGGTAATTTTGCTGTCCCTGATTACGAGGCATGTTATTAGTCTGATTGCGGCTCAACTGCATCCTCTGCAGTTGTCCTTGAAGGCTACGAACTTCCTGGGTTAAGCTCGCTACCGGGTCCACCGGGACTGTATTACTTACGATGGACACTGGAGTAGAACGGGGTGCTTGCAGAAGGTCTACCCGCTGACCGGCAAGTTATCGGGCCGCTTCTATACGACGTACAAAATTGGTTAAATCACTGACAGTCTGGGGGTCCACTGGGAGGACCTGCTCCAGAAGTGGTTTTAATCCTCGCATTATGTGACGTATGCGCTCACGTTCTGCCATTCCAGGACTTACCTGGTCGCATAGTGTGAGGATATCGTATATGTATCGCTCCGTTGGTTCGTTAAGTCTTGCACCCGTTGGCGCAGTCGGCGCTCCAGAACATCTTCGTGCGCTGCTGGCACGAATGAAGCCTGTAAAGCAGCTTTTAACTCAACCCACCCATGCTCAATATGTCTGGGAGCAAAAGTTTTGAACCAGTTGGCCGCTGCCTCCCTGAGGTAGAACGGCAAATACTGCTTTTTGCAGTGTTCGTCCCAACCATTCGCTGCCGCAATGGTCTCAAAGTTGTATAAATACGTGGAGACGTCTTGTCCTGGCTTGCCTTCAAAGATCCCCGGATCTATGAACGGCGAGCAAAAGGTATTGAAGGGGTGTGAACTGTCTTCTTATTTGTGTGCTCAAGGGTTGAAGGGCCCGCCTGAGTGCTCGCATTGGCCATGATAATATTTTCTAATGAGGAGATAGAACCGAATTTTGATGAAAGTGTGGATGGCAGAGAATCAATTTGGTTAAATCACCTACACTGAGGCTTCTGTGTGTAACCGGTAACTAATGCCCAGGTTTTAGACTTTGAATCCTACGGCTACTTCTGGTACAAATTCTAGACATAGACTTATATAAATCGGCAAGATAAGACGAAATTTCTCGAACACCTGTTACAGCGAGATCATATGTGTGCACATTGCTTTCTAAAGATTGGAGGTATTCCCTGATAATGTTACGAATTTCAGTACTGACGGGACTGTCACTCGGGTACTGTGCTAACAAATCCATATGTTTAAAACAAACGAGGATTATAATACGAGCACCAGCTGGGAGCCTGTATAATCCCTGTTATACGAAGGATTAGATAACAGAGACACCCTAGTGTCATGCAACATAAAAAAGAAGAGCAACTGTCACTACATCCCATCTCAAGTTAACCCTGGGTAGTACAACAGATAGATATACAAGAAAAAGAAATTAGCCTGATACGGATCACACAAGATCCAACAGGGTGAGGTGGGGAATCGAAACAAACTTCTCATTTTTGGAGAAGCCCTAGCCTCCACCATATGTCGCAACCTTAGGGGTTGTGGCTGGGGAACATAGCTTAGAGGTGAAGATAAATGGTAGAACAAATAACTCGCAATGTTTCCTGGTGGCCCATTTTATTATATTAACTGGAACATGATGATGCTGGGCTTCAGTTCCCAGCTTTTGGTCTTGAAGAGACCAGTTATGTCTTTAAAAAACCTAGTCCTGAAGGGACTTAACATTTAGACTTGAGATGACTGAAGGCTCAACACACCTAACATATAATGCTGTGGTCTTTAAGTATTACATAAAATATTGTGAGTTCGCCTAATGGGATCTTACCTTGGAGAGTGGTAAGGTATCTTGTTGCAGATCCAGCAGCATGGACTGCTGGCAAGTTCAGAATAAGAGCGACCCTCCAGCAAGGGTCTGCAGCTCCTTATAAAGAAAGTCACTGCCTAGGGGGGTCTCGACAATCATGCCATGAGCATTACCAAGTATGGTGTGCCGCCGCCCTGAAAGAGCGGGCTCAGAATTTCCTAAGGATCATGTGATCCATCGGGCGATGTGCAGAAAGGCATGTATTCCTAAGGAAACGTTGACATGGGGAAATCCCTTTGAAATGTCAAGGGAAGTAGCAGACCACAGTTTCCTGTTATAAGTTAGCTTCAACTACAATCCCAAGTCAAGAAAGTTTATGAAATATAAAAATGACCAAATGTGTTAAAATGTAAGAGTTTGCCCAGTACGGTAAAGTATCAAATCTGTGACAAATTATCTTGCTGCCTGCAACTGTATATGTGACAATACTTCCAGACTCTGGGGAGGATAGGGATTAATCTTGGCTAGAGAAACATTTTCATCCTCCACCCGGAAATTAAACCCGGGACGCCTCACACGGCAGGCAGTTGCTCTACCGACTGAGCTATGGGGCCAGCCCTAAAAATATTGAAAACCTACAAATAAGGTAAAGGGTGCATACATTTTATGCTATTTTCCTATTTTTGTTGTTGTTATTTTAAAACTAATGAAGTAGTAAACATTATATTGTGACTTTGTCTAGTTTCTCAACTGAAACTTCTCTAATTTTCTCAATGTCTCTTCACTGTCTTTAATCTAGTTCAACTTCACTGGGACTTCATTTAATTCACACTGTCACATCACTAATGTGAACTAGTTCAATTTTCCGTCACTTTACTTTCCTTCTTGACGTAGCAGCATAATGTAATGCACACGATGTAGTCAATTCTCCCAATTGGTTCACTCGCTGGGGAGTCAAACACAATACTTGTTTAATCTTTTGCCCCGCGATAGCACTCACTGTACATCACAGTTGTTGTCACAAATTCACTTGTAGAACCACACTTGATGTTGCACCAGAAATGCACTGCCTAACTCACTGACTGACTCTCATGAGAATGCTCACTTATATAGCCAATGGAATCTTCCACAGAACATTCTAGATCTATCTAAATGTTCTGGAAGCGGGGGACTTCCAGAAGATTCTGGTTATCTGTCAATAGCACTTCTAATGTTTACACTGGGTAGGTATAGGCGCATGTTATCTTTGTTTATCTCCGATTGCCTGGTGTCAACCTTCCGATAACCTTGGGCCATAGCTGCTGCATCACAATATGTTAAAACGCTAAACTTATGGCTTAATGGAATGTAGCATAAAATGACTAGGCTCAATAGATCGGTTATTCAGCTCTGTTGAGAGAATGTAAAACTGCAAAGAATGTCATCTTTGTGTTTAATATCCTGTAGCTTCTGTGTTCAGCAGTAAGAGCTATGTTTGTGGGGCTCAGGGAAAGGCTAACCTATTCATGTGTTGTTGATACCGTTAAGGGGAAGTGATGCTAAATTTTGTAATTCTGCATTTAAAAGATAACAATGAAATTTTGTCCACATATTCTGATTTTATGTAAGAGCTAGTTAAAATTTCAATAACTTAAGTAAAAAATAATTTAATCAGAAAATAAAGTTTCTAAATTTTACATTTATTTTTGGAAATCCCGTTCATGTATGAAAATAAATATTAAACAAAATTCTTAGTCCATATAATAGCTGAAAAATAGTTTGTAGTAATGCAGTATTAAAATTTAGGAGTAGTATATTGAGCAATGGTAATGCCCAGGATATTTTTTTTTGAAAATCAGAAATATTAATTTGGATAAATCGTATATAATATACCTTACATGGCTTGTAATTACCATTTCTATAATTGTATATATAATGCTCCATTACTTTAGGTATATAATTAAGAACATGTGTTCCAAACGTCATTAAAATCCATATAGTAGTTTAGAACTAAAAGCATTTCTAGTGCAAGAATATGTTTAAAACTTCAACTGCACAAACTGCATTTAAAGTTACAGTAGATCTAATGATGAAGTTGATGGTGGTACAATTACTTCTGGTTCAGTGACATAATTATGCGCATTTCTAACCTCTGAACTGAAATCTTGTTTATTCCACCTAGCCAGTGCATTAAGTTTAGAATCCTTATCTTCTTGGAAAGTTGTTTACTTTCTATTGCTTTAGGTTTTGATCTCCATGCACTAAAAACATTAGGCTGATAAAAAGAATTTGAAACTATTCACTTTTGTATGTGTAATTGCAACACCAAGAAGGAAACGCGTGAATTCAATGAATTTAATACCACAGATTAGGTACATGACAAGTAACAAATGATAAACTTTTCAAATCTATACAAGATCTTTGAGCCCTAATATTCAGTATTTGATGTGGCCTCCATGCGCTGCAATTAGAGCTGCTATACGCCGTGGCATTGAACCAAAAAGGTTCTGAATAAATTCCTGAGGGATTTCCCTCAACGCAGTTTGTATTCCAGCCCACAAATCGATGATACTGGTTACTGGAGGACTGTGACGCACCAGGTGCCGACCCAGACATGTTCGATGAGCGACATGTCTAGCGAATGTGCAGGCCAGGGAAGCAATGATACCCGTCGCTACTCGAAGAAGGCTTGTACTTTCCTCGCAATATGTGGCCGGGCATTGTCCTATTGAAATGTGGCCTTTGGAAATGCCTGAAGCATGGGGAGTACCTTAGACTCTATAACCACCATTAGGTACGGGTTGCTGTTCAAAGTGCCCTCAAATCGTAGGAGGCAAGATCGGTTGTTGTAACTAATGGCGCCCCAAAACATCACACCTGGTGTTTGTCCGCTATACCATTCAACAATGCAGTTCTCCAGGTTGCGCTCACCACAGTACTGCTGAATACGTATGGGGCCATCACTGTAGCATACGTTGAAGCGGAACTCGTCCGAAGAGACAACATTTTGCCACTCAGCAACCCAGTGACGGCGTTCACGTGCCCATTGCATTTGGAGGAGCTTGGGGTTTCTGGACAATGGAAGACAACGTAATGGCATACATGCAACCAGTCCAACCTGCAGCAGACGGCGACGAACCGTTGATGCAGACGAGTTCACACCTGTTGCAGTGCTCCAGCGTCGAGCCAACGCTGTGAATAAAGGTCTACGGTCCTTAATGGCCATGCGGACAAGATGACGGTCATCCCGTGCTGTGGTCATGTTCCGTGGTCCAGTACCCGCTCTTCGCTGCGTATGATCATCTATTCACTGCTTCCATACACACATCTCTGTCATAGCAGCATGCCCTGTACGAGCCAAAATGTCACGGTATGATAAACTCACTTCCCGGAGACCGATCATTCTGCCCCGTTCGAACTCATTCACATGCCGATATGGGATATGGCCCCCTAGTCCCAATCTTCAACTAGTATCCAAATGCTGAATTAATATGCATTAATAGTTAAGATTTTGCTGAGAAACAGTATAAGTGAGAAAGTTTAAGTACATTAGGTATTTTAACGATAGAAAAGGTATTGGTATCTGAAATCTCAAATTTTGAGAAGCTGATGAGGACTATCATATGGTGTTCCAGTTAAGTTACAGTTAACTGGGTGTATATTTTTATGCTATAAGATTCGACAATCTTTGACTTAAGTTCAGCATTTTATTTAAACTTTATTGCTGAGCATTTCCATGTCTTAACTGGATGCAAGTGGCAATTTATGTTCTTTGTAATAATTACAGCCTGGAAGTTAAGGCATTTATTTTAGTTAAAACAGGCACTTAAAATGATAAAAATAGGCATTTATTAGAAGTGGAAACATAGAGTAATCTCACTCATTATACAGTACAACAAATTTAAACCTTTTATTGCTCTCAGAAATGAAAATATGCAGTTTTAATTAATTCGCTTATACTAATTTTGAAGCATATTTAGCTCTATCACCCAACAGTTTTTTGCGAGGACATGATGAACTTTTTGCAACATAGTACAGTCTATAGGATGTAATCCACTATTGTTAATTTGTGCCTTTCTATTACATTCTTTGATTGTAATTGTTATGATTTCAACTCAAATCTCATATATAATCCAAAATACCCAACAGAAATGATTTTAAGAATTATAAAATCATATGATGCTCTAATGAAGACTTAAATATAGCAAAAAACCTCACTTTTTTAAACTTCTTCTTGGATGACTTAGAGTATAAGATGGCTTCAATATGTCTGCAATAAATTGCCAGCACCAGCAGTAATCAGCAAGCATGTTGAGCACTGATTTCCTTTTGTATCACCTTTCCATTTCCAATAAATCCTTATGGAACCTTTCCCCATGCTCATTGCTGACCTTGCCCAACTTCAATGGAAAGAAATCCAGGTGGGAATGGAGAAAGTGAATCTTAAGGGACACAGTGCATTCCAGTATCTTGTAAACTGTCAAAAAAATTTCCACCGAATCTCTGTAACTATCTGCTCTATAGTTTCCCAGAAAATTCACCTACACCAATTTGAAGGAATTCAGGCTTTTTTTCCCCCCTCAACAGAATTGAGAGTCCCTTCAATCATCTGAATCATAAATGGATCATGCATTTGTGAATATACAAAGATTCTTTTTCTTTTGCCTTGCTTAAGCAAATTTCCTTTGAAATTTTCCTCTTTTTCCCTTGTCCATTGCTTTCACAAAGGTCTTCATTAACCTGAGTTTAACACATAATGGGGGCAAAATTATTTTGTTGACATCAAATAGTAGGTTTTTCACTTTTTTGTCATGCTACTACATTTTCTCTTGATGGACACTCCCTAATTTCATAATGATTATGCTTAACCCAACTACCTCATTCACCAAGAAAACAGCAACATTTTGTTAATCCTGGTAGCAATTCTTGTTAACATACTTATCACTTTTAGATTTGCAATAGCAGCCAAAAATTTCTGTATACCTGTACATTCCTGTGGGTTTTAACAATCCCTTAGAGTAATAGAGGGATACAATGAGAAATTTTCCCAGGCTAAGAGACAATAGGGCCTACCATGCCCAAAGAGAGCAAGTGGTTTTGTTATACAGTGCTATACAATTATCTCAAAACAATTAAGTGATATGAAAAAAATAATGCTATTTTCGTGTTCTGCATGTTCAAAAACATGGTAATTGTATATTTTGTGTCTGAGAGAAATTCACGTTATTAATAAAAACAAGTATTAGAATAATAAATAATTTCCTTATTGTATAATTAAACCACTCACTCTTGCTTTTCTTGATTATAAGCAACAAAAATATTTTTCAAGCAATAAACTGACATCAACTGTCTGTCTGAGAGAACCTTTTTCGTGAGGGAGAAAGAAGATTCTATTTCCACTGAAGAGATTGGAGTGTATTTAGAATAAGCTATTTCAGAAGGATTCATATCAGTTACAACGGTACTTTCACCTTTCTACATCACATTAGCACTTGTAATATGTTTACACTTTCACTTTTTCCTTCATCTCCTGGTACCTAGCAGTTAATTTATTGCACCATGAAGATTGCTATGGATAACACTAGTGTATCACCTTTTCTCTGAAACTTCATAATTGCTTTCATTAGCTCACTATGTGTTGCTATTAATACTAGATCATTGCTGAGTTCTTCATAATACAACTTATGAACAGCTTTATCTTCTAATGCAGTGTCAACTACCTCACATACTTTGTCCAAATTGTTGCTGTAATATATGGCTGCAGATATCCATGTTTCTCAGCTGATAAGAACTGGCTTGGAGACAAAGTGAGATCTGGTGCCATCTCTTTAAAAGTCCAGATTTAGAAGGATGACTTTAAGAAATCAAATTTTCCATTATAGGATACCAACTTCTTACTTCTTTGGCAAGATTCTATGCAGCCTGTGGACTAAACTATGAAATAGAGCACTTTTGGAAAGAGAATCTTAAAGTTTTAGCTGCTTTTTTCATTTAAGGCATCACATTTGTAAGAAAAAGCAGGACATTATGATGTCATAATCCATGTGTCCAGAGTAGCACTGAAGAACTTGTGAACAATTGCGCCACTGTGAAAACTATTTAACCTTTCCATCTGTTTCATTGCCAAAAGAACTACTGCCTGCAAGGACACTTTGTGTTGCTTCCATAGCTTCCGTAGCCAACTGGGGTTACAGGTATAATGTAAATAACACTAACACATGTGCACTTAGTGACAGTACCTCCTGTGCTGGTAAGAGGTATCTGTTGATATTGGATACCAGCTGCTTAGGCACACAAGGTCCCAACTTCCAAGCCTTATTTACTACATAGCTCTGGGATATTAGAATTGAAATGTTTATTCCTTGTTATAAAGGAATACTCAGAGTCTATGTCTCCATTTTATAAAAAAGACAGTGGCATAATGATGGGCATTTCAATGTTATTAAGAGTGACAGGAACTGACAATACTGTGAAAACAGAAAAAAATGTGATTGAAAAAATTCCAATTAAAGAATTGTAAGTAGTTCCATTCTTATACTTTCATTTTGGTAACTGTAAACAATTAAATTGCTCCTATGCCTACAGTGACAGCTTACTCAGTCAGTGAAATGTGTGCAACTTCTATTCTAAGCTGCAATGATGGATAAAATGAAGAAGAGTGGAGATAAAAATAATTACAAGATAGAAGAGTGATATTGTTAGTGTGATATCATTGATATGTTTGGCAGTACATTTTATTTATTCAAATATATATAATTGGAGAACAATCAGGAAAGGAGGAGCCACCATAATAGTATAGGGCTAATGATGGCTTTTCATACTACAGGCTCAAGCTTACATCCCAAGAAAACAAACTTGCTGGTTAAGTTTGCATACCTACATTCCATGGGTACTTTTTGTGTGATATTGGGTAAAATGACTTTAAAAGCAAAAGAAAAGAAAAAGAAGGAAGGAACAAACCGTGCAGTTGATGCATTAAAACTTAATGGTTATCATAAATGTAAAAGCTGTTTTAAATTATTTTGTTGAAATTACAAGTATTTCCAAATCAGCCCCTTGTGCACGCCCATATACATAGAAACAGGAATAAAAAGTACATCAATTGGCTATTTTCATTAATTTTTTTATTTACTTGCCATAATCTTCTTCTTCTTCTACTTCTTTTAGCCATTTAGCCTGTTCTGGCTCCAAAATCTTGTTGTGTCCATCTTTTTTTGGTCGTCCTGGGTTTCTGTATCCTTGGGGTTTGTAGTTATTGATGCAGTAATTTGTATCACAAATTATTTAAATGTCAAGAGTGATTGTAGGGTGAATATGCATTATTGTGTACATTGATTTGAGATGTTTGATGATTGTAAGCATTGTCGAGAAGTGGGTTTATACAGCCTTACTGAAACTGACAATAATAGCATGCAATAATGTAGCGAGGGGGTGAGCTGTTTATCATTATTAGAGACGAGCAAATGACGTAATATTGGCGCGTTTTTCTTAGGAATTTGCTGGAACATTTTTCCTAGAGCATATGTGTTCATAATTTTCATTGGATATAAATATAGATGCTAATGTTGGCGCGTTTTATTAACCAATAGCAGCTCAGTTATAATCTTTAGGCATATCGGGGTGTAGGAGTATAAAAAGAGTCAAATTCATCCAGTCCATCGGAAACATGTGTACATTACACGTCGGCTTCAGTCCATCAGAAACATTCGTGCATTACATGTCGCTGAATACATCGCACAGTTTATCGATTTGCAGGTTACGCGTAGCAAAGTTATAAAAAAATCTCAAGTGTCGTAAAGTTAATTACACAAAAAGTTGAAGTACACGAATTAAGAATGAGCAGTAAATAAGTTATTATAACAGTTTCAGTTTGGCGAGTGTCAAGATTAATATGTGAAAGTGCATAATGTGATATGATAATAAAAGTGTAAAACAAATTCTTCATCAGTGTTATCTTTGGATAAAAGACTCCTTTCCGTTTACACACCTGTATAAGATAAGTGCTCGACCAAAAAGATCATAGCTAGCTGGAGGACAGTGAACCCAAAATTAAATAAAATAACAGGCGCTCAGTAAAAGATAACACGAAGTGACCGCGACAAATTGTCTTTCATACATGCGGCAAATAAACAGTAGCATTCTTTCAAACAAACACTAATACCATTGCAAATTGGCTACCACAACGTGGAACATAACATTAAGAAAACCGTCACATTATATGTTGCTTGGGGTACCCTATTTATTGACATTCTTTGTAAATGTTGTTTCCAATTAGTTCTGTATTCTGTTATTACTTTATTTAACTCTTCTATTTTTAACTTTTGCCTTATTTCATTGTTTGGTTTTATATCCAGTCTTGTGTATCCTGCTATAGGTCTGAGAAATTTCATTTCAGCTGTCTGTATCTTTCTTTTTTTTTTTCTACTATCACTGTCCATGTTTCAGACCCATAAGTTACTGTGGGAATGGCCATTGCTTTATACAATTTTATTATCGAATCTTTTCTAATTTTGCCATAGTGCTGTACAATAAATTCATACAATTTTCTTAAAACATTCGGGGTTGCAATCTTATTCCTTAGGCTAACATATATTTTAACCTGTGGCTGTTAATGCATAGTGGTCATTAGCTTAGTTCACATTCTATTTATATATCTCAACAATTTTTCCCTTTCTCTTCCCATAAATTCCCCTAATATTTATATCCTCTTCATTCCTTAGCTTCTTTATCTTAATTTTTATAACTTCTGAACTTATATTCCCCCCCATTTTTTTAGATATAAAGCACTCTCTCCATATCCTCATTTCATTACATTCTACTATACAATGTAAGCCATTATCTGCCCTCCCCCCTAATAAAGGACATCTTCCTAAATTAATTCCCTTTTTGTTTCCTGTTGGCCTATGTACGTTTAATCTTGTCCATGTCCAACCATCTTTCCCTAACCTATTACATAAATCTGCATACAATTGTGGGTACTTAGAAAAGGGTTTAACTTGGGACAAATTATTATGGTAGTATTTTTAAAGGTGTAACACCCTTACACTTTAAATAGGCTACATAATGTATAGCTTCATAAGTATGACTCTGAATTGCAGCATTTGTGTACTATTTACAGAGAGGTTACAATAAGCCTGTTAAAATACCTAGCCATTTTGTATCATGTTAGATTTTTGTCCTAAGCTAGCCAATCATATGTAAGACAAGTTAAATAATTTTCTGTTTTTTCTAAGCAATTGTTTTTCAACATATCCCTTTTACAATGACTGTTTCAATTCTCCTCATTTGGTAATAAAAGAATAGAACAAAATTTATTCACTGAATAATATACATATGTATAAATGGCTTTGTCATGAATTTTACATACTATTTGCAAGAATGCACATAATCTTTACAAATTGATTTACAATTTGAATCTGAGAAAATCATTTTCACTATAAAATTTGTATTTCAATAACAGTTCTTTTACTTTTCATTTGAACAATTTGCCTGTAAATACCTTAAAAGAACTGTGTATCTTGTACAAAATTATTTTCTTGTGAGATATAAAGTTAATTGTTTGAAAAAAAATCTAAGATGATGTAGATGAATTGATTCAGTAGCACTTTATTATAAGTGTGATATTCTTTATGTTTTTGAAAATAATGCAAATTATTATGCATAAAAGATACTATTTCTAGAATATATGTATACGGCAGTGGCAGTATGTTAAGATCAGTGAAAATTATTTTACTTGGTGTAGAGTGAGGTACTTGTTTGTTGTTTTTAGAATTCTTTTTTGTAGTTTAAATACCACTGGAGACTTATTAGCAGCCCCCCAGAATGATATTCCATATGCAACAAGAGAATAAACATAACCAAAGTATATAGTTCTCATAACCTCTGTATTGCAGACTTTTGATAGCATTCTAATTGCATTTGTTGTATGGCTTAACTTTCGACAGAGGGCAAGAATGTGCTCATTCCATGAAAGTCTTGTATCTATAGTGATGCCTAAGAAATTTGTACAAGTTTGATTGTATATAACTGAATTATCCATCAAAATCTGATCTTGATTATCAGGGTTAGAACATTCTTTGCAGGAACTGAGATATGTATCCAAAGAACAATTGGATACATTGTTCATAAGAGATAAAAAATAATGTAATAACACTACTGTGAGTCATTTATTGACACTACATCACTTGCTTCTGATAAAAATGGGACTTTTTGATATCTCAACTGCTCCCAACATCAATCTGTTTCTGACTGGCATATATGGTAGGTATACTGTGGCTGTGCTATTGTCATCCTTTGGTGATGACAACAATATAAAAAGCCCAGAAGGCAAGAAAGCTGAAGGCAATACAAGAAACCACCAAACAAGAATACAAATACAAGAAATCTGTCAGTAGAAAAAAAAAATACACATAAAGGAAGTTCACATACTACTCCAAACCCATGACCAGTTCCAGAAAACATTGAAAGAGCATATCATTCTAGAAACCAAAAACCGATACTCCATCAAAAACCTACTACACTCAGAATTAAAGGATAGGTACCTACCACACCAACCAAAGAAAGATCAGAAATATGAGTATACCAATTTAACTGCAAAGAGTGCAACAATACCTATATTGGAAAAACATAAAGGAAATTAAAAACAAGGACAATCTGAATCTCAGGAATCAAAAATTATATAGGATGAGAAACCAGTAGCAGCTCACTTTTGGCAATAAAACCATAAAATTGATCCAGAACTGATAATTTTAAAAAAACATTTTGAACTAAGAACAACTAAAAGTCTAGAGAACATTCATTTTGAAAAACAGGGTCTTCAAACAAAAGTCTTCAATTTTGAGTTACCACCAAGTGAAATTCCTTCAGCAGGAAATTTTTTGAGAAACCACCAGAGGACAACACAGCAACCTCCAGCAACAGGACAATACATTCAAGCAGTCAGCAACAGGTTGATTTTGGGAACAGTTGAGCTATCAAAACATGTCCAATTTTTATCAAAGTAAGTGGTGTAGTGTCATGAAACTGACCCACAATAATGCTATTAAATTGTGTAATATAGGTACATTGCTCTATATAAACTTCCATTCAAGAAAAAAGGAACAAAGTAATGTATTCTTATCTGGAGTGGAACAGATCATAATGCTATCCATGTACACTTGGCTTTTCAAAATATATCTGAAAGAGAGAAACATTTTATTCTCAGTGTATAGATCCAACTTAAGAGCATCCATTATAAAATATATTTACAACTAAAAATAAACACTTCCGATGCAATGAAAAGTGATGAGTATACTCGTTATTGTATACTTCATTTTGATAAATGAAATTATGTTACATAAAATTATCACATTGATCAGTAATTAATATCAACAAAGATTAAATGAAGAATAGGCTCTGTTCAACAACTTTTCAGAATTTTGGTCATAAATCTAACTTATAGTTAATAATTTCTAGTCCAATAATAGTAGTCTTGTTTTTCATTTTACCTTATTATTACTGCTAATGTTGTGGATCAACACACACATACAAAATTTAGAAATATTGCATTAGTAATAAAATGAAAAATATAAACAAATTCACATTTTATAAAAGAAAATTTATTCAAAAGTAATTCTGTTAACTTATATACATATACAATAGTCATGAAAGTAAAAACTGAAAAGTGTACTGAACTTAAAACTTCTGGCACAACATCCTTGCAGGCCAGGACCTATTGTGCAGCCATTGAATCCTCCTCCTTCTTCCACATTGGATATCATGACATAATCCAGTAATGAGGGTGGTAGGTCATCAGCTTGCTACCTCCCTTTGGCTGCTTAGGGGCAGTCTGTAAGAATTTGAGCAGCTACTTTTTCTCAAGGACCTCATTGCACTTCATACTGGATCTTCAAGCAGGGGAAAATATCTAGCCTGTACCAGAAACCTTGTTCCCCTCACACTGCAATTGGCAACACTAACACAGCTACATGGAGGCAGCCTAACAGTATATTATTGAAGACAATTACTTTGTTATAGCCAAAACAATAGCATCTACAAAGAAATTTATACATAATAATTAAGAAGTCCTGCTGCCTAAAGAGGTCGAACTATTAATCCCCAAACATTTTATATCCAATCATCATTTTTGAAAAGATATGGAAATAGGAACTATGTACCTAATAGAAATAGGAACTAATTACCTCATAACAAAATGCATGTTGATTTGCTATATCTGTGCAATAAGCAATAATTTTATATTTTGATCCAAAGCATTTAATAAGCATCATTATGTTGCATATAGTAAATGTGCATGATAGTTATGAAAGCTGTATGCAAAATACTTGCCTAAAACTGTATGTATACTAACTGTATATCAAATGTGAAACCTGAATGCAAAATACACTTAAAGCCATATGGAGACAAACTTAAGATAAGATGACCAGATGTCTCGAAATTAGCCAGATGTCCCTTTTTTTGAGTCTTTGTCCCGTCTTTTTTTAAGGTAGAAACAGGACGCCAAAATGTACCTTTTTTGTGGCAATAACTTATCGGCATAAAATGCCATTAACTATAGTTCTCAAAAATTCAAAATGTCCTGTTTTGCAATAGTTTGATGAAAAATTTAAAGATACTAACAACTGACAAAGCAAAGCACTGTTTATATTATGGGTCTACAATACATATGCACCTGAAATCTTGTGGAGACTTTGCTTCGAAAAAACAGTTGTGGACGAAAATTGAACTGTGCTGGTCTGCACTATCAACAAACAAATAGCAATCGTGAATGCCGCCAACAACAATGAAAATGGTAAACGCATATACTTGAGTCAAAAGAAATTCATTACAGTTTGTGATTTTGGTAGAAGACTGTAGGTACAGTGTTCTGCATTTGTGAAATAATAAAATACAGTGAACTTTTGTAAACTGGAAGTGCTAAAATACTTGAAATAAATAATATGCCACTGCCAAAAAGGAAATGTGTTTTCTACAAAAGGAATATCCATACATTAAAAAAACAATTTCTGACTCAGATGTTCGATGCAATGAGTGTGCATCTACTTTCAGTATAAGCCATTGGGGTGATTGAATATATCACACATATACACAGTGGTGAGTGCAAGTGCTTCTGTATTGACTAATTTTTTTAAAAGTGTAAGTTTTGGTGATAAAGATATGAAATTAGCAGCTGTTGAAGGAGCATTTGCTTACCATACTGTCCACCACAACCAATCTTTCAGATCAATGGATTGTACTTCTAAACTTATCCAATGCACTTTTGAACCAAAATTTACTTGTGGCTGTAGCAAAACCAAGGCAATTATATTAAATATCTTAACTCCATTTGTCATTTCTCAACTAGAATCTTTGCTTGTTAGGTACTTTAATCCTACTGAGGGGATTCAAGTTAAAATATTGGATCTGAAATCTTTGCCTGGAGAAAGTTCAGAAATCATTGCTACATTTTCGAATGAGTATTGGAAAAATAACTTAAAAGTAAAAACAATCGCTATTTGTGATAATATGAACTGCAATTTTGGAAGTGTGTCTAGAAAGGGCGTCAAAGTCTTCACAAAACTGAAAGGAAATTTAGGTCATAAATTATTTGGTGTTGGGTGTTCTGCTCATATAATCTACAATACTATCTAGATGGCTGCTGATGTCCTTCCAATTGATATTGAAGGCATTGTTTCTAAAATAGATTCTCAATTCTATGTGTATACTGTAAGGGTTGAAAATGTTTGTAAATTTGTAGACCAGGAGTACAAACAAGCTTTAGGGTATAACAAAACAAGATGGCTGCTTTACTCTCTGCAGTCAAATGTCTTCTGGCTAGCTTTTTTCCTCTGAAATCATATTTCGAATCTCAAAATAAATGTCCATTTGTTATTTAATCATTCTTTGAAAATTCTTTATCAGAAGTTTAGCTGTACTTGTGAAGACAACCAAGCATCAACTTTTCATATTGCAGCTCAAAGAGTAGAGGGTCAAGCAATTACAGTTTTTGAAGTTCTGTAACTGATTAAAAAGCTAATTTAGTTTCCAAGGGTGAAGATTGTTTCCTAACATCGCTGTCAGATAAGTTCTTGGTAAATTGGAAAATGAGGGTTTATCATCTGAGATAATGGCAAAATTTGAACAGTATGTCCATACATTTTATCAAACTGCAGCTGAATATTTAAATAAGTGGTTTGAACCCATTAAGAGTTTGCGGGACTGCAGTTGGATAACACTTAAAGCAGGAATAACCCAATGGAAGGATATATAAAAGACTGAAGATTTCATTCATGAAATGGCTCCTTGAACTATAATAGACAATACTGGTCTGTATGATGAGTATGTGTATATTAATATATACCACTAAAACTATTAGAAAAATGGGAACTGGAAAAAACATCACCTAGTGGCTGCTGGGTAGAAATTATTTCACATTGTAACATGAACAATGTGCCTTAAACCAATTTTCTTAAAATAATAGAATTTCTTCTTTGTTTAATGGAACTAATGCCCCCAATGAACAAGTGTTTCCTCATATGAATGGTTTGTGGAAAATGACAAGAATGGTCTTTCAGTACAGACTTTGAAAGCTATGTTGATTAACAAGATGAACTTTAATAATACCTGTGTAAATGTCTACAAAATGTTGTGTGGTAAAGTGGACTTACTGAAGAAGATCCATTTATCAGCAAAATGTCAATGAGGAATGACTCCTGCACTAATTATTCTACAGGACTGTTTGGCTGAAGTGAATTCAGAGCTACTATATATGTAAGTTAATATTATATATTTATTTATTATTAGTTTTGAAACCTTCATATTTATGACAAAAATTGTATGCATTTTCTTTTATCCTTTGTTTCATTTAGAAAAACTTAAAATATACCGTTTTCTTGTTACAAAAATATGGTCACCTTAACTTAAGACTTAATTGCTGAAATTCAGTTTTTTATTACTATCATCATTAACTTACCATTACAGAGAAGAGAGGCATGAAAATTATTAAAAAGTTGAGCTACAGGTTATGGAAGTATATTAAAACCACATTGCAACAGTTTAAACATTTTATTATAAAACTCTTCATTATTAAGAAATCATACATTCTGCATTATTTAAAGTACTCTCTATCAATATTTTTGTACATTATTTATGTTACATTACTATTAAATATACACATTTTCTCCTACTTGCCCATCCTCAAGTTAAAAAATATTCTCATTTAACATTTATGAACAATGTGATCGCAACATTGGGATGAACAAATGAAAGATTTGTGCATTTTGTGAATTAGTGAACAGTGAGTATAAACAGAAAGACAAGCAATGCTGATTAAAAATCCAGAGCTTAAATTACAGCCTAGTAGTTTTTTAAAGCCATCAAATGAACTTCTGTAGTGGAAATAAATGAAGTTATATAAATTAATAAATGTATGTTCGCTTATTACAAATTTATAATTTTATATAACAGAAGTAATTATTTTAACAAGGCAAATATCAAATTCTTCATGCCAGAACCTACCTTGAAATTTTAGTTACAGAAGCACTTTGTCAATGCAATGAAAAATATTACTGCCAGTTTTTGTTGCAAAATGCTGAAATTTATTATCATGTTACTCATTTAAACTGTAGTGAAGCAATATTTAAATTATTTGACTAGATTGGTCTACCTTAACTTCCTGCTTTAAGGCCACTTTGGAACCAAGACAACATAACCATTCCGTTTGTGGAAAGAGGGGAATAATCCAACAGTACCACTCCTCTAACATTTCAAGGAGGAATGCCTATCTGCATCAAATACGGCATTAACATTTTAGAATTCTGGTTTTAATTTTGAAACCATTCAATTAAAATTGGTGGTTAAGCTTTTGTATATGGCCTTCCTATACCATTTTACTTTTCTATAAGAATTTAAAGATAGGCTTTAGTATGTCAGATGTGATACTTCCCTTGTATGCATTAGATGGCCTTTTACTCAAAATTATGATCACAATTCAGGATTAAGTTTAGGAAGGAAAAGAATTGGGTTAAATTAGTATATGGAAGATAATGCACAGAATGTTTCTATAATTCTCTAACTCATTCTAAAAGGTTTTGAGGAGGAAGAAAAATTATTATTTTCAGGATATATAAAGGGAGATATTACTGCTAAAACACCAAATCTGAAAGAAAGGCAGAAAGAAGGAAAGAAAGAAAGAAAAGAAAAAAAAAAGAACAAAGAAACAAAAGAAAGAAAGGAAAAAAAAAAGGATTTTACTTTAACATGGCTTAAATGAATGGTAGTGATTAAAACTAGTCTTAACTAATACTCAGAACCACTTGTAGCAAGTATTCTCCCATAGTGGTAATGGAAAACACCTTGTAATTTTTAGTTAAAACTGACTCAAATAAATTCAAAACTATAGGTTTAAGCTACATTACTGTATATTATTAGGCAAAAATATGTTTCAATATGATTTTATGGTTCTGGATATTTGTATGTTTTGCTCTAATAATGTTATTTCATGTTATAGTATTTGATATCATGTAGTATACTGAAGAATTTGGTTCAAATTTCAGCTTACATTACCGAATGTTGAGGATAATAATATTTTGAGATATTTTACCAATTTCATATTTCTCAAGGATATTTTTTACTATACAGAATCCAAGAACAGATTTTTTTTTTGTAAGATTTGTTGTTTGCCGACTTTTATCTATCCTCCCTGTATATTTCTATCTAACACTCCATTCTTATGTCCACATACCTATTCATCCACTTATTAAATGCTTATGCCATATGTGAAATTAGGTAATTGCATGATGTTAGCTTTGTCATGTATTAGTGTACAGAATTGCTGCAAACTGATGATAGGACAAATTATAAATACAGACAAAAAAAATTAAATGCAATTATTGACTGTGATTAGCATTTAAAATGGAAAAAAACAACTTTTCCTTCTTTTCTGGTCTGCAACCTTTGATTTAAGGCAAATATTAAGAAAACAGCCTCTGTTAATTGCTGTTTTGACTTATACATGTTGCTGGGAGCAACATTTTTAAAATAGGATGCTTTTAGATAACACCAGTAGTAATAGAGTATTTGTCATTAAAACTAGTTGTAACTAGTACCATTTATTTAAACTAGCTTTTATTAGCAAAAATTAGCTTTGGATTTTAAAGATAGCAACTACAGGAGTAAATTAAACACAATTTCAAAAAAGAAGGATTTTGGGGATGGGTGCTATGACGGTTTTGGGGCTTAGAAAGCTGCATTAGTAAAGTACCTGTGTTTTCTTAATGTATTGTCAGCTTATCAAATTAACTTTTTCATTCCTTTAAAAGAGTTTCATTTAAGTTCTTCTGACCCTTAGTTTTTTTTTAAAAAAAATTTTAATACTCTGATGAAGAATTTATTTAATAGGTACAAAATACAATATAATTTGCTTGTTCTGTTTGTTTGAAATTTTTTCTTTCTTGCTTTAATGTTCAGTGTTGCAGTAATATCCAGTGCAGGTTGCTACAAAAACCCCAATCTCAAGGCCTGTAATATTTTCAGCACCACATTACTGGTTGACAGTCCTGCACATACATAAATAAAATAATAGCATCATTATTACTGCTTTTTTAAAAAGAAAGTAAAATACCTCCTGTTTAGCAGTTAAAGGTTATGTGACTGATCACAAAACTTTTTCTAAGAGTAAATACAGATGAAACTAAGATTCTTTTTAAAAAATCATTATTCACTTCTTGCTTTTTCCCATTTTATCTTGAAATTAACACAATATCTGGTAACATAATAATTCTTATATCATACTTTAGGGAACAAATGTACATATATGATGACTAGTGCTAAGTAGTATCCTTTAATGTGCTCTTTAATCCTCCATTAGCCATGATGATTCAATGGATTTTATCTTTTATTTAAAAAAATGGGTTAAATGCTTTATTTTGCATCATACTTTTGCTTCACAGAAGTTTCAGTCTAATTTCTCTTTTAATGACTTACATTTAATGGCAAACATAAGCTCAAACTTTATGCAGGATTGCTAGCTACAGTGGGCCAAACAGTTTAGCAGAGTGCCATCATTGCCGCCAATGTTTCTTTATGGTCACATTCATTATTATATTATTCTGACTTTATTTAGTTATCACTTAGACTCTAGTTATTGAATTTATCAAACAAACATCTTTTTATGTTTCTAACTTTAAGAATTTTGAGGGAGTGCATAACATTTTTCATGATAAAGAGATTCCAATTTATGACAGTATCCTAAAAGTAGGGATCCAGATTCAGAAGACAAAATTGAACCTAGATCTATTGATTTAGAAATAAATCAAGTTGATGAATGAAAATAATAATTATATAATAATAATATAATTATTATATTTTATACCACATTTACTGATCATTTTTCTAACAAATATAGAAAAAAAAACCAAATCTTATTAGAACAAAGGACCTTCCAAAATGTGACATGGAAAATATTTCCACAAGACCCAGAATGGGGCATGGGAAGGGGGTGGGGCAACTTCAGAATTTTAAATTGAATCATGATACTTTTTAATACTCTGGTTTTTCCTTAATAAACTACGCAACTTGTATTACAACATTTTTTTAAATGAATTGTTGAGCTGTTGTAGGATGTTTTCATTGAAGTTTACAGTAGCAGAGAAGAGTACTGAATGAATAAGACAAGAAATACCAAGGTTTAAATTACTTTAGTAAATGCTCAAAGTAGCCTCCATTAACATATAAACACTTGGTGATTCGTTTGGAAAGGTTTCCCCTAACTGTTAACAACAGGGGCTAATAGTGCAACAAGTTTCACTATCCAAAATTGCATATTTATGAATTTTTGAAGAGCCACAGTACATAATCAACATGAAGAATTACATAGAGTACTGTATTTTGAGAGTTCAGATGACTCTGAAACCATAATACCCATGCCTTTTCATATGTAATTTATTTCCTCACTGAGTTAATGGGGTGTACTCCTTCGATAAAAACATCTGATAACAGCTCAAAAATGAATTTTATAAAAATAAAATTTTTTAATTAAGGTTACTTAGTTTATTGAGGTGAAAAAGGATCATGGTTCCATTTAAAATTCTGAGTTTGGTACTGTGAAAATATTTTCCATATCAAAATTTGGAGGGCTCCTTGCTCCAATAAGATTTGGAATTCTTGGCGTTTGGTTTCTTTCTATTCATTTAAGAGATATTCACCTGTAACACTTTATTTGGGCCACCCATAAATTTTGAACAGATTTCAGATAAGATAATTTTGAAAACTTTTGTTTAGTACCAATTTTAAATCAGTATAAAAATAATCATTATACCTGTAATTAATGCATATTACAAAGAAGTTTTATCATGAAAAAAATTGCAGAAGCACAGATGTATTGGGAATAAATGCATCTTTCATACTTATTGCATCTCATTAGGGTTTAGTAGTTTCTAAAATGGATATCATAGTATCCTAAAGATGCCAAATATTCTGATTGTTTGAATAAGAACTGGTAATTATAATATTATCATGTTGTACTTAAGCTTAGTTTTGAATCCAATGTATAACACATGTTAGAACCCTCTTTTATACTTCTCAGGGTTCTAGTAAAAATGTCATACATGGAGAAAAAAAATAGTTTTTAGGCATATGAAATTTTATGCCCTATATATGCTGCAGTATGAATATCCATTTTACTTTAAAACAGTTATAATTGATGCATGAGGAAACAAATTTAAATTATATTTAACAGTTAATAGAAGTGAAAAATATACATTGCACAAAGAGAAGGCAGAGATATTAGCAAGAAATATTGAAATACGGCACTCACCAAGCGCTCATAGCAACGCATAGCTAATGAACACTTCATGCATGTAATTTGTGCTGCAACTGCAATACTGACTCATAAACCAAAATTAAGATTGCAAATTTTTATGGACAAATGTGTTAGCAATGCCCATGACTTATCTATCCTCTATAAATAGGCTGAGGGTCAGAGTTAGTAATGTAGCTATGTTCCTATGCATAGAAGATGTTGAAATGAGGGTTAAAGGATGTTTTCTGTTGCTTAGGATTGGTTGTGTATAATGAAGTAGCTTTGTTTGCTTCTTGGTGGCTATCTGTCAGAGTGTAATGGACCTTCTCTGCACTGCTGGTTACAAAAAAATTCTGGGGATAACTAACATTACAATTTGGAAGCTGAACAAGCTCTTTATTACTGTGTAGGAGTTCAACTTTAACTACAGGCTCTTTGGATACATGATGTACCTCCCGCCAAGTGGGGATCCTGGTGACTCCTGAACCACTGAATTCTGGGATTGTAATCTCCATAAGAACAAATGAGGGCATTCCAGTGTAAATTATAAATATTTCATGTGTTTCATAATGGACCTTTAATAGCTTGTACACGGAGCTTGTGCAAATGCAAATCTGTTGTGAAAACAAGGATTGCTGATTTATATGGACAACTACATGTAACATCCATGTTATAAATAGGGCTCTTGACCATACCAATATGATGTGTTGAGGGAAGTCCAAAATTATGCAAGTGTAAGTAAGAGGTTAAAAATACATCATTAACATAAAGAAACCAAAGACCCCTTAAAAAGGTGGTGTAAGTAATGGGTAAACTTTAAACACACTCTAGTTGCAAACATGTCACTTAAAATAAAATACTATATCCTTCAAAACAGGGACAGTTCAAAGAATGGCATCCTGGTCCACTAGAACTCACATAACTAAGTGTTAGGAAAAAGTGTGTCTAATGGAGATAAAAGAATCATCGAGCTTAGGCTTTGGAAAATGGATTCCAGAATTCATTGAAGGAGAAAATATAAAAATCAAAGCTGCCTATAAGCAGTGACAAGCTGGATAGATGTTGGCAATTAGAAGGTTTGGAAGAGCTTATACAATGCAGTATTACAACAATGTATACATACAGTATACAGGGTGAGTTTGAAGTCCACCGACAAACTTCAGGGGATGATTCCTGACTGGAAATGGAGCACAAAAGTTGATATCACGTTGTGTCCAGAAATGCTTAGTTTCCATGGTAGATAGCACTGAAAAAAGACATCAAATAAAGAGCCCTGGCACATAGTACATGGCCCATCCATGCCACAACAGTGGCCTCCATGGGATACAGTGCATGCATTCACATGTCGCTTCATGGATTGCCTCACTTATTTGAATGTTCCGGGATTTCTGGATATCGTCACAGGCTAGGTGGACACGCTGTTGAAGGATCTGAACATCAAGAACAGGCTCACCATGCACAATGCTTTTCAGATGCCCCCAAAAATAAAAATCCAGGGGGTTTAAGTCCGGTGATTGAGCAGACCATGTAACAGGGCTTCCATATCCTATCCAAAATCTGGGGAAGATGTTGTTGAGGTGTCGGTGAACATTAATGCAGAAGTGGGCTGGCACTCCATCACGCTGCCTGTCGTATTGCAAAGGCACACTCTCCAGTATGGAGGCAGAGTGTTTTGTAGGAAGTCCAGATACATTTCTCTGTTCAGGCATAGTAGAAGAAAAACTGGTCCAAGTAGGCGGTTGCTATAATCCCTTCTCAAACATTAATGCTGAACTGCTGCTAATGAGATTCTTCAACCATTAGGTTAATGATGTCATCTTTACCAAAGGTCACTTCATTGGTGAAGCAGACTGAAGACAGAAATCCCATAACAGTGATGGTGTTGCACAAACCAGCACAGAATTTTTCCCATGGAGAAAATTTCCCGGTGATAATCCTTGCACACATTGTAGGTGATAGAGATAATAGTGATTGTCATGTAGGATACAGATAACCATCCTTTGGTTTACACCATGTTGGCGCCTGGAGCTTGTACCAGGGTTGTTCTCAATATCATGGAGAACACGTTCCTACACATCTAGTGTACGTACAATCTGCAGCTGCCCTGAACGTTCATCTGTCTCACCATGCTCACACAAATGCCGAAAAATGGCTCCAAATGTTGTGTGATGTGGGTGGTGATGTTTGTCAGGCTCGGTACATCCATGCTGACTCTCAACTGTTTCCACCTGCTTGGCCATACACAAACACCATCTCAACTTGTTCCTGGAATGAATACCGGACCATTGTGCTTCTACGTTGCTTAAATTATACTATTTGCAACACACAAAATGCACACTGCAAGATGAGAGAATGTTGTCAGTGCTATCTACTGGGAAATTATGCATTTCTGGACACAAGGTGATATGAACTTTTGTGCTCCATTTCCAGTCAGGAACCACTCCTGAAGTTTGTCAGTGATTTAAAACTCATCCTGTATATCATTTCATTATGATATATCATTTTGTGCTATTTTCCCCTACCATATCACTACTTTCCCATTATTTACACATTATGTGGAACTTTGTAATGGAAGGGCACTTTTGGTCTCTGTCATGAATGGGGAGCTTGCCACAAAAGCTTTATGGGAGGCCTTTTACCGTGACGTTTTGGAGGACCAGGGTGAGCTGGATGGATATGGTTTTTTTCCAGGTGTGTTTCTTTATCCTGAGAAGATAACAGTTGGGTAATCTCGGCTCTATGGACCATGGGCTTATTTGAGCATTCTTTTCATACATTCACTTATCAATTCATTCATCACGATAAGGTCTGGCTGATCAAAGGGGCTAAAGCAGAAGGCACACGCAGCAGCTGCAGCAACAACTACAGTGATGACAACAGCCCAATAAAAATGTAGCATTTCTTAAGAGTTATAGTGATGGAGTTTATTATTATTAATCTATCATCATTCTAGAAATAAGTGGTAAGTACAGCATGATTGACAGCTGAGAATTATACTTAATGAACCAGGGAGGAAAGATTTTGTCAGTGAAAGGGCAGTAAAGTGCAATAACAAATATAGATACCTACTATAGCGCAGTGCAATCCTATAAGTACATCACGTGGTGTTGTGGAGAGTAGAAGTTACAACCTCTGCAATATTTTTCACAATATTAAATTGTTAATCTGCTCCAATATATCAATGACGTTTACAATAGCAGCTACATTTAAAAACAAATAAATGTCATTTGAAATAAAAGCAAGCCCAGTATATCCACAGCTGGGCATAAAATGCCAGTCTATTATAAGTGGGATAATCTGGCATAGATAAGTTATTTTATAACATGTGCATTGGTAGAAGTTTAAATTATATTATTATTATTATTATTATTATTATTATTATTATTATTATTATTATTATTATTATTATTATTATTATTATAGCTGAAGAACTTACAAAAGAAAATTTGAAACATATGGCTAAATCTAGGACTTAAATTAATAGAGATATTAATTTTTTTCATCACCAGAAACATCTCGCTAAAATAGGAAGTAGGTTACCAATTTCTTTAAAAATATAAAATTATATATGACTAAAACATTAATAATGCATGAATTTGATAAACTACAGAAGTTGTGCATAAAAGAATACAATGTGTTATAGTTTTGATACAACTTTAACATATCTCTAAAATTTGGTTTTGGATCATATAATGCTGAAAGGAATTAGTTCTTGCATTTATTTTCTTATATGTGATTTCAGTAAAATTAAGGTATTGATATTACATGTTGAATGCCTGTAACATATTTTAAAAAAAAATAGTGCATTTATTTATTATCTTTGCATTAGACTTACTAAGCACCAGAACCATTAAAGCACATCAAATTAGGAATCAGAAGAAAACTGAAGATACTACAGCATGTAAGGACAAGGAGGATATAATGCAGGCAATGCCTATTTGCTAATGATTCATACTTATTTGGTATTAAAACATGATAAAGGTAACAAAATTAATTCAATGGACTATTGCTGTGCGTTTTAACTTGAAAAATAATGCTTATTTGTTCTGTAATGTATGTAAGCCTGTGCATCATATTGGAATCTTTTGAATGCATGTCTCTTGGAAGCTTGAATTTAACCTTTCATCAGTCAAGGTATGGGTATGCATGTGTTTATTGTCAGATTAATAAAAGTAAAGGTGTCATAATATGTCCCAAAGAATCAGGTTTATACTGGATTACAGTAACAGAAAGATTGTGTGTTAAATGCTAAAACTGATATACAGTGGTATTGAATAAATTAAGAGATAATGCTCATAAGATACTGAACATTCAGGACTGAAACAATAATGATTTACCCATTGTACATAGCATTTGAATAGTACTGATATTCTGTTTAATTTGAATTTACATGTGAGTAGCACCATTATGATGATGATCATTAGGCTTCGGACTTGACTTTAGGTTAAGTTAACTTCCATTATACTGGTGCTTTGTTTACAAGCGAGCGAAGAGGAGAGAGGCAGTAGTCTCATGTGCTACTGAGTTTGTGCTGTGCTGAGTACTGTGTACACTAAAGGTATAGGTGGGCACAGAAGCAAGTACACAGTTCTGTAGTAAACTTAAGCTTTTATTACAGAGTAGAAATAGCATGAACAAAGTAATAAATCTAATCTGTGGCAGATGAAATAATCAGCTTCAGGTGTGATTTACATGCGTGGACAACTAATGCAATGTATTACAATATATTTTCTGAATGTATCAAAAGCAAAACATCTTCTATTATAACTCAAACAAAGTTGATATCTTGAAAAACTCTGTTCCACATCACATGATGTGACTGGTGCAAAACGAAATTAAGGAACGTTACACACATCTATCTGAGAAACACACGTATTTTCATTATTGACAATTGCGCCCCTAATACGGCTCATAATTGTATATCCTGGGTTTTTATCTAAAACACTCCTCAATTTCTGCTTTGCTATTTCAGCAGCAGAACATTTGTCTACTTTTGTAAAGTGTTGTGCCAAATTTTTGACAATTTTCTGGCATTGCCATCTGTGACAATTCAAGTTGCTTTATTATTAAAGGAATATCCTTAAATATATTATGATTAACTGCAAATGTTCATACAACTGTGGAGGTATCAACGATTTTGCAATTTTAATAGCTGAACTTGCTCATTGTCACATTTGCTAATCACTTGAACAATCTGATTGTAATGCTCATAGAAGTACAGAGTGGCCATCAACCACGAACCTCACCATTTCACAATAGGTTGAGGTGGTAAAGGAATTCCTGGTGTTAGTTCTCTAAATTTTAGTGTCCTAGAAGGCGCCTTTAAAAATGTTTGCTTTTTATATTTAAGATGAAATCGTCTACATCAGAAAAATGTTTCCTAATCTGTTCTACCACCCGGTGAAGGCCATGAGTTAGACACCTCAGATGTATAATTCTGGGATAGCATTCCTTAATTCTGGAAGCAACTTTGACCATATAAGGGGCTGCATCCATCACAAATAGTGATAAGTTCTCGGTTTTTATGCCGTCTGGCCATAGAAGAGACATTGCACTGTCAAACAAAGGAAGAATGGTTAACTTCGTTTAACACTTCAGATGTTAACAAGAATTTTTTATCTGGACATTCAGGAGATAATATTCCTATGACCACATTAGCTATAGATCTCCCAGTAGCATCCGTGATTACGTCTATCGAAATCCAAATATTATGATCTCCAACAGTATGTGTAATGTTATTCAGAGCATCATCATAACAAGGAGACAAATAATATTTGCGTAAAGTGGACGCACAAGGAACTTTCTTAGCTGTATATTTCTCCAGAAAAGCAGGAGTTTGCAGCTTATTAAATGGGATGTTTGCGCTTACCATCATGTTACACAAATCCCTGTAAAATTTGGTTTGGCTACATGACTTCATGGTTTCTGATGTGGATAATACATCCTCACCCCCCTCATTTCTAGGAAGCAACGTCATATTTTGTGAGTGTTTTTTAGATTTGCAGTGTCTTGCAATAAAAAACCTTCTCTCCCCTTTGATTTCAATGTGGCATACTTTACAAAATATGTTTTCCCCTCTTACATCAAAATACTCACGTCCATAATCATTTACAAGTAAGATACTCGTTTTACTTGTTGTTTTTGGCATGTTTTGTATCTAACAATGGCTGGACTTTGTAACTTCAGAACAGGTGTATAGGCACCAATCACTTGCTTAGAGTGAATGACTGGCAGTGCTTGGGGAAGGAAACCCTGTTTTCCAGTCAAAGTGCAATGAAACAGCAACCATGTCTGAAGCCTAATGATCATCATCATTGTAGCTATTTCAATTAATTTTTCAAAAACCATAATCATAATTATTAATTACTTATATCCTTAACATATTACGTCATTTTGCTAGCTAAACTGCATGAATGAAATCTAATATCATTTAAGATTGAAAACACATATTCATTACAAATGAATGACTTATAATTTCATAATAATAGTACCTTCAATTCACCACCAACCGAAGGAGAATAAAAATGATATAATAAATAATTAGTGGTCTCATCATCCACAGGTAATTAATTTTATTTTGAGCAATAAATCAGCACCAAGTGAGCCACCACGTGACTATTAACCCCATAGTACTTCAATCCACGTAACACCATAAAACACCAACAAGGAATATATTTCTTCTTGGACTGAGAAACTTAGTTCACAATAGAAGTAAAAAAAGATATTTTTCTGCATATTCTAGACCACAAGATTATAGAATAGAACTTTAAAAGTTTTGGAATTCATAGAAAAACCACCCACATGGACATCTGCATCACACACAATAGCTTTAAATGCAGACATATTAAAATGCCACATTCCATAGATTAATGTAGGTTAATCAACAAACAACTCAGTAAAATACAATACCAGAAAGGATACCAACAATTTTTAACATAGTATCTTAAAATAGTTTCAGATAAATTAACTATTACAGACAGAACAATAACAAAATTCAGGAAGTAATAAGTAATTAACCAAAATACCATATTAAAATTTTTATTTTGTCTATCCATTATAATTTATTTTTGTAGTCACTCTATATATTGTTCATACAAAAGCTTTCAAACCCACATGGTGTGCAGGTAGTATGTCTGCCTCACATTCAAGAGGTACCAAGTTTGAATCTTGGTTAGGGTGAGTTACCCAGATAAAGCGTTTTTCTGGGATTTTCCCTTATCCTAAAAAGCTGAACATCAAATAACTATAAGCTCTATGGACCCTGGGCTCTTCATCATTTCACCCATTTTATTCATCATCCAATATGGTCCACCTGGTTGAAAGGCATTAAACTTAAGGAAAGAAAGAAAGAAAGAAAGAAAGAAAGAAAGGAAGGAAAAAGAAAATCTTCCAAGTGTGTGCTATTTCCTGCTGACTATGATAAATGTTTCCTTTGGTATATAAATTAGGTAATACCATGTTAATATACATTTCGAAGACCCAAATAGCACTCAACATGCTACATTTTTTAATTTTTCTTAGTCCCATTTAACTTCTTTGGTAATGCTGGGGGCTTTGACTTGAGAACAATTGATGTCATTGCTTGCTGAACTGTAGAGTTTCTTTTACAAATTGTTTACTATTAAACATACTCACATTCACACTTCCAGACCCTGTGGGGTATATGGAATGATTCTGGTAAATAAAACTTCCTCACCCAGCTAGGATTGGACTGGACCTCTGAGTTGAAAAGCCAGAGCCTGACCACTTGATCTCAGAGGCAGTCTAAATTTCTTATTCTGCAAATCTTAATGAAAACTAGAATTCTCCTTCAGCAAGTTTTCATCTATAAATTATGGTTTCCCAACTTTGCAGTGAGAATGAAGAGGACTTCACAGGTTATATTCACATAAAGTTCAAGATATATTTTATTTCTCATATAAATATCTCAAAACTACAATATTTTAATAAATGCTTTTAGAGTAAGTTTGGAAAAAAATAAAGAAATATAAAATGCTTTCACGTAAATGGTTCTTTGTGATGGGGAGATTGCCTTGAAAGTCTTCATCTTGCATCCTTAAAAAGTGTCTGTTTTAAGGATGAGGTTTGATATTTAACTGAGCTTTCACTTTTAAGTTATGCTATTCACAGATTGGCTGATACACGTGCAAACACACTTTTCTCTAAAAATACTCTTTTGGATTCCAGGGATCCCAAAGCACATATTTCTAATTAAATTTTAATATAATTCTTTTTAATGAAATACTTCTTCTACTTTAGGTAAGAGAAAACACAAAAATGAGGAACAGAAATTATAAAGAAGAAAAACAGGATAATCAGTTTAAAGAGTTCACATAGCATCCTTGGGAGACAAAAAATTCCAAAAACATTTATAAAGCTTAGTTCTGTAACAATACAATACAAGAGCATAATACATACACCACCAGAAATTGAAATTTCATCACACAAAATGTTCTGCTATATACCAAATCTAGCTTTTTAGATGTTCACCATACATATGCAGATAAAACAAACTATAACCTTGAAACTAGACTCAAAGAATACTGAAGATGCATAAAACATACAGAAAAATCAGCAGTAGCAACCCATTTGTGGTCCCATAACCATGAAGTAAAGCCTATCTCAAACTTCTTGCCCTGTTGCAGCTGAACTGACTTAGAAGGACATTCAAATCCTGAGGAATATGGACTCTATTATGAGCTTGTGGTGTCTCTGTCAAAAATCAGCTGAGTGTATTCGCCACACTATTGAAGTGCTGTACATCAAACCAGACATCCTCACAACATACAATGCATGTATCTTTGCCAATCAGTTGATCCAAAGCTAGGAAGGGAACACAAGCTTCGCAAAAATGTCCCAGTGGCTGTATGGTTGAAGGGTTGAGGATGCACAACAGCATTGGTTATTAGTTCCAACATGTGTTTAATAATATAAGTGAATTAAGTATAAACTGTTGCAACTCGACAAGCTCCCAGCTATATTAGTGGTAGAACTGCACCATCTGGTTTAGTAAATATCCCAGAATTTTTACATTGCATAATTTGTACATATTATATTCACTCTAGTTCTCTCTTAATCACATTTCTTGAATTACAATATAGAAAGCATTAAAATCTCTTTCTGATCAGGAAGGTGGAGTTTAATACATTTTTTTACTTTAATTATTCTTATTGCTGGTGCATTCATGTGTTGAAGGAAAAACAGATTTGAAAGTTGAACGTTGTACAGAAATATTATAATATTATATCTTGTTAACTCTAAACTTTTATAAAGCAAACTTTGATTTAAAGGAATATCAGAGTGCTTTATCACACATACAAGATATTGTAAAAAGCAAAATTTGCACATGAAACCTTAATTTATAGAAATGCATTACAGCTGTGTTATTAAATGCAATTTACTCCTGCATAAAAATATAAAGAAGGTAAGAACACTTGTAAGAATTTACATGTTATAAAATTTTATTTATTTAATTGAAAATGTAGTAAGAGAAAGATTTATACTTTGACCAGGTAATGCCTGCTTTTTGATAACCCATCATATTTACTTCCAAGTATTTTTATATTGGTTTTTGGCTATCCTAGTTATAAGGAAAATGTTTTCTTTTGTCAAACTTGTATTTTTCATTGGTGCAGGCTGAATGCCATAGTGCCCTCTGATCTTCCTAATGATTTTGATGATTTGCTTCCAGTGTTTTTGTCATCAGTGAGAGTTGTATGATTTTATCTCTGTGCCATCATTTTATTGTATAAATTACTACTGATAACACGAATAAGAAATTGTTATAAATGAATTATTACAGTCATTAAATTATATGTGTTGTAACAAATATGTATGTTGGAACTCAAGGGGCACATTTCTCTCTATGTGAGAGGATGAAAATATGTTATACGAATATCAATTTGGAAAGAATAGTTTCTTTCCTTACTATGGTTTATTTTCTACAATTTTGTTTATATTGTATGATTTGGTACATTATGGAATAAAAACAGCATACCATATTTTAAATACAAACACACACATCAACCCACTTTTGCACCAACTCTGGATGTGCTGATGTAACACAGAAGAATACCATATTGCCTCATAGCTATATACAAATGCAAGGAAGTAAGTTATGTTATGGCTATACATAACACAACACGTAGATGAACGTAAGAACTGTGAGTTGTTACATCACCCCACAGCAGTCCACCTCCGCATTTGTATAACTGGGAAGATTAGGCATGAACAAACAAGTACATAGGGGATGCAAAGCCCTCGCCTTCTTCCACATGAATAGAAGAGATGAAGTCAGGGACTTGATAAGAAAATTACAACACATGTACAATAATGTAAAAATCAGTTCATGGATAGTTTGCACCAAAATAAATGAACCTAAACTTTACTTTCTAGAAGTAAAGTTAAACCGAGAACATTCAACGCATTATCAACCAGCAATTGAGGAGCATTTTTTAAAAATTTGATAAATGTAGGATATTCAATTTTTCAGGAAATGCATTTTTTTATTTTTATCTAGAGAGAAATATTAGAAGAATTTAATATTTTCTCCAGAATTAGATCTTACTATTTTAAATAAAATTTCCTATTAAGATAAATTGAAATAAATTTTGCATTATATAGGATTATAGGATGATTTATCCAGGTTTTTTAAAAACTCGATAAATGCATGTTTACATAAGAGAAAAAATTATTATATTTATGTGTTACAGCTTTGTTTTTGTTCCTTATTTGTATGCAATTGCTTATTTATTTATTATTACATTCCTAGGCATACATAAGTTTTATATTTTAAAATAAAGAGAGTTGAGAGTTGTTACACTACATCACTAAAATATTCTTACTTGAACGCTTTTCGGGAGATGGTTTGTTCCCATCGTCAGCATTTCCTCAACTAAGTTGCTTCAGTCGAGAATAGTTTGCTGTTCTGTGCAGTCGAGTTAACCTTCTGAGGATGGGAACAATGGTTTCCCGAAACATGTTAAGTGAGTAAACTTAAGTGATGTTAGTGTAACAATTCCGACTCACCTTTAAATAAATTCAATACACATCACTGTTTCTAGCTTCTTTTCATTACAATATCAACATAATAATTAATACTAAAAGCATAGCACAAAATTAATAATCTGTTAACTTGCAATGATTTATCTCTAATAGTGCACATAGTGCAATAATCTAAGCTACTAAGGTCATGTTTAATTTATAAAATATTGATACTGATACCTAGACATGGTCAAATTTGTTGGTGTCCCCTAGGACATCTTTGTAGAATGCAATTGCATCATCTGGTAGTGCAGAAATATCCTTCTTTACTTTGCTAACCATGTTTTACTTTGGTAGAACAATGGATGATAATAGTGCTGGATGGCATGGTTTTCTCCTAAGAACTTTAACTTCAACAGAATCTATGAAATATGTGCCCTTCACTGATACATTAACATTGTTCTTTACTTTCTCATATGCAATGATATGCTATTAATTTTGATTGGTAACCTAGGATTTAGTACTTCTTTTGCACTATCCTTTAGGTTTTTAATTTTCCAGTCTTCGTTGAGTGCTTTCAGGGTACCGTGTTCTTTTAAGGTGTCGTAATATTCTTTAGGAGACTAGATGCTTTCTTTCTTTCTGTATGATTTCTCAATTCTATCAAAAGCTTGATCTGGAGCCATGTAGCTATCTCCCCAGATTGGAAAGTAATTAAGAATATTCTTGAATCTTGAATTCTTTTCCAAGAATGCTATAAGTGTCACCATCATATAACTATTTTTATTTTGGCTGCTGCTGGAGTCAGAGAATAGATGCATAGTGGTGGGACCATAGCTTGGCAGTTTCTTCTCTAACTCAAAAAGAAAGTCCAGTAAAGCCAATGCAACCTGGTTGCATCCTCTTGAAGACTTTTCCAGCCACATACAGAAAGCAATAGTTTCCTTCTTTTGTTCATTAGCAGGGATCATGATACATAGATTGTATAACCATACTTACCTAGCATAGAAAATTTCACTCATTGACAGTTCTGGAAGTGGCTGATTTTGCTGCATAATAAAGGCATTCTTAATGACACCTGGATTTTCTGCTTTCATTATTCTGTAAAACTGTTTAACATGAAGTCTGTGCAATCTGCTCTTAATTAATTTTTCTTCTCCAAACTTCTGTGATTTTATTTTCATGATACCAACCTTACAAGCAGAGCATGTATCAATGTGGGGTGTCCAAAGTGATAAGATTGGAACATAAAGAGCATTGTTTGAGTCCAAAATTTCTCCTTTCTTTGCAGAATCCTTTCCACATCTTATTGAATGTGAGTTCTGAAAGTAAATAACCCCTCTTAGACTTACCCCTACCATGATGACTCTTCCTATATTTGTATTTATTTATGTTATTCTTAATGGCAATAATTAAGTCCTTATGATCCTTTGCTATCCTGTCTCTGCCTCTTTTTTCCTTTGGCAACTTCCTTTCTTCATGAAACCTGCTTGCTAGATAGGATAATCTATCTTTTGACACACCAGAAGTTTTTTGGTAAGTAGCAGCAGAGACAGGCACTACCTCGCCGATTTTCTTCCTAATGCTTCCTTTTTGCTTTCTCATTCTTCACTACTCTGCGCTTGGGTGAAGTAATAGTCATAAAATTTAGGAGAAATTTATCTTGGCCTGTCTTGTTTAAAGATATCACATGATGAAACTGGTGATATCTTTGTAGCATAGTTCAGCAGCTTTGCATTGTTTCTTCCCTTTAGCTTTTACTTTGAAGGTGAAACTGCAAATTCATGACTGCATTTAACATTAGGGTTGTTTATTTCTCTGTTTGTTTTGCTTTTCAAGAAGCGTGACACCCTTCTTGTCTCTAATCTTCTGTCACCTGAAGATTCTTTTACTTGTACACCATATTCAGAGTCACTAGAATCACCATCCATTCTGATTTTTATTTGAAATACTGTTTTTTACTCAAACACGAATGCACAGTTGATAACTTCTCTAAAGTAAACTGGAAATATGCTGATGACAATGAAGTCTGGCTGAGATTATAAGCACCAATAAAGAACAGACATTGTTACAATAATAAATAACACAGCCTACAATAACACACTTCTATTATTGCCAACTGTTCAGTTGAAATGAAAGTAAAGAAAATTTTATTGCATTTGTCGACTTTTGCTTTAACTCTCAGAGTGTATATTAGTTTTTACTAAAACCCCATGAATTGACCTACTTGTATACACAATATTTATCGACTTTTACTAAAACCTGATTCACAGGATGATGTAGAAGGTCAAAATTATATCATTATGATGTATAACTCAATTTAAAAAAAAATTGCATTTATTGAGTTTTGAAAAAATGCTCAATTATTATTTACAGAGTGCAGAAGTCTTGCCCACCATGTATACATCCTGTTCCCCTCACCATCAACCCATTTCCCTCTCCAGCTGCTAAGTCTGTAAGGTACAACCAAATGTTTTGTTCATATTTTACCTGTCCATTTACAATTATATACATACTGACAAGAAGTATGTCTAGATTTGACATACATTTTTGTTTCACCCTGTATAAGTTACATACTTACTCAATAAAATTCAGGTGTCAGCTTGATACGCTGTAGCCAATGAAATTAAATAATTTCAGTGAATGTTTATCTCACTTGTTTTATAAAACCTCAATAAACCTGAAGTAAATAAATCCACTAGTAATATATGCAGAATATATTGAAATTTTTAAGAAACATAAAATATATTAAATGCTTTCAGTATTGTTCCATTGTAATAGGCTAGAATAAAATGTATGTTTACAATACACCATGACTGAGTTCTATCATTAATGTTGTGACCAATGAAAGGTTAAACCAAAATTCCTAAAGTACACCAAATTCTGAATCAGTCAAATAAGCAGTACAACATTTCACCTGTTTCCTGCAAGTACAACTGAACTTGAATGTGTAAAAAACTGGAAGAGATTTATATGTAAAGTATGAAATAGCTTCTTCATATAAATTTTGGCTTTTTCTTGTGGTTTGCAATAACTTAACCTATTGTAAAGAAGATGAAAAGGATTCAGGGGATAATAACATGAGCTTAGAAGCTTCACAAGGTTTGCAAATATTAATTATCTGTACAGGTCAATACAACTGACCCAAAAAATAACTTCTTTTTTTTTCTGCTGTTCCAGTTCCCATTACAAAAGTATTTACAGCACTACCATTTATTATTAATGGCATAATTTTCAACATTCATTTTCAATTTTATACTTTTAGTTTGCAGAATACCTGGAACAGAATGATAGCATTAAAAAAACTGCACCCCCCTCTTAGTGTACCAACTTCCTTTTCATTACTCAATGTTTCCTCTTGGTTATTTTTCACAGAACAGATATGTTTTAAATATAAGCATCTTGCAAGTATCTGTTTGTGTCCTTTCCCTAAAGACAACATTGTGTACACTTTTATTCTAAGTTCATATGGGTCCTTATTTTCACAGAATTTTAATATTACTTATGCTGCACTTCTGAATACTTTAAATTAGTTTCTCACTCTTTTTGTATAAAATAAAAATTGCTTAATTTTTTCCTTGTTTTATATTTGTCAAGTTTAAAATATTTAGAAATTGTAAACAGAGAAGAATTTAACACTTAATACTAAATTTTGAACTCAGAATTACTTTTAGTGTTAGCAAATCTCACTAAAATATCTGATTTCTTGTTTTATTTTTCACATTACTGAGAAGAAATCTATATATTGCTTTAAAGTAATGATATATGCTTTACACAAATTTCATATCAATATAGCATTCTTAGTAGGGCTTTTTTGTTTACTTTTAATTCTACTTTATCAGACATTCTTCATTACACAGCAGAATGTCCAATAATATAGTACTAGCTATGTTATCCAGCTGTGCACTATGAAATCTTGTTCCTATTAATTTCTTCCAAAATAATGTTGCAGTATGGAGACCTGGAAAAGTAATAAATGCAGTAAATTAATACATAAAAACTTCCTATTACACGCAAACCTTTGCAGGGAAGTGCAGACAGGGAAATGCCATTTATATACAATTTACAGTTAAGAAAACAGTATAAGTTTTATGGAAACAGTAGTGACACTAACCACAGTAAACACAGTTCTAATAGTCATATTATTTGACATCATGAGTACATGGATTTAAGAACTTTATGCTACAACAATGAAATAGTTAACTGTAAAGTGCATGTATAATCTTTGGTATTATGCATGTATCATGTCTTGTTTCATATGATACAGATTTCCATCATTGCTCCAGATGAACTTCAGCCTTGGGCTTATTGTACTATCTCTATTTTCTCTCTCACACAATCTGCAATCTAAATTATTCTGAAACACTCCCTTTATGTTAAGATGGTTTTTCACAGGAACATGTCCTGCAAGGAATGCAATAATTGTTCTCAGCTGAAGTCTGTTATACTTAAGTAAGCATTGAACTCTTTTCTTACATGGTTTTCTAATAAACAGTTTACCACATTTGTTTCCTGGAGTTTTAAGCCAGATTTTATGATCTGCTTTGGATCAGTTCTTAATAGCATCTCTTACTAAACATCAAGATGTTTCTAGAGCCAACTCTGGCCCAATAAATTGTGAAGCTGCTCCTTGTGTTGCAAGTTCATCAGCTTTTTATTTCCCTCTATGCCACTATGACCTGGCACCCAGATGAGTTTAACTTCATTCTGTTCTGCCAAGCTTGTGATCATGTTATTATGCATGTATAAGCTTTAGTATTATGGCAGAAATACATAATGAATGCACGAATGAACATGGTTTTGTTTACTGATGGTGACACTGATACAGCATGCAAAATAAGGACTATAAACTTTAGAAAGTTCACCATGTGTAGTATTGAATTAATTACATATATATTGGCAAACATTGATTGGAGTACACTACTTAATGATAATCACATGACTGGTGTAGCTTTTAATAATTTTTTTAATGTGTTTATCAGTCTTATTGATGCTTATTGTCCTTATAACTGTTAAAAATGAAATTAAGGATATAATGTCAAAGCATAGGTTTGTATTACCATGGTATAATAAGGATCTTATGGATATGAAAGAAAAAATTATGATTTACTGGTACTATACATAAATCATTTCGAATACTGCAGTTAGTAGTCTTTATAAGACTCCTACAAGTAATTATAGGGTGCTATAAAAATGGCTAAATATATGGCTATAATAATATGAATTTTATTGAGAAGGCCAATAATAATAAAAAGTCAGGCTTGCACCTGATATGTTTAATAGTTCTTTTTTTAACAAAATCTGTGAGGGGGGCGTAACCACTAAACCATGTGATAAGGCTAATGATGCGCCATTTCAGTGGACCAGTATAACCTTGTGAGCATGTATTAAATGTGATGCTTAGGAAAATTATTTATTAAAGAATTTGTTTTAGCATACATATTGTATTAAGAGATGATGAACTTATCTTCCCTGATACACCTAAGATTGCAAGAGTGATACCAGTTTATAAAGAAGATGATAAAACACTACCATTTAATTATAGGCCAATATATATTATTTGAAGTAGTATTTGTATTTTTTTGTTATTTGTTGAGCCCCACGTTTGGGAGCCAGTATGTAACGGAATGTTGTTTACGTAATGTTGTTTTTGTGTATTTGTTAGCCCCACATTTGGAAGCCAATTTGCGATGGATTTCTTACAAATGTTTGTTTACATCTCGTGTGTTGAAGCCATTTTGTGAGGTCACTCCTTGTTTTGGTTTGTAGCTCCATCTGGCGTAGCAATTTGTATCAGTTTTGAAATAATTTATTTTAAGTGTCCTCCAGCTAGCTGTTTAGGTCGAACATTTATCTCCTGCAGGGTGTGAATCGGAAAGGAATCTTTTATCCAGAAATTATACTTAATGAAGAAATTGGTTTTATAACTTTTATTGCCGAACACGTTCACAAACACTTTTACATATTGATCTGGATACTCGCCAAACTGAAACTGTTTGTAATAACTTCTTACTTATCACTTTTAACTCACGTACTTCAACTTTGTGTATATTTAACTGTATAATACTTTAGATTCTTGTAATTCTGCTGCGCGTAACTTATGACGCACTGAAGACAACGTGTAACGTGCTAGAAATTTAGATGAACTGGGCGACCGACGTGTAAGGTATTGAGAATTTTGTTGAACTGCGGGGCGATCTACCTCGGACCTGGCTTATATACTCCCACTCCTCGACATGCCTAAAGATTATAAATGAACTGCTATTGGCTAATAAAACGCGCCAACATTAGCGTCTATTTTAATATCCAATGAAAACCACGAATACATATTGCTTTTAGGGAAACATTCCAGAAGCTTCTACCGAAAGCGCGCGAACATTACGTAACTTCCTTGTTCCCAGTAATGATAAACAACTCACCCCATCGCTGCATTATTGCGTTATTATTGACAGTTTCAGTAAAGCCGTATATTATTATTTACCAATAATAATTACAATTAATAAACCTCTGAAATCAATGTCACATAAAAATACATATTCATATTACAATCATTATTTACATTTGAGTAATTTGTGATACAAATTACCGTATCATATGCCCCACTAGAAACATAATTATAAATATTTATAACTTGTTTGGAAATTTTATAATTGTGTTTTTAGTCTCCTAAATCTTGGAACACACGCTATCACTTTCACTTGACACTTCACACGCATTTAACACACGACATATGTTTTATCTCGCCACTACTTACTGACTCTGGTTTAATTAATTTAGATATTAATCTGACATCACAAAATTTTTTATAGCAAATACTGTACCCTGAATTATTTAATCACTACTACCCAATTGTTTACTTTAAGTTGTTGACAAAAATTTATACATTTAAGATTTTTGTAATTATTATACATATTTACCAAAATATTCACCCTCTACACCAATATTTACATCTCTTAAATCTAGACACTGTTTCTCATTTTCTGTTTGCTACATAAGTATTTGTTTCAAATTATTTTTACCCCAATTTTTGTTCTGACTTTATTATTATTTTAACAATACTTTTGGAATTGTATTTACGTACTTTTGCTTTAATATCATATTAAGTTTCAATCTTTGCATTCTTAATTTTCAAATGTTGTTACAGTTACTAAAAATTTATTTATTTATTTATTGTTTTTTTTTTATAATTTATTTCTCTTTTCAAATGACATATAAATAATTAACCCTCTTACGTTCCAATACATTTCTCTGCAAGTCATCTTTAACTATCCAGCATTTAGTTTACATCTCATTGCTATTTACCCTCCTGGATCAAATTGTGTGTGGCTCAACATTACTCGTAGCCGTAACCTAACCTTCAAATTGTTGTTCATGAATAACCTCTTGTATTCATTTGAAATTTCATCACATGATAACATTTGAAAACAATCTAAAGTTTCCTGTACAATACATCTTTTAACAACTTTCATTTTCAATTCATCTGCTTTCTTTATAACTTGAGAATACTCTGACAAATCTGTACTAAACTGTACTGGACTGGAGTTTTCATTTTGAATATCTTGGCACAATTTATTTCTTTGCATTACTGACTCATTTTGTATTTCTGATATTTCCCCTCCGAAATTAACTTGCGCCTGATTTACATCTACATTACTAACCTCTTTTATCTTTCTTAGCTCACTTGAAATATTACTCACTTGACTTCCTAACTCTATACATTCTACATTAACCTCACTTTCTTTGTTACCTATTTCCTTGCTCATGTCTAGCATTTTCTTTGAAATTTCTCCTGTCTCACTTGCTATTACTTCCTCATTTTCATCTCTCATTTTTGGTATACTACTATCTAGCTTCATAACTTTCTTTTCAATTTCTTCACTACTTTGATCTACTTTTTGCTCTAATTTCTCATTCCTCCTACCAATCTTTTCCATTAATTTGCTATGATCTTTGTTTATAGCTTCTCTCAATTCCATATGACTCTTTTGCATATCTTCCCTTACTTGATCTACAATACTCTTACTAAGATCTTCCCTTAATTCCCTATAACTCTTTTGCATATCTTCCCTAAATTGAACTATATTCTCATTCATCTTTTTTATCATATCCATAATCATTCTAGTATCAGAATTAATATTTCCTGCTATTCTATTCTTACTTTCTGCACTAACATTTCCTCCCTCCAATACTACATTGTTTGAGCTTTTTTTTGTAACCTGTATTGACTTACAGTTAACTGTTACACTATCCCCTTCCATCATTGTTTCTTCAATATTACTAGTAGCCATTGTTTTTGTTTTCTAAAAAAAAATTACAATCACCTGACCTTTGTGATGCTGTCTGTTGATGTAGCTTTGATGTCCAGCGTTCTGCCCCATTCTCCTAGATTTGTACGTCGCTTCGATGAATCTGCATAGTTTTGTCGTCCTGTAGTTTGAATTTCCCAGTTGCCTCGTAATCTCGGAATTATGATGTCCAGTTATCCATGTAGTCTGTCCTCCCTGTTGTTTCTGGAATCTGCGTCTTGTAGATCATTTCACCGCTGCATTCCTGGTTATGTTGATCCTTTCCTGGTCATCTTGTTTCTTTCCTGGTCATCATGTTCCTTTCCTGGTTATCGTGCCCCATGTTCTGGGTGCCATTTGTAGCGGAACATATTGTATATATGTTTTTGTTATTTGTTGAGCCCCACGTTTGGGAGCCAGTATGTAACGGAATGTTGTTTACGTAATGTTGTTTTTGTGTATTTGTTAGCCCCACATTTGGAAGCCAATTTGCGATGGATTTCTTACAAATGTTTGTTTACATCACGTGTGTTGAAGCCATCTTGTGACGTCACTCCTTGTTTTGGTTTGTAGCTCCATCTGGCGTAGCAATTTGTATCAGTTTTGAAATAATTTATTTTAAGTGTCCTCCAGCTAGCTGTTTAGGTCGAACATTTATCTCTTGCAGGGTGTGAATCGGAAAGGAATCTTTTATCCAGAAATTATACTTAATGAAGAAATTGGTTTTATAACTTTTATTGCCGAACACGTTCACAAACACTTTTACATATTGATCTGGATACTCGCCAAACTGAAACTGTTTGTAATAACTTCTTACTTATCACTTTTAACTCACGTACTTCAACTTTGTGTATATTTAACTGTATAATACTTTAGATTCTCGTAATTCTGCTGCGCGTAACTTATGACGCACTGAAGACAACGTGTAACGTGCTAGAAATTTAGATGAACTGGGCGACCGACGTGTAAGGTATTGAGAATTTTGTTGAACTGCGGGGCGATCTACCTCGGACCTGGCTTATATACTCCCACTCCTCGACATGCCTAAAGATTATAAATGAACTGCTATTGGCTAATAAAACGCGCCAACATTAGCGTCTATTTTAATATCCAGAATTAATATTTCCAATATATGAATACATATTGCTTTTAGGGAAACATTCCAGAAGCTTCTACCGAAAGCGCGCGAACATTACGTAACTTCCTTGTTCCCAGTAATGATAAACAACTCACCCCATCGCTGCATTATTGCGTTATTATTGACAGTTTCAGTAAAGCCGTATATTATTATTTACCAATAATAATTACAATTAATAAACCTCTGAAATCAATGTCACATAAAAATACATATTCATATTACAATCATTATTTACATTTGAGTAATTTGTGATACAAATTACCGTATCAGTACCAATGTTAGATAACATAATAGAAGCAATAGTAAAATGTCAGATATGTAAATTTTTAGATGATAATGATGTATTACAAGACCCTCTGCAATATATCAGATCTTACTGCCAATATTAATATGCAACAAAATGGCACCGCAGTCAGTTGACATGTAAATAAATGTGCATAGCATACAACACTGTTTTTCCTGAGATTTTAAGACATTCGTGCAAAGTGAAATGAAGTATAAACAGTCTATGTCTTTATGTATGGAGTGTGAGTCATTCTTTGTGTTCTTGAATGTAAATCCCACTATGGTGCTACAGACACTTCAGCATTTAGGTTTCCTAAGGACAAAGTATTGACAGAAAAATGGACAAGATTTACTCATTGTGACAATTTTGTAATCACAAATAATTCATTGTTATGCATCAAACACTTTAAGTTTATAGTATTAAATGGTGAACCAGTTATTATTCCTTGAAAAAAGCTTAAATTCCGGAGATTATGCATATTTCCGAACCAACCATTCAATCATACTGTAAGGTACTTAAGGATAGAATAGAACCATACTCTCATTCAGAATGAGTGCTTATCAGAGATAAATGAAATTTTAAAAGAATTATGCGAAAATTATGCTATTTCTGATTTTGAGAGCTTCAAAAGTGAGGTTATGTAAAGAGGTATTTCACCCTTCGTTTCAGTAGTGAAACAAGATGATAAGCTAAAGGATTAAGCAATTAATGATGTAATCTCCCTCAGAGTGAGTTTTAAAGTTACCAGTAGTTTGGATGTCAAGGTTTTTAATAAGAACTTTTCCTCCAGAAAATTTTAAATGGATTTATAAGGTCACAGCTATTTCTATACTCCCTAGCCATTGTACCTTAAGTTTGTATGAAAATGTTGGAAATCAAAAACAAAAGAGTCTTCCTCTTTCTTGGAAGTTCTTAAGAGAGAGAGAGGGAGAGGGAGGGGGAGGGGGAGAGAGAGGGAGAGGGAGAGGGAGAACTTGCAGAAAAACGGCCACATTTGCAGAAAAAGAAAATCCTGTTTCACCAAGACAATGGACCATCTCACACCTCTGCGGTTGCAATGGCGAAAATCCACGAATTACGGTTTGAACTGCTTGACCATCTGCCTTGCTCACCAGATCTAGCCCCAAGCAACTTCTTTTTGTTCCCTCATCTGAAAATTGCGCTCGGAGGACAGAGATTTTTGTCAAATGAAGAGGCAATCACCTTCGTGAACAATTATTTTGCAGAGAAAAACGCCGAGTACTATTTGGATGGGTTACAGAGTTAGGAGCATCGCTGGGAGAAGTGTGTAGAGTTACAAGGAGACTATGTTGAAAAATATAAAAAAAAAATCTGAAAAAATGTCTTGTATCTTTATTAGGTTGGAAACTTTACAGACCACTCTCGTATACATCTACCCAAGTTAAATTACTATTTACAATTATATCCAAAAATATTTGAGAATTTACATTTTTTACTTTATCATAGGTGTGAGTTTCCATTTTCCTTGTAAGACTTATATTCATCATTCTATATTGTATTTTAAATTGAGTGATTCAAAGAAATTTTGTAGTGCAGTTATAGATTTTTCCATATTTTTATGCAAGACTTCATTGTTTACTCTAGAACATATTGCTGTAGTATCATCTGCATTTTAGTACTCGATGGCTCGGTTATGTTGTTTATATAAAGTATAAAAAGAAGATAATCCAAAACAGTACCTTGTGGTACACCATATTTTACCAGTTTATATTTTGACCGAAATAGGTTTATACTGTTTCCTTTTCTGTGGTGGATCTCAGTTGACTGATATCTACCTTCTAGGTATGAAGAAATTAATTTTCTAGGGATTCCTCTAATTCCATAAGATTCCGTTATATTTCATAGTATTTTATGGTCAACACAGTCAAAGGCTTTTGAAAGATTTAGGAAAAGTGCATTTAGTTTTTCATTGCTTTCCATTTTCTCTGTTAGTTCATCTATAAATTTACAAACTGCCTTTATTATTGAAAACCGTTTTCTAAATCCATGTTGAGTGTTCTTTATAGTGCTATGTTTTGTTGTGTATTCAATTAGCCTACTTAATAGAATTTTTTCATAAAGTTTTGCAATTTCATATGTTAATGATATTGGTCTATAATTATTCACTTTATTTGTACTGCCCTTTTTAAACAATGGTCTAACAATGGTACATTTCAGTAATTCTGGGAAAATGCCATTTATTATCAAGTTATTTATTAAATGTTCTAGTGGTTTTAGAAGCACACCTCTAGACTGTTTTAGGATTTTTGGACTAAGTTCATCCCAGCCACTACTACTTTTATTTGTCACGAGCCGATAGTAATTTAAGAATTTCATCTTCTGTAGTTGGTTTGATAAAAAACGAGTCTTTAATTTCTGAGTTACACACACATTCTTATTAGGCTTTACTATAGTATTTTGCTCCGCTACATTAAGAAAGGAATTATTTACATAATCAGTTATACTGCCACTGGTTCTTTTTCAATTACACCATTTATTTGCAGTTTCAGATTTTTGTGTACATTTTTTGCAAGCCTAGTGTTACTTATAATTTCCCAGACAGTTTTATTTATATTGGACGACTTATTGATCTTGTCATTGTAGTTCATTGCTCTAAATTCTTGTAGTCTAATGTGATATTTGCGTTTACTTATTTTGTATGTTTCTTTATAATAATCCAAACATGTCAATTTATGTAATTCGTACATAGTTTTCATTTCTTCTCTTAACAGAAATATTTCCCTAGGTAGATAATTTTTTTTTTATTTATTTAAATTTACAGTTTTATTTTTAATTGGACAGTATATATCAAAATTGTATTGAAATATCTTATAAAATTCATGCCACTTGCAGTAAAACTGCTAGGTTAGGTACAATTTTGCAGCTATCAAAACTGCTAAAAGCATATCATACACTAAGAATGCTTTGTTTCAAGGTGTGAAATCTGAGTTGCAGTTGCTGAAGAGCTTCCATAGTGAGATGAATGTGCTGGATTCAAATCTTGTGCACTCCATATAAGATTTCTTATAAGCTCTTTCTAAATTTCTTATAACAGTTTTCCTCTGCACAAAGTATGAATATGACTAAGCTTGATTTAGATTGAGTCACACTTTTTTACACTCACCTTCACTAATTAAAGTTACACCAAAGAAACATAAAACTAAAACAAATAGAGAAATCCGCTGTATCACACCATTTTTGGACTGAAAACCACAACATTGGCCAAAGTATAAAGTTGTTAAAACCCCTCACCACACCAATAGAATTGAACATCTGGGAAAAAAATTGATGCAGTAATTTGTATCACAAATTACTTAAATGTAAATAATGATTGTAATATGAATATGCATTTTTATGTGACACTGATTTGAGATGTTTATTGATTGTAATTATTGTTGAAAAGAAGTTTATACCGCCTTACTGAAACTGACAATAATAGCATGCAATAATGCAGCGAGGGGGTGAGCTGTTTATCATTATTGGAAACGAGGAAGTTACGTAATGTTGGTGCGTTTAGAATATTCTGGAACGTTTCCCTAGAGCATATGTATTCATAATTTTCATTGGATATAAAAATAGACGCTAATTTTGGCGCATTTTATTAGCCAATTGCAGCTCAGTTATAATCTTTAGGCATATCTGGGTGTAGGAGTATAAAAAGCCAAGTCAGAGGTAGATCGCCCTCAGTTCATCAAAATTCTTTGTACACTACACGTCGCATTCCCGTCAGTTCGTCGAAAGTATTTGTACGGCACACTTCGGATATCAATTTGCAGGTTACGCGTAACAGAGTTATGAAATCTCAAGTGTTATAAAGTTAATTTTACAAAAGGTTGAAGTACACGAATTAAGAATTATCAGTAATGAAGTTATTATAACAGTTTCAGTTTGGCGAGTGTCAAGATCAATGTGTAAATTGATACGGTAATTTGTATCACAAATTACTTAAAGGTAAATAATGATTGTAATATAAATATGTATTTTTATGTGACATTGATTTCAGATGTTTATTAATTGTGATTATTATTGGTAAATAATAATATACGGCTTTACTGAAACTGTCAATAATAGCGCAATAATGCAGCGAAGGGGTTAGCTGTTTATCATTACTGGGAACAAGGAAGTTACGTAATGTTTCGCGCCTTTTCGGTAGAAGCTTCTAGAATGTTTCCCTAAAAGCAATATGTATTCGTGGTTTTCATTGGATATTAAAATAGACGCTAATGTTGGCTCGTTTTATTAGCCAATAGCAGTTCATTTATAATCTTTAGGCATGTCGAGGAGTGGGAGTATATAAGCCAGGTCCGAGGTAGATCGCCCCGCAGTTCAACAAAATTCTCAACACACTACACGTCGGTCCCTCAGTTCATCAAAATTTCGTGTACACTACATGTCGCCAGTCAGTCCTTCATTTCCTCAAGTTACGCGCAGCAGAATTACGAGAATTATTATAAAGTTAATTCTACACAAAGTTGAAATACAGAGTTAAAAGTGATAAGTAAGAAGTTATTACAAACAGTTTCAGTTTGGCGAGTATCCAGATCAATATGTAAAAGTGTTTGTGAACGTGTTCGGCAATAAAAGTTATAAAACCAATTTCTTCATTAAGTATAATTTCTGGATAAAAGATTCCTTTCCGATTCACACCCTGCAAGAGATAAATGTTCGACCTAAACAGCTAGCTGGAGGACACTTAAAATAAATTATTTCAAAACTGATACAAATTGCTACGCCAGATGGAGCTACAAACCAAACAAACGAATGATGTCACAAGATGGCTTCAACACTGATGTAAACAACATTACGTGAGAAACATTTCTCTCACAAATTGGCTTCCACAACGTGGGGCTAACAAATACACAAAAACATATTACGTAAACAAGCATTTACCGTCGCATATTTGGCTCCCATACGTGGGGCAGTTAAAGTTATGTAAACAAACATAATACAATATTCTCTTACAAATTGTGATAGTTAACGTGTTCGACAATAAAAGTGTAAAACAAATTTCTTCATCAGTGTTATCTTTGGATAAAAGATTCCTTTCCGTTTACACAACCTGTATATAGAGAAGTGCTCGACCCAAAAGCTAGCCGGAGGACAAAGAACCAAAATTAAATAAAATAACTAGCATTTTTTTTAAACAAAAAAAACTAATACTGCCGCAAATCGCTAACACCAGATGGAGCTAACAAACCTAACAAATGAATGACGTCACAAGATGGCATCACCATGTTGAGTAAACACACATACACAAATAATATTATAAATTTACCATCGCAAAATTGGCTACCACAACGTGGGGCTACAATAATGTTAAATATAACATTATAAGTAATACCGTCGCAAAATGGCGCCCAACGTGGGGCAGAATAACCAGGAAGGGGCAGAATTAACCAGGAAGAAGTGAGATGACCAGGAAGGGGCGAATGGAGAAGTGAACTGAACTACAAGACGCAGATTCCAGAAACAACAAAAGGGACGACAGACTACGCGGATGATTGGACATCGTAATTCCGAGATTAAAAGGCAACAGGGGAATTCAACTACAAAACAACAAAACGATGTAGATTCATCGTAATACAATGCAGAAGCAACATATAATCTAGGAGAGAGGGGCAGAAAGCTGGACATCAAATCTACATCAACAGATAGCATCAGAAAGGTTAGAAAAGTGTTATGTTAATTCTAAAAAAAAAAGGGTAAAAAATTTTTAATGTACCTTAGGAGCGGTAGGATAAAGAAAACAATGGCTACTAATAATACAGAAGAAATAATTATGGAGGGAGATAGTGTAACAGTTAGCTGTAATTCAATACAGGTTACAGAAAATAGCTCAAACAATGTAGGATTTGAGGGAGAAAATGTTAGTGCAGAAAGTCAGTATAGAATAGCAGGAAATGTTAATTTTGATGCTAGTATGATTATGGAAATGTTGAGAAATTTTGGTGAGAAATTAGAAAAAAGAAAATAGATCAAAACAGGGAAGATATGCAAAAGAATAATGAGAAATTAGAAAAATTAACTCAGAGTAATGAGAAATTAAGGGAAGATATGCAAAAGAATAATAGGGAATTAAGAGAAGATATTGATAGGAGTTTAGAACAAAAACTAGATCAGAATAAGAGGGAATTAAGGGAAGATATTGGTAAGAGCTTAGAACAAAACAGGGAAGAAATTGAAAAGAAATTCATGGAGCTAGATAGTAGTATGATGAGAATGAGAAATGAAAATCAGGAAATGATAGCAAATGAAATAGGTGAAGTTTCAAAGAAAATGTTAGACATGAGCAGAGAAATATCTAACCAAAAAAATGAGGTTAATAATAAAATAGAGCATGTTGATGTAGAATGTACAGAGTCAGGTAGTAGAATGAGTAACATTTCAAGTGAGATAAGAGAGATGAAAGAGGTTATGAATGTAGATGTGAATCAGGCGCAAGTTAATTTCAGAGGGGAGATATCAGAAATACAGAATGAGTCGGTAATGCAAAGAAATAAATTGTACGAAGAAGTTAAAGTTTTGCCTGTAAATAATCAAAAGCTAACTTCTGAAATTAACAAGTACCAAGCTGTTCAAAATGAAAACTCCAATCCAGTACAATTTAGTACAGATTTGTTAAAGTACTATCAGATTAAAGAGATAGTAGAAGAATTGAAAATGACAGTTGTTAAAAGATTTGTTGTTCAAGAAACTTTAGATTGTTTTCAAATGGTATCATGGGATGAAATTTCATATGAATACAAGAGGTTATTCATGAACAAAAATTTGAAGGTTAGGATACGGCTACGAGTAATGTTTAGCCACACACAATTTGATCCAGGAGGGTAAATAGCAATGAGATGTAAAGTAAATGCTGGATAGTTAAAGACGAAATGCAGAGCAATGTATTGGAACGTAAGAGGGTTAATTATTTGTATATGTCATGAGAACACAGAAATAAATTCAGAACAAAACAATAAAAAAAAAAATAAATAAATTCAGAACAAAAATTGGGTAAAAATAATTAAAAAAACAAATACTCATGTAGCAAACAGAAAAATGTGAAACAGTGTCTAGATTTAAGAGATGTAAATATATTTGTATAGAGGGTGAATATTTTGGTAAATATGTGTAATAATTACAAAAATCTTAAATGTATAAATTTTTGTCAACAACTTAAGAAAGTAAACAATTTGGTAACAGTAATTAAATAATTCAAGGTACAGTATTGGCTATATATATATATAAAAAAAAATTGTAATGTTAGATTAATGTCTAAACACATTAGACCAGAGCCAGTAAGTAGTGGCAAGATAAAGACAAAAAAATATGTCATGTGTTAAATGCGTGTGAAGTGTTAAGTGAAAGTGATAGCGTGTGTTCCAAGATTTAGGAGACTAAAAACCCAATTATAAAATTTCCAAACAAGTTGTAAATATTTATAATTATGTTTCTAGTGGGGCATATGATGCAGTAATTTGTATCACAAATTACTTAAATGTAAATAATGATTGTAATATGAATATGCATTTTTATGTGACATTGATTTGAGATGTTTATTGATTGTAATTATTGTTGAAAAGAAGTTTATACCGCCTTACTGAAACTGACAATAATAGCGTGCAATAATGCAGCGAGGGGGTGAGCTGTTTATCATTATTGGAAACGAGGAAGTTACGTAATGTTGGCGCGTTTAGAATATTCTGGAACGTTTCCCTAGAGCATATGTATTCATAATTTTCATTGGATATAAAAATAGACGCTAATGTTGGCGCGTTTTATTAGCCAATTGCAGCTCAGTTATAATCTTTAGGCATATCTGGGTGTAGGAGTATAAAAAGCCAAGTCAGAGGTAGATCGCCCTCAGTTCATCAAAATTCTTTGTACACTACACGTCGCATTCCCGTCAGTTCGTCGAAAGTATTTGTACGGCACACTTCGGATATCAATTTGCAGGTTACGCGTAACAGAGTTATGAAATCTCAAGTGTTATAAAGTTAATTTTACAAAAAGTTGAAGTACCCGAATTAAGAATTATCAGTAATGAAGTTATTATAACAGTTTCAGTTTGGCGAGTGTCAAGATCAATGTGTAAATGTGATAGTTAACGTGTTCGACAATAAAAGTGTAAAACAAATTTCTTCATCAGTGTTATCTTTGGATAAAAGATTCCTTTCCGTTTACACAACCTGTATATAGAGAAGTGCTCGACCCAAAAGCTAGCCAGAGGACAAAGAACCAAAATTAAATAAAATAACTAGCATTTTTTTAAACAAAAAAAACTAATACAGCCGCAAATTGCTAACACCAGATGGAGCTAACAAACCTAACAAATGAATGATGTCACAAGATGGCATCACCATGTTGAGTAAACACACATACACAAATAATATTATAAATTTACCATCGCAAAATTGGCTACCACAACGTGGGGCTACAATAATGTTAAATATAACATTATAAGTAATACCGTCGCAAAATACACATCGTCAAAAACAGCAACAACGTCATTAATTTTGAAATCCCGCCTGTAAGCAATGTGTTAAAACTTTGTGCCCCCAACACCAGATGGCAACAGGGTCAGAATTCGCAGGATGAGGAAGAAGAGGACATGGGAGAAAGCAACCCTTAGTCACCCAGTCGCTGACGATGAGGACGAATGCCCTCGAAAACGTTTCTGTTTTATGTAACTTTAATTAGTGAAGGTGAGTGTAAAAAAGTGTGACTCAATCTAAATCATGATGAATACTTCACTGTTAATAACGCTTCTGTTTTTAATCTTTAATGACTAAGCTTATTAATGGAAAGTTAAGCTATGCAGAAATTCAAAAGTCTTTCAGTGCTGAATTGCTGAAATGGGAGTAACACACATCTAAAACTGAACTTTTTAAATGCCTTGAGTCTCTTACATCATTGCTTTATTTTAGTTACAGATTACAAATTACATACTCCTTGTGCCTGGATAAACAATGGATAAATGTTGGATTCCTGCATTACTAATAATTTAATTTTTGGCTCTCCTTTGTGGCTTCCAGATAGCCTGTTGCTTATTCTTCTTACATTTTTCTTTCCTACAGTGATCATTTAAACTCCTTATAGTATATGCAAACTGGATAATATGCTTCTGTAAAGAACTTAAACTTGTGCATCTCAAATTTGTGATGTTAGAGATTCAAATGTGTATGTGACATCAGTTATATATTGAAAAATTATTTCATGGAAAACAAGTAGGTTAGTCACTTAACTAATGTATAATACTGCTAAATTAAAGTAAATCCATTCCCCTGGTCCTCATAATATAGTGATTAGTAGAATAGTGTTGTATGGTTGATGTATTGACTGGCTGTGCAATTGATGATAGAAAAGCCTAGTCAACATTTTAACTGCAAGCCTGGCTGATCCTCAACCATCTTATCTTATCTAACATTATTTCCATACATTTTAAGGTATTTGGTTGAATAAAGCCTTTAGAGGAAATAATACCAATGGCTCCTATTTCAAACAGTATGCAAACAATTTTTCAGTTTGCATTTATATTTTATTGTGCTAAGAGATTTACAATTTGATTGTCTACTGAAATTTGACCCTGGCCACTCATCCTGTAGACAATTATTACAGTTTATCTACATTTTACAATTTCCCATCAATAAGTTATCTCGCTTCAGTTTTTCATGTCCCATTTCCACTTGTTTTTCACTTTTCACTTATTGATTACTTTACCATCAAACTTTCACCATAGTTTTCCATTCAAAGTAAGATACACTACCTTATTTGGTGACAATGTATTTGGAGTTTTAAAAGTACTGGTTATGAAAAAGATCGGTAATAACATAATTTCGTTTACAGTTTGAAATTAGCCAATCAAAAGTAAAGAAAGCTTTTTAGTTTGAATACTTAAATTCTATTGGACTAGAATTAGCCAATAAGAGACTGGCATTACCGAAGCTAAAGGTTTTCACCGTTGAATCTAGTCAGTCACGGACATGAAGTTGTAGAGAACAGACGTGAAAGTCGTGGGTAAAAATGTTGTAAAGTACGAATGATAAAATTTGTGTTCTGCACCAAAAATATATTAAGTGCTCACAGTTTTATTTTATAAAGTGTTGTGTTTATAAAATGTGCATATATAAAGTGAAATAAAAAAAGAAGTAAAAATTAAAAAGTAAATTGTGTGGCGTCTTATAATTTGAGTCTTATCACAACCCTACAAGAACTCATATTTCTATAGTGTGACTGAAAGCAGCCGAGGCAAATAACTTTAATAACATTACGTAAAAACAAGCATCATCTTCACTATAAAGTTTGGCATCCTAAAATTCAAACAACATCAAAGTGTATCTTCATTACGTAACCTTAATAATAATTATGCAACCTACTATCTGCAAGTTGAAGAACAATACTTCTTCAGTGTGCAACATAAAATCAACAATCAGTGGATAATGCCCGTTGGTGGAGCTTAAATTTAATACCTTAAAATTGATTTTTCAGTTAGCACACACAGTGTTACCAGCACTTTTATACCTGGAACAGCAGAAATTTATTTCTTACACATTTCTCCATTAACAGTGTGTCTAGTATGCAATGACACTAATCAAATGGTTCTTTTGAATTTCTGAAACCCGCTTATATTTAATGAAGATCATATGGTTAGGTATGGTTTGAAGTTATGTATTACTAGGGACCCCAGATTGTCGGTAAATAAAATAATGTAATATCGGTGTAAAAATATTATAGTGAGCGGTGTTTTGGGCGGTAAATAAAACTGCTTAATGGTGTTATCTCGTGCAAAATAAAAAAGGGAAAAAACAAAAACACAGTTTAAATTATTTTACTGTGGAACAAAGGGCACCTTACATGTAACTTAAAAAAGAGGAGCATGAAAATATTTACATAGTATACATTTCGACTGATTTACTTTGTTAGAGACAAAGCCACCATAAGTTCGGTGTTCTCTGGCTTAAGATTTGTTCTTAAGTTTGTCATGTTGTTCCTATATGCAGAGAAAAGTCTTTCACTGTCCACATTGGTACCCACAATAGTTTCATACACTTCTCACTGAAACACAAGTGGTCACACTGAAGTCCAGAAAGTAAATCCATATGTTCACTTCAGCAGCATCATCTAATTTCTCACACACTATGTTCTTCAGAGCAGATATCTCCTTGAATGTTTTCTCTGGCAAGTCTCGCAGAAAAGGTAACATTCTTCTTGCTTTTTTATAGTTATATCATTAGATGCCTCATTTGATACTATTTTTCGTACATCAAACAATTTACCTGCAGAATGAATAATATCAGCAGCTGGATCAGCTGACATTAAGGAATTCAGCTTGGTAACTGACTTTATGCCCAATTGCTTGAACTGACTGATAACATAAGACTTCTTGAGAGTTGGCAGTCTCTGAAGAAGACTTGAAGTTTTCTCTCCAAACGAGCCCTCAGCTACTATTGTGAAGCCATTTGATATATCTTTAAGTTTGCTATATAGTTTATGAACAAATGGATATTTAGATCCCTCAAGCACTTCAATAAGGCAAATGGTGTTTTTGCAGTGTTCAAGAAGGAAAGATGCCTGGCAGTTTATTATATTTCGAGACCGCATTGAAATACTACTGTGGAATCGGTTTGAATTCCCGCATGCCGCAAAACTAAACTGACCTGGCAACGTCTTGCACATGCTGTCTGTACGGCGCGCGAACTCCACCGTCAGCTGAATTGTGCATGCGCTAGCTTAATTTGAAACGTGGCTCCATCGGCATAATTCCTTTTCTTTTTCAGAGCAGAAGGTAAACAGACTCCTTGCGCTAAATTGTAACGTAATTTAAAGAATATAACTTGACTCCAAACGAATCTTTCAGTATAGTGGACACAAAATATACCTAGACCTGTGTTCACATTATGGCAACGTCGAGACAGCAACAGGGGGTACAGGAAACGGAGACAGTGATTGGTAGAAGAGGCTGTCTACTGTCAGAATTGACTTGAACCAGACTTAGAAATTTATGCATTATTTAACGATTCTTTTGCGACAGTCTTTTCCAGCCGGCATGAAATGGGGCGATGCAAGCACGAATCGTTAAAATACGGCATTAGAGAAGAATTGCAGGTAGTTTTGTCATTTAAATCCAAAGAATAATTTGAGTGAAATGAGAAATCTGTCACTGATGCAGTGTTGCCGAGTTCTGATAAACATGGCATTCCTTTTGTTGTGCATGCAATAGGTGAAGAGTGAAGGGATACTTTGGTGTTTTGTGGTGAAGGGGACGGGGTAGTCGAAGCAGTACCGATGTTTGCCGAAGCTCTGGTTAAATCACAGTGCAGTTTGGTGTTCTGTGCCGTGCAGCATGGCTGTAGCGAATGACAATACACGTATCCGTAAATGATTGATAAACAAATATCTGATTGTTTATGTGAAAAGGAGAGACAAACACCAAAAAAAAGGAGAGAGAGAAAAAACTTTCGGGTTATTTTGCACATTTTTTTTCATAACGGTGTTATGTCGCGTTTTCGCGATATAGAACTAATGTCACGTTATTTCGCGACTCAGAATGGATATACATGTGGAATTTAAAAATAATTGATTAAAGGTTTCCCTTATTGTTAATTTTCGGCCAATTTCGCGAATTAACTACTTGTGAAAAGTCGGGGTCCCTATGTATTACCTTCTGAATTTCTCCAAGTAAGTTATATATGATTAGGTGTAACATATGAAGTGAAGTATATAGTTCCATGGCAAATACTATATGATATGATATCTTTATTGAGTGTTGAGCTAATACAATCATTTGGGCATGATCAGCATCGAGCCCTGGCTCCTTTTGCCGATCGTACCCAAGCTTCCGCATTTACAAGGCATGTGTGTTGAGTTAGCTTCATATCGCTAACGTTTCTCATTTAAATTCACTATACTGCTTACTGTTCTTGTCCCCTTCCCATCTCCTTCCCTTGCTTCCTCCGCCGTCTTTAATACTCCCTATCAGTGGGAAATGGGAACTATTAGATACAATTTAGAGACTGTTTACTTGTTCCCCGCACTAATCGTCCATAACAACACTTGCTCGTTCATACTAAGAAATGTACCTCTCCCTCCTACCCTCTCGTATTTACCGTCCTTTATATCTAAATCATTCACTTCACGATTTCATAAAATCTATCACTTGCCTATCAAAACCTTGTCTTTACTTTGTCTACTTTGTAGCTTTCTATACATTCTATAGTCACTCTCCCTTCCTATTCTATATACTTCCTCATTATTACTGCTTCTGTTTTCCCATATTTCTCACAGAACCTGCACTATTTCTATATGTATGGCACACTTTCCTACTCCATAAATCTATTTCTGGTGGCTCCTTTAACAGTCCCGCATTGTTTCTGTCCAAAATCCGTAGACTCCCATTGGGTGTTAACACAATAGTTTCTTCTTCCACCAATTCACCACTCTGAAACCCCGCCTCTGCCCTGCCCGCAATCATATCACGTGACGATTGTACTCCCTCCCTCCTCGATGATGCCACTTTCCAAACTTTGCCAGCTGTTGTCCATACATCACTCTGATCTGACGTCACTGCTTCGGCTCCTGATCTCTTCTCTGACTCAGCTATCTTCTTCCCACCAGCCCCACTTAGCAGTGACATAACTTCCATTTTCCTTATTTCGCCAGCTGATGCCCTTACGTCACTCTGATCTGACGTTCTGCCTGAAATACTATATATTTTCTCAATGCACTTGGAATGCATTTCCAAGAGAAACCATGTGAGTTAATGCCACAAAGCCTAACAAGTACCCTAGGAATCAATAGATCCAGATCTTTGTGAGTTACTGTAACTACCATCACCACAAACACCATTATTGCAATTAATCTGTAGAAACCTTGAGTATGCCACATAATAGCAGTGATCTCCAGTATAAGTTCTGAAACTGGAACACACACAGAAGTGAATATGCTTCCAGAATGTTCTGTCAACAGCAGTATGCAAACAGATAATTTGCCTACACTGTTTTTGGTCATTGGACAATATGACTATGGACATTTCTCAAAAGTCTAATCGCCTACATTTATTTTAGTCAACAGGAAAATTTGCACAAGGAATTTTCATAAACATATAACATTTTGTAATAGAGGATGTTAGTTCTACCTCGCACATGTTTGCAAAAACGAGTAGAAGGGGAGCAGAGACCATTATGCTGTAGCGAACTGCAGCGAAACCATAGGGTCCTGTCATTTCTAGATTTCATCTGAGGTTACCCTTATAATTAGTGCGTGGGTATATGAAATTGTATTACTATAATTATATATCACAATACTGCACTTCCTGTACTCCTCCCTCAACCAACAGAACCCACTTCAACATTCCCAACCTAGCAGCTAATTTTTTTACAAACAATTCTTGGCACTCCATTACTGAAACAAACAATAAATACAAATACAGTAGAACCTTGATTATCTCCCTTAACCATTTGACTCATGAACCTCACCTTTCTTTCCTTTTTTGGGAGGGTGAGTGTTCTGGAATGAAAATTGCCTGTATGTACCAAAAATTAAGCTGTTTGAGAACAAAAGTCTATGTTACATTTTTTCCCCTGCAATCATGGTAACAATTACTACGAGGATGGATTGAAAAGTACCACATAATAATCTTTTTCTGGCTTGGTACTGCAGCTGAAATGTTGCAATTTCACACAGATATAGTTTGAAGTTTTCACTACAGAGGATATTTTTTGTTTCATGTGCAGCTCTAGCGAGAGAAGCGTGAACTACGCAACAAAGATAGCATGCATGTTACTGTTGTCCACGTGTGAAGAGCAGAGAGGTGTGGTTCGATATTTGTGGGCCAAAGGGCATAAACCAAGAGATATTCACAGGGACATGCATAGCATGTATGGGGATGATTGTATGGACCATAGCAATGTCTCCATGTGGTGTGCATTCTTCCTAGAGGGCCGTGTGAACCTTAGTGATTTGTCATGCTCCAGGAGGCCGGTAACCACTGCAACCCCGCAGAATGCCAGAGGCATTGAGGCACAATTTTGAATGACCAGCATGTGCAACTACGACCCTTGTCACAACAGTTCAAAATTTTCTATGCTGCAGTGTACGATATTGTTCATGACACGTTGAAATTTCGTAAAGTTAGTGCTCACTGGGTGTTTAAGAACCTGACAAACAACCACAAGGACCAGCGAAAGATGATGAGCTTGGATCACCTAACATGGTACAATGCAGAAGGGCATGACTTTCTGAAAGGAATCGTCACTGGTGATGAGTCGTGGGCATACCACTATACGCTCGAAACCAAACAGGCAAGTATGGAGTGGAAACATGCTGGTTCCCCAGCGAAGAAAAGATTAAAAGTGACTCAGTATGCTAGGAAAGTGTTTGTGACAGTGTAGATGGCTTGCTAGAAAGCTGTCGGCCCTACCGAGGTTATCGGTAGTCGCCCTTTCGGGATGATGCGCGTAAGTGGCGTATCCACTTCCATTTCCATGTAAGCAGGGGGGGCCTTTTTAGGAAACCAGGTATTGGCCTCATGGGAAAACCCCGGTTGGAGAGCCACTCAGATGGCGCTAACCCTGGGCTAGAAGGGGGCTTTGCCTCGGGTAGACCTTTGCTCTAACAACTGTTCTGGGATATGCATGGTGTTGTTTTGGTGGACTTTGCTGAACACGGGACCACTGTGAATGCTGCAGCCTACATAAAAACTTTGGTGAAGTTGTGTCGTGCCCTTCGTGACAAAAACATGAATGCTGACGATGTCAAAATTCTTCATGACAATGCTCGCCCCCTGTTGCTGCTGCTGTTTGTCAGAAAATCACCAAATTTGGTTGGGAGGTGCTCCAGAATCCACCATACAGTCCAGACATTGCACCGTCGGACTTTCATCTGTTTAGTCCCATGAAGAAATTTCTGGCCAGCCAACGCTTTGCAACAGATGCAGAAATGAAATCAGCAGTCCGCAGATGGCTATACTCCAAGGAATGGACTTCTACGAACAGGGCATATTGAAACCAGTATCACAATGGGAGAAATGTGTTGAGAAACTTAGCGGCTATGTCGAAAAGTAGGTAAAAGGTGTAGTTCATTTGTGGCATTTGTTGTTGTTTTAACTATTAAACTTTTTTGTAAAAAAATTATTGTGTGTTACTTTTCGATCTGCCCACATATGTTTCAATGGGAAATTGGAATTGATTTGAGTACACATTGTGTACTGAATATGTTCTGCATTTCCATGTTAAATTCACTAAGTATTGAGATAGGTTTGAACATGCTGAACCATGGATGGCTCCCTCCTAATACTACTGTGCTGTATCTGGCCAAACGGTGGAAAGTAAATAAGAGTTCACCTGGAAGTTTGGCTAATGATAAACTTCCTCTGCCCTTGGTATGCCAATGAAGCAGTATGGCATAACATAGCCTGTATTACCGGCTGGAAGAAGTGGTTACCAGCACTCAATAGATGGTGTACTTTCAGCATGTATTGATGGCACTACGTCTGCAAGAACATCACATCACGTCACGTGATCTACTCCACAGGTGCCTTGAGTGAGAAGCTTACCATGAGGAATAAAAGAGATTAGGATTTCAGCAACCAATGTGGAAAGACCTTTACAGCTCCAGGTCTTGGGAAGTGAGCATGCCCACACTTTTTGAACTTGTCTAAATTTCACATCTCTATTTTCTCGCAATTTCTAAATTGAATCTTTGTTACGTGTGGAGCATTTAAACATATACTTGAGTAAAGCGGGTTCAGAGACGTAGTATAATGGAGTATATAAGTGTGGAAGTAATTGTGTAAGAAGGACAGGGCTTTAAATATGTATATCAAATATATTGATAGTTGTAATACTATTTTAACATTGTTAAAACTTAAATGAATATATTAGTTATTTTACAGCCGCAAGAAGATTAGTGTTCTCATTTCAGGGAAATGTTGTAAACCTTTACTATATTATTTCCTTGCTAAAGTCACTTAGTTTTAAAGCAGTTTACTACCCTGGTGATATGTGTACTATTTGATGCATTCTAAAATGGGCCCAGCATGTGATAGTTGTTAGCTAGCTAATATAACTTGAATTGTTTAAATTACTACATAGCAATTCTGTTCAGTGAGATTGCCGAAAAGAGCTCACTGGTTTGTTATAGGCCACTGAAAAATATATGGGGTAGGGAAAAATATATAGACATAGTAAATAAAGAAGAGAGAGAATCTATTGCATGGGTAAGAAATGGAGCATGGAGACTAAGAGGGTTAAGACAGGGTATTCCTCAAAACCAATATCTGATATGTGGTGGTAATGAAGACATTGAACACAGTGGTTGAAGGGGGATAGAAATACGCTTATAATTGAAATGATGTGCAAGGATGCTAGGAGCATTGGACAGTTTTTGTGTAAAGTCATAAATAAATGGCTTTGGACAGTGGGTAGAGAAAAATAAGAGGTAATGTATCTTACTTTGAATGGAAAACTATGGTGAATGTGTGATGGTAAAGTAATCAATAAGTGACAAGTGAAAAACAAGTGGAAATGGGACATGAAAAACTGAAGCAAGATAATCTATTGACGGGAAATTGTAAATGTAGATAAACTGTAGTGATTGTCTACAGAACGAGTGGCCAGGGTCAAAGTTCAGTAGACAATCAAATTGTAAATCTCTTAGCACAATAAATAAATACTATACTGTACTATACATTGCAATTCACAGGTAACCAAATGGTTCCGAGGACTGTCCCCTTAGTGCAGTGGTAGTGCGCCTGCCTCTGGCTCAGGAAATCCAGGTTCAATCCTTGGTATTAGCGTAGGGAGTTTTCCCCCCATTGGGAGGTCTGGTATGGAGTGCACTCACCTTGGTTAGATTCCTGAGGGGGCAATTGAGGAGCTATGTGATGGAAATGTTACGGCCCTGGTTGAGAGGACTACCTTAACCAGCTGGGAGGGATCTGGGGTGCTGACCTGTCCCACCCTCCAGTACTGCCCCTCTCCAATGACACCTGTAGTGGGTAGAGGTGGGGGATGCAGTGATCAGGGCAATAGGTGATCCGCTTCTGGGCTGGCGCGCCATGGGTTTGATTTTTTACTTGACAAATGGTTTCGAGAAGGTGATAGAAAATGTTACACAATGTTAACAGTGCATTACAAGGCAGACTGGACTTATTTTGATGAAGGGCAAACCTGTAAAACATAAATGTTAGTTTAATGGAATTAATTGTTCTTTCATACAAGCCGTGTGCAGGACAAGGTTGGAAAGGTTGAATCAGACTGAAAAGTTCAATGCCATAGCCGGGATTTGCACCACGGATCTCCCAGTTTCTGTCTGGTTGCTCTAACCAACTGAGCTACTATGGCAACATGTCGGGAGTACATCAGATTCTCCAGCTGACTCGAATTTTTTCTGGTAAACCACAAGGAGATCTCAAATTGTTTTGAGATGTCATACCCCAATGGTGACTTACAATGCTGTAAACACTTAAGTCCTGGGCTTCACAGTTTGGCCTCTATCTACAGAAGTTGGTAGATCTGTGGTTCAAATCCTGGCTATGGCATTGAATTTTTCAGTCGTCTAATTCTACCTTTCCATAAATGTTAGCTTGTTGTTTTATGTGTTAGGCGAAGGTTTTGAGGGTAATGTACCACGGTTTTGTAAAGACTATGCAACATTTATATGAGAATGGTAAAAGCAACCCTGTTGCATCTATTGTTGCACCTGTTTCAGATAGGTTTATTGTTCCTTTATGAAAAGTTGTAGTATGAATGATAGGCGCAACAAAAGAAAATGGTAATGACTCAAAACCAGTATTTCACAACACTGCTTCAGAAGAAATTGGTGAAATATAGGTCAGTACCAGACTGCTGGGAATGTATAGTTCTTTCATTTTAAAGAGGAAGATTGGCTAGAAAATTTCTGAATGAACCATGCCATCTATAAATCCATATTCTAACAGGTTGAACCATATTTATAGCACAGCAAAAGCATTTATGAGCTTCAATAGCTGTGGAAAAAATAAAAGAAGAGTGATCAGCATATTACAGTAAGTAGATAGAGTACTTTCTAAGAGGATCAAACCTAAGATTCAGTTTGATCTGAGTCTGCATATCCATGCAGTATTCAGTATGGAATGTGTACTCAAATAGATTTCAAATCCCCATGGAAATGGGGTAAACTTATAAATTTAATACAGAATGAACATTTAGTACTCTAGTCAAGAGCTTGTTCTGATACCTTCAACTGTTTATTACTTAAGTTTTAGTTTAAAAGCACAAAGTGGTTATGTAATCAAACAATAGTAGTGATCATGATGTACTGTGGTTGCCTAGTACTGTACTTACAAAACTGATAAAAAACTGATGTGAGTGAGTAAGCATGTGTATTTGTATTGGTTTTATGGAACAAAAGTCTGCTACCTCTTACCACACAGTCCTGTCTTGCAAACAAACATCAACTTTATTGCTATTGCTATAGATACAAAAAATATAACATAGGACTCATATGGTTCGAAAGGTGAAATCAGATGATTGAAAAATTCCATGCCATAGCCAGAATTTGCACTACAGATCTCCCAGTTTCCGTCTGGTTGCTCTAACCAACTGAGCTACCATGGTAACATATCAGTAGGACATTTAATTCTCCAACTGACTCGCATTTTTCCTAGTAAACCACAAGGAGCTCTCAAATGTTTTGGCAACTTACAATACTATAAGTATTTTAAGTCCTGCGCTTCATAGTTCAGTCTCTATTATGTCAATTAATGAATTAATTGTCCTTTCACACTAGCCATGTGTGTAGGAAAGGTAGAATCAGACGACTTAAAAAAATTCAATGCCATAGCCAGGATTTGAACCACAGATATCTCAGTTTCCATACAGTTGCTCTAACCAACTGAGCCAGTATGGCAACATACCAGTAGGACATGGCATTAAATTTTTCAGTCATATGATTCTACCTTTCCAAACTTGTCCTACACACATGTTAGTGTGGAAGAACAATTAATTCATAGGACTCACAGGTTTAATGACTTTTTTGTGTAATTGCTTATTAAACCTACTGTTTATATTACGCAAGATGAATTATTTTTGGTTAACTTCAAAACCGCCCCCTCTATCATAATGGATAATTGAGATTCTATTGTACTTGGAAAATGGGTTTAAGAAAAGTGAATGAGGAAAAATGGTTATTAGGAAATGCAATTTAAGAAGAATGTGTTAGGAAAAATTACTGGGAATAAATAGTACAAATCAAATTTTCAGTTTTTACTTCATTATTTCCATTCATTCTTGCCAAACGTTTCAATTGACATACCCATAGTATAGATAGACTTCACAAATAGTAAAAATATTTCATTAACATAATATTTATTGTCAACATTCCCTCATAAAATTTATCAGTTATCAAATTCATCATGGTGGTGAATTTCACAAAATGACTTTTGTCTGAAACAGACTTTTAGTTTGTTGATAGATCACCTACTAATCATGAAAATTACAGATGCATCATCTTCCTCATTTAAAGTGTACTTATAACTTCTAATAAAACATCTGCTGTAAGTGCAGCACACTACATATATGCACTAGTATCTGTTTAGTGCTTATGTCATTATCCACATGAGTGCACATCATTACTAAAATATAGCATAAAGGAGCATAATATCCTCCATGCACGAAAGTGTAAATATTTAATTTTAATGTAAGTTTATATCTGGAATTCTACTTTGGGGTAATAGTAGCCACATTAGTAATATACTTATACTACAGAAGAAGATCATCTGTATAATATCTGCTGCAGACAAATTGGCACATTATAAGTCACTATTCATTAAATTAAGAATAATGACAGTAGTAAACCTATACATCTATACCGTTCTTATTTTCGTATCTAAAGAAGAATTCATCTGACTACCACTATACACAGGGCATCCATAAATATAACACGAGGTATACAAAACAAATAGATACTCCTTATTATAAACTGTCAAAATCATATAATAGTTTTGAAGCACTAGGTATAAAACTGTATAACCCACTATCAAATGATCAAATTCAACTGCCATATAATAGATTTGAATGTAAACTTTATGACAGATTGCTAAACAACCCATACTATTCACTACAGGAATATTTTGAAAATATATCTTAACTGTAAGTAATATCAACTATACTTGTACTTTATTCCTGGACTATTTATTGTTTTTCTGTATGATTATATTTATATTAACTCTGCACTTTGTATCATTCATGTAATGGGAAGTATTAATGTAATACACTGTAATTTTATTGCATATTTATTAACATGTAATTACACTGAGATATATATGTGAAATAATATATTTATTGTAATCAATTTTGATGTTGTCTACTGCTGTAATAAGCTTAATGGCAATAAAAAAATTATTATCTTCATCATCATCATCATCATCATCATCATCAACACCCAAACAAACCATGACCTCCATTAAAAGTTTCCAAATTTTAATGTGGCATTATTCCCTACAGTGCCTTATAGAACATTTTATTAAATAAATTTTACCTGTTTTTCAGTGCTTTCAGATCAGTAACATAAAGAGGAATGGCCATGTCAAATGCAAAGAGGAGGATCTACAGGTATTTCATGCAAACAAAATGAGTTGGCAAGAAACAAAAGGATAAATAAAACTAAAAGGAACAGAAATTACTAAGATATTAAACAAGTAGGTGCAAATTAAGGAATCTCAAGTACCTGTTGATTGATCTTCCAGTTTGTCTTAGGCTCGTTGGACCAAGGCAGGCAAGGCAATTTATCACAATATACTCTTTTTACACATTTTGACTGTGTGGCCCTGTAAGCACTGAAGTGCAGTTCACAGTCTCTTGTTGTTTCACATAACACAAGTCACTCAAAGCTCTGAAAAACAAAAATGTTATAAATGAAGTAGAAGAACTGTTAGTTTTGCAAGTATGAGTAGAAGAGAGAAGGTTTGTAGCTAAAAATGTTATTTTACATCTCTGTTGAAATAATGGCTTGAATGTCTAAAATTCAACCGACAAACTCTCATGGGCTACAGAGGAGTCTTAGGCTAGCACTTTGATATGGGACACTTATGGTAGTTGAGCCAATATACTGAGCAAGCAGTTCCAAGTGGAATGGTGGAGTGGGGGGTTTAAGTTCAGTGTGTTAGGGAGGGAGAACCAGCCTGGTTAGCTGCTTCGCTCTGTTCTGGCACCAGTATAGACATGAGTGAACAAGCGGTTCCTTGGTCTGTTGCACAACGCATTATTATAAAGTTTTTAACCAACGAAAGAGTTCAACCCTCTGAGGTTTTAACTCATTTGAAGGCACAGTTTGGGGACGCTATACTGTCCCAGAACCAAGTGTTTACTTGGCCCAGAGAATTTAAGGTGCTGAGAAATTGTAGAAAATGAAGGTCATGCTTGACGTCCAAGGTCAAATCTCACAGATGACAACATCCATGCCATTCAAGAGCTTATCAAAGGTGATTGCAAGTGCACTGTTGAAGAAATTGCTGATTTTGTATCGGTTTACTTATTTGCAGAAGTTGGTATCAGCATTGGAAGTGCTCATACCATTATCAGTGAGAACCGTGACTTTAGAAAAACTAGTGCTCGATGGGTTCCGAAGTTGTTAACTGAACAGCAAAAACAGGTCATGTTGCAGATTTGTGAGAGTCTTCTGAATCAATTCTGTCAAGAAGTGGAGGATTTTTTGAGGCGCATCGTCGTATGTGATGAGACATGGGTCTATCATTACACTCCAGAATCCAAAAAGGTGAGTAAGGAGTGGCAAAGAAAGGATGAAGCCTGTCTAGTGAAAGCTAAATCTGCCTCTCAGCTGGAAAAGTTCTCATGATGGTATTTTTTGACTATAGAAGAATATTACTCATTGGTCATTGATATTCTTCACAATCAACATACAGTGAATACAGGTTACTATTCCCAGTTGTTAAAGTCAGCAAAAGCCTCCTACTGAAACAGAAGACATTATATGCCCATCAGAGATGTCATCCTTCTGCATGACAGCACTAAGCTTCTCACTATGAATTTGACAAGGGACATATTGAAGGAGGTGCATTAGGAAACCCTTGACTACCCTCCCTACAGTCTAGATTTGTCCCCATCTGACTGTTTTTTGTTTGCACCCATGAAAGAATTGCTTGGAGGGCAGCAGTTTGAAAACAATGAAGAAGTCGAAGAGCATGTGTGCAAGTGGTTGACGACACGCCCTCAAACGTTTTTTGAGCAAGACATGTTCAAGCTTCCAAATCGTTGGCAAAAGTGTGTAGAGCATGAAGGAGGCTATGCAAAGAAAAACTGAAGGTATCACTTGTGTATATGATTAATCAATAAATGTATAAAAATAATATTGTTTATATTTGAATCACCCTTGTAAGATTTTGTAATCAATTCTTATTTCTAAAAATCCAACAAGCAAGTCTTTCTAAGCTTGGTGATCTGCAGGCATTTAATTCTAAGCACAGTTACTGTTGTGAGAACTAGATACATACCTAGCTGTTCTCTCATACAATTAAAATTCTGTATGCCAGAGAGAGAGAGAGAGAGAGAGAGAGAGAGAGAGAGAGAGAGAGAGAGAGAGAGAGAGGGGGAGAGAGAGAGGGAAATAACTGTGTCCCAAAGAATCCTATTTTTGAAGAATAAATTAATTTAAATTGAGTTTTATTTATGGATGTTCTTTAACTGCTATGGTTTTTAGTGTCCCATTCTACATTGGGCATGAAAGACTGGAAATTTTGCTCAGAAGCTTCTTTATCAGGCTTGAGGTTCTTTTACGTGCCATAAATCTATGACATGTGACCACCAGCTTTACTTTCCTTCTGAAGGAAGCCATGCTAAGGATTTTTATGACTGAAAATGTCCATTGCCCTCTGCCAGGTTTGAACCCACAACTTTGGAAACTAGATGTATATACATTTCTGTAATACTAAGGCATCAAAATGAAATGTTATTACTAATAGATTATTACTAAAGCTGTGAGAGAATGAGAGGAGAGATGGAAGTTATAAGATGCAAAAATAAGCAACAAATAAAAATGCCAAATATTGAAGTTGCATTCCATATTGTAATCCAATGTTAATAATGTAGTGTATTCTTACCATACTACTTAATATATTGCTTCCCAGTTAACGGAATTGAGGCACGTTATTCATACTAATACTTCCATCTTGTTCCCTTTTCTCAGTATTCTTATTTGACCTGGTTGTACTTCAGGAAGACCCATACATTTGAATGTGAACAACACTGTCTGCTGCCCAAAGTTTGCCTCAAATCTGCAAGAGAAAAACCATATATATTGCAGCTTGAATCTTGACAGATTATCATGTTCTACATTATTGTAAACGAATCCATCATTTAGCAATACAAGTACAAAATGCTTTGTCAATCAAATACAAAATTACATACAGCATGCTGTACAAAAAATCACATGACAACAATAATTTATGTCAAATTTCAAGAACAAGATAATTCACAGAATAAAGTACACACAGTGTTTGCTCAAATTAAAAAGAAAGAAAGAAGGAAGAAAGAAAGAAAGTAAGTAAGAATGAAAGAATGAAAGAAAGAAAGAAAGAAAGAGAGAAAGAGAGAAAGAAAGAAAGAAAGAAAGAAAGGAAGGAAGGAAGGAAGGAAGGAAGGAAGGACTCAACTGCAGAATAAAAGGGATTGTAAACAAAGTATTTGTAGATTTTTTCATGAAAAACATTGTCTAATATATTTCTTAGATAAGAAGATAGCCTATTAAACACCTAATGATTCTTCAATTTGCTTGATATACAAGTACAATGAATTGTTATCGATAAGCTAACTCTGACTTTTTGAATGTCCATAAAAATTATTTGTATAAGACAAATCAAATAAATTACCCCTAATAGTTTTTAAAATCTCATAAATATAGATATTTATTACAGTTAAAACATCCATTTTCTGAAACAGTGGTTTGCAATGATATTCATTGAGAACTAGTAATTTTTGGGTGTACATGAAGGAGGGGGATATGTCAGAATTTGTGAAACTGAGATATTTTAAAATTAAAGCTCCTTTGCATATGAAAGAGCAGTAACTTAGCCTAATGAATTTATTATCATGGTCATTGCATGTTTGGGATAGAGATTTATTATTTAGTTTTTATTTAAATTACACAATTATAATAAATTATTGAAGTACTGCATGGTAAGTTTTACTTGTCTCTTATAATGCAGATGATCTAATCAATTATCCCTATTTGATCATGTTTATTTATTTACTTATTCCTGGAGTGAAGATAGGTTAGAACTTCTTGAAGATAACAGAAAGTAAAATCAGTTCAATAACACAGTATAGGTATTAGTTTTCATTATTTTTATAGTTCATTATTTTTAACATACAATAATGTAAGAAAAGTACAGGTATTGAAATACCATTATGATCGAGGTGCATGTGTTTGTTAACATTATATTTAAGCTGTTGAATTTTACTTACACAAAATATAAAACCTCTGATGTTTAATTTTTTTACATGACGTGTTACTGAGGGTGTTTAAAAAGCTCACAGTTCTTCTGTTTTTTCTGCCCAATTGAATCAAGATAGATGAAAGATGAAAGGTAAAAGGACCATATGTACAGAAATACTCATTGGTCCATCATATCGTTTCTCTGATTTCAGAAAAGAACTTGCTTTATCTCTTATCACAAAGAAACTTCTCTAAATTTAGCATCTTCATTCAAGCTAATCTGAACCTGAATACCAAATTTAGTATTTAGGTTCAGCATCTTCAAAAGATGTAAAACAAAGATTTTCAAGTAAATCACCCTCCCAAGCCACCCTTTACATGGAATATTTTTTGAAATTTTCAATTTTCTCAAAAATGGCTCTAATAATTTTGATTAAAATACCATATGTTAAAGATATTTACATGACAAATAAAATGTACCTCTTGAATTTTCTGTGAATTGCCTGTGAAGTGCTCTTCATTTGGAAATAGTTTTGTATAATTTTGTGTAACTTGTAAACATACGAGAGACAAAAACATAGTACACCTAAAAATATACGTCTCTTTAAAACACACAATTTATTTCAAATAAGTTTTTAGTCGCATTAGCTATTTCTTAGATATATGTTTTTTAATACTTGTCTCAGTGATGTCACTATTCAATTGTTTCTAATGTCATGGAAAGAGTACAGAATTTTAAGGCCAGCATTTAGCGGCCTGGTTGTTAAACATCTAACAATTCAATGTGCTCTGTTCCTCTTGTACCTTAAACGAAATGTGTAATGAAATTATTTCTGCAAAGGTTTATCTTAATTAATATGAAGTTTATAGAAAAATATGCTTTTGTAGGAATAAGTTGTAGAAACTAGGTACATAAAAATAAACAACAGTAAGTAGAGAAAGTCATGTGAATATAACACATTACATTTTTTCCATAATGTGGCCATTTAACTTCACACCAGTTCATCTCATTACCCCTTAGATCTTCATTTTGTAGTTGTAGCTTAATCTTTAAAGGAGCACTGAACCACAAAATAGTATTATGTGATCATATATTGTAAACCATAGGTATTAAATTAGAAAGACAAAAGTGCAAACTAGACATTTCTATGATTAATAGTTCCCGAGTTACATAACTTTATGCGAGGATGGTGACAATGCATGTGATAGACATCACATTGCTGCGCTTCTATGCTGAGCCCATTCTTGTCACATTACATCCACTGTATTTCAGTTCCAAATCAGTAAAAGTACTATTCTTTTGCTTCTTCTTTGCTTGGCTTCTTACTTAGTGAACCTAAATTCTTTCGTTGATCCTTTCTATCAGTAACCCCCAGAATTACATAAAACCCAAACCTTATTTTGCAGCACATCCTCAGTTATAGAAGCAAGTAGCTGTTGCCTATAATTTATTGATTTCTAGCTATATTTTCTTTTATATATCCATTCACTTGAGGGTTTAGAAAACACCAAGACACACTTACCAATTCATTTTCATGTGAGTTATGGTCCAGAGCAGCAATCATGATCTTCACATAATACCCTCCTAAAATGCACTCATTCTGGTAATACTTAAGTCTTTCATTGTGGTAATATTCTAAACTGCCAGTGTGTTTGAAATTGCTTATATGACTCAGGTTATCTAAAAATCATTTGTCTTTCACAGTTCTTAATAAGGTAACATGATCACTGAAGTTATTTAATTCAATTCCTTTAACCAGCGTCTTCTTCACTATATTCTACATGATAACATGAAGTGAATTTTCTGTTGTCTTCCCATGAATGCATGTTGCTTATATGATGCAAAACAGAGGTGAACTATTCACTAGAAATTCACTGTCATTTTCACAAGGCAGAGGACCATCAGAGAAAACAGTAATATGTAGTTTTAAAGTTTGTGCGAAGGCAGAAAACAGGTTAAATCTAAGCCCCATTAATAAATTCCACCCACAATATAAACATTGCCTTCCAATGTGCTTTTATTTCCTGAGTATGACCAATAGTAAGAATGTCCATTTATACAAACACTTTTTACTTTTAGACAAGCTCCTGATTTATTTGTATTATTGTCAGCCACAGGCTACCACACATTTGAGCAGTGAACTCATGAACACCATTATCAGGAAAAATATTCATCCTTTAAAGGATAATTTTTAATTTCAACTTCTTCAATTTCTAATCAGTGTCACTGGAGGGATAATAACTCTGGTCAGAATTGGAATGCTCTTCAATATCGCTATTTTCCAGAGCACACAATACATGTCTATAGGTTTCCTATCCCAACTCACATTGTACACTTTTGTAAATTTTTAATTCAGTACATAACAGTGAAATTTCCTCTGCTTCAGTAACCTCATACTGTGACTCAGCAATGACAGTGGTGTTGGTGCTAGCATTGTCACTTGTTACAAGTTCTGAAATTAATTTCTTCCTAAGAAAGTAACAACCCCCTTTTTTTTGACAAACATTTTGTATAAGGACCTAATTATTTAGTCAGTACCACACCTTAATTTAGTCTAGGGTGTTTAAATGTACTATTTGGAAGGAGTCGTGTTTTCAATACATCTGACTGGTTGAAGTCTTCTTCGTGGAAATGAATTCCACTTATGACTACATTGGATATGGGATTGAAGTTCTTTCTTCTAGTACTCAATACCCAGTTCTTGTAATGAGTTGAAAACTTCTCTCTATTTGGGAAACTATAACATCCCACATTTTTATTTTTACTGCTAGTGTTACTACATATGAAGACACTACAGCAAGGCATATTTTAACACCATCTTTAATACAGAGTGAAAATAGAACTAATTTTAAAACAGTCTACACTGTGTAATCACAAGAACAAACACAACCTGACAACAATGGACAAGGTCTATATTGCTGTTATTAACAAAACTTGCACCAGCGGCCTTGGGTTGGATCATGTTTACTCTACATGTTTGAAGCTCTCTGACATGGCAATGTGACATTACAACTATATGTGTTGGAAACTTCATTCCTCTTTAAATCCTAAACTAGTTTATATTTTAGTTGCGGTTTTCACTGTTGTCATTAATTTTATATTTTCTATAATATATGAAAAAATGAATTTTTAGTTCAATGCTCCTTTAACAGTCCTGCACAGTGAAACAAATCTTCATTTGTGAGTTCAGAAACAATCATTGTCTTTTTCTTTCCAAACCAGCATATGAGTTGAGTCGCAACATGGGGTTGCTGAATACGAATGGCAAAGTTTGATTTTTTCTGTTCAATTGTATTCAGTCACTTTTTGTGTGGATATGTCTTCTTGGTATAAGAAATTTATTGTCAATTGTCTTTAAATGTAAGGAATTCTGCAACATCAGCATACACATTGCCAAAATGTGGCTATTCTTGTTCTGGCTCCTACAGGTATCTGAGTTCATGGTTGAATAACCAATTTATGGTTCCAAATTGATAATTTATTAGTAGAGACAAGAGCCCACTTCATTATATCCCTTTTGGTAATTGATTCATCCCAAAAGAAACAGTAATTTTGACTTTTATCACAGTCATGGACAATGAAATTAAATTTCCACTTGTAGAATGCTATGGAAATGCTGACCTCTGCTGTGGGAACACACTGCTGTATATTACCAAAAGTAATAGTCTTTTTTGTAGTGTTAATTTTAGACTTCAGCTTATATATGTCCTTTTTTTGTGTGTGCTAAAACTGGTTAGCAGTTTTTTCTGATATTCAGTTTTTTCCCCAGTTTACTTTTATCTTCTGAAAATTCTAATAATGCAGTAATTCTATCACACTTTTGAGACTAATCCTTCTTAGGTTGTTTTATAGACAAATTCAAATCATGGAACTGCTTTTTATAACACTTTCTATTTACTGGGTTCTCTGAATTTTTCTTCCTGTAGTCCTCAAATCGTGCAGCTAAGGTCCTAAATTGTGGTAGATATTTCTTACAGGTATTTCTTCTTGTGTATCAGTTTTCATAACTTGATATTAAAAGTAAATGATTATTAATCTTCTGTTTAACATCAACTGATATTATACTAACAGCACTTTGGTTTCCAAAGTACCTTTCGAAGGTACTCCACACTGATCACCATGTTTCTTATTTACCACCATCTCAATGTATATAATGGTGATGAAGAAATTAATGTCCTCTTTTGAAGCCAGCTCTTTTAGAGTCCTTTGTGCCTTTTAATCTGGGCTTTCAGTCAAATCCAACAGTCCCAATCAACATATTATTAGTTTCACCCAATGCATCTCTTGCAGACAAAGCACTAGTGTCTTCAACTAAGATCTTTTCAGGTCATTTGTTCTGGGTCTTGGAGTCTTTTCTGGGGCTATCTGTAGCAAACTGGCTACATAGGTTATTACTATAATCTGCTAAGCTCCAATATCTGAAAAGATTGTCTTTCTTTGCTCTTTTGAACATACTCATTGAACTTTATTCAGGCGACTTAGTTATTTCATTGTATTGTATTTATTTCATCCTTAGAAACAATAGAAACATGATACATTTGTTATAATACATGTCAATACAGAATACAAGGAAAATATACCAAAAGATGCATAAATGATTACAAATGCAGAGGTATAAGATTCAAAGTAAATTTAAAATACAAAGGAAAAAAATAACAAGATACATAAAAGACTATACAGATTTGAGTTATAAAAAATTGTTAACAAATGAAACATTTGATACTACTTTATGGTGTAGAAATTCATCTACACTATAAAAGCTATAGTCCATTACGAAATTACATAAAACCTTTTTGAATTTATGTTGGGATTCAATATCCCTTATATATTGGGGTAGTGTGTTATGTAAGTGTAGACCAGCATATGTGAAGCTATTTTCATAGAGTTTGGTTCTGTGTGAATTTAGAAATAAGCTGTTTTGTGCTGTAGTATTATGTAAATGAACTTCAGCATTTGTTTTAAAGGAATTTAAGCTTTCTCTGTATAGTTCAGTGTTTCATATATAAACATGCATGGTAAAGACAAAATTTTACTTTATTTTTAGTTATGGCGCAAGCTAGTTGTATTACAAGTATCAGCCATAATTCATATTACTTTCTTTTGCATCCTGAAGATCTTAATGCTGTTTTAGAATTTCCTCACAAGATTATGCCATATACTAGTAGTCTATGAATGTATGCAAAATAAACTATCCTAAGAATGTGTACACTGAACATAAATTTGACTAACCTTACTAAGAAGCGCATCCTACTGAGCTTTTTAGTCAGGCTATCTATATGCATTTCCTAACTTAAATTTTCATCTAATAACAAACCCAAAAATTTGCTGGTTTTTACATACTTTATCTCATCTTGCCCCAATTTAGTTTTTGGATATAACATTCTTATTAAGTTATTTATGGAAGCTTAGAGCTGCTGTTTTCTCTTTACTTTTTTTATGCTTATATTTATTTATTGTGCTAAGAGATTTACAATTTGATTGTCTACTGAACTTTGACCCTGGCCACTCATTCTGTAGACAATCACTACAGTTTATTTACATTTTACAATTTCCCCTCAACTCATTCTGTAGACAATCACTACAATTTATTTACATTTTACAATTTCTTGTCAATAAATGATCTTGTTTCAGTTTTTCATGTCCCATTTCCACTTGTTTTTCACTTGTCACTTATTGATTACTTTACCATCACACATTCCCCATAGTTTTCCATTCAAAGTAACATACACTACCTCTTACTTTCCTCTATCCACTGTCCAAAGCCATTTATTTTTTACTTTACACAAAAACTGTCCAATGCTCCTAGCATCCTTGCACATCATTTCGATTATAGGCGTATTTCTATCCCCCTTCAACCACTTCTTTTTAAAAAATTCTCTTCTCCAATTTTCTGTTCCTTGGCACTTAAATACTATGTGTTCAATGTCTTCATTACCACCACATATTGGACATTGATTTTGAGGAATACCCTGTCTTAATCCTCTTAGCCTCCATGCTCCGGTTCTTACCCAAGCAATAGATTCTCTCTCTTCTTTATTTACTATGTCTATATATTTTTCCCTAACCCCATGTATTTTTCATTGGCCTATAACAAATCAATGAGCTCTTTTCGGCAATCTCACTGAACATGATTTGTATTTCTATATCTTCCAGTCCTTTCCTTGCCTTTTTCCAACATTTTTTCACGTTATTTTTCTCTTTAGTTAAAAGTAACAAGTTAGCATTAAACCATTCTTTAATATACTCTAGAATGTTACATATATGATGATTAGTATTATTATAATTTGCCCTCATTATAAACATGCTCATGTCATCTGCAAAAATCGTTACATGCACATTCATCAGGCTATTTACATTGTCAGCTAAGTTATTTATGTACAGCAAAACTAACAGTGCCCCGAGAACAGACCCTTGGGGTACACCATATTTATATTTTTAAAATCAGACAGTTCTTTTTAATTTCATTGGTTTTACTATCAAAATACTCATTTTCAAAATATGACTTAAACCCATTGTTCTTCAAAGTATTATTTTTCTTTTGGCTTTTATGTATTCCTCTCCCTTATTCCTGTTTACTGTTCTCTCTTCATTTATTTTCCTAGTAGTATTGAATGTGCATTTCTTGTGTCTATGCTCATGGGTTTAGCATGGCTTTAGATATAAGAAATCTAGGGAGACAGCAATTTGCCCATTTTTAAACAGTGTTCTAAACGGCCCAGATAATAAAGAAAAAGCTGTTGGCATTTAAGTACAACATTTGGTACTGTTGATCATCAATTTTGTTAAAGAAATTGTATAATTTTGGTATTAGAGGGATAGCTTACAATTGGTTTGAATCCTATCTCACAAAATTGGAAACAAATAACAGTGGTTTCATTTACAAATCCAAATACCAATACCTGTTCAATGGCACATTCCAATGTGCTTGATATGAAGAGAGAGAGTGAGTGAGTGAGTGAGTGTGAGTGTGAGTGTGAGTGTGTGTGTGTGTGTGTGAGTGAGTGTGAGTGTGTGTGTGCGTGCGTGCGGGTGCACGTGTGTGTGGGTGGGTGGGTGTGGGTGTGTGTGTGTGGGTGTGTGTGTGTGGGTGGGTGGGTGTGTGTGTGGGTGTGTGTGTGTGTGTGTGTGTGATGCTGAGGAGTTAATAATTAACTCATTCTCCTTCTTGCTTCCCAATATTTTGATGTTAGATTTTCAAAAGCCACAAGAGAATCATAATTTTTGAGATGTTCCATGTCCATTTCTCCTTCCTTGGAGCACAATAAACAATTCGAAGATGTTACTATTACAATTTGTAAATATGTTTATAAAACAATCATGTCCTGTGATAAGTCAGAATGCAGCAACAGAAGATTTTCTTGGTAAGTCAGGAACTAATGATGGATCATTTAAAATTCTCTTCCATTTTGGCTGTTCATTTTGAAATGTTATCTGTTGGTTATAATCAGAAACTATTTTTTTTATGATTTGTTTAATTGATTCATATGAAAATTTTTGTTTTATCACGAAGTTGATTTTAGTTCCTTTCTTGGCTAAAATATGCGCCATTTCATTTCCAAAAACACTGCAGTGTGCAGGAATCCACTTTAAGACTATATTTTTTTTTAGGTTCTGTATTTGTTTGATCATATGTATTTCTTTAATCTTCATTTTGGGCTGAGTAGTTGAACCAATAGCTTGGAGTACAGCTTTAGAATCAGATAGCATAAGTACATTTTTGCATTTATGTAACCATTGAAATAAATTTTGAAGTGATGTATATATGGCATCAATTTCATCATCAAAATTGGATGTGTATATTTCCTCACTTTTTTATAAAAGGAAAAGAATTGGTAAAATGCACCATCTTCAGCTCCTCCTTCATAATCCAGAAGAGAGCCATCAGTATAGATATGAATCCAGTCACTGGGTGGGTATATTGTATTGAGGGTTTCAAGGGTAAAAGCTTTGGTTTGAACAGAATTAACATCTTTTTTATTGAATATTTCATTAAGATGAAGTTGATAGTTAACTATAATTTTATTAATTGGATTATAATAAGATGAAAATGTTTCTATTTCAGATGGATAATCTAACAAGTTTTTCAAATTCTTGACTCTGTATAAATCCAATCTGAGTTTCATATTTTGTGTAGAATTTAGGGAGCTATACCATTTCTTATAATTGGTAGTCCAATTAAATTCTCATAAGTTAGAAGGGCTTGCATTTGAAGATGTATCATGATGGGCTTGTTGGATGTAACAGTTAATACATCTTCAATTGGAGTAGATTTAATGAAACCAGCTATTACTTGTAATGCTTGATTTTGAGTTTGTTCAAGGATTTTTCTGTTTGAAGTTGATGAAATTATAAGCACTTCATCACAAAATTTTAAAATGGGTTTAATGTACATGTTGTAAGTTGTATTTAAAGTTACCTTAGAATAAACCCATTTTTTACCAGCAAGTCTTTCTAATAACTTTGATTAATTTTGAATCTATCAGTTGCTTTTTTACTGATGATTTCAATATACTTTCACCAAGGTAGTTTATTATAAAAAAAAATCACTCCTAGGTATTTAGCATTTTCAGTTCTTAATAAGTTAATGTTTCCATAGGATAGATGAATATCAACTGGTTTCTTTTATAATGAGAAAAGCTGAAAGCTGCTTTTATCTGTTGTTTACAGACATTAAATTGTTTGAACACCAGGATTTAAGCTTGTTTAATGATCCTTGTACTAATAATTCCATTTATTTTTTAATTTATCATGCTTTAGAGAACACCAAATGAGCCATATCAGCAGCAAAAAGGGCAATTTTTGTACCTTATTCTGTAGTTGCTTTGGTAGATCATTGATAGATAGTCGTCCTCCATGGTGTAGTGGTTACCATGCTAGTCTCTAGTTCCCGAGGTCGCAGGTTCAAATCCTGGCAGAGTGGGGCGTAAAAATCCTTAGCATGGCTTACTTCAGAAGGGAAGTAAAGTCAGCAGTCCCGTGTCGTAGATTTATGGCACATAAAAGAACCTCAAGCCTGATAAAGAGGCCTCCAAGGCAAAATTACCGGTCTTTCACACCCAATATAGAATGGGACGCTAAGGACCACAACAGTTAAAGAGCGTCCATAAATAAAACTCAATTTAATTGATAGATATATATACTAAATAAAGTTGTGCTTATTACAGCACCTTGTGGTAAACCAAGATGTGTCTGTTTAATTTGGGAGGTTGTTGAACCATAGCACGTTGCACAAAATCTTTGAGTTATAAATTCTGATAGCCATCAAAGCATGTTTGATTTAATTCCAAAATTTTGGAGTTTCTTTATAAGAATGCATTGCCAAACATTATCATAAGCTAATTTAAGATCTGTAAACACAGAAAAGGCATCTGCATTTTTGTTAAATCCTTCTTATAATAATTATAAGAATAAATTTAATTTCTTGACTAAGTAGGATAACCTGTTCATTTGTTGAATGATCCTCCTAAATCCTGCTTGACATGATAACAAATTGTTTGATTCTAGGAATCAATTTAATCTTGTAAAAATCATTCCTTCCATAATGTTTGTCAAATTACTGGTTAGTGAAATGAGTCTGTAATTATTATTTTCTAGTGCTCTATTGGTTTTAAGATTGGAATATGATAGCTTACTTCCAGTTTGCAGGCACTGAAGTTTTCTAAACATGATAATAAAAATTTAATAACACATTTTTGTCTTAATACCCAAGTATTTGATAAATTCAACATGAATCTAACCAGGACCAGGTGCTTCATGTTCTGAAGATTTATTTATAGCACAATCAAGTTCTGATAGAGAGAATTCTTGATAAAATATTTCATCTGTTGTAGTCAAGTAGGAAGTTTGATTGTCATTTTTTATTGTATTTTCAATCTTTTTATATTCTTTAGGTGCTTTTAATTACGTAAAGGTTGTATTAAAGGCAGCAGCAATCTTTTTTCTCTTCAGTTAAATCTGTATCTTTATATTGTAATGGCTATTTTGAATTATTTTGTTTATTAATTGATGAGCTATGTTTGTAGAGTTTGTTGTCACGTTTATGAAAGTCTATACTTTCATTCAATTTGTTGAAAGAATTTTAAAAGATGCTGTTTTCTTTTTCCAATTAAGTATACTTTCACAACCTTTTTGATCTCAGCATTTTTCCTAGCCTGTTCTCGGTCATTTTCTATGTTTTTAATTCTTTAGACCAAAGGGGTTTATACACTTGAACTTTGCCTCTAGAAATTATTTTTTTTCCTGTTTGATTTAATAATAGACAGAGTTGTTTATTACTTTTATCTGGAATAATTAATTATCAATGTTTATTATATCAGGTAACTTCTTTTCTAATTCTTGTTCATATTTTTGCCAATTGGCCTTAGTAAAATTCCAAGAGTTTTTTTGTTTGTGCTTTATCTTGAATTTTGTTTAGTTTAAGATAAGCTATGACTGCTCTATGATTAGAGCCCATACTTTCCGAGCCTCTCTAGTTGTTCTTTCAGTTATATCTGATGATGCCAAAAGAATATCTGGATTATATGTGGAACCTGAGTGATATACATAAATATCCATTTGATCACTGTTGAAAATTAAGTTTAAGTTGCTTGTATTTATCATACTTCTATTTCTCTACCTGCATCATTTGAATCTTTTCAATCCCAAGAATAATTATACATTTATGTGTTATTTGAAATATGCTCAAATCTGGTATGTTTTAGATGAGTTATATATAGTGTTCATTACATTTCCATAAATCCATATGTACTACTTCAACTTCTTCTTCTTCTTCTTCTTCATCTTCATCATCATCATCATCATCATCATCATCATCATCATCATCATCATCATCATCATCATCATCATCATCATCATCATCATCATCATTCATTTCTTTAAGAATTTTTAAACTTAAAGTAAATTCATTTTCAGACCTATTAGTATCCCACTAGCTATCTGTCTCTTTTTAGTAGGAGATATGTTGTATAGCCTCTTATGTTGTAATATTTCTTTTGATCATCAGCTATATTAGTTTCCATAATTCCAAAGATGTCAGTGTTATTGTAATGAAGAAATTTGGTAAGCTCTGTCGTTTTATCTTGGCAAAGATGTCAAATTCCATTGAAGAATTTTAAGCATTTGATTATGTTTAGTCAAAACAGGCTCTGCCCTGAGATGTGAATGAGGGTCTATTACTCCAGATTTTTTTTTGTTTTGGCAAGCACTTCTTTCATGAGCAGCTTTCAACTATTTCTTAGGGACACCACTTTCTTAAGAGTTGGCAGTTGAATCATCATTACTCAACCTCTAGTATGTCTGGAGGACCACACCTGCAGTTGGTCGATGAATCCTTTGGACTTAGCTGGGAGATCATTTATTGATCATCAACTTTTCCTCCTTGGGCAATGGAGGACAACTTTGTGCTGTTGCAGGTCAGCACATAGGAATAGAAGGAATGGAAGATAAGAAGAGGAAATGATCCCTTAGGCCTCGAATACTCTAATACCATAAGAGTCAGAGAAAACAAGGGGTCAGTCAAGGGATACTGGATAGGGAAGTGAAAATGGGGAATCTGGAAAGAAGAGGAAGAATACCAGATTCGGTCATTAAACTCATCAGGGTAACCAGTTCCATTTGATGAGTAGCCCCTCTCTTTAGTTCAACATGCATACTAACAGCTGCACCACAGGAAGGTGAGGGATGGGACCTTGGATAATTGCCCAGTTTGGTTCCTTTAAGCCTGTACTATACAGGAATTAAAGGCTCTCCTCTCTGTTAGACAACAATTACCTTTTTGCAGCCTGATATAAAATTTGGAATCCCACAAGGCTCTATTTTAGGGCCATTTCTGTTTATTTTGTATATGAAGGACTTAACCGATAATATTCAAGCTCATAAAAAAGTATTACTTGTGGATGATATTAATTTACTTATGTCAGAAAATAATAATACAAGGCTAGACGAATCACTAAATCATACTAGTAAAGAATTGGTGAAGTTGGTGGAGAATAATAACTTGTTTCTAAACACTGATAAAACAATTTATCTTAATTTTCATATTACAGATAGCACAAAGATTATATCCCTGAAATAAAATTAGATGAAATCATTTCATGTAAAAATCAAGCTTTCTAAGGCTTATGGATACAGAATAATCTCAAATGGAAAACTCATATTCAGCATTTCTTAAATTAAACAAAGAAATATATGTCTTAAGAATTTTAAGGCAAAATGCCAGCCTTAAAATAGTTTTAATAGCATATTGTGCACATATACATTCTGTAATGAAATATACAATAATATTTTGGGAAAACTCTCTGAAAGCTAAGGAAGTATGTATTCTGGATCTTAAAGTCACCTCTACTGCCAGTAGATGTTTCAAAAAATTAAAAAAATTAAGTTAAACAAAAGCAAGCCATACACATTATATGCAATGAAAAGAAATTATGCCCATTTAAACCACTACTCAAAAAATCTTTGTATACTTACATTGGCGTGTGCTTACATACTGGAAACAGTTTTATTTATAAAGAAATACAGATGTCATTTTCAAAACAATGAAAATGTTCACACATATTTTACAACAAATAATCAGAACTTTCACTTAACCTCCATTAGAACTATGCTATGCAAAAATGGAGTTTTATATTCTAGCATAAAAATATATAATTCCCTTCCAAATACTATTAAAAATATAGAAAATCTCAATACATTTAAATTCAGCTAAAGGTTTTTCTGCAGGAACACTGTTTTTATACAGCACATAAATACTTGAAATTTAATAAATATCCTTATGTATGATTGACTTTTCTTGTGTTATATTTCTTTCTTTATTATATAAATATATTATTTATTTCTTTATTTCATCTACTGAGATTAATTACATTTGTACAATTATTTATGGTAAATAAGCTTTGATATATACAAACATATGTAATATAATTACTTTTTGATGTATCCTGCATCAAGGTACCATGTACAGTATTTGATTTAAAAGGATTAATAAACTGAATTGAATTGAATCTATCAATAGCACATTCTTGCATTTCTTAATTTTCTGTACCTTATGTTACAGCCTCTCTAGAATCTTCACTTTGCATAGAATTTAATTTAGGCATCCTAATCCTGGCAGCACTTCAGTAGAATGTGAGTTCAAGTTTGCAACCTGCTGCATTTGTTTTAGCACCATTTGTAGTACCATTTGTTAATTCATTATGGTCACTAAACAATATTTTAATACTCATAAAATAATATGGATAACAGTGAATGATTTTCTTGTAAATTCAGTGGAGCAATCAAACTGCTTTGTGACATGGCATAAAAATACTTTGATTCTTATGTTTAATAAAATAATTTTCAAAATTTAACACTAATTTCTTCCTGCTTAACAATATTTTTGATCATATAGGAGCTCTAACAAAACAAAAATGCTTTGCAGCTTGCCTCATGATAGTCTCAGTATTGCCAATACAATGTGCTGTTGAATGAAAAGGCCAAAATGCACTACTCCAGGTATACCAATGCACCATTGATGACTTTCAGGTATGTAGTTTAGGCAGATCACTTTTGGGAAAGCTGGCAGCTCACTGTGGCAATTGCCTAATCAACACAATGTTCTGCGACATATTCCTTTACTTGATGTAGGTATGGAGTTAAAATATACAATGGTCAAAGATGCATATGTCAGATGAATGACATATTCCATTTTTTATGTGCTGCAGATGTAATTTTTAAGTTCGACATCTGGTTCTACTGTGTATTACAGCACAGAAAAAAGATACACTTATCCTGTTGGGATCTTTTGTAGGAATACTAGTGCTTCAATTTGGCAACACAAGAACTCATATTTGCCAGAAACCGACTTATCTCCTTCTTCCTGCACACTCATGAATTATTCTAATCACCTTTTATTTATAATAAAGAAGTTATCATGAACACCTGTGCTGTTTCCCCATAGAATTATGCCATAATGAATAATCTTTCAAGGAAGAAAAGCAAGCACAATGTACATAATATGGAGTTACATGCTGAAAGTGATTTTGCATTAAAAATTCTGTATGTAAAAGATTGACTGCCAGTTTTAATTGCAAGATTCCAAAATTGAGAGCAAAATCATTTGTTTAAACTATAAGGAAGCAATTCCTGTACTAATTGATTGAACTGGAGAGATTTCATTGCTTACTTGGTCATGTCAGTAGATAGAGAGTGGAATGAGTCAATAAACAGTACAGTTCTGTTCCACTCCAGTTCAATACACCAAATGAGACCCTGCAGCTAATATTTTCAAGATGAAAAGACTCATGAAGAGTTTGAGTCTTCCCTTCTAAGTGTAACATTTTTAATACTGTATTTGATTAAATGCACACAAAGCTCCAATCATTACTAGAAAGTAATACATTAAATTTAAGTTCCTTCTTTACTTCTATGACAAATTATGGTTTCACAACCATTGCCATCATCGATGATAGCTTCATGCAAAATAATTAAACTGGATTATTTCAGCATAGTCTGTTTCCAGGCTAACAGGCACTGATATAAATTTAATTTTCCTACCCATGAGCATACTTTCCAACTTCCTGAAATTGAAAACTGTAAACCTTTTCCTCACCCAGCAAAGTGTAATGATTTTCTGATGACATAAAATTTGGAATGTGTCAAGTGGCTCATTGGTTTGTTATAGGCCAATGAAAAATACATGGGGTAGGGAAAAATATATAGACATAGTAAATAAAGAAGACAGAGAATCTATTGCATGGGTAAGAACCAGAGCATGGAGGCTAAGAGGATTAAGACAGGGTATTCCTCAAAATCAATGTCCAATATGTGGTGGTAATGAAGACATTGAACACATAGTATTTAAGTGCCAAGGAACAGAAAATTGGAGAAGAGAATTTTTTTAAAAGAAGTGGTTGAAGGGGGATAGAAATATGCTTATAATCGAAATGATGTGCAAGAACGCTAGGAGCATTGGACAGTTTTTGTGTAAAGTAAAAAATAAATGGCTTTGGACAGTGGATAGAGAAAAGTAAGAGGTAGTGTATCTTACTTTGAATGGAAAACTATGGTGAATGTGTGATGGTAAAGTAATCAATAAGTGACAAGTGAAAAACAAGTGGAAATGGGACATGAAAAAGTGAAACAAGATAATTTATTGACGAGAAATTGTAAAATGTAAATAAATTGTAGTGATTGTCTACAGAATGAGTTGAGGGGAAATTGTAAAATGTAAATAAACTGTAGTGATTGTCTACAGAATGAGTGGCCAGGACAAAAGTTCAGTGACAATCAAATTGTAAATCTCTTAGCACAATAAATAAATAGTACAGTAAATGTACAAAAATTATATGTAACATAAACTTCATCCTTGAAATGAGAATGAAACATACTCACTAACCTTTTTCAAGCAGAAGACAAATGTGTCATTTCCAAAATAGTGTTTTTTTCCCAGAAGTAAAAAAAGCATAATGAGGCTTCACTTTACTCAAAAGTGATGGATATTTTTATAGTTAACATGCGTTATATCCCTTGATGTCATAGCATCAATAATGATTTTTTCTTGCTTTTTGTTTACAAGCAAAAAGGTTTTAGAAATATCTAATGTTGATTGGAAATACATTGGAAATGTCAGTTTTCTTCCAGGAATGAGAAAAATTAACATTTATGCACTATGAGTTGAATTTGGGACACATTTACTTCAGTTACTCTATAGTTTATAAAGGACATGTTTCAGAAGCTTTCACTTCCATCATCAGCTGTAGGTCGATGATGATGGAAGTGAAAGCTTCTGAAACATGTCCTGTATAAATTGCAGAGTAAGTAAAGCAAATGTGTCCCAATTCGACTCCTAATGCTTAAATACTGAATTTTGCCTTCACTGTTACAAAGCTTCTAAAAAATGAAATGGAAATGAACGTGTCTCTCATAGTTTATCATACCATCACCTGCGTTATAGTACAACTTCAAAAAATAATGCTCTTTTAAAAACATAACTTCTTATACAATTTTATAAAGGGTTTAACATCATAAAATTTTAAAATAGTTCAATTGGGAAAATAAATGCAATAAATATTAAGTTATATTTGAATGATTTTTCTGTTTTATGGTGATTTAAAAATGAACCGTTTTAGTTTTTAACTTAGCAAAGTTATTCATTGTTAAATAAAGTCTTTTTTATACTGATTTTCTTCTTATGTTTTTAGAGGCATTCCTTATTTGAAAAAAGTTCTGCACAATATAGAGATAACTTAGCTAAACAAAATCAATAATATCTATTTATCTTTATATATAAATGATATTAACAAGAACCATGTATTTAAACATGGAGGCCTATGTCTTGTTCCAAACAATCACATTCAGGATCTAAACTGCTTGCAGTACTGGCACAGGGATCATCACTGTTCTCTTCACACTCTTTTCTGTTAATTGTATCATAGAAAGATAGTCTTGGATTTTTTCCAAGTTTTCACTAAATTCTTTCTCCAGTAATCTCTTTACATTCTTCTTTTCAGCACTTATACCATGTTGTAAAGGCATTTCATTAAGCTGTACAGCATTAGGATTCTTTCCTCCTTTTGTAAGCCTGAAAAATGCTTCAGTGAATGCCTCAAATCTGTAATTCTGCATTCCTTTAACCTGGCAAGTTAAATGCCCTTTAATAGTGTTCTTATGTATATGTTTTAAATCTTGAGTACTGGGCAACTTTTGGTGCACATTTTGCAGAGCTTTTAAATCCCAAAGCTTGCCGTCCTCTCTTAGAATATGCACTGCACACACCTGAGAGTTTAGGCCTATGTGTTCTTCTTTTATTGTCACTGCAGGATGCTTCCTCAGGATTTTTTCTATCCTCTTAAATGCTGTCTGCTGCTAGGAAGCTAAGGCCTCCCACTGAGAGGTTAGAAGTATCTCTTTCACATTGCATGGGGAATATCTTAGCAGCCAATAATGAAGAGTACTGCAGAACCAACTTCTATGGAACCTTGCCCAGCTTCTTTTTAGTCCACCACTAGAAATGTGGGTTTCTTGCATGCACATCAGTACCTACAACAAAAGCTTATTTGTCGTCTGGGTAGAAGGAGGAATCTAGAATGTAGGCAGTGCTGAGTACAAGGCAGTGACTGAGCCTGCTGCCTGTCAAAACAAAAAGTAAGGCAGTCTTCAGGCTGTTTCCTCATAAGCACCTAGAATGTATTTTCCCTCATTTTATGAACTACAGTTTAGTTATAAGGAGTGCTTCTTTTCTGGAGTCATATTAATTTTTAATTTCGTTTTTCAATGTAACGCATATGCTACAGAACATGTATGACATTGAGAAATCCTTATATTGGAGAAACACTCTAGGAAACATGTAGTATTTTACCTTGTATCTGTCATTTACTGTATAGTTATACAAACTGTGTAATTGTTTAATGTTAAGATAACACAATAAATAGATATTTGATTTATAACTGTTGTAGTGGTTCTATTTAACAGGAAACTTCTGAATGAAAGTCCTTACATGATTATGCTTCTCAATAGCATGGAAGCATGGAAGTCTTTAAAATACAAAAGAGGTTAGTTAAAATAATGACAAACAAATTGGCAAAAAGTACCTGCAGGGATTTATTCAGATGGTTAAAAATATTACCTTTATCACCAAAGTATATGCTTGAACTCTTGTTGCATATGAAACAAAACAGTAATATATGAAACAGAACATCAACATATTTATAGTTAATTCCCAAATACACAACCACAATACCCGTAACAAAGAAAAAATTTCTGTAAGCACACATAATATGGCTCCTTATAGAAGGGGATTTATCTACATGGGTATTAAGTTATACAACCATGTTCGAATTATGTACAGAATATTTAAAGTTACAAATTATTTAAAAATAAATTATTTCATTTTATTTACAAAATTGTTTTTATAACACAAATAAATTCATAGAAACACCTAAAATGATAAACTGTAAATAATGTATATTGATATCAACTAATTGTATTTTATGTAACTTTTGTAATAATTGATGATCCAATATCACTGTAATGATTAAAATGGATGAGTAAAGAACTTGAACAGATTTTGACAATTTTCTATCTGCTTTCCTTTTCTCTGTAGGTACAACCCCATTAAAGACTGGCTTCATAATAGAGTTTACCCTATGCTTATAGAGTTACCAACTCAAAATTATCACATGCAGGATATTACTTGGAAAAAAGCAGGGCATTTCTTTAAAAAGCCTGACACTTTTCAGGCTTAGGTACCTCCTTTCTGGATGGACAGCTAACACTTGCGTTCTGTAACTGCAGGACTATTAGCACTGCCTGCTCAAACATCACAAAAATATTGATATTGCCATAATACATACTATCAATCCCTGAGAAGTGGAAGGGAGGCAAGCAAGTTGGCAGCACTTCCACTTTCCACACTTGTGCCTGTCATCTGCTCAGAAAGAAGGTATAATCCACATTTTTATTTAAATAATGAAAGCATATTGTATTTTTACTTGAATGTATATATACAGGATGTTTCAGAAATACTTTTACAAACTTCGGGTATGGGTTCCTTACACCACAAGAAGGAAAAAAGTTCATATGAACATATGTCCCATAATCCTCTGTTTTCTCATTAGGAGGTGTTCAACACAGTGGTACACTTATAACACACAAAACTCATAATAAATGCTCGAAATGTCCTCCTTTTGCTTCTTGCATGCCTGTATTCGTCGAATCATTGAATGTCGCACCCTGTCAAAAACTCCGGGATGGTGTCGAATGGTTTCGCAGGCTTCCATGGCATGTCGATGAAGCGTTTCTGCATCTGGGATGGCTGCTCCATAAACCAATGATTTAAGATGCCCCCAGAGGTAAAAATCCACAGGATTGAGGTCGAGAGAACATGCAGGCCATGGAACTGGTCCTCCTCTGCCTATCCCTCCATGCTGTCACGTGTGATGTACCAGATGCTACAGCCAATTGTCTTGTACTGATACCTCAATCATCTTCGACACACTTTAACATCTGTTCTTCGCGTTCCAGTGTACGAACAACTCTTGATCTTCCTCGATCAATAGTTCATGGTGCAACAGTTCCTGTCTCAGCAAGGTGACGATAAACAGCGACAAAGGTTGGATGACTTGGTTGTCTTCGGTCTGGAAACTCCATCTGATAGAGCCGTGCAGCCTCGCGTCCATTACCATTCGTGCGACCATACATAAAAATCATGTCTGCCTGTTCACAAAAAGAATATCCAGCCATGGTGGAATGAAACACATGCAGATAACTCACTACATGTACACAATTGAAACGTTGAAGACAGACTAATGACAAATGACAAACGTAAACAAGTCTCCATGGCAACACTTCGCCATCTACCATATGTAGAACAATGGGTCAACGCCTTCTACGAATGCATAGAGAAATGAAGTTTTGAGGTTGGACCCTGAAGGCCGTTGAACTCACACTTTCATTGTGACAGGAATAACGCGAAAACCAAGGATTATGGGACATATGTTCATATGAACTTTTTTCCTTCTTTTGGTGTGAGGAACCCATACCTGAAGTTTGTAAAAGTATTTCTGAAACACCCTGTAGAATAGTGCATTTCAACCTAAGTGCATCTCAAAAAATCATATCACTGAAAGTGGTACTCTAATTAGTACATTGCAATGTATTGATTCGCTTGCTTATCAGCATCAAAATCATGTTTCACCACAGTCTACTACTATACACTGCAAATAATATAAAAAGAATATGCTCCTAAGGCTTAAGCACAATTGAAAGAATGCTTAAAATTTATTGTTATGCAAAAATGTCGGACATTCAAGAGAAACACTAAAACGCTTGCTGGACGTAAACAAAACCACATAAATGTCGGATGTCTGGCAAAACTGGATGGTTGGTAACCTTATATGCTTAGATACCTTCAAAGATGAAAGGAAGAACTGTTGGCATACTGCAAGAGCACCCGACTTTAATGGGCATCTAAAACAAATTTTAAAAAATCAAAATAATTATAATCTAAAACAAATCAAAATGCTATTTATTTCAAACATATTTCTCTAAATAACACACAAAAGATAAGTTATAGAGTAAGTATTACTGAAAGCCCTGTGTTTATTCTCTCCCAGGTGTTGTTTAAATGATCCAACTGGAGAAATCTTTCTGGTTAAATAAACTCCCTGTGGATTCTTTCCTAAATTAAATTGTTTTATTTATGGATGTTTTTTAACGGCTGTGGCCCTTAGCGTCCCATTCTATATTGAGCATGAAAGACTGGTAATTTTGCTCAGAGCCTCTTTCTCAGGTTTGAGCTTCTCTTATGTGCTATAAATCTAAGACACGGGACCACCAGCTTTACCTCTTCCAAAGGATTTTTATCCAAAAAACATCCATCGCCCTTTGGCAGGTTTGAACCTGTGACCTTGGGAACTAGAGGCTAGCATGGTAACCACTATACCATGGAGGAAAACGGATTCTTTCCTGTGTGGCTATATAGTATATTAAGATTGTGCTTAATATTGGCCAAGATTACTTTGATACATGAGTACAGCTTATTGTTATGAGAGCAAGGTTGTCTGAAGCTAGCTAGACATGGGTTGTGATCATTGTACCTAAAATAAAATAGCCTAATATTAAAAATTACTAGTGAATTCTTCCAGAATAATAAGCCGTGGTCTGCTGGAGTTTTGACATCCAGATGTTTCATCCACATCTGTGATAAACATCTTCAGTGGCATAGTCTTAATCTTCTGGGTGAAGTTTCAGTCACAACTGTGTTGTTGGCTGGAGCTTCTGCAGTATTTATACGTGAACAGCTCGCATGGTATTGGTTCGGCTGGATGGGGTGGTATGGTGGGCGGGGCTTGGCCTCTCCAGTGTTGTTGGCTGCTGATTGACTCATGTGCTTAGTGGACATTAAGTTGACTTAGTGGACATTAATCACACTGTTGCCAATTTATTCAATCACAAGTTATCATCTGCTAAAACCACTACTTGTAAAAGGAAGTGATTATGCTGTCATCCCAGCTTTCTTGCTGATGGAAGAGATTATTTTCAACATCGAATCAGGAATACATGACTTTCACATACTTGTTGCTGAAGAGATTCCCCAGGAATCCACCAGAATTCTTCAACATACCAAATGTGCAGCAACCAACTTGATGCACCAAGAAAGAACTGCCCTCATGAACCTTAATGCTAATACAGGCATCATCACCTGCTCTGCAGATGAGGACAATGCTACTGTCCCTCTGAATCAGAATCAGCTTGACTACCAGAAAAAGATCATGGGCCTTCTTCAGCTTGATATATACCACAAAGTTCAATGTGATCTGAGACGGTAATTTGTATCACAAATTACGTTAATATAAATAGTTATTTTTATATGAATATGTATTTTTATGTAACATTGATTTCAGGGGTTTAATAATTGTAATTATTAATGGTAAATAATAATTTTCGGCTCTACTGAAACTGTTAACAATAACATAATACTTTAGCAAGGGGGTGAGTTGTTTATCGTTACCGGGAACCAGGAAGTTACGTAATGTTTCGCGCCTTTTCAGTAAAAAAAGCTTCCAGAACATTCTATAAAAGTAATATGTATTAATGGTTTTCATTGGATAGTAAAATAGACGCTAATGTTGGCGCGTTTTATTAGCCAATGGTAATTCATTTATAATCTTTAGGTGTAGCTTGGGGTAAGTCTATAAATAGTGTAGATTCAAAGAGAGCGTCCTCCAGTTCAGCAAGATTCTCGAAGCATTCACATCGTCCTCCAGTTCGGCAAGATTCACGAAGCACTACACATCGTCTCCCGCAGTTATACAAAATTCTCCGTACATTACACGTTGGCCGCTCAGTTCACCAAGTTACGCGCAGTGAAAATCATTAAAGATCTAAAATATTACAAAGTCACTTATATACAAAAATTGAAGTACATGAGTTAAAAGTGAGAAGTTATTATAAACAGTTTCAGTATGGCGATTATCTAGACAAAAATTTGTGAAAGTGTTAGTGCACGTGCTCGACAATAAAACATTATAAAATACATTTCTTCACTAGTAATTTTTGGATAAAAGATTCCTTTTCCGCTTCACACCCTGCAAGAATTAAATGCCTACCTAAATAGCTGGCCGGAAGACAATATACATAACCTTAAAACTAATTCATATAGATTGCTACGCCAGATGGATTTAGCAGGTGACCGACGAATGACGTCACACAATATGGTTCCACGTGTGAGGTAAACGACATTACGTGAGAAACATTATCCACCACGTGGGGACACAAATACACAAATAAAACACAAATACTACTTCAAATTGGCGCCCAACGTGGGGCGACAACTAGGAAAGGAAGGCTAGACGACCAGGATAGTAGCAGAATTAACCAGGAAAAGGCGAATGCAGCAGTAAAATGATCTACAAGACGCAGATTCCAGAAACAAGAGGAGCGACAAACGACGTGGATAAGTGGACGCAAAAACATCGAGACAACGTAGATTCATCATAAAACAACGCAGAAGCGACATACAAACCTAGGAGAATGGGGCAGAACGCTGGACATCAAAACTGCAGCATCAGACAGCATCAAAAAGGTAATTAAATGAGACTGAGAAGTGGTAGGATAATAAAAACAATGGCTACCAATAATACAGAAGAAATAATTATGGAGGGAGATAGTGTAACAGTTAGCTGTAATTCAATACAGGTTACAAAAAAAAGCTCAAACAATGTAGTATTGAAGGGAGGAAATGTTAGTGCAGAAAGTAAGAATAGAATAGCAAGAAATATTACTATTGATGCTAGAATGATGATGGACATGATAAGAAATTTTTTTGAAACTGTAAGGGAAGATATGCAAAAGAGTTATAGAGAATTGAGGGAAGAATTAAGGGAAGATTTTGATAGGATTTTTGAACAAAACAGGAAATTAATAGAAAGTATTGGTAGGAAGAATGAGATATTAGAGCAAAAAGTAGATCAAAGCAGTAAAGAAATTGAAAAGAAAGTTATGAAGCTAGATAGTAGTATGCCAGAAATGAGAGATGAAAATGAGGAAGTAATAGCAAGTGAGACAGGAGAAATTTCAAAGAAAATGCTAGACATGAGCAAGGAAATAGGTAACAAAGAAAGTGAGGTTAATGTAGAATGTACCGAGTCAGGTAGTAGATTGAGTAACATTTCAAGTGAGATAAGAGAAATAAATGAGGTTAGGAATGTAGATGTAAATGAGACGCAGGTTAATTTCAGTGGGGAAATATCAGAAATACAGAAAGAATCAGAAATGCAAAGAGATAAATTGTACCAATATGTTCAAATTGAAAACTCCAGTCCAGTACAGTTTAGTACAGATTTGTCAGAGTACTTTCAAAGTAAAGAGATGGTAGAAGAATTGAAAATGAAAGTTGTTAAAAGATGTGTAATTCAAGAAACTGTAGATTGTTTTCAAATGTTATCAGGGAACGAAATGTCATATGAATACAATAGGTTATTCATGAACAATAATTTGAAGGTTAGATTACGGCTACGAGTAATGTTTAGCCACACACAATTTGATCCAGGAGGGTAAATAGCAACGAGATGTAAAGTAAATGATGGATAGTTAAAGACGACTTGCAAAGAAATGTATTGGAACGTAAGAGGGTTAACTATTTATATATATCATTTGAAAAGAGAAATAAATTATAAAATAAAAAAAAAAAAAAAAAAGAGAAATGTTTAAAAAAAAAAAAAAAATATATAAATAAATAAATTAAATTTTTAGTAACTGTAACAAAATATTTGGAGATTAAGAATGCAAAGATTGAAACTTAAGATGTTATATTAAAGTAAAGTACATAAATACAATTCAAAGAGTATTATTAAAATAAAATTCAATATAACAAAAAAAAAAAATATGGTAAAAATAATTCAAAACAAATATTTATGTAGCAAACAGAAAAGGTGAAACATTGTCAAGATTTAAGAGATTTAAATATATTTGCAAAGTACAAAATAACAAAAAAATTGGTAAATATAATTAAAAATAATTGAAACAAATACTTATGTAGCAAACAGAAAAGGTGAAACATTGTCTAGATTTAAGAGATGTAAATATTTGTGTACAGGGTAAATATTTTTGGTAAATGTTTAAAATTACAAAAATTCTTGAATGATAGATTTTTTTTGGTAACAATATAAGAAAGTAAACCATTTTTTGTAACAAAAAATTTATTGTAACGACAGATTAATATTAAAACAAATTAAACCAAAGCCAGTAAGTAGTGGCGAGATAAAACATATGTCGTGTGTTAAACGCGTGTGAAGTGTAAAGTGAAAGTGATAGCGTGTGTTACAAGATTTAGGAGACTAAAAACAAAATTATAAAATTTCTAAACAGGTTATAAATATTTATAATTATATTTCTAGTGGGGCATATGAGACGGTAATTTGTATCACAAATTACGTTAATATAAATAGTTATTTTTATATGAATATGTATTTTTATGTAACATTGATTTCAGGGGTTTAATAATTGTAATTATTAATGGTAAATAATAATTTTCGGCTCTACTGAAACTGTTAACAATAACATAATACTTTAGCAAGGGGGTGAGTTGTTTATCGTTACCGGGAACCAGGAAGTTACGTAATGTTTCGCGCCTTTTCAGTAAAAAAAGCTTCCAGAACATTCTATAAAAGTAATATGTATTAATGGTTTTCATTGGATAGTAAAATAGACGCTAATGTTGGCGCGTTTTATTAGCCAATGGTAATTCATTTATAATCTTTAGGTGTAGCTTGGGGTAAGTCTATAAATAGTGTAGATTCAAAGAGAGCGTCCTCCAGTTCAGCAAGATTCTCGAAGCATTCACATCGTCCTCCAGTTCGGCAAGATTCACGAAGCACTACACATCGTCTCCCGCAGTTATACAAAATTCTCCGTACATTACACGTTGGCCGCTCAGTTCACCAAGTTACGCGCAGTGAAAATCATTAAAGATCTAAAATATTACAAAGTCACTTATATACAAAAATTGAAGTACATGAGTTAAAAGTGAGAAGTTATTATAAACAGTTTCAGTATGGCGATTATCTAGACAAAAATTTGTGAAAGTGTTAGTGCACGTGCTCGACAATAAAACATTATAAAATACATTTCTTCACTAGTAATTTTTGGATAAAAGATTCCTTTTCCGCTTCACACCCTGCAAGAATTAAATGCCTACCTAAATAGCTGGCCGGAAGACAATATACATAACCTTAAAACTAATTCATATAGATTGCTACGCCAGATGGATTTAGCAGGTGACCGACGAATGACGTCACACAATATGGTTCCACGTGTGAGGTAAACGACATTACGTGAGAAACATTATCCACCACGTGGGGACACAAATACACAAATAAAACACAAATACTACTTCAGATCCTATAGCCCATATTTTATGTAAAACCAAAAATCTGGTGAAGACAGGATGACAAATGCTGCATCACAAAATCTGAAGCTCAACCCCTAGGTTCTATGGTCTGTCCAAAATATATAAAGCGGAAGTACTATTACGACCTTCATCAGCGGCATTGTGTCCCCTATCTACATCATCGCCAAGTATCGAACTAATCTGCTGCAACTCCAGCAGACACATATCAGGACTCAGCATATTTCATCCAGAAACTAGAGACCATTACCTTGCAGCATCATGATATGCTCATTAGTTTTGATGTTGTCTCTCACTTCATCATGGTTCCTGTAAATGGCACCATCACACAGATGAAACACCTTCTTTCCAGATGGCATACTAACGCTCTTTCATCACATCTTCACCACCACTTATTTCCAATGGAACCAGGCCTTCTACGAACGGATTGATGAGGTTGCCATGGGCAGCCCGCAAAGCCTGGTAGTTGCCAACTTCTTTATGGGTCCTTCAAATCTATTGCTTTGAGTTCTGCATCTCACAAACTGTCTGTTTGATACCACTACGTGGATGACAAATTTGTCATTTGGAGTCACAGGGAGTCAGCTCTTGATGATTTGCTTCAGCATCTAAATAGTATCAATCCATGATTTCAATTCACAATAGAAAAAGAAAAAGATGGACAGCTAGCTTTCTTAGATGCTCTGGTCAGCAAAGCAGCAGACAGGACACTTGGACGTGCTGTATACTGGAAATCCACCCATACAGACTGGTATTTAAACAATAATTGTAACCTCATCCCAAGCAGAAATATGCCATTATAAAAACTCTCGCTGACCATGCTGCCCACACCTGCAAGCCTAAATTATTGCAACAAGAACTATGACATCTTCAACAGGCCTTATATTTGAATGGTTATACAGCCCACAGAAGTCCACATAGCTCTACATCCACCTAGACCTCAGCCTGACAGTCTCATACAGGAGCAGCCCAAGAGCAAAAGCACAGCCTTCCTGCCATACCTTAAAAAGTCATGGCAGAAGTCATGGCAGGATTGAACGCTTACTTAAGCACCACCATATAAAAACGATTTTTAAGCCCACTAGGAAAGTAAGTAATTTATTGCACTCTGTGAAAGATCCCAGGGACACGCTCACTCGGCTGGTGTATACAAGATCCCTTGCTCCTGTGGTGTGGCACATATTGGCAGCACCCAATAAAGTGTCAACACCTGACTGTCAGAACACAGGGGATGCTACTATTTGGGACAGCTGGACAAGCCCGTGGTCGCAGACATGCTCTATGGGCAAAAAGGGAACACATAATTCAATATAATGAGATGACCATTCTTTTATAATGCCGTACTATTATGCCAAACTACAACGAGAAGCAATAGAAATTTACAAACACTCAAATAGTTTTAACAGAAAGGTAGAAGCTCTCAAACTGAATAAAACCTGGATTCCAATACTTGAGCATAAAAAACAGGCACTAACATACAAAACACATGCGAGCCAATCAGCAACCAACAACACTGGAGAGGACAAGCCCCACCAACCACACTCACCCTGTCCAGCTGAATCAATGCCGTGTGGGCAGCTTGTGCATAAATACTGCAACAGCTCCAGCCAATAAGTCAGTTGCGACTGAACCTTCGCTCAGAAGGTTAAGACTATGCCACTGAAGATGCTCACGATAAATATGGGCAAAATGTCTGGATGTCAAAACTCCAGCAGACCATGTTTTATTAGTCTGGAAGAATTCACTAGTTGTAAATTCTGACCCTGGCCGTGACTACTTATTAAAAAGTTTGTTCCTTCACTTAAATTTTTGAACCATATGAAGCAAGGTGTTGACTGTTTTGATTTGCTTACATTAAGATATAGACAATTACTTCAGAATCCCTGCAGATGCAACTTTGCATCCCACACTTCTTTTCTTCCTGGTGCATAAAATTAATATCACCAACTGCGCTTTCATTATAAATTATCTTGATAAGCATTTACACTAACATCCAAGCAAAAGAAAATACTGCTAATGACTGAGTAATTATGTTTGGTTTCATATTAAGCCAATTGTTGAAGGCATTGTGTGGGGGAAATGCAGGATTTCATCAATGAGAAATTTTTAGGTATCTCCACAGCAGCAATTACAATAAGGAAAGAAAGTTTTACAAGCATGAGGATATCATATCATAACATATCAATGTGTAGATCATATAGTGAGCTAAGCCAGCTTAAGAGAGCTAGCCTAATCTAGGATGTAGATTATGTCAAAACTACATATCTTGTGTACATTTGTGAAACTAAATTGTAACTCTTATGTATGTCAGAGCTAAAACTTACAAATCAATGTTATTTACATTTAAACCATTTACAAAAATATTTATATTCAGTGTTTACAAAACTGCATTAATTTCTGGGGTAAAATTAGTAGTAAGTTATTTTTTTGAATGAATGAAATCCTCTTCTGTAAAGAAGGTATGAGTGATAAGGTACCTTTCTAATGCTAACTTGAATTTATTTTTATTAGTTTTCAGTTTTTTTATATACGATGGAAGTGAATTAAATAATACTATGCCATTGTAGTAAATTCTGTTTGGAATACCTGTAGGTTATTGCTTGGCCTGCTTAAGTGCCTGTCTGTGTGTAGTTTGTTGTATATATTTGAATTTTTGATGATCACTTCTAAGTTTTTGAGTACAATTAAAAGTACAGCTAGAATATACTCTCAGACTATTGGTAAAATTCCAAAAGTTTTGAATAGTGATTTACAATGAGTTGATTGTTTTACACTTGCCATTATGACTGTTTTTTTTTTAATGAAATCTGCATAACGGTCTGGAATTGTCCATATTTGATGCTAAACAAATAAACAAAGAATTATCACTTATGTGCTATGAAATTTTTTTGATACAAAATACTACTTTTACCCTATCTTTTCTAATATAAATGACTGTATTTGATGAAAATTGGCTCCCAATTCTAATTTATGCCTATCTAAAGCTACCAAAACCATAACAACTTCAATTTTTATGTTTTTTGGAAATTACCAGTTTTGTTCACAACCACCACAACTATAATACACATACATACTACAGATTGTGGACATGAAGTTTGCTAAAATAGCACAAAACTAAACTAAACTAAAACTCTGGAGGTGTTGTTTGCAGATATCATCCTACATCATGGCTCAGGGAGTTACATTTAAGGCTGCAGTAGTAGATGCAGAGCCTTTTAGGCTTTCTGCTGTAGCTTTGCTAGCTCATCAAAAGTATTTACTGAAACTCTCTTCATAACATACAGTAGTACTGCTGGCTTTCAATTGTAAAATTGACTTTTTATTACACATCAGTGACCTGAAGTTAGTTCTGTTCTTTCTCACAAGACTGCAAACACATCCACATTCTGCATTATGGTGAGGAATAATTAGGAGTGCCATCAAAATTTATGTTATTTTATCATATTTTAACATTCCAGCTGATCCATGAATACAAGCTAATCTTCATTTATCATCTTCCTCACTGAGTAAGAAGGCTCAGGCAGTGACATCTGAGGTTCCCCATTGGGGGATCCTGGGTTTGTTTCCCATTGAACCAGCCACCATGGCTTTGGGTTTTCTCATATTTTAGGTGAATGCTGTCATGGATTTTATACTGCCATGAATTTTCCTATCCCTAATTTCCTCTAATTTAATTTCCTTTCAAGGGTTGCAGGGTCTGGCATGACTGTCAGTAGTATATGGCACATGTGGTGGGTGTGCTTTAAGGAGAGAACTGTTTCTTCCCCAGAAGAAGCAGGGAATCTTCTAACTGAATCTATCTGTGTATTCAAAGAATAGGGGAGCATCAAAGTGACATCTGGGCTTGCTCTATCTGGAAATGAGAGGAACCCCATTGCATTGCCCTGCATACTCTCTCATCTAATCCCTTCCAACCAGAGGTTTACACTTCTTAATCTTAACATCTTTTCCTACTTCAAATGAAGTGATGAGAATGAAAATTTTATCCCGTTATCTGATTTTAAAATAAATAAGGATTCTGTTTCTTAAGAGTCTTTAAAGACCTGATAGTACTGCTTCTTTCTGTCACACATGCTGAAATTTTTCCTGTACCATAATAAACACATATTAAAGCAAAGAATACCACTTCCTAGGCTATACACAGATTTCTAGTGCATATTTTATGCTTCAAAACATGAACTATAAACAACAACTGTCACACAAAATGGGAAACATATCCCACAGCCATAGAAGGCAAATAAGATAAATAATTTATGCAAAGGTTATTTGAGGTCACTAGAAGTGCAATCAAATTTTAAATCCAGACACTATGGATGTTGCTGCAGCCCAGTGAATGGGGGCCATGATCATGATCGATAGACACATAGATAAGCTCTGGTTTATAATAGCACTGTATAACAATTAGCACAGTGTACTCAATATTTAATTTTAAATTAAAATATAATGCAATATAATGTAATGCTTTGTAGGTCTATGGTAAAAGTCTATAACACTTTGACTCTGGCCACAAAGCCATAGTAATGCTTCCAAAGGCCTAAACTGTAAAAGTTGGCAAGTATGAAAGCGAATAACACCTGCATTTCCCCACCTCCCTGGTCTGTACTACACCCCAGAGTTCAAATTTTGTTTGGGACGAGTTACCTGGATGTGGCATTTTCTTGTGGGTTCTGTTATCCTCATATGGCAATTGTAGGGTACTCTCAGCTCAATGGACTCTTTATTCATATGAGTATCACTTCACTCATTTTAGTTAACACCTCTGCTGATCCAAATTATTAAAAAGGATATTATCAGAATTCTGATGTGATATATTCATGAGACTGTTTTTACAATGACAATTTACATGCATTAATTACACTATTCATATAAAAAGTGATCCTTCTGTCACTTGCTTGATTTGCCTAATTTGAATGATTTCAAATTAAGCAAGAAGTGCTTCCAAGACATTCATCATTTTCACCTTCAGGATAAACTTCAGAAGATAAGAACACTTTCTAAACATCAGTTTTCAAACCAACCATTTATCTGGCCAGAAGCCTGAGAAAATTTAGAGTTAAGAGTTAGCATTCAAATGTTTATTTGTGGTAATAAGCTCTTATTATGGAAAGTAAAGGAGACTAAAGAAACAAACCTATCATATTCACATGACTTTCTCTACTCAATGTCATTTCCTGTTATATCTCCCACAAATTATTCTTGTAAAAACTTATATTTCTATTTACTTCATATTAATCAAGTTAAAAATTTGCACAAATAATTTTATTATAGGTACAAAGCGACAGTTACATTTTTAAAAATGGGTTGCTGTATGCTTACCTTGACATTTCACACTGTTTCCATGACATTGCAAGAAGCAACTGAATGTGATGCACTTCATAAACGACAAAGTAATGAAAAATTCAAACCAATAATGATGGATATCTTGGAAATGGCTGATGTCACAAACAAAGCTATTTGAAATAAATTGTATGTTTTAAAGTCACCTACAGTTTTTTTTTGCAATACATTTTTGTTTATCTCTTATGGTCTACCACTTACAGTAATTCCCTCCAGATGAAGGATTTCACAGACTATTCCCAGAAAATTCAAGACTGACATTTTATTTGTCATGTATACATCTTAAACATACATTATTGTGATCAAAACCATTACTCATTTTTGAGAAAATAAAAACTGACAAAAAAAAAAGTCCAAGTAATGGGTATTTTGGGATTTTGTTGAAAATTTTAGTGTTGCACCTCTGGAAGATACTGAACTTAAATAAAAAGTTTGTTATTTATCCATCACTTCATTAAAAAAAAAAAAAAAAAAAAAAGGACACACAGACCCTTTTCTAAAAATGCTATTTTTTGGATTCAGAGCACCCCAAAATTTATATTTTTGGCTGCAACATAATAATGTGGTAGAAAGTAAAAGGATATATCCTGTTCCATCCGAGTGAGTTTTACATAACTATAAAAGCAGTCACTGTAATAATCTTAGCATTAAGCACAATATGTATTTATTGTGCTAAGAGTTTTACAATTTTATTGCCTACTGCACTTTGACCCTGGTCACTCATTCAGTAGACAATCACTACAGATTATTTACATTTTACAATTTCTTGTCAATAAATTATCTTGCTTTTTTTTTTTTTTTTTTTTTTGTTCCCTCATGTCCCATTTCCACTTGTTTTTCACTTCATTTATTGATTACTTAACCATCACACATTCACTATAGTTTTCCATTCAAAGTAAGATGTGCTACCTTTTACTTTTCTCTTTCCACTGTCCAAAGCCATTTATTTTTTACTTTACGCAAAAACTGTCCAATGCTCCTAGCGCCCTTGCATATCATTTCAATCATAAGTGTATTTCTAGCCCCCTTCAACCACTTCTTATTAAAAAATTCTTTTCTCCAATTTTCTGTTCCTTGGCACTTAAATACTATGTGTTCAATGTCTTCATTATCACCACATATCGGACATTGGTTCTGAAGAATACCCTGTCTTAACCCTCTTAGCCTTCATGCTCCGGTTCTTACCCAAGCAATAGATTCTCTCTCTTCTTTATTTACTATGTCTATATATTTTTCCCTACCCCATGTATTTTTCATTGAACTATAATAAACTAATGAGCTCTTTTCGGCAATCTCACTGAACATGATTTGTATTTCTATATCTTCCAGTCTTTTCCTTGCCTTTTTCCAAAAATTTTTCACGTTATTTTCTCTCCTTCTCCACATGTCTCTTAACCCTTTTTTCTCCAAAATGTTCCATAATTTACTTACCCATTCATCATTCATTAAGCTATTCTCTTGGTATTCAATACATTGTCTTAACACATTACTTTTTCCTAGATTTAAAGTTCTGAACCAAAATTTCAAAGCTCTTTCCATTATCTTCCCCTTAGTTGTCACCCTGCCCATCTTTAATTGTGCTACCTGTCTTACAATTGACTTCGGTAACCCTAGTATTTCTGTACAAAACATCCTGTGCACCACATCTATACTTTCCCAACCTCTATCTAATCCCCATATTTCTATACCATACATCATTTTTGCCTCCACAACCATCTCATAAACTTTTTCCAGCCTTTTAACATTTATATTAGGTACTCTATATTTGCAGCTTCTAATTGCTGCCATCGCCCCTTTACCTTTTGCCAATGCAAACTTCTTTTGTTTCTCCCATTTATTACCTCCATCTATTTTTATTCCTAAATACATACAGTCACACACCACCCTGTAATTTTTATTCTCTCCCTTCCACTTTTCATATTTGCTTAATTTTCCCCCTTTTTGAAAACCACAATCTGTGTTTTCTCTTGATTCACTTTTAACCTCCATTCTTTACAATATACATCAATTGCTTGTAATGATTGTTTTAAACCACTTACTGTAATAGACCCTATCACTAGGTCATCTGCAAAAAGAAGTCCTGGGATTTGGATGTTGATAATTACTGGTGCACAGTTATTATTCCTTCCAATTTCTAGTAAGACATCGTCTATGTATAAATTAAATAAAACTGGGCTTAACTTACATGCTTGCCTGAGGCCTTTCTTTTGTTGAATTTCTCTTGTTACACAGCCCTGTCTCCACCCTTACACAGAAGGTGTTCTCAAAATACAGTGCTTTAAGAATATTCACCAATTGCTGACTTACTCCCTTACATACTAATTTATGCCACAGAAGTTGTAGCTCAATTCGGTCATAAGTTTTCTCTAAGTCTACAAAAGCCATACAATTTACCCCTTTTTTTCTTTTAAATATTTGTCTGCTAATGTCTTAATAATAAATAAATTATCAATTGTTCTCCTTCCCTTGCGAAAGCCCATCTGGAATTCCGAAAGGATATTATATTCTTCAACCCAAAATTGTAGTCTCGCTGCCAAAATGCCCGCAAAAAGTTTTCCTATATTCGATAATAATGCAATACCTCTGTAGTTATTAGGTTTATTGACATTGCCCTTGCCTTTATATATAGGATGGATGATAGCTTCCCTCCATCGCTTAGGTACATAACCCGTGAATTTCTCTTAAAATTGCTGTAACTGTCAAAATGGTTTTTGGTATATTTTTACAAACATTTCTTTTAATTATAAACTTTGTTAGTGGAAGAGAATGAAAACATCTTTTCATGTTCAGTTCATAGGTTTCTTAATCATACTTATGGAGAAGATCAAAACTTATTTTCAAATTTAGTTCATTAAATTCCTGAAACATCTGGAAAACTCAGTAAATGCATACAAATAAATTTATAAGCTGAAAATGCTAGCTTTTATATCCTAATTCTGTGTTAAGAATTGACAGCTCTATTTCTAAACAGAGCAATGCTGCACACTTATTGTATATGGGAACTTCCAGTACTAGCTGAGAATTGGAAAGGTAGAATAAGAAGACTGAAAAATTTAATGCCACCGCCAGGATTTGAAAACCACACAGCGATGGCATTAAATTTTTCAGTTGTCTGATTCTACCTTTCCAACCTTGTCCAAAACACGGCTTATATAGAAAAACAATTAATTCCATTAACTGAGAATTGCATTTACTTCATTAGTACTCGGTACCAGTGAGTACCATCCCAACTAAACCCCTGCTCTTGTAACAACCTACTGCAATTCCTTACTTTACTGGTCATGAACATTTAATTTATCTGTAAATTGTTAGTAGCTTTAAAGTATACTTACTCTGTGCTGATGTTTACTTCAGGTGGCTTTCCCATTGCATTTTGCACCACAAGGAATAGTTTTGTAACAATTTCAATGACATGGCCAGTCTGGAAGACAAAGTCACCTTTCTTCTTTCCCAAATCACTCTGAAACAGGCAGCCAGGTATGTTCTGGTGGCTCGTCACATCCGAACTAGGACTGGGCTAAAAACACACGCACAACCAATAGCAACTACACTAGTGCTACTGCAGAAAGCCAACAATTACTTCAATCTCAGGAAGGTTAGTATCAAAAACAAATAATGAAAGTACCATACAACAAAAGAAGAAAATAAAGCGGGAATAGAAATACAAGGGAAGTGGGAAATGCCAAGAAGAAAACTTAACTTAGGTACTACTTTCTTTACTATTTACCTATGATAGATGATGATAGATGAAATATTGCATTCAGCCCAATCATTTGATATTGAGATAAACCCAAAGATATATTTGTGTTTGTACATGAAAAAATCTGATGTGTTACACTCACATGACTTTCCCTACTCTTGTAAAAACTATTCTTACAAACGCTTATTCACCATATGCTTCATGCTAATCAAGATATCGAGATGTCAATCTTATTGCTAGTTTTCCTGTAGATGCAAGGGGAATATGGTAGGTTTTAAGTGATAGTCAAATATTTTAACGCTGGTTGCTATGTGGCGCATTCCATTCTCTTTGCATGTCCAGGACATAAAAAAAATGAATAACGAATTTGAGAAAAAGTATTGGAAAATTTAAGGGAATAACAAGCAATATCTCGAAAACGATTCACTCAACAAAAGAATAGTATATGACATAAATTGTGTATTTTAACGCGATCTACATTTTTTGTGTAGTAAAATTTTGTCTATCTCTTATGGTTTACCAGTTATGCAAAAGTCGTTCACAATGAAGAACACTTTTGGAGACATTCCCGGAAAATTCGAGATATACATTTCATTTGTTATGACAATATCTTAAACATAAGATATTTTAATCAAAATCGTTAGCATTTTTGAGAAAATTAAACTTTTCGAAAAATGTTCCATGTAAAGGGTAGTCTGGGGTGGGGGATTTTCTTGAAAACCTTCGTGTCGCATCTCTGGAAGATACTGAACCTAAATACCAAGTTTGGTGTTTATCCGACTGTTCGTTTCTGAGTTATGCTGTTCACAGACACACACACAGACATGTTTCCAAAAATGCTTTTTTTTGGGTTCAGGGGGTCTCAAAACATGTATTTCCGGTGAAATCTCGGTATCGAATTTTTGGGTGGAATACAATACTTCCCCTACTTACTATACGTAGTAGAGAAAGTAAAAATATATAGAGAGACAGATATTAGTATATCTCAGAACGAAAAATTAGATGCCAAATTTAATGCTTAAGCTGGGCACCTTTAAAGAATTCAAGGCAATAATTTTCAGAAAATTTCCAGTAGGTACTTCAAGTAGTCTTTATACAGAGCATAGTGTACATTTAATTTCTATTAGAATCCATACCATTCTTAACTCTACCTCTACTCAGTAAGCATTTTATTACATCTTGTTCCTTTTCACTTTCTCTACCACTTAACTATAGCAAGTAGAGAAAGTATTGCATGCCATTCAAAAATTCAATATGGAAGTTTCAATAGAAATATACATTTTCAGGTAACAAAAGTTTGTTTTTAGAAAAGGTCCGTGTGTGTGAGTGTGTGAGTGTGTGAGTGTGTGTGAGTGAGTGTGAGTGTGAGTGTGAGTGAGTGTGAGTGTGTGTGTGTGTGTGTGTGTGTGTGCGCACGTGTGCGTGTTTGCATCTATAAACAGCATAGCTGAAAAAGAAATGTTGGATAAACATTAAACTTGGTATTTAAGTTCAGCATCTTCCAAGAACATGACATAAGTTTTAAAGAAATCCTCCAAAGTACTATTTATATGGGATTTTTTTCATTTTTTATGTTCTCAAAAATAGTTGAACAATTATTTTGATTAAATTATCATACTAAAATATTTTTATGGCAAATAAAATATTTGTCTTTAATTTTTAAAGAATAGTCTGTGAAATCCACTTCATTCTGAATGAATTTTGTATACTTTTGTATAACCAATAAATCGCAAGAGATGGACAAAAGTTTACTACACAAAAAAATAAAGTAGATATCTTTGGAACATAAAGTTTATGTGAAATAAAATTTTTTGTAGCATTAAACATTTCTGAGATATTCATTGCTATTGGTTTGAATTTCAAATGCTTTATACTAGTTTGAAGCATAAGTCACCATTTATTTATCTCTTTAGTCATGCAAAGAATGGAATTTTAAAGCTAACTGCAGTTTAAAGATTTTCCTGTATCCCCCCTGCACCAAGAACAAAGCATCTAATGAGACCATTTCTACAAACATTTATCTTAATTAACTTGAAACAGAAAGAAAAATAAGCTTTTGTAGCAAAGGTCATGTAAATGCAGCACATCTGATTGTTAAGCACACAGAATTAAAAGAAATGGCAGACTTACTACCATAACAAATTCTGAAACTAATACACTAGTAAATCAGTAAAATAAATTTTTTCCCCCTTTGCTTTGTAAAGAAAAAAAAAGTGATTTCTAATAGTATGATCTTCAGGCCACAGATTCTCAAGAGTATATACCAACTCTCTTTTTAAGCATTGAATCTTGTCTCAGCACACAAAAACATATGTACTGCAATAGCTTTACCTAGTTAAAACCAGTTCTTTGAAATATTTACCTTTAATAAGAGAAATTGCACAGCATGGATAAAAGTTTATCAGCAGTTTGTAAAACCTCTATGAAATGATAATGGTTAAAAAGTGATATTATACCTTAGATTTTTCTTTATTAGGTACTTTCCTTGTTTTCTTTATTTAATTTTTGCGTTAAGGTTAATTTATATCAAGAACTTCCTAAAAGTTTATGATTTCTTGGCAAACAGTGTACTTATGGGGTTGAAGTTTTATGTGTAAGAGTTTAAAAACATTTGTCTTCACATTTCATTTGGTTGAAATGTGTATAAAATGTTATTGTAAGTAATGCTGTGTTTCATTACAAGCTTTAGAGCTCAAATTATAATTTGCATATCTCACAATTCTTATCTATCAAATGGGAAGCATTATGGTACCAATTGTGGATAAAGGGAAATCAAGGAAAAGTATTACTATCATATAGAGGTGATAAGCATATGAGGTTGACTTTGGTTCAAATTTCTTTTTTAAGTTTGCCATCTATTTGTTAACTGAGAACATAACTTTTTGGCAAGCTTATAAATAGATGCGACATTTAAAAAATAATCTTATAATACCTAAATATGGAATTTTATACAAGATGTTGTAGAATGTCAGAGAGCTTCTTCAGCACAAGGGGATTGAGGTAGGATTAAATTTGATTACATTATTGTTGAATCTGTTTGTAGATGATGCTGACAATATTAATGGAAAACATAGAAGCATTTGTGCTAGAATATCTGCAAATCCTAGGGGTTGTATATGCAAATTATTTAGTGCTATTTCTAATGGCCCGTGAGAAACAGCCCACTATCATATAAGCTCATATAAGCAAAGTCAGCCAAGGTCTTGGACACCTTATAGGAAATTATAAGATGTGTATCTAATGATTAGAGAACATAGTTACTGAAAATGACCTTCTTATGCCCAATGCCCCTTTGTGCATTCTGCAGCATACTAGCATAAACCTGATGCAATTTAGTGACATCAGTTCTCCAAATATTCTCTTTTAGCTCTTTCAGAATTCTTATAATATCTAAATACATTTTACTCTTCATAGCACTCCACAGATAAAAGGTCATACAGGTTAGCTATGCAATTAGGTTAGGTTTAGGCTTAAAAGGGGTGGGCTATTGAAGGTCTGAGCACCTCGAACATTGAGCACACCTTTATTTTCTAGTCTCTCAGCATGCCGATCCTTTATAATGGAGACCATTTTTTTAATGAGACCTTATTAAGTTCACGAAATTGCATAAGCCCTTGGTTAAAGTGTGCACATCCTTTGATGTGCAAATGGCTTTCAGTGACACAACAGATGACTTATTGTTTCATCTGCCTTTTTGCATCTCATACAAGTTGGATCAACTTCTTTACCCATTTTGTATGTATGTCCCTTGAGATAACCATGTCCTGTTATCATTCCAACCTACAATGAAATTGGACTCTGTTCATAGAAAGAAGTTTATGAGTTATGCCACTATCTAGATCAAGGATTGTTATTTTTTAATACCTGTGTCCTGCATTTGACTCCCAGTAGGTACTCCTTATGTTTTCCAGCAGTCCACCCACTAATAACCCCTCAGACATGTCCACAGGATAATTTGAAAATGGGTACTGGTCTGATTGGTGTAGTACCTGATCCTTTTTAGCTAAATGATCAGCTCTTGTGATTGCTATGCAATTGCTGTGCTTACAAACCTGTGCAAATACTTCATTCTTCCATGAATAGTTAACGAATTCTGTTCACACATGAGAAGTGTGACAAGTTGCCCCATGCTGTTGAAAATGCATGTACTCATATTCATGAGGTACGAGTCATGCGTAGAATTCCTCAATGACACATATTCATGCCACATTCATCATTTTTGATTATGTAAAGGTTATTCATGGGCAATGTGGGGATTAGTAACTGATAGTATTTGGTGTTTTGAGCATTCACATGTTCTGATAGATGAAACCAGACTTCATCCATCATAAAATAAAGCAGTAGATACAACAGTTTGTTTGCAGTTGTTTCCAGGAGCCATGCATAATAATGCATGCATGCATGTCTGATTTAGTTGTATGCTGCTGTTTCATCAAATCCTGTATACTGCTCTTAGAAAGAAAACCAAAACCAGGAAATGTGGCCACAAACTCTTCCTGTTTTTTTTTTTTTTTTATGGAACTGGTATGCAGTATTCTCTACCACTGCTATTCTTTGCTGAGGAGAGTACATCTTACATGGCATAGTTGGAAAGGTAGAATCAGATGACTGAAAAATTCAATTGTGTGCAAGAACAATTAATCTCATCAAATTACATAACATAGCTGTGAACATCTCCTAATGGCACAATTCACTTCCTCAAACTGACAGAAATGTTGCAGTTACCACTTATTGGGATGCAATAATATTTCATTCCTTTATGGTGGTTGTATGCATACCAGAGTAAAGACTTATGTCCACTTTGTTTATGAAATAGTAGAGTGAATTTTTGTCAGCAACTGTTTATGTTAATTAGTATACTATAGCAAGGAATAGACATAGTTAACTATGATGAGAATTTAATATTATCAAGATAAAAATATTGACTTCAAAAGTTAATCAGTTTTTAGCAGGAAAGTTGATAGAACAAATATAATGAAAATACTGGGTAATATTAATTTTGAGTACCTATGACTCATTCTCATTTTGAAGAATTTACAAAGCCCATTACAACATTGAGTAGAGGTTGGCACATAAATGCTACTAAAGAACAGATAAGAGGAGGAGGGAATAGACAAATTTTTGCTTAATGCTAGAGAGTTTAGGTCTGAAAATGGTGATAACTGGGAGGGATGCTGTATGTCTTTGCTATTTTTGTTATTTTATTTCTCTGTTTACTTGTTATTTTTCTTACTCTGTGGTTTAATATAATAATTTACAGCTATATATTCAGCATGTACTTCATATTTTCTTCTGGGCTTTATGAATTGTAATCTTCATACATAAGATGTTTTACTCTATTATATTTTCTCCCCCTTTCTTACCACTGTTACTTTATAGCAGTGTGTCCCTGCATATTATGAAAGCATGTACAGCATAATTTGCCCATGTAATTAATAATGGTCAATCTCTGTATATTTTAATGAAAGTAGTCACATTCATTCATATACACACCTACTGAATTTGATGTGCTTTTGTATGAGAGCAATGTAATACTTAACAAAATATATCAGTTAATCATAGTTTTCTGTAGAAAGATAGATTCTTCACAGAAAACCTGCTTACTTCAAGTTTACTATCCTTTTCTTTCCTTGTTATCTTTCTTTCTTTTTTTTTCTCTCTTCTCTTTTGCGTATGAACTATTTGTCTTAGTACTACCTATCATTTGGTCTTCTTCTTTGCCCTCATATCTTTTTCCCATTTACCATTCCTTCTGATATAGTTTAATTTAGATTAACTAGCTTACCCAATGTTGCATGGTTAGCTTTTTAAACTTGTATGATATATTAACTAATTTAATTTACTTCCTCCATTCCTTATGCAATTATTGACAATTATTGTACAATGATCTAGAGAGCTTTTATGGTGGACCCTTCCCTTTATTCCTTACACAAGAGTGATCTAAATATAAATGGTAATATTTTATGCATTTATCGTTTAATCATATACACAAATGACACCTTCAGTTCTTCTCTACATAGCCTCCTTCACACTCTACACACGTTTACCAGGGATTTGGAAGCTTGAATATTCCTTGCTCAAAAAAAGTTTGAGGGCACGTTGCCAACTAATTGCGCACATGCTCCTCAATGTCTTCATTGTTTTTTAATTGTTCTCCTCCAAGCAATTCTTGTATGGGCACAAACAAAAAATCGTTAGGGGGGACAAGCCTAGACTGTAGAGAGGGTGGTTGAGGGTTTCCTAATGCATATCCTCCCATGTGTCCCTTGCCAAATTCGTGGTGTGAGACTTAGCATTGTTATGGAGAAAGATGACATCTCTGATGGGCATATAATGTCTTTTGTTTCAGTAGATGGCTTTTGCTGACGTTAACGCTGGCAATAATGACTGCATTCACTGTACATCGATCGTGAAGAAAATCAATGAGTAAAACTCCTCTGTAGTAAACATCATCATCATGAGAACTCTTCTGGCTGAGAGCCTGTGAGAACTTTTCCAGCGGGTTTTGGCATCCACTGGGAGGATTCACCCTTTCTTTGCCACTCCTTACTCACCATTTTGGTTTCCGGAGTGTAATGATAGACGCATGTCTCCTCACATGTGACAATGTGCCTCAAACAATCCTCCCCTTCTTGCCAGAATCAATTCAGAAGTATTTCACAAATCTCCATCCCAATCTGTTTTTGCTGTTTGTTAACAACTTTGGAATCCATCGAGGACTAATTTTTCTAAAGTCAAGATGTTCACTGATAATGGTATGAGCACTGACAATGCTGATACCCACTTCTGATACAAAGTCTTCAACAGTGAAGTGGTTGATCACCTTTGATAAGCTCTTGAACGGCACGGATGATGTCATTAGTGAGACTTGACCTTGGACATTGAGCAGGACCTTTGTCTTCTACAATTTCTTGGCTACCCTTAAATTGTCTTACCCAAGTAAACACACAGTTCTGGGACAGAGAGGCAAACCCAAACCGTGCATTCAAAAGAGTTAAAATCCATTAGAGTTTAACCCCTTCATTGGATAAAAATTTTAGAATAACATATTATGCAACAGATGAAGGAACTTTTTGTTCATCAATTCTGCCTGAAGCCAGAACAGAGCAAAGCAGCTAACCAAGCTGGTTCCCCCTTCCTAACACACTGATCTTCAACCCCCCACTCCACCATCCCATTTGGAACTGCTTGGTCATACGCTGGCTCAATTACTGTTTATGTTTGAATCACCCTTGTAATTGTAATTTTATACATTGCTGCTAATAACAAATGAAAAATCCCTGATATTCATGCAATATGATGTGGAACATTGGTGGTGTAAACAGAAAATGGGAAAATTTTTATAAAATTTATAATTATCATTTTAATAATACATGCTCATATGTTATGAGAAAGAAAAAAGTCTACAACTTGAGCAAAATCAAACTAAATATGGAAGGAATAAATATCAAAAGTAAAATGAAGGATGCTTATGAGTTCTATAAATTAACAGGCTGGGAGTACTACAAAGATAAATTAAAAGCTCTAAAAATGATTTTCAAAATTTACTTGTGAATATTAGGGGTACTCAATATAAAGAAAAATTAAATAGTAACAGTAGTATAACTAAAAGTGCTTGGGATATTATAAACGATGCAAAAAACAGGAAGGAAAAAATGTAAACATTATAATTAATAATCAGAGTAAAGTGGAAACAAATCCAGATGTCATATGCAATATATTTAATGAATTTTTTTTTAAGTCCAGCACTTATAAAAAAGGTAATGTAAATCATGTAATCCAGGTTAAAGATAGTGTACAAGTTATTAATACAATGTTTATCTATCCTACAGATGAGAGGGAAATACTGAATATAGTTAACAGCTTTGACAACAAACAATCTAGTGGCTGGGATGATATAACACCAAAATGTTTAAAGCAATGTATATGTGAGTTGATTATGCCCCTTGTACACTTGATAAATTATTCTTTGGCATGTGGGGAATTTCCTTCATGCCAAAAAATTAGTATAGTATGTCCAGTTTTTAAAAAAGGTGACAAAACTCAAATAACAAATTATCAACCTATTACACTAACTTCATCACTAGCACAATTTTTAGGGAAAGCTATACTTGTTAGAATGGATACATTTTTATAGAAAATAATATAGTTAGGAATACAACATGGGTTTGGTAAGAGCTATTCTACCATAACGGCCACCTCAGAATTTCTTGGGGAAAGTATAGCCAAACTTGAAAGTGAGAATAAGATTGCGGTTGTAATCTTAGAGTTTGATTGTGTTGACCATAAGATACTACTTCGAAAACTTAACATCTATGGAATAAGGGGGCAAGCAGAAAAATTAATTTCATTATATCTAAGTAATTAGACGCAAAGGATGGAAATCCCTTTTTATAATGGATGTCACAAAGAAACACACAAATCAAAAGAAGGAATAGTACAATATGGTGTTCCGCAAGGCTCAGTATTGGGTCCATTGCTATTTACATTATATACAAATGACACCCCATCTATTACAAACTCGAAATTGTTATCATATGCTGATGATACAGCAGTATTGTGCTGGGACACATCCACACAGGGTCTTGCTGAACAAATTAATACTGTCTCGGATCAGTTAATAAATTACATTAATACTAATAAATTAGGATGCAACATAAGCAAGACAAAAATAGTTAACTTTACTGTATCCCATAGACATAGCGAAAATCAATTTGTTGCGGAAATATGTAATGAACTTATTTAAGAAAGTGAACAAATATTGTTTCTAGGAATACTCTTCGATAAACATTTAACTTGGAATGAACACATTGATAAGTATTTAGTAAAGTAAGTAAGGGTATATTCCTATTAAAATATTTCTCAAGATTTAAAAACCTAAAAATTTTAAATGACATCTATTATGGAATTATATATCCACATTTATTATATGTTATAGAGCTCTCGGGGGGTACTGCTAATGTACATATTAATAGACCACTTGTATTGCAAAAGAAATGCTTGAGAATCATATCAAACGTTCACACGGTACATCCAAGCAAAGAATTGTTTATAAAAAATAAACAACTTAGTGTAATATTGCTGTATGTTAATAAAGTAATTATGCTATTACAGAACTTCAGTGGTCTTACTAGACATTGTGAGGTACATGAACATAATACTAGAAGACAAAACGATGTATTTATGTAGGTATGCTCACACTAGAAAATTTGTTGATAAATATCCTGTAAATATAGGAGCAACTCTTCACAACAAGCTTCCCAGAGAACTGAAATCTACAAGGTAATCTGTTTAAAACAAAATTTAAAACAATATGCGCACGCACGCACATAAACTTTGTATATTATTGTTTTGTGATTGGTTTACTACGTAATTGCAAATTGGCAACTGTGTGTGATTAATTTTTACTTTCTCTGCTATGTATAGTAACTAGGGGAAGTATTGTATTACACCCAAAAATTTGATACCGAGATTTCACCGGAAATACATGTTTTGAGATCCCCTGAATCCAAAAAAGCATTTTTGGAAACGTGCGTGCGTGCGTGTGTGTGTCTGTGAACAGCATAACTCAGAAACGAACAGTCGGATAAACACCAAACTTGGTATTTAGGTTCAGTATCTACCAGAGATGCGACACGAAGGTTTTCAAGAAAATCCCCTCACCCCAGATTACCCTTTACATGGAAGATTTTTAAAAAATTTTAATTTTCTCAAAAACGGCTCTAACGATTTTGATTAAAATATCATATGTTTAAGATATTTTCATGACAAATAAAATGTATATCTTGAATTTTCTGGAAATGTCTCCAAAAGTATTCTTCATTGTGAACGACTTTTGCATAACTGGTAAACCATAAGAGATAGACAAAATTTTACTACACAAAAAATGTAGATCGCATTAAAATACACAATTTATGTCATATACATTTTTTTGTTGAGTGAACCATTTTCGAGATATTGCTTGTTATTCCCTTAAATTTTTCAATATTTATTTTCTCAAATGGGAATTCGTTATTCACTTTTTTGTCTTGGATATGCAAAGAGTATTAATCTATGGCAAAGGGAATGGTGATGCACCTAGCTACCAGCTATTAAGAGATATGTTTGTGCTTAAAGGCTACTGCATTTCTATATTGCCCTTGTAAATATATATTCCCCTTACATCTACAAGAAAATTAGCAATAAGATAGAGTCTCCAAATGTTTATCTCGATTAACATGAAGTAGATGGAGAATAAGCGTTTGTAAAAATAGTTTGTACAAGAGTAGAGAAAGTCATGTGAGTGTAACACATCAGATTTTTTATTTTAACGTACAATTGAACAATGTATGTTTTGGCAGTATTATACATGTGATAATGCTTAAAACTTGTGTAGTCAAGTATACAAGCAATAAAGAATAATAATAATAATAATAATAATTATTATTATTATTATTATTATTATTATTATTATTATTATTATTATTATTATTATTATTATTATTATTATTATTATGGCGACATGCTTATAGTAGGAAAAAATTTTGAAGCTTCAAACACATGGGTTACCATGACAATCTTCTTCATGAAATTGGCCTAAATGTTAATCCCCAAAAGTTAAATGCAATCAACATTTATAATGGGAAACTGAAACCTGGTGCCATAGAGACTGTTGATGGCCCAGTTGCCACTATTTCAGCAGATGATGAAATCAAGTATTTAGATGCCACATTTAATCAAACATTGACAAGAAAACTTAGAATCTATAGCTTGACACATCTACTACAGCCTCATTAGAAGCTTACAGTTATAAAGCAATTCATTGGACCAGTGCTAACATATACTTTCCAAACAGCTCACATAGATAAAATTTCCAAACACTTTCTAAATACAGTAGATAACATGATCAGAAGTTCCAAAAACAAATTCTACAGCTTCCTAACAACATTCCAAATAGTGTCGTGTATGTCAGTCACAAATATAAAGGACTATGTATCCCTCAAGCTTCTGAGACGCCTTGTTACAGCAAATAAATATATTAATAACAAACTTCAAAATGTTAGTCAGCCCTGTTGATGTTTGTTATCAGTAATTATACAGTAACTTACCACATTTCTAAGTAAGCTATATTTATAAGTAATAATCTAGAAGCGGTTGATAGTGAGGTATTTCAAATGAAAATGAACGAGAAGTAGGAAAACTCATTTACACTCTTCACTTAAGTAACATTACCTGGACATGTTTCAAGAGTCCTTTGCTCTCATCGTCAGCTGCTGACCTACTGGATGGTGGTTGTTTGATTGTCCTGTATCTGTTTGTGTTGACCATCTGTGGTGGTATCTGGTGAGGGTTTGATGTACTTACTGAGTTTGTCTTCTGCTGGGATGTCAAAATTCATTGCGATATTCTTGTTCTTCCAAATGTAGATTTTCTCCCAAGCGGTTAGTTCCATAGGTTGTAAGACTTCTTTTAACAGTTTGTCATCCGGGTTTATTCTGTGGTTTTTCTCCCAAAAATGATTTGCAACAGCAAATTTTTCAATTTGTTTTTGGTGAATGTTCCTGAAGTGTTCTTTTCTGTGCCTTTCAATATTTCTTTTGGTTTTCCCAATGTATTTCATGTTGCAATCTAGGCATTCTATGGTGTATATTCCGGATTTTCGTTCTGGAGGGACTTGATCTTTCAATTTTGAACTTAAGAGATTTTTAATGCTGTGTTTGTCATACAGTGCAAGTTTTACATGGACTTCTCTAAAGATGTTTTCAAATTTGTCATAAAAATGTGGGTGGTATGTACATTTGTGGAAACTGTATTGCATCTTGATTGGTTTGAGAGTGGAGACTTCTGTAATCGTCTTCTTTTTTTTAAATTTATTTATTTTCTTTATTATAGCGGATTTTCTGAAACCATTGGCAACTACTGTGTTTAGTATGTGGTCAAATTCTGTTCTGTACTCTGTGTAATTCATGGGGATGTTAATCAACCTATATGCTAGCTTATTGAACAACACATATTTATGACTGCCTGGATTGTAACTATTATTTTTTATATAATTGTCTGTATGTGTGGCCTTCCTATGTATACCGAAACTAATCTCAGAGTTTTCATTCCTCATAATCTTCAGATTTAAAAATGGGAGGTAGCCGTCTTTTTCAGTTTCTATTGTAAATTTGATTGACTTTTCTTATAGGTTTTCTTGAGTGGATCTTGTAAGTGTTTCTCTGGAACTATTGTGAATATATTGTCTACATATCTATGCCAAATTTTAAAAATCCAAGGGAATGCTATTGTGATGTGTTTTTCAAAAAATCCCATACATAGATCTGCAAGTAATGGAGAAAAAGAGTTTCCCATTGTAAAGCCTGAAGTTTGTTTATAAGTTTCTCATTAAACATACACTTGCTCTGTTCGATACATACACTGGTTAACTTGATTAAATCTTCTGTTTCATTAGTGTTCAAACCTATTGATTGCTGCCATTTCTTTAATAGTGTGATTAATTTATTCAAAGGTATGCTGGGGAAAAGTGCAACTACATCAAATGAAACCAATGTGTCTTCTGGTATGAGTGATATGTCCTTAATGTTCTTTACTAAATCATAGGAATTCCTTATGCTCAGGTTATTGAATTTTGTGAGGGAGTTAAGTTTCTCATTCAACCATTTTGCTAGATTGTAAGTTGGAGCATTGCTATTGTTAACTATTGGTCTCATGCTGTTATCAGTCTTGTGGATTTTGGGAAGAGCATAGAGTCTAGGTAACGTAGGATTGTGTGTGATGATTTTGCATTTTTGGGGTTCTGTAAAAGTTTTGGTTTCTTTTATTATTTTATTAACAGTAGTGTTATGTTGGTTGAGAGGATTCTTATTTATGGCTGTGTAATTTGGCCTTTTAATAAGTTTTCTACTCTGTTGATATATTAATCTTTATCTAATATGGCTATGGTATTCTTTTTATCTGCTTTTGTATAAACCTAATGAGCTTGCAGAAGATTCTACTATGCAAGAAAAAGCAGCATATAAGAATGCATTAGACATGTATTTGAAAGCTGATAGTAATGCTATGACTGTAATCACAACAAACATAACCGAAGGAACATTACAGAAGATAACACATCTTAACACATCCCAAGAAGTTTGGAATCAGCTACATAAATTATTTGATGGTGTCTCAGAAGAAGATAAAGTTCATGACTTGTGCATGTAATTTTTCGGATTCAGGAAAAATTCTAGTGATTATGTTGCTTCACATATGTCAAAACTGAAGAATATTTGGAATGATTTAAAACAAGAGATGGCCAAAGATAGAGATAACCATCCAGAATTACCTGATTTATTTTTAATTTGCAAAATATTAGGTACATTGCCAGTAGAATATTTTTTGTTTAAATCCAGTTGGATGTTAATGTCTAAAAATCTGATGTGTTACACTCACATGACTTTCTCTACTCTTGTACAAACTATTTTTACAAACGCTTATTCTCCATATGCTTCATGTTAATGGAGATATCGAGATGTCAATTTAATTGATAATTTTCTTGTAGATGCAAGGGGAATATGGTAGGTTTTAAGCGATAGTCAAATATTTTAACGCTGGTGGCTATGTGGCGCATTCCATTCTCTTTGCATGTCCAGGACATAAAAAAAATTAATAACGAATTTGAGAAAAAGTATAAGTATTGGAAAATTTAAGGGAATAACAAGCAATAGCTCGAAAATGGTTCACTCAACAAAAGAAATGTATATGACATAAATTGTGTATTTTAACGCGATCTACATTTTTCGTGTAGTAAAATTTTGTCTATCTCTTATGGTTTACCAGTTATGAAAACGTCGTTCATAATGAAGAATACTTTTGGAGACATTCCCAGAAAATTCGAGATATACATTTTATTTGTCATGACAATATCTTAAACATATGATATTTTAATCAAAATCGTTAGAGCCGTTTTTGAGAAAATTAAAATTTTCGAAAAATGTTCCATGTAAAGGGTAGTCTGGGGTGGAGGGATTTTCTTGAAAACCTTCGTGTCGCATCTCTGAAAGATACTGAACCTAAATACCAAGTTTGGTGTTTATCCGACTGTTCGTTTTTGAGTTATGCTGTTCACAGACACACAGACAGACAGACACACAGACAGACACACACACGGACATGTTTCCAAAAATGCTTTTTTTGGATTCACTGAGTCTCAAAACATGTATTTCCGGTGAAATCTCGGTATCGAAATTTTGGGTGGAATACAATACTTCCCCTACTTACTATACGTAGTAGAGAAAGTAAAAATGACAGAACAGTTGATAATCTGACATGTCAACTTTGTGCTTATGAAAAAGTACTGTCAATTGCAGGAGCTGAACCACCATTTCAAGATGTACTTGCAGCAGGTACATCAAGACAAAACCTTTTGAGAAAGCAGCATAAGAAAATTACCTGCAACTACTGTAAGAAGCCAAATCATGTAATTAAGAAATGTCGGAAATGCATAGCAGATGGAAGACCACTGAAACCTCAGAAGACTGATGCAACAAAATCTTCAGGTTTTTCAAATAGAAATATAATCCATATGGTTCTTTTTACGATTACATTAGTTACAATGATATCTGAGTGTGACAACACCAAATGGTACATGGACAATGGAGCAACAAGTCAAATTATAAATAACTGTGAATTTTTCAAGACATTTGAACCCATTACTTTGGCTAACGGAGCCATAGTTGAAGCAATTGGCAAAGGGTACTATAGATGTTGAAGCAGTAGCAGACGGAAAATGGGTGAGATATTCCATGGGAGATATGCAGTATGTACCAAAAATTCAAAAGAATTTATTTTCAGTTCTTGCAGCCCAGGATAAACATCCTAAAAGTACATTCCTATCTACACCAGAAGGATGCAGGTTCAAAATTGGTCAAGATATAAAACTGCTGGGCACTCTGAATGTTTTGGAGACTTATTCAAGTTGGCTATGAGAGGAATCAAACCTTCATTACCTGCTGAAGTGAATGTAGTCAGTAGAGAAAATTTACTTCTGTTGTACCATGAGAGGTTTGGATGTCAAAACGAAAAGACATGTAAAAACAGTAATGAAGAAAGACCTGAACATTGATGGTGAGATGGATTCAGAGCTGTATGAAGGATGCATATATGGCAAGGCTCACCGACTTCCTTTTGGTACTACGAAGAGAGCACTGCAGCTGGGAGAGCTAATTTACACAGATGTTTGTGACCCATTACAGAGATCTGTATCACACTATTGTTATTTTGCACTTTTCAAAGACAGTTTCTCTAAATTTCATAGTCTATTTTATTAGAGAAAAGTCAGAAGTTGTTAATAAACTAAGTCAGTTTATAGCTGAAGTAAAGACTGCTGGACATACAGTTAAAGGGACCTAGGACAGATTATATGATTTTCTATAATTTTTTTTCAATCTTTTTAAAATTTTGTATGTTGGTTTCCCTCATTCTAAATAGTATTATGTGTAAATTTCAATAACATTGATGAAGTAGTTTTTCAGATATGAGTTATTTTCTGTTTTTCATATCATGATATTTGAAAATTATGAAATACTCCTTGCGGGACAAATTTTATTTTTCATCAGTACCACTTTGTCACATTAATATTTGAACTCCTAACAAATTATCCTAGTATTATTTTTTCATTTTGTGCTTTGAATAACAAATTATTAACTATAATCATTAATGCAGATATTACAGCCTAAAAAGTAAAAATTGTTAGGATTAATAGCCCACTGTGTCCAAGTTTTACGTAGTAGCCCAAAAATGATACTCAACTTCTTTAGACAGAACAGTAGAACTATTATGCCAAGTTTCATGTAAAACTAAGGAAAACTGTCCAGCATGGGACATTTGACATATTGAAAAATGTCGTTCCGAGAATACTTAAATTTTATATTGAAAACCTTTATACAGGCTAATGTACTCGGTGTAAAGGGTTAAAATTGTCCAGAACCATAGCTCTTTCCCTCCTCCTTCTTCTTAGCTTCCTCTGATTGCAATTTCAACACCCTCTTCTTCTTTCTGGTGGACTTCTGCTGTTGTAATGTGGTTATTTTGAACTCCTCTCTTCCTCTTCTTGGGCCTAGCTTTGTCACAAATTATTTGAGCTGCTTTTTTTGCCTCTGAGAGTCGAGGTCTATCATTTTTTAAAAATGCTGTCTTCATATTTTCACCAGTTTTGATACCCATTTTTTGCATAACTTTAAGCCTACCACTACATCCTTCAAAGATATCTAATGAGGTGAGGTGTATTATTCTTGGAGTAAGAATAAAAATAAAAAAAAAGTTTGTTACTTTGGAGCGCGAACCTCTGACTATGCAACGTAACCATATCATGTCACAATGCCTTAACATGCTTGGCCATCTGAACACATGATAGTTGCAGCATTGCCTAATATTGTATGTGATTTGTTTCAAACTTAAAAGTGTAAAATTCATATGTGCATCCAATCGAAACCCGTCAGATTCAACCATGCCGTCACACCACTTGCTTTAGTTGGGCCCTCCCCATCCTTTACCATAGTTTCAATTGAATGCAGAATATGCATTTTACTGGGCTTCGATCCTACGATCCTTGGTTTTGATAGGTTAGCTACTCCTATCATGCCTTAGACTGCATGGCCATAAATCCCGATGTTGAAGTCAAGTTGCAGATGGAAGCACATTACAGTGTATAGGAGAATGTTCAATGCATGCGCTAAAATTTACCCCATGTCAATTGAGTCTGTGTTCGTTCAGAAATTCTAAGTGAGAGAAATCCTCTAACTCATTGTGCACAAGGTTGTGGAAGATGGGAGGCGTGACCTTGCACTGCCATATTTAAATGACCAATTTAAAGGGCTTACTAACCGTGTAACATACCATGTTATATATATATATATATATATATATATATATATATATATATATATATAATTTTAAAGCTAAGGAGTTGTACTTTTTATAGATTAGAAAACAAAAAATCAATATTTTTGCAGAAATTCACTTCCCGGTGTCCTTAATCCTGTACCCATCCTCTTGGCACACTGACTATGGTGCAAATTTGAATGAACTTTTGGAAAGAAAGTAACTATTTTGCAAGCGAGAACAAAAATAAGCGTGGCAGGCATTTAAATTTCCGTGCATGGTTTTTAAAAATGCCTGCCAAACCCTTTAAAAAGGTTTTTATCACCATCAAATGCATTTAAATGTTTGACTAACATTATAAAGAGTTAATTTTTGCAGAAATCAAATAAGTGAAAATGTTGGCCATTTTGACTAAACAATCTGTCCTAGATCCCCTTAAGCAGCTTTTAAGTGTTTAAGTGATAATGGAGGAGAGTTTGACAATAAACAAGTGAAAGCAATACTCGAGAAGGAAGGTATAATTCACCGCCTTACTATACCATATACTCCCGAGCAGAATGGTGCTAGTGAGAGAGAAAATCAAACTATTTTTGAAACTGCTAGAGCTATAATGCACTCACATTGAAACATTCCTCAGCCATTTTGGGCAGAAATGATCATATATTTTAATTTGAACAGGACCTTCTGGTATGTGTAGTATCTCCACCAATGATTTGTTGTACAAGAAGAAGCCTGGTTTGAAACACCTATGAATAATAGGATCAACATGCTATGTTCATGTTACAAAACAGTAAAGGAAGCAAATGGATAGAAAAGCAATGAAAGGCATTCTGATTGGCTATAATCATGTTGAAGGTTATTGAATGTGGTGCGAAGAAAATAATAAGTTAATCAGATCATGTGATGTTAGTTTTGAAGAGAAAGTAATACAGAGAGCTTTGAATTGTCCTGTAAATTTTAAGCTTCCTAAACAACTTGAAGATTTGGAGGAACATCAAGTTAAGATCAAGCTTGAAATTAAAAAAGTTGAAGAAGAAGAAGAAGAAGAAGAAGAAGAAGAAGAAGAAGAAGAAGAAGAAGAAGAAGAAGAAGAAGAAGAGCAGCTTTGTGACATTGAAGGAGAATTGCTGAAAGAAGCTGAAAATGAAAAAGCACAAAAAATATTACAGATGACTGAGCAACCAAAGATGCATGATCGTTCAACACTCCAGCCACCAAGGAAATTTCAAGACTATGCAATGACTTCATGACTTTCACAGAACTGGAAACATACCAAGATGCAATGAATTCAGTGATGTAGACAGCTGGAGAGAAGCCATGAATCGGAAGATGATTGCACATCAAGAAAATCAAACATGGATTTTGGATACATTACCTCTAGGAAAGATGTCCATCCATGTAAATGGGTCTACAAAATGAAAACCGATACTAATGGACCAATTGACAGTTATAAAGCAAGACTGGTAAGTAAAGGTTTGTCACAAGAAAAAGGTACTGATTATGACTGAATATCAACCATTCGAATACTATTTAGCCCTACAGTAGGCGCATGGTTGACACTTGTCACATGATGATGTTTGATTGCTATTATTGCCATTATCTTTGAACTTGAAACTTTCCCGCTCGTGGTACCTTTCAAGAAGCATTGTCATCACCTGTGTGCGGCAGTTGGATTTACAATTTCGAAGTTATAGGTCGAATGTACAGCCTTAAAGTGTGCTAGTTGACAACTGTACCCCACGAGCCCATTTACGTAACAAAGTGAGGTAAGTTTGCCACGTTTTTTTCTTTCAGTATGACTGAAAATATTCTATTGATTCTACTTCTATACTGAAGTTACTTTTAAGTTTTATTATGAATTAAATAAATGGATTCATTTTATTAATTAATTAATTAATTAATTAACTAATTAATGTTTAAAGATTTACATTACATTTCTAGTCCGCAAAGATTCCTTGTATGCTCCACGTATATGAGGCTTTGAAAATCAAAAACAATGCTATGTTTTATCCTGAATATAATAATTGATGTAATTCATTAGTTTTATTCATTAAGTTTCAGACATTTTTACACTGCAGTTCTAGACTGACGTTTCACACACATGGCCAAGTGAAAGAAGAAAAGAGTAGAAGCCTCATCAAATCCTAATGTTTGGTTGAGGTGATTTGAAGAAGATTTAAAAGATGATAAGATGGAAACTTATGTGGGCACACAGCAGAAGGTCCTTACAAGAATAGCATCTCTCCAACAGATTAAAGAGGCTGGTGGAGCCAGTGATGGGGACTCATTGAAACGTTACAGGTGACAACTGGTTTAGCAGCATTCTATTGGCTACAAATCTACTGCAAGAAAAGGGACTTGCATATGTTGGTACACTGAGAGAAAACAAAAAAGAAATTCCCAAAGAGTTTTTAGCCAATAAGCATCGCCCACAATATTCTACTTTGTTTGGTTTTCAAAATGATTGCACACTGGTTTCTTAGTGCCTTAAAATAAACAAAGCAGTCCTCCTGATATCTACCTTACATCATGATAATTATATTCATGAAGATCTGGGGATGCCATGAAACCAGAAATAATTTCATTTTATAATTTGACAAAAATTGGGGTGGATTTACTTGATCAACTCATTAAAAACTCAGACATTTCTAGAAACACTAAGAGGTGGCCTATGGCTGTTGTTTACAATTTGTTCAATATATCTGCAATAAATGCATTATGCCTATACCGAGCAAGCATTGTAGCCACAAAAACAGTGAAAAAAACACAGTTTTTGCAGTGATCGGCCTGGAACATGATAAAATCTCAAGTTCAGTATAGGTCAACAATTCCTCAAATTCCCATTGAGTTAAGAAGACATGCATGTGTTCTGCTGGGTATCAAACCAAGAGAAGTGACGGATGATTCCAGAGCCTGTTGCCATGAATGTAGAAGAAAAAAATAGACTGTACTACCATAAACTGGTACCATAAGTGTAAACTGCGGATGAGTGGTGATCATTTACGTGATGTATGTTTGAAATGCTTTTAAAATGTCAGATATAATTTATTTTTTCCTGTAAATCATTTTATGTGTTAGGTAATACCTGCAATAAAATAATTATCAGCCATAACATACATTCTTTGGTATAGTTCAATAAAATTATAAAATAATATTGGGTGACACATGTCAACCATGCGCCCTAACAGATAAGTAGAAAACATGTGCCTTCTGTAGGGTTAGTGTTGCAGCAAAGGAAAATATGAAACTAGCTCAAATAGATGTACCAACTGCTTTTCTTTAGGCGAGTTGAAAGAAACCATATATGTGTATATGAAGCAGCCTGAGGGGTACAATAATAATTCTGGTAAAGTTTGTTGGTTAATAAAAAACTTATATGGTCTGAAACAGGCACCACACTGTTGGAATGAGAAGTTCACAAACCACATTATTGGGTTAGGATTCCAAAGAAGTGAAACTGATCCTTGTTTGTTCATCAGGCAGAGAGGAACTACAAAAGTTTTCTTTGTTCTTTATGTGGATGATGGATTGATTGCAGCTGATGATGAGAGTAAACTTCAAGAATTCATAAATGACCTAAGGAAAGAATTCAAAGTCATTCTTGGGCCTGGAAATTAACAGAAGCAAAGATGGATCCATTGAAGTGAGCCAGGGACATTACACAGAAAAATATTTTGCAGCAATTTGGCATGAGCAAATGCAAATCTGTTAGTACTCCAATCATTAAAGGTATTTGGATGGATACTCCCTTAATCAAAAGTTCCATTACAGACAAGTTGGAGCTCTTATGTATTTGATGTGTGGAAGCAGATCTGATATTGCCTATGCTATTGGAATAGTATCTAGAGATCTTGAAAAATCAATTGACCAAGATGTAAGTAGAGTCAAAAGGAATTTTTGATATCTGAGAGGCACAACTGTGGTATTGTCTATAAAAACAATATAAACAAAGGTGCCTTGAAATGCTACAGTGATGCTATTCTGGAGGTGATCCTATCACAGGACGTTCTACTTCGGGTGTACTGTGCCTTTACTCTGGTGGACCTATTACTTGGATGAATCAGCGACAATCCTCAGTTGCAATTTCTACCACAGAAGTTGAAGTTGTAGCAGCCAGTGAAGCAGCACAAGTAATTGTATGGATATAAAGGCTTTTAACTGAACTAGATCAGTTAAAAGATGTAAGGCCTAGTCTTCAAGTACATAATGAAGCAGCTATTCATTTTGCATAGAATCCAGAGTTCCATCGAAGAATGAAGCATATTTGTATAAGGCACTTTTTTGTTCGGGAGTTAGTAGCGGTGGTGAAATTAAGATTTCAAGAGTACCCACAGATGAACAACTTGCTGATATCCTAACCAAGCTTTTGCTTACTGTACATTTAAAACTGCTATGTAACAAAATAGGTGTTCGTAAGTTATTGAATAAGGGAGAGTGTTGATGCTTGTTATTTATATCAATAATTATTCAGTAACTTAGCACATTTCTAAGTTAGCTACATTTTTAGCTAATAGATTTATACACATTGATGTCTTTTTGTTTATATCACTATGGAACATAATAGAGTGTGTAACTAAGGGAAGATAACTAACCAAACAAACAAGTTGTTCCTCTTCATACAATGTAATAATGTTGTAGTTAAGTGTAATATAGTCCTTCCAAAATAATAAAGGCTTTTTCAACAAATAATGAAGAATCACAACAAACCCCATGTTAATAATGTATGAGACTATGACTACATTCAGAGTTGCTGTTTAACTGAACTAAACATTTATTCATCTGAAGAAAAAATTGTTCCACATCTGAAAAAACTTCTTTGAGAACAAGAATACATTTCATGGTGTGCTTACCCTCACAAAAGTAAAGGAGTAGAACTTTTTTATGACGTAGTTAATTTGAAAACTCCTGGGTGATGACTAAGGAAGGTCTGTTAAATTCTGAATGGAGAGATATGTTGAAGATGAATGCTATGGTTGCTCCAGTAATCCCTCCCTGGTGTCTCACCAGCACCTACATTGCAGACACCTTCCACATATGCTAGGAAGCTATCTAGGGATGAGTTACTGAGAATCAAGAGACATAACACTATACGCATGATGCTGGCAAATTCCCTCTGAATTAAAGGTCTGGAGGTACATGAAGAGTTTCACTGCCCTGCTGACAACAGCAGCAGTTGTCAAATTGAGATTATTGTGATTAACCATTCAAAAGCAAGAGCTGAAATTATAGATCTAACCACAAGATTCAAAATATCAAATACCAAATCTTTGGAAGTTGACACAGAAAAGAAAAGCATATATGTAGAGGTTGCGAACAAAACCTGTGATTTCCACAAAAATTAAAAATTGAGTCTTTTATGATTTTGGTAGCTTTAGATAGGCAGCAATCAGAATTTTTAACTGGCTTTATTAAAAAAACAGTCACTTACATGAAAAAAAACAGCATAAACGTAGTACTTTCAGTCAAAACTGGATAATTCCATAGCACGTAAGTGATAATTCTCTATTTATTTGTTTTGCAACAAAACTGACAATTCCATGGTATTACACACAGGTTTTCATTCAAAAATGGTTATTCCCTTGTGCTTGTAAAGCCTTACTTTTCTTACTTCAATTATTGTTACTGTGCAGGCACCTAATTTTTTCTTGTTGATGAAATCATATCAGCAGACCTCACTGCTTTTCCATGCGTGAACTACTCAAATAGACTCAATAATGAAAACAAACAGGATGACTCAGTTGTTAATTGTATTTCAAATGTAACCCCATCAGCATCCAAGAGTGCCATCACACTGGTTATTTTACTTGCACCCTCCCTGTCCTTTATCATGGATTTAGGAATACCAAATATGTTCTACAGATCCAAGTTGATATTTATTAAAAAGGTGAATAAATAATAAATGTTTGTATACATTATCACAATTTGCTATCACAGGTTGTGTTTTATTGGCATGTTTTTAAAATCTACAATACATTCAACCCCTTATAGCATGATGTACCATATATGATACAGATGTGTTTTTTTTAAGTTTTTAGGATTTTTAATTGCCTTTTTTTCTCATTTTATATTATATTACCCTTCAACAATACAATACAGGTGTTTATAGCTGTTTTATATCGTAAAAATATTTTCTTTTTAATAATAAGAAAACAAAATCCATGCAACAGCAGTCAAATATTTTTCTAATTCTGTCGAACAAAACTGGACATTTTCAAAACTTTTTTTGCTTGTAAACTGTAAACAAAAAGTTATGAAAAATTATTATTGATACCATGACATCAAGGGATTTAACACGCAATAAGCATAAAAATATGTCACTGCCGAGTAAAGCAAAGCCTCATTATAGTTTTTTTCTGCTTCCTGGAAAAGAAACTATTTTGGAAATGACCGGTTTTGTTCGCAATCTCCTTATGAGCCCACAATACCATATTTTTTATACAAATACAAATTAAAGTTACTGGTCTTCTTTTCCAATCATATGGTAGGTACCATTTTAAAATTTGTTGTCAAATGGAAAGACTCCTACATAATTGATAAGTGATTACAGACTAACATTGTAATCTGCATTATAAAACATGCAGTTGTCAATCTTCAAAACCATTTAGATGTATTAGAAGTTCTTAACTCTGCTCCTCTTTATTGCATCTATTTTCCCATTTAAATTATATTCAATTTATAAATTATTTCAAGATGGACAACTAATGTACAACTTTTGTATTCTGCTTGAAGAACCTATTTTAATATATCTTTCTTGTTAAGAATTTTTGTATGTTATGAATCTGACCCCATTTTGGGTCAGATTCTTAAATAAAAATAATTTCTGCCCATTTCATACAATGCATTCTCTTCCACATTCAGATTTAAAATGGTTTCCACCATTTCCTTCATTTTGTTGCTGCATTTAAGTGGAAAATTTAGAAGAGTGTAAAGAAATAGGTAATTCCACTTTGGTCAAAAATGTGTTATTGATATATATAATTCTCCATGATGAATTTTACACCCTGAAAGCAGGTAAGTCTAATTCAAAGCAATTGCAGATATGGAACTTCGAAAGAACAAGTGGGGCATCAATTCACCTGCCTATCACTTAGCCAAATGGTTAAATAAAAACTACATACTTTCCCAAGATTTGAAAGTCTGAACATAAATAGCTCAGTAGAACTGGTTTGTAACATCAAAAAATGGAATACCACCAAATGGCATGTTAGTTTCTTTCAACGTCAACTAGAACAAAATGATGAGACGAACAAAGGTACAAGCCTAGTGAAAGTTAAAATAACTATTCTTGTCTATAAATATAATGTTAACCTTATAACGGTAGGGAGGTATTCGATTTTGTACAAAATTACACCTGATTTGTTTCATTTTGTATATAATTTGTCTTTATTTTATTTTAAATGTACTGTATTCTATGTAATACTTATGTATATATGTAACTATATTGTACATTTCCTTGACACGCATATAGTATGTCTCTATTTTATTTCAAATGTTCTATATTCTATGTAATATTTATGTTTATATGTAATTTTTGTACATTTCCTTGACATGTTCTATGTTCACAAGTCTTTATGGCTGCTAGAGAACTCACAGAATGCAATCCAATCTAATCTAATCTCCTTATTCCTAAGCATTCCCGCAACCAAGCTCATGCAATGCTGTCATCAACGGTAGAATCAATAGCTCTAAAGAAGGAAGAAATCAAGGAATACTCAAAGTCCATAAAAATCAGTACTGATCAATCTTACCTCGCCTTTAAAGGAAAATACTGCTAGTCTAAAGGAAAAGGTCTCACCATAGGAAGACCCCAATCACCAATCTTAGTCAACTTTGTTGTGAGCTACTTTGAAACCAAGATCAAAAGATCATTCCCCCACATCTTCAAAATGTATTTCAGGTTTGTCAACAATGTCTTTGCAATATTCGACAGAAAATTAGCTGAAGATACACTCCAACTCTTAAACATGCAAATCCAGGAAAAATATTTCACCAGGGAAACCAAGTAAGAAAGCATGCTTCCATTTTCAAATCTTAAGATTATAAGGGTCAATAAGAAATTATAATTTGGAATTTTCAAAAAATACACCCATATAGATAACCATGTCACAGCTAAGAGCTTCAACCTAACCAGTCATAAGCATGCAATCATTCACAGTTTACTATACAGACTAATGAACATTGCCAAGAACAAAATAGAATAGAAAAAATCTGATGTAAATTCACATGACTTTCTCTACCCTCTACCTTTATTAGTCGGTATACAAACTATTCTTACTAAAGCTTATTTTTCTGTGTACTACTTCTAATCCAAATAAACCTTTGCAAAAATAAATTCATTACACATACATTATAAATACAAAAAGAACAGTGATAGTCAAATATTTAAGAACTGGATGCTATATGCTGGCCTTAAAATTTCATACTGTTTCCGTGCAATCACAACACAATCAGAAACAACTGAAAACTGAGTTTAAAAGAATGACAAGTATTAAACAATCTTAGAAATGGCTTATGCCACAAAAAAAACTTATTTTAAGTAAATTGTGTGTTTTAAAGAGATCTACATTTTTTGTGTGGTACATTCTCATCTATCGCCTAATGTTTACTAGTTGTACAAGATGATACAAAATTCCTTCAGAATGAAGAGGACTATCTAGACTATTTCCAGAAAATTCAAATTATACAGTTTATTTGTTATGTAAATATCTTTCATATACAGTATTTTAATCAAAATCATTATAGCCATTTTTTAGAAAATCAAAATTTCGAAAAATGTTCCAAGTAAAGGGTAAGTGGGGTGGGGGGATTTTCCTGAAAATCTTCATGTTGTATCCTTGGAAGATACTAAACCCAAATGCCAAGTTTGGTATTTATCCGCCTTTTTGTTTTTGAGTTATGCTGTTCACAGAGAGATACACAGACAGACAGACAGACAGACAGACAGACAGACAGACACATGGACATGGACATGTTTTCAAAAATGCTTTATTTGGATTCAGGGTACCTCAAAACATGTGCTTACAGTGAAATCTCGTATTGAATTTTTGGGTGGAATGCAATACTTTCCCTACTTATTACACATATGTAGTAGAGAAAGTAAAAAAAAAACTTACCCAGATAATTAAAACTGCTATCGAATTTTTGGGTGGAATGCAATACTTCCCCTACTTACTATACGTAGAAGAGAAAGTAAAAAGAACTTACCCAGTTAATTAAAGCTGCTAAGAATAATGGCTTGAACAAAACAGTAGTTTAAAAGGAAACTTAAAACAATAGTAAGAAAGCAAATGAGCAGCCACAGTCATTCATGCAACAGAAAAAAGAAGACTAAACAAAATTCAATGCACCCTCAAATTTTGCAGTAATTTCTAAAGATCTTCAGAGAACATGACAACATCTTAGCTCCACAAAACAAACACAATGTCAGAACCCTCACAAAATCCAATAAGTTAGAAAAGATACCTCCACCCAAGAAAACAGGAATTTACAGAATGAACTAAGAAGACTGTAAAGAAAGATACATAGAAGAAAGGAAGGAAGGGAGGGAGGGAACAAAGGAGGGAGGGAGAGAGGGAGAAAAAAGAAAGTAAGAGGAACCAAACTGAAGTAAAATTGAGATACATAAAAAACAAAACACCTTCCTATCAGTAATGATTCATTACAATGATAACAGCTTTAGTTACTTTTTTATGACAGATTAATTTAATTCTCAGAGAAAACAGCAGTAGCTTGACACCTCTGGAATGAAAATAAGAAAACAATGTACACCTATAACTGTGTGCAACCACCATAGAGAACTAGACATCTGTGAGATGTTTTATATGCTACAACACAAAACAAAACTAATGAACTCTGAAATCCTGCTAAAGACAACCCCATATGCAAGTTCATCAACTGGCCAACAGAGGGTTTCAATGAGCCTACAGAAGATAGCTGCAAGTCTAACAATTGAAGTCTACTGATGATCTAGGCAACATTGCCCACAAAACACGATTTGAATTGAATTTGTTTATTTAGTGAAGCAATTCAAGCATTTATTTGACTCACATTGTGATTTAGCAATAATGTGGAACATAGTTTGAAATAAAATTGTTGGTATGTCAACTGTGCTAATTTTTCATATTAAACAAAAAAAAATGTTTATGTCCAATTACTTAAATATTGTTGCCTTGTTTCTTCATTTTAGTTGCTAGGTAAGCCAAGCAAGTTAAGTTAGTCATTTTTCCACATCTACACTGTTATGTCAGAATAAAATAACCAAACTCTGTGCTTCAATATTTACACAGAAAACAAATACTGGACCTATAAATTATAACTTTATATTGAAAATAGTTGATCAGCAAATCCTCAACAAATAAGCTCACCAAATCATGCAACTGATAATATAAACATCCTGCCATGTGTAACATCCATAGAGAAGACAGAAATGAAAGTTTTGTAGTTTCAGTATGGAAAGGTGTTATATTGCACATATGGTCCATTTCTAGTTCTAAGAAACAAAGTCAATGTGATAGCAGTTTTTAAGAGGCAGCAAAATAAAGAATTTTATCTGCGCAAAAAATTTTGATCATAATAAAACTGTTTTTTTATGAGATTAAAAACAAATTTCCTACAACTGAAATTTTTGTTTCATTCTGTTAATTGGTTCTTATTAGCCAATTCCTACATATCTTATCAATGGATACTAACTAGAAAATTCATAATTTGATCTAATTAAAATTGATCACAAGGCTTTGAGAATTGATAGAGGTAGGTATGTATGGTGAGAATAAATATGAAAAGGTGTATGCAAAATTTCTCAAAAACTTAAATACCTAGTATAAAAATATAGTGATTCACCCTGATGTTGAATTGGTCAGAAGTCCTGTTGTATCCGGGAAGTACTATATAGAAAATTACAATCAGGACTAAGGACATAGTAGGTATTAAATTTCGTGATTTATGCAGATTTGCTCAAATTAAACCTTAATATTGTTAATATGTTACTGAATTTACAACACAATTTATCTAGATAAGTTCTACAACCTTCACGACTTAGACTTTGTCTTATCTTTAAACTCACCTTTAATCTTTTTACTGATGTGCTTAAACTTAGCTGTTTTTTGATAATTATGACAGTATGTTACCTTTAGCAGCTTTAGTGTAAACAATCTTTCTGTTGAAATCATTTGTAAAACATTTTTTCCTCATTATATCCACTTCTGATTTTATGACTTGGTTTTGAACATTACATTTTATGCGCACTTCTGTGATTAGTTTCAAAAACCTATCTCTGAGCTCTTGGTTCTTGAATTCAAAATTTTATTCATTTATTCTCTTAAATAGATTCTAGGTAGAAACATATTCTATGAAGATTGTTTGTTGCAGCTTCTGGAACTTCCTTCTTTGTTTCTCAACATTTACTTTTGCAAACAATTATACAGTGAATATGAGAGAGAGAGAGAGAGAGAGAGCGAGAGAGAGAGAGAGTGTTGTGTGTGCATAGGTATGTGCAGGTGGTTAATTACTGGATGCTGTTTAACTACTGTGGTCCTTAGCGTCCCATTCTATATTGGGCATGAAAGATCACAAATTTTGCTCAAAGGCCTCTGTCAGGCTTGAGGTTCTTGTATGTGCCATAACTCTATGACAAGGGACCATCAGTTTTACTTCCCTTTCGAAGGAAGCGATGCTAAGGATTTTTATGCCTGAAAAAAATCCATCGTCCTCTGCTGGGTTTGAACCCATGACCTCAGGAACTAGAGGCTAGCAAAGTACCTCTATACCACGGAGGACAACATCTATACCTCGTGTGTATTGTGAGAAGTCAACAAACAATCTCAAAATGTCAATAATGTTGCCTTGGAAATAGAACACCAATAATCAATAATGATCTAATAGCATTCCTAAAATCCTCAACCAAGTGCTTTTCAGGGATTTTCCCCTGAGCCCAAATTATAGCTGAATTAACAAGGTACTGGCATATAAAGATAACTTATAGTGTCAGAAAAACAAAATGAATTGAAAGTAAGAAAACTGGTTCTCCAGGCATATAAAAGTGCAACATTATCATGTGCTACACTCCAACTTAGGTCATCCAGCCTCTCCACATTGTACAGTAGCATTTAAACAATAAGTAATCTGTAACAGCTCACTCATAACAGGGAAGTGGGAGAAAATTTTGCCAGGTTGTGTGAAAGTTAATAAACAGTATGAAAGAATGTGCTATGGTATAGTATATGGAAACATACTACTTCTCAAAGTTCAACTTGTAAGTGAAGGGAAAGGAGGGTGATAGTACTTTACTGGCTAGAGCAATAGCAAAGGAGAGGTTGCTATTGAGATCACATTGGAACATGCCCCTCCAGTAACTGTCACAAGTCACCTCTTTTTTAAAATAAACTGTAGTTCGTGTGGAGACCTATACCTTCCACTCTCTTTCATATTCACAATCCTGATTCGGCAACCTTGGCTTAATGTTGGGAATTATGAGCTTGGAAAGAACTTACTAATGAAAACCATCAGGAATGTTTTGAAGTTTACTGGGATATTTTTAATAATAAAATTATGGCAATCAGTATCAAACAAAATAAATAAAGTTAAATCTCCCCTTTTGGACTTCAAGCCAATGCCTGGGGTCAGATGTCTGTCAGGAGCAGACAGACCTGGATAGAACCAGGATGGATGATCAGCCCGAAGCCTGGTAATGAGAGCGAGGAAGGAGATGACATGAAATGACAGTGAAATGGATGAAAGGAAAGGTAATTATGTAGCAGTTGGTGGAATGCATGGTGAGGGAAACTGGAGAATCTTGAGAAAACCACCTAGATGCTGCTTCTTCCACCACAAATCCCACGTATGTTTCCCTGGGATCAAACCCGGGCTGGGCTGCCTTAGTGGGAGATTTACTGCTGGAGGAATTGAAGGAAGATTAATGGAATGAATTCTTATCAGTACCTTGAGATAATATTTAGCTTAAAATTAAAAAACAATTGCAATGAAGCTTTAAGTTTATGTTTAAATATTTTAATCAAAAGGAAAGTATTCAATCTATTCATAAAGATGTAAGTTTCTAAAATAGCTTTTCAATGGATGGACAAAACCAGATAAGTTTGCTTATGTCCTGAAGTACTCAAGACAGGGAAATGTAAGCATTTCTATTTGAAAGATCTTGTTAAAAGCATACATCTTCGTACATTCATTTTTTCTAAACTAATCTACAATTTTGGAGAGAGTTCTAAACTTTGTTTCCTTTCTCCTATAAATTTTAATTCTGGAAACTTACCTGACTTTTCATTCTTCTTACAAAAATGTATAACACAGTCAAAATGAAAAATAACAGTATCGGCAAGAAAGAAATGTCTCAAACTGACATTAATGTAGATCTTGGACATATGTATATATGGTATTAAATTCATATGTGAACATATTGTGGCATAAAGAATGCAATCACACTAACAGTATTGTTGTTATGGATGTTTTAAGAAATAAATCTAAAGATTATAAATTTTTAGGAGGTTTACAAAACACATTATCATCAATTCTGTACTGATTACAACCAAATTTTAAGTACATATTAACATTTGTTTCAAATTGTTACATGAAATTTTGCTGCCACAAATGCAGTGGTCGATCTAAAAATCAAAACTTTTAAGAGGCTCACCATAAAAATTACCCTTAAATTTGTACCTGTTTCAATGAAATCTGAAACCTATCCACAAATTTTCTTCAAAACTTTAAATATCACATATTGAAATTGTGAGTGGATTGATGACACTTTAGTTTCACTTACTAAGCTTTTACTCAGAACATGTTTTGAAGATGTTCATCTCCATTGCCAGCTGTATATCCAATGGTGTCTGGAAGGGGATCCCCTACTTTAGTGCTAGTCATACTGTCATCTAGCTTTCTAGTGGGGAACTGCACTATATCATCAATTAATAGAAATTCAAAATTAATTACTCTGTGTACATTTTTGATGATGTGAATTTTTTCCCATACTGTGAGTTCTGCTGATGTTTTGGCAGGTTTTAAAAGATTTATTTCCTGTTTAATGTTGTGCTCTGTTGACCAAAAATGATGAGCTTCTGCAGATTTTTCTGTTTGCTTAAGTTTTAAATTTCTTAGATATTCCTTTAGTCTGGTTTGTATGGAGTAGCACAAGAATCAGTCCCCTTTGTTTTATACATAAAGCACATTTATTTGTATTAAATTAGTATACCAATGGTACACAATTATTCGCATAATCTGGAAAAGTTTCCCTAGTAGATAACATGTTCAATATGACTGCAGTTCTTACCTCATAATCTCTTGCAAATGAACGCCTGCATTTGTCACCATATCCTCAGATAGTGATAGCTCAACTCCATGATGTGATCTCTGATCTGCATACCATTTCCTGGCCTTCTTTGGAGGAGAACTTTCTCCTTTAAGAATCCACACAAAAAGATATCACATGGGTTAATGTCTGGGCTATGAGGTGGCTACATTTTGCCACCCTCATGTCTTTCATGAAACCAAGGCAACATGACATGAGAATAAAATATCTCTTGCAGGAAACTGAGAATGGTGTTTGTAGTATGTGGGTGGACTTAATACTTCAGGAACCACTGCATTTGTATAGGGAGACTTGTTGCTAAGAGCTGAGGGATAAAGCTGCTTACCAACATGGCTTTGTATCAGTCTTTATTCATGGTTTTATCGAAGAAAAATGGACCAATGATTCTGTGGTTGAAAATTGCTATCCACACATTAACTTTTGCCCCATAAGTCTCTTCTTCATGGAATGTGTGAGAATATTCTCTCACCCAGAATTGAATCTTTTGTCAGTTCACAATATCATTCAGATGAAAGTAGGCCTCAGCTGTGAACCATGTGTTGTGAAGTACAAGCCTCTTCTTCCACTGCCCATAATGCATATTGTATACTCAGCCCCTTATCTCTTTCTGTAAGTTTATGTATTATGATGATTTTGTATGGCAACAATAAGTGCAGATCTGAATGTAGAATTCTTTGAATTGACTGACAAGAATTGCACAACACAGCAGAACCTCTCCTTGTTGATTAACCAGGACTTCTAGTCAAGGCCATGTAAACTGCCTCAATCTTTCCAATAGTATGATGGAACATGGTCTTTTTCCTCTAACACAGAATGAATTTCAATTTGTTCGAAAAGTGTCCATAAACTTCCTATTTGCAAGGAGCCAACCTTGTACCAAAGTGAACAGAAAACGTCTCTGTATCTCCACCACACTCTTTGTTTCCACAGAAAACAATACAACTTTCACCTTTTATTGAATAGTCAACCATCCTTTCTCCACCATTTCACAAATTCGAGTGTTTGTGTAGTGCTATGGCAACTACCAGCTTATGATGGCATCTATAGAATTTTCCACAAACCTCAGCTTTCACTTGTGTAGTCTGAACTTAGATTATACAATATTATCATTTTAATACAGTAATTAAATGGTATGACATTCCGCTAGGTTGTAGGTTTCTGTCAGTTTTTCCTATGTATACTTCATGGCAGTCTTCACAATTAACCTGGCAAATCCCTGATTTCTTGGTGTTCAGAATAGTGTTCTCTTAAAGGATGATGAAGTAAATTTCTGAGGATGTTATTGTACAAGACAATCTTATCAGTGAAATATCTCTGCTGTTGAGAGTGGTAATGTCCTTCAACTTCTTTTGTATTTTATAGTTTTATATTAGTTTGTCCACTATATTGTGTTGAATCCATTCTGTGTGGCTACTTTCAGAATATTTGATATTCCCTGTCATATTCATTTTCTTGGAGTGGTAAATTTATCAATCTGCAACTCAAGCCAGAAATATTGCATGTTGGTGTGATTTAGGATTGTGAGTATCATTTTTTATGTACTTGTCCAAGTGGGAGGGTTTTCTGTATATCCAAAATTTAATTTCTTATGGTGTCTCATAATTTTGAGAACTAGAAAAGATAACATCTGTGTTTTTCTACTTCCAAGATTAATTTAATGGTTTGGTCTCGCAAATTTTATAGTCTCAGGGCATCTTAAATTCTTCTTTGGTATGACAGAAAAAATGTCATTCATGTATCCCACCCAGACTTTATAAACATGTATGGAAAGGATTTTTTAGATAAATCTCTAGGTTGCTGATATACCTATAGGTCTGCTAAAAGTTCTGATTGGACATGAAGTTTTGCTTGACACATAAGTCTGTCAGTTTTATCAGTTCTTAAGAAGTTTGGTATTTGGCCAGTAGAAATCTCTGTGAAAAGTGATGTTACTCAAAACAGACAAAGATTTCTTCTGGTGGTATCTGAATAGCTTGGATTTTTTTGATTAATTCTGTGGAATTCTTTATGCTCAGGCTTTAACATTTTGCAAAAGAGTTGAACTTGTTCACTAGCCATCTGGCTATTGTGTATGTTGGTGCATCAATACTGTTTATTTGGTCCCATACTACTGTTATGTATTTTTGGTAGACAATAAATCTGTGGTAAAGTTGGGCTATTTCTAATAACTCAGCATACAAACAATTTTAACACCATCCATGCAGTGATTTATGAGTCATTTCATGTGTACATATGAAAGAATGCTCTGAACGAAGTGATGCAAATAGAGGTACTACAAGAATGCATTTAGAAAGAATAAAAGTAATTAAGCGAAAAATATGATGTGCAACACTCACAGCTTTCTTTAGAAATTCACATGTATACTTAATATTTATAATATATAATTCATATAAAAAGTGATGCTTCTGTCCATGTTATTTTATTCAAGGCAAATGTTTTCCTGGAAATTATGTAAAATTAAGAAATATCATCTCAGTTGCATGGAGAATGATGCAGTAATTTGTATCACAAATTACTTAAATGTAAATAATGATTGTAATATGAATATGCATTTTTATGTGACATTGATTTCAGATGTTTATTAATTGTAATTATTATTGGGAGATAAGTTTATACGGCTTTACTGAAACTGTCAATAATAACGCAATAATGCAGCGAGGGGGGTGAGCTGTTTATCATTATTGGGAACAAGGAAGTTACGTAATGTTCGCGCGTTTTTTCCGTTGAGAACCTTCTGGAATGTTTCCCTAAAAGAAATATGTATTCGTGGTTTTCATTGGATATTAAAATAGACGCTAATGTTGGCGCGTTTTATTAGCCAATAGTAATTCATTTATAATCTTTAGGCGTATCTTGATGCAGGCGTATAAATAGGGTAGGTTCGAGGTAGCTTGTGTGCAGTTCATCAAAATTCTTAGTGCAATACACGTTGTCTTAAGTTCGTCAGTTTGTCAAAATATTTGTATGAGATACGTCGGCTATAGATTCACAAGTTACGAAAATCTAAAGTATTATAAAGTTAATTATACACAAAGTTGAAATACATGAATTAAAAGTGATCAGTAAGAAGTATTATAACAGTTTCAGTTTGGCGAGTATCCAGATCAATATGTAAAAGTGATAGTGAACGTGTTCGACAATAAAAATTATAAAACAAATTTCTTCATCAGTGTAATTTTTGGATAAAAGATTCCTTTCTGTTTCACAACCTGTATTGAGACACATGTTCGACCCAAGATAAGATAATAGCTAGCCGGAGGACATTTGAAATGAATTATTTCAAAAACTGATACTAAGAACCGCAAATTGCTAACACTAGATGGAGCTACAAACCAAACAAATGAATGACGTCACAAGATGGCAACGCGTGAAGTAAACACACATACACAAACATCACAAGCATCAACATTATAAGTAATACCGCATCAAAGTGGCTCCCATACGTGGGGCAGTTAAAATTATGTAACCAAACAAAACAAAAGCAGCACAATATGAGATCTTCAAGTTCTAATAACTTACGCTACAAATATTACGTAAGCACAGATGCTCTCGCAAATTGGCACCCAGAACGTGGGGCACGATAACCAGGAAAGGAACACGATAACCAGGAAAGGAACACGATAACCAGGAAAGGAACACGATAACCAGGAAAGGAACACGATGACCAGGAAGGGGCAGAATTAACCACGAAGAAGTGAGATGACCAAAGGGGCGAATGGAGAAGTGAACTGAACTACAAGACGCAGATTCCATAAACAACAAAAGGGACGACAGACTACATGGATGATTGGACATCGTAATTCCGAGATTACAAGGCATCAGGGTAATTCAACTACAAAAACATCGAGACAACGTGGACTCATCATAACACAACGCAGAAGCGACATATAACCTAGGAGAGAGGGGCAGAAGCTGGACATCAATGAAACAGCAACAGACAGCATCACAAAGGTTAGAGTATTGTAATTTTTTTTTAGAAAACAAAAAAAACAATGGCTACTAATAATATTGAAGAAACAATGATGGAAAGGGATAATGTAACAGTTAGCTGTAATTCAATACAGGTTACAGAAAATAGCCCAAACTTTTTAGGATTTGAGGATGAAAATGTTAGTGCAGAAAGTGAGAATAGAATAGCAGGAAATGTTAATTTTGATGCTAGTATGATGATGGAAATGCTGAAAGATATTTTTAAGAGTATGAGGGAAGATATTGTTAAGACTAATGAGAAATTAGAACAAAACAGGGAAGATATGCAAAAGAGTTATAGGGAATTAAGGGAACATATTCGTAGGAGCTTTGAACAAAACAGGGAAGATATTGGTAGGAAAAATGAGATATTAGAGCAAAAAGTAGATAAAAGCAGGGAAGAAATTGAAAAGAAAGTTACGAAGCTAGATAGTAGTATGCCAAAAATGAGAGATGAAAATGAGGAAGTAATAGCAAGTGAGATAGGAGAAGTTTCAAAGAAAATGCTAGACATGAGCAGGGAAAGAGATAACAAAGAAAGTGAGGGTAATACTAAAAATGAACATTTGATTTAGAATGTACAGAGTCAGGTAGTAGAATGAGTAACATTCCAAGTGAGCTAAGAGAGATGAAAGAGGTCATGAATGTAGATGTGAATCAGGCGCAAGTTAATTTCAGAGGGGAGATATCAGAAATACAGGAGTCAGTAATGCAAAGAAATAAATTGTACCAAAATGTTCAAAATGAAAACTCCAGTCCAGTACAGTTTAGTACAGATTTGTCAGAGTACTCTCAGATTAAAGAGATAGTAGAAGAATTGAAAATGACAGTTGTTAAAAGATGTGTTGTTCAGGAAACTTTAGATTGTTTTAAAATGTTATCATGGGACGAAATTTCATATGAATACAAGAGGTTATTCATGAACAAAAATTTGAAGGTTAGGATACGGCTACGAGTAATGTTTAGCCACACACAATTTGATCCAGGAGGGTAAATAGCAATGAGATGTAAAGTAAATGCTGGATAGTTAAAGATGACTTGCAGAGAAATGTATTGGAACGTAAGAGGGTTAACTATTTATATATGTCATTTGAAAAGAGAAATAAATTATACAAAAAAAAAAAAAAAGGAGAAATGTTTAAAAAAAAAAAAAATTAAATTTTTAGTAACTGTAACAACATTTGAAAATTAAGAATGCAAAGATTGAAACTTAATATGATATTAAATTAAAATTACGTAAATACAATTCCAAGAGTATTGTTAAAATAAAGTACAAAATAACAAAAATGGGTAAAAATAATTAAAAACAAATACTTATGTAGCAAACAGAAAAGGTGAAACATTGTCTAGATTTAAGAGATGTAAATATATTTGTGTAGAGGGTGAATATTTTGGTAAAAATGTTAAACAATTACAAAAATCTTAAATGTATAAATTTTTGTTAACAATATAAAAAAAAAGCAAACCATTTTTTGAAACAGTCATTAAATAATTCAGGGTACAGTATTTGCTATAAAAAAAATTTGTAATGTCAGATTAATGTCAAAACACATTAAACCAGAGCCAGTAAGTAGTGGCAAGGTAGAGGAAAAACATATCGTGTGTTAAATGCGTGTGAAGTGTTAAGTGAAAGTGATAGCGCGTGTTCCAAGATTTAGGAGACTAAAAACACAATTATAAAATTTCCAAACAAGTTGTAAATATTTATAATTATGTTTCTAGTGGGGCATATGATGCAGTAATTTGTATCACAAATTACTTAAAAGTAAATAATGATTGTAATATGAATATGCATTTTTATGTGACATTGATTTCAGATGTTTATTAATTGTAATTATTATTGGGACATAAGTTTATACGGCTTTACTGAAACTGTCAATAATAGCGCAATAATGCAGCGAGGGGGGTGAGCTGTTTATCATTATTGGGAACAAGGAAGTTACGTAATGTTCGCGCGTTTTTTCCGTTGAGAACCTTCTGGAATGTTTCCCTAAAAGCAATATGTATTCGTGGTTTTCATTGGATATTAAAATAGACGCTAATGTTGGCGCGTTTTATTAGCCAATAGTAATTCATTTATAATCTTTAGGCGTATCTTGATGCAGGCGTATAAATAGGGTAGGTTCGAGGTAGCTTGTGTGCAGTTCATCAAAATTCTTAGTGCAATACACGTCGTCTTAAGTTCGTCAAAATATTTGTATGAGATACGTCGGCTATAGATTCACAAGTTACGAAAATCTAAAGTATTATAAAGTTAATTATACACAAAGTTGAAATACGTGAATTAAAAGTGATCAGTAAGAAGTATTATAACAGTTTCAGTTTGGCGAGTATCCAGATCAATATGTAAAAGTGATAGTGAACGTGTTCGACAATAAAAATTATAAAACAAATTTCTTCATCAGTGTAATTTTTGGATAAAAGATTCCTTTCCGTTTCACAACCTGTATTGAGACACATGTTCGACCCAAGATAAGATAATAGCTAGCCGGAGGACATTTGAAATGAATTATTTCAAAAACTGATACTAAGAACCGCAAATTGCTAACACTAGATGGAGCTACAAACCAAACAAATGAATGACGTCACAAGATGGCAACACGTGAAGTAAACACACATACACAAACATCACAAGCATCAATATTATAAGTAATACCGCATCAAAGTGGCTCCCATACGTGGGGCAGTTAAAATTATGTAACCAAACAAAACAAAAGCAGCACAATATGAGATCTTCAAGTTCTAATAATTTACGTAAAAACATATTACGTAAACATTCATCCGTTACAAGAAACAACATTCATTGTTTTCATCACAATTATGGTTTTTATCACTAATAAGCTCAGACAAAAGAAAAGAACCCCCCCCCCCCAAAAAAAAAAGATTACAAACTTTCAAAATGTCTACCAGATGATGCAATTCAGCATGCAAAAATGTAACAATTGTAAGAATACATTGAAAACTGCTAGTGCTACGATAGAAGTTATTGTTCCAAATTCTATATTTTGATGAGTTGTAAATTTTTTTATGTGGCAAGCTTTTGACTGTCTCTTTAGGTACCCAGCTTTACAAAATTATACAAAACTGAATCCAATTGAAGAGGACTTCACAGTCTATTCACTTCAATTTGTCTTCATATATCAATCACAAAATTACATTTTGATCAAAACCATTTTCAAGAACTCTGCACCCCCAATACATGCTCACTCTCCCACACACACACCCTTTTTCTAAAACTACCTTTTTTGTTTGCTTTCTTGGATTTAAGGTATCTAAAATGTGTATCTACGACAAAATCTCAACATAAAATTTTTGGGTAGAATGTAATACTTCTTCAGCCTATCAAAGGTAAGTATTAGAGAGAGTAAACAAAAAATGAAGTAAGAATGACAATGTAAATAATAGGGAATAAAAAGACATTAAAATATAATGTAATGACTTGAGCCTTATTGCAACATTCTTACAGATAATTAGGGTTTAAATATACATTCTAAATGGTTTTATGTATTGCTAATGATATTGATTATGATATTGCTAATAAAAGGGTGTTTAGCAACAAATAGACAGTACCTAATTAATACAGTACTCTGCAAAACATATCACATAATGTAGTGTTATAAAACAATTAACAGCAGAATGGAGAGGTACTAATTATGAGCTGACATAAGCACATAATCTAAATTTACCATAGTACTCAATTTTATATTACCTAATGAAGTGACTGAACTACAGTATAAAAATAGCTATATGCCCTCATTTTTTCATTCAAAGTTAAGAAATAACTAACAAAACTCTCTGATAGATGCCATACATTAACAAACCTTGATAATTTAAGCATCAAGAATTACAAAGGAACTAATTACAAGCTGTTGTTATTTTAAACTATGAGCTACTGCAACCTAGATTCAATGTACTTGATTTTAGAGCATCTAGTTAGTGATAGAACTACCACACAAATATATATATGCAAGCCTCTTTTTTCTTACACTCAACATGATAAAAATGTCATTGTAAAAACACATTGACAATGTATGCAGTCAACTATGCAAACAAATTGGTCCACACAACCAGTATATATCTTCAGAATAACTGCTAGTCATGCCTTATATCATCTCCTAAGCCAATGGGTGATGTTGGATGCTGTCTCAGTATTTTCTGTGAAATACAAGGTTAGAGTATCCTCATGCTTATAGTACTATTTCCATGTGCTTGAGTCACAACTTCAGTACTGTGAGAAATTATCGGGATGTCTTCAGTTTTGGTGGGATCAAAGTGAATCTATAAACCCTGAGATCTTGGAAGGTTAAATTTCTTAATTTCAAGTATTGCTTACATTTCATACACAGCTATGGAATAGCACTTTACTGATATTAAGGTACCAGAGCATCCTTCTTACTCACTAGAAAAAGATATTTGAAACTTTGATTTCTCATTCCTGGAATAAAAGTTATTCTCTGTGTGAGGTGAAGTGAAATTTAAGCTCTGAGAATTACAGCAAACTATTCCTGCACTACACAAACAATGGAAAGATGGAATTCAACAGCTCCTATCTGCTTGAGAAATTGTATGGATGCTGGCCAACAATTATACTGGAGATAATATTAAGCTGGTTGCTGTCATATAGATCAATTTTTTTTATAACCCATATAAGTAGTTAACTGCAAGAAAGAATATCCAGATAATAATCTTCTTTGAAAATTTTCCTGACAAACCAGCTTTTATGTGCTATGTTAGTTGTATTAACATCTGTAGTTCTATACACATATGTGGAAACTTAATAAGTGAGGTGATGAGTGTGATAATAATACCCTGAGTAATGTTTAAATATACAAACTTCAAAACCTGACTCAGTATATTATTATATATCAGCATTTCTATCTGATTCTATAAAATATATTGTTGTATTACCATTAGGTTGCAATGTTACCTCATTTACAAATTTCAGCCAACTGCATCTTTTTAACACTTCCTCCTCCTCATCATCATATATGAGTCATTCCATATCAAACCAAATGATTTTTAAAAAACTTGACCATCAGGTCTTTGACTTTTTTTAAACTTCTTTATGTGCTTTCTTATGACAAAAAATATGTGTGTAGTGTGTTTTAAAATACTATTTAACAGTGGTATCATGACTGTTACTAAGTAACACATTTTCAGAAATAGCACCTTCCTTGACATGTTTAAATATGGATAGTTTTGGTTCTTTTCATATTATGAGACTTGGTAAATATCTCATTTGAAAGCTCAAAGAATGCATTTTCTTCCTATACTATATAAATCATTTTAAATAAAACATATCTAGTTTTAAAAAAGGCTTTCAATTTTACAATTTAAATTTAAGTATGATATTGACCATTTAAAAGACTGAAAACAATCACTCTTCTTGCTCCATATTTTTTATAATAGCATGCCAAATGTCATAATATATTATTTCTGGTTCATTTATGATTAAATTATTGGCACAATGAACTCAACTCGGGGCTGGCAGACATCCAGAGTGCCAAGCTGTCAAGTTGAACTGGAATCCACTGTAGCTGACAATGAATGGGAAGAACAATGCACAAAGCATTCAAGCTCATTTCAAGGTACAGTGATCTCAGGAAAAATCTGTAGGCTTAAATCACACCTAGCACAGTTTGTTTAAATGGAAACTTTTTTTCCATCACTTCGAAATGAGCACAGTTTCATTACAGCTTCAGATATTGTTAATGGTATGAAACAATGTAGCTTTAACATGCCAGTTATTAGTTTTTGGTTTTTATATCTTGTCTCAAAAATATTACTAATATAATGTTTGTAATATAATTCTGCAACCAAGTAAATGATTTTTGAGGTACTGTGATGGGATGTGTCCTGGCTGGAGACTGGTTTTTGCTGCTAGACATTTAGTAGTGTCCCTGATTACATCACAAGGCCCTTTGACATGTGAAGTGGCGCTGAAATGCCATTAGGTGCTAATTCCAAAATTTTTCTTATGAAAACATATGTATTCAATTTTTTTCTGTTCTTGTACTGAACACTAGCACCATAGAAAAAGTAAATTACTTTTTCCAGATTTGCTATTTCCTTCTTTAGGATGTTTGCTAACTGACGTGGAACAGATGAACAGCATTTGTATCTTGTTTTAAATTCTCTGATATGGCAATATAGTTTTTTATGTTTTAAGCTATTGTTTTCTTTACAGCAAATTACAAATGGATGGATTGTTGCCTGGTTATTGTTCCAATGCACCTCTCAAATGGAATTTGTATGATAAAGGCATAGTTTTCTGAAAAATCATAAATTACAATATATACTTTAGGTTTCAAATGTTCGTTCTGTTCAGATGAAAACACAGACTGTTGTTAAGCTATAAAGGTTGAGTCAAAAGACCTGACAATTTTGCTAACAATTTTTCCAGAAAGCTTTCCACAAGTGATTGTATTATTTTTCTAAATTTGCGCAATCCATGGTTACCCACTCTTAATAAATCATCTGATCTATACTTTTTTTCTCAAAATTGTCCAAAGTATTATTGACCAGTTTTCAGTCCATAGGCAGTTAACACATTTCCTTAAATAGCACTCTGGTTATGGGTGTTACAAATTATTTGAGAGAGACAGTCCTTATAATTATAGAGAACAATATCTGAATCTGCAGTAAGATGGCAAATGTTCATTCCATCAAACATCAGTTTCACATTCTCATGATGAGCACAAACACAAGCAAAATGTGACCTTGGGTATCTAGAACTATAGCTATACTGTTTAGGTCTCAGTTGAGCAAATTTTAAGAGACCTATTTTGATATCATGATATTTATATTTAAAACTAGGGAAAGTTTCTTTTAGATTGCACAAAATCAATCTCTTCCATTTTTGCACTCTCTGTCTTCCTTCTTTAATGGAAACATAATTCTTTTTCCCTGCCAAATGCTGAAATGCAAGACTAATACTTTTTCCACCATAGAATATTCTAATGGTTTGCCGGATTTGGTTTCAAAAGTCGAAAAATGCTCCTCTCTGAAGCTAATGGTTTTGCTAGCTTTATAATGTGTATAAAAACATTATTGCCAAAATGTTCCTTAATTGGTTGTAAGACTGGCTTTTGAAAATAGTCAAAATCTGAATTTTTAAGCTCCAATCATCTGTATTATGAAATCTATCAGCTAGTGAATTATTTCTGAATCCTGTTTTTCATCTGGGACTGATTCACATTCAATATGACATACCTTATGCTTAAGTTTTTCTGTTTTTTTTTTTTTTTTTTTTAATTTCTGTGATGGATATTTTTTGAGACAGTTTTCTTTTCATTATGGGTGATTCACCTAAGATTGATACTAAACTAGTATTCAGATTTCAAACATCTACACTTTCCTTGATCTCATTCACACCACCATTCTGCTGTGAAGGTGTATTATAATTTCTGAGACACTTTCATTTACTTGACCTACCCAAATATCATAGGTACTGAGTTGAGCAACACTAGATTAACAAATGTCACTCTTGGTTTCCTCTTATCTGGAATTTGAAAAACTCTTATACGACATAAGGCACATACTCTTAGTTTTGGGGACAGTTCTAAATCTCCCTTTTTAGTTTTGAAAGCATTTTATGAGTTACTCGTCACAAATTCCTTTTTTGTTTGAACATGTGTCTACTAATTTTGAGAGGGTTAAAGCAACAATCATACTGTTTTGCAGCCCTACCGGTACTACTGATATTAAATATTTAACAAATATTCACAACTAAATTTAACAGATTAAACTCACAAATGACAGACTGTGGTCTCTCTCCACAAACTAAGTATTCTGGTCTGGTCCTCTGTGGAAGGAAATGCCTAATCTGGTTTGCTGTACTAAGGGTTTGTTGTATTTTAAATCTGGAAGTGATTCAGAACAATACCTTTGGGTTACCCATAACAGCTGCAAGTCACTGTGCCATCCCTTCTGCTCTCACACTCCAAGGAGAAGCCACTGCGCTATGTTATCATTAGGAGGGTTCCAGCTGAGAAAATATTTTCTTATAAGTACATTTGAACGAATGCCCTTCTGAAACTTTGCATATATATACACTACTAAATGGAGAATACCTGTGTATTTAAAAAATATTTTTAGATTGCCGATATATAGTAACACAAAATCAAATTTTAAAAGTCCAAATTTCTGTGATAAAAAAATTTGTTGAATCAAATACCTTCTAGTATATGTTTAAAGTAGATTCCATAAGCTTTAAAAAGAGTTCAATATGGAATTTATATGAGCGTTTGAATGGGAGATAAAAGCAATTGTGTATGGGGTACACCCACCTTTTTGAAAACGTTGACTTTGGCTGGTATTCAAAATATTGAAGTTAGGGACCAAAAGCAAAATATGTGTCTTCTATTTCAGAGCACCAAATGCATACAAAAAATGTCAAAGAGATTTGATGACTTGGTGTGTCATGGATGTTCGACTTGACATGGAATGACTCATACTTTCCCCAACAAACACAACACTGAGCAAATTGTGCATATATAGCATATTATATTTTCTCAAAACAACAATTTTCAAATAATGCAAAGGGCCTGTTCAGCATCACATTATTGTTTATAAACTGAGAATAGCATGTAAGATAACAATAAATAAAACAATTTAAATTAATAAAAATGGATATTAATCAAAATAAAAAGCAAAACATTAATACTGCTTAATATTTTAAAATTATGGAACATTTTTAATAGTATACACACATAAAAAATAAGATTCTGGATGTTATGCAGCTATGTACAGGCACATTCTGAATGCGCTGCATAATAACTTGTTAGAAGTTGTGATCATACACACATGAAATATTCGCATAACTGTATTATAGTTTTCTGTTTTACAAAAATCTTTCATTTACACTAATGATTATTTTCCAGTGACTTCTGGAATGGTATGCTTATCTTGCATAGCATTAGTCCTGTTTGTTAAATGTGTAACTAAAGACCCTGTAGGAATATATCAACACAACAAAGGGACTGAAGTTTTCTTAATGATTGTAAGATGAAAGATTGCATAAAGCCACAAAATAGAGGGCAGCTGAATTACATAATACAATCAGTCCTAGGATATTTCAAGACCTTAAATCATTATTAACATGAAATCCATTCCAAGTACTTACAGCACGAACATGGAAGACTGCTACATCATCCAAATATGGACTGAGGGATAACCTATATATTTCTGCTGCTGGCACACGGTACTTTATTTGCAGTGTGCGCTGATCTAGGATCAGCATTGAGCTTGTAGACAGTACAAACAGGATTGGAACAAACTGTGCACATAAATAAAGTATGTCAGTTTAACAAGTGCTCACTTATGGCAGGGCTGCAACTAGCACAGGGTATTGCAAACAGTCTAAAAATAGTAAAATCATATTTAGATATTGAATTTATTTTAAACTGTATCAATTAATTTTGTGTATATTGTATAATAATATTTGTTAATATCTCCTTAAGCAATGCATGTTCATCCTGGATGATACTCCTAGTTGCAGCCTTACTTTGGTGCCTTAACCAACTTATATCCTGGTGAATAGACACTTTTAGCAAAAAATAAATAAATAAAAAAGCATACTATTTGATTGATTCTCTAAAATTGTGTATAACGAGATAAGTCAAATTTAATTTTACTCTTGAGTAATAGGCATACGCATAAGCAAAAATTGTACAGTTTTGAATGAGCTGCCTAATCTTATTTTTGCTCTCTTATTAAATTTTGATTTCAAGATTTATCAGCTTATTCACTAGGGTTAAAAAAAATATTTCTAGCTACTAAAGAAACAGGAATTATCCTTTTTATCTAAAATTATAAATATATTTCATAATTTCTGAATTACTCAATGTAAAATTTTAACTATTTGTTTCTTTAGTTGTTATAATTTCTGTCCAAATCTTTAATATAAATCTGAATTACAAACCAACTAAAATATGCCAGCAGCTTTAGTCAAATTTGAATAAAACATTCCAAATCTGCCACCATCTTTTAGAAGCATTATTACTTTAATTAAAATGCTTTATAATTCAGCATATGTGACTTGCACCAAAATTTAGTTGTAATTTAATGGAGTATTCCTGGTGAAATCTGATATAAAATAATTTTGGTTCATGATATAATAGCATATCCAAAATCTACTTGTTAGTATGGGAAGTCTGTTAAGTTGCATCAATCTAACATATAAACTGAAATCTCTGGTACATACACCATGTGAACACCAAGAACTTTCTTTGGAAATATTTATGAAATGAGAGTTGTTGTTGTTGTTGTTGTTGTTGAAGTTGTTGAAATGAAGTTTTCAGAGTTGAAATTCAGACAAGGTCTCATAAATAAATCAGATATAAAGATTTGAACTACTATCAGAAATAGCATTTCTTGTAAAATCTTACATTGTTTCAAAAGAAATAAAAATTGACTTCAGGAAAATAAATCTAGTTGAGATTATTATATCAATTATGATGCAGTAATTTGTATCATAAATTACTTAAATGTAAATAATGATTGTAATATGAATATGCATTTTTATGTGACATTGATTTCAGATGTTTATTGATTGTAAATATTGTTGGAAAGTAAATTTATAAGGCTTTACTGAAACTGTCAATAATAGCGCAATAATGCAGCGAGGGGGTGAGCTGTTTATCATTATTGGAAACTAGGAAGTTACGTAATGTTGGCGCGTTTTCGGTAGAAACTTCTGGAATGTGTTCTCCCTAAAGCATATGTATTCATAATTTTCATTGGATATTAAGATAGACGCTAATGTTGGCGCGTTTTATTAGCCAATTGCAGTTCAGTTATAATCTTTAGGCGTATCTGGATGAAGGCGTATAAATAAGGTAGGTTGGAGGTAAAGTCAGTCAGTCCTTCATTTCGCCAAAAGCATTCATACACTACACGTCGTTTTCAGTCAGTCAGTTAGTCGAAAGTATTAGTTCGTCATACATCGGATATAGATTCACAAGTTACGCGCAGCAGAATTATGAAAGATCTAAAATATGGTAAAGTTAATTATATTAAAGGTTGAAGTACGTTGATTAAAAGTGATCAGTAAGAAGTTATTATAACAGTTTCAGTTTGGCGAGTATCTAGATCAATGTGTAAAAGTGATAGTTAACGTGTTCGACAATAAATGTGTAAAACAAATTTCTTCATCAGTGTAATTTTTGGATAAAAGATTCCTTTCCGTTTACACAACCTGTATAGAGATACGTGCCCAAGCCAAAAGGATAATAGCTAGCCGGAGGACATTTGAAATGAAATCAAACACAAAACTAATACTGCCATAAATTGCTAACACTAGATGGAGCTACAAACCGAACAAATGAATGACGTCACAAGATGGCTTCAACACACGTGATGTAAACAAACAACGTGGGTTATACACAAACATTACAAGTAATACCGTCGCAAATTGGCTACCACAACGTGGGGTTACAATAATGTTAAATAAATTACAACAATAATAACCGCATCAAAGTGGCTCCCATACGTGGGGCAGTTAAAATTATGTAACCAAACAAAACAAAAGCAACACAACATAAGATCTTCAAGTTCTAATAATTTACGTAAAAACATATTACGTAAACAATAATGTTACTTCAAATTGGCGCCCAACGTGGGGCCTAGTGACCAGGAAAGGAACACGATGACCAGGAAAGGATCAGCATAACCAGGAAGGGGCAGAGTGACCAGGAAAGGAACCAGGACGTGGAACGAATGCAGCAGTGAACTGATCTACAAGACGCAGATTTCAGAAACAACTACAAGGACGACAGACTACGCGGTTGATTGGACATCGTAATTCCGAGATTACAAGGCAACAGGGGAATTCAACTACAAAAACATCGAGAAGATGCAGATTCCAGAAACAACTAGAGGAACGACAAACAACGCGGATGAGTGGACACAAAAACATCGAGACGACGTAGATTCATCATAACACAACGCAGAAGCAACATACAAACCTAGGAGAGAGGGGCAGGAAGCTGGACATCAAAGTAACAGCAACAGACAGCATCACAAAGGTCAGAGTATTGTAATTTTTTTTTAGAAAACAAAAAAAATGGCTACTAATAATATTGAAGAAACAATGATGGAAGGGGATAATGTAACAGTTAGCTGTAATTCAATACAGATTACAGAAAATAGCTTAAACAATGTAATATTTGAGGGAGGAAATGTTAGTGCAGAAAGTCAGAATAAAACAGCAGGAAATGTTAATTTTGATGCTAGTATGATGATGGAAATGATGGAAATGCTGAGAAATTTTAGAGATCAATTAAGAGAAAATATGGTAAGACTAATGAGAAATTAGAAAAATTAACTCAGAGTCATATGGAATTGAATGAAGCTATAAAAAAAGTTCATAGGAAATTAATGGAAGCCTTTGGTAGGAGTAATGAGATATTAGAGCAAAAAGTAGATAAAAGCAGTGGAGAAATTGAAAAGAAAGTTATGGAGCTAGATAGTAGTATGCCAAAAATGAGTGATGAAAAGGAAATAATAGCAAGTGAGATAGGAGAAGTTTCAAAGAAAATGCTAGACATGAGCAAGGAAATAGGTAACAAAAAAAGTGAGGTTAATACTAAAAGTGAGGTTAATGTAGAATGTACAGAGTTAGGAAGTCAAGTGAGTAGTATTTCAAGTGAGATAAGAGAGATGAAAGAGGTTATGAATGTAGTTGTGAATCAGGCGCAAGTTAATTTCAGAGGGGAGATATCAGAAATACAGAATGAGTCAGTAATGCAAAGAAATAAATTGTACGAAGAAGTTAAAGTTTTGCCTGTAAATAATCAAAAGCTAACGTCTGAAATTAACAAGTACCAAGATGTTCAAATTGAAAACTCCAGTCCAGTACAGCTTATGACAGATTTGTCAGAGTACTTTCAAACTAAAAAGATAGTAGAAGAATTGAAAATGACAGTTGTTAAAGGATTTGTTGTTCAAGAAACTTTAGATTGTTTTCAAATGGTATCATGGGATGAAATTTCATATGAATACAAGAGGTTATTCATGAACAAAAATTTGAAGGTTAGGATACGGCTACGAGTAATGTTTAGCCACCGACAATTTGATCCAGGAGGGTAAATAGCAATGAGATGTAAAGTAAATGCTGGATAGTTAAAGATGACTTGCAGAGAAATGTATTGGAACGTAAGAGGGTTAATTATTTATATGTAATTTGAAAAGAGAAATAAATTAAAAAAAAAAAAAAGAAAAGAGAAATGTTTAAAAAAAAAAAAAAAATTTAAATTTTTAGTAACTGTAACAACATTTGAAAATTAGCAACTGTAACAACATTTGAAAATTAAGAATGCAAAGATTGAAACTTAATATGATATTAAATTAAAAGTACGTAAATACAATTCCAAGAGTATTGTGAATATACAGTACAAAAACAACAAAAATTGGGTAAAAATAATTAAAACAAATACTTGTGTAGCAAACAGAACATGTGAAACATTGTCTAGATTTAAGAGATATCAATATATTTGTGTAGAGGGTGAATATTTTTTGGTGGGAATGTATAGTAATTGCAAAAATTCTTAAAATGTACAAAATTTTGCCAACAACTTAAGAAAGTAAACAATTTTTGAAACAGTCATTAAATAATTCAGGGTACAGTATTTGCTATAAAAAAAAATTGTAATGTCAGATTAATGTCAAAACACATTAAACCAGAGCCAGTAAGTAGTGGCGAGATAAAAAAAAAACAAAAAAAACATTTGTCGTGTGTTAAATGCGTGTGAAGTGTTAAGTGAAAGTGATAGCGTGTGTTCCAAGATTTAGGAGACTAAAAACCCAATTATAAAATTTCCAAACATGTTGTAAATATTTATAATTATGTTTCTAGTGGGGCATATGATGCAGTAATTTGTATCATAAATTGCTTAAATGTAAATAATGATTGTAATATGAATATGCATTTTTATGTGACATTGATTTCAGATGTTTATTGATTGTAAATATTGTTGGAAAGTAAATTTATAAGGCTTTACTGAAACTGTCAATAATAGCGCAATAATGCAGCGAGGGGGTAAGCTGTTTATCATTATTGGAAACGAGGAAGTTACGTAATGTTGGCGCGTTTTCGGTAGAAACTTCTGGAATGTGTTCTCCCTAAAGCATATGTATTCATAATTTTCATTGGATATTAAGATAGACGCTAATGTTGGCGCGTTTTATTAGCCAATTGCAGTTCAGTTATAATCTTTAGGCGTATCTGGATGAAGGCGTATAAATAAGGTAGGTTGGAGGTAAAGTCAGTCAGTCCTTCAGTTCGCCGAAAGCATTCATACACTACACGTCGTTTTCAGTCAGTCAATTAGTCGAAAGTATTAGTTCGTCATACATTGGATATAGATTCACAAGTTACGCGCAGCAGAATTATGAAAGATCTAAAATATGGTAAAGTTAATTATATAAAAGGTTGAAGTACGTTGATTAAAAGTGATCAGTAAGAAGTTATTATAACAGTTTCAGTTTGGCGAGTATCTAGATCAATGTGTAAAAGTGATAGTTAACGTGTTCGACAATAAATGTGCAAAACAAATTTCTTCATCAGTGTAATTTTTGGATAAAAGATTCCTTTCCGTTTACACAACCTGTATAGAGATACGTGCCCAAGCCAAAAGGATAATAGCTAGCCGGAGGACATTTGAAATGAAATCAAACACAAAACTAATACTGCCACAAATTGCTAACACTAGATGGAGCTACAAACCGAACAAATGAATGACGTCACAAGATGGCTTCAACACACGTGATGTAAACAAACAACGTGGGTTATACACAAACATTACAAGTAATACCGTCGCAAATTGGCTACCACAACGTGGGGTTACAATAATGTTAAATAAATTACAACAATAATAACCGCATCAAAGTGGCTCCCATACGTGGGGCAGTTAAAATTATGTAACCAAACAAAACAAAACAAAAGCAACACTACATAAGATCTTCAAGTTCTAATAATTTACGTAAAAACATATTACGTAAACAATAATGTTACTTCACAATTTACTTAAGGTGAGTCAGAATTAGTTACACTAACATCACTTAGTACATTCAAAAACACATCACTGTTTCTAGCTTCTTTTTCATATGTTATTATGTCAATACCATTATATGCCAGACCCAAGTACAAATAATTATGTAGAATGTGTTCTATGAGTCCTTAGATTTACCTGTTCCATTTAAAGGCTGCATTAAGCTAGAAAGAATATATTCTCTCCTGCCATGACCAATGGCCCTTTCTTGTATTATTCTGGTGCAAACAGCTTACAAGAATCACCATTTAAATTTATTACTTTAATGTGGCTGGAATTTTAAGTGAATTTATTCACAAGAAAAACACATTCTTTATGCATTTACTCAAATCAAGGTACATGACCTGTTGTACCGCTGTAGTTATGTTCTTTACAGCACATACTATGTTTCTGTTTTACTGAAAATTGAAACCTATGTTTGTTTTCATGTTTCATTATATGGATTTTATCATTACTGAAATTTAAAATTGTTTGGTGGTTTTTCATCTTTTATATCATGTCCAAAGATATTTCAAACTGAGTATGCATTACACACATAACAACATACGAGAAGCATCATTTCAAAATGTACTAAGTTCACTCTTGGTCAAAATACAGTTTGTAACAATTTCTCCCTATTTTGTAAGTGCTCTTTAATGCTATCAACTCAGATTGGAAAATTTCGTAATATATCCCTTATTATGTTGAAGTGGATGCATCATATCAAATCACATTATGTGCAAAGGGAATGATCAGTTCAAAGTGTATTATATGCAGCTTTCATATTATTCAATTTTACACTCTGCATTCAACCAGCACTTCTGCTGATATTTCCCACTAATTGTCATGCTGACATGTCCGTAAGCTTAGAAGTTTGACTGAAAGGAAGTAGGAAGCAAATCAAGAATGAAAAAACCAAATACCAAAGTGAGGCTAGGTAAATGTAATTTTTATTTATTATATTCTATGACTTTTTAATCAACACTGTAGCATTATTTTTTATATTATATTTTTTAATCTGCTTACTTTAGAGTAGAACTAATGAGAAATATTGTTATAACTATCGAGAAATTACATAGTAAAGAGCATAATATACTTACTGATCAAGACATTTGACATTAACTCATACATAGCCTAATTGTTGTTAGGTTTTTATATTACTCATGGCTCACATTATATTTCTATAGGTACACAAACCGTGATCGAGATCTGCAGAACTTTGAACCTCCATATTCTCACAAAGAAGGGAGATTTAAGTGTTGCATGATTCTAATGTACTTTGTAGTGAAAGCGAAGAATCTGATATACTCAATGCCTAGCAAGCTAGATCAAGTTCGCCAATTAAGCCACATGCTAAAAGTTACATCAAAGTTACATAAGAACATCAAAGCATTATGAAGGCACTCATAGTCATACTTCTATTGTTGTATCTTATGAGGTAAGATTCTAGAGTTAATGCATTCTGTCTTTGATTTTTGTGAGGCTCAAGTACTTGTGTAAACTTCACATGAAAATTTAATCAGTATGGAGGTATGTTGACATCTCCTACTCACATATTAGCTGTTAGTTGACACTTCCTGTAAACTATAAACAATGCAGCACTTTTGTATACATGGTACAGCCTACTGTTAACCCGTCATTTGTCGCTACCATTGTTGTGACACGGTTTGTCGCACGGTAATAAATACACGTAAAAAGAGATAACAGTATGTCAATAACACAATTTAATAACATGTAAATTACAATTTTTCTAAATCTATTACAAATGACATTTTTTTTGAAGTGTTCACAAAATATTTGTCTTCACAAAAAAAGTAAAGAATATTTACTTGCAATTGACTAAATGTGGTATATGTAGGTATTTGAAAGAAATTCAAATCCAATGTCTTCATTGATAAAATTATAAGTTTAGTGTTTGTTAAATATGGTACTGTATGCAATACCTAAATATAACACAAATTCAATATACTCCTAAAAACAAATTATGGTGATGGTGGTGGCAACACTGGCAGCTCAAGGCACTTATCACAGGTAATTCTTGCATGTTCGTTGCATAAATGTTTGTTACAATTACAACAGCTTTTCTTGGTTTTTCTGTTCTTTCGCCGAGGGCACAGTAGTTGCAGTTTCTGCATTCTCCTCTTCATTACCAAAAATTTTCTTCATTGAGACTCGCAAGTTGTCTGACAAATTTGAAATAGACAGACGTACTCTCACATGAGGTTTTATAAGTTCTAGAGCCAAATGTTTCAAAAATATTCAATGCGCTAATTTCTTCTCTGCATTAGTGAAATAAATTATCTGAGAATTTATTGCACCAATGTTCAAGATCCAAAAAAATACCATCATTGGCCACCTGCAGGTAATTCTAGATACTGAATATTGAGATATCAGTTCGTCGACAATATCGACTCCACCTTTTTGTTTTGTTTTAGAAGGTAATTATGTGTGGTTTGTTTTTGTCGCTGGTTTCCTCATCAATTTCGTCACCAGAATGTAGAGTTGAGAGAAGCAGCACATTTTTGTTTCTTTTAGGCACATATGACACTAGAACCCCCGTTTTGAGGAAACCAAACTTACAACTACACGCTGGCCTCTCTTTAGTATTTACAAAAATGGATGGAATTTCTTTTTTGTTCTTCTTTAGTGTTCCGACCACAGTAGTTTTCTTCTGTAGCAACTCCAAGGCTAGCGGAACAGATGTAAAATAATTATCCATGGCAATATTTCTTCTGCTATTCAAAATGGGTCCTGCTACTCTATTCACAACACTAGATGCTTTATTATCAGTCTGGTATGGAGCTTCAGGTTACATAGATTTATAGATTTGAAACGTAATATGTTTCAGAATCTACCAATGCATACATTTTAATTCTCTATTTTGATGGTTTTGATGGAATGTACTGGCGGAATTTATATCTTCCTCGGAAAGCAGGTAGCATTTCATAAAGTGTTTTGTTTCATAATTATTCATGCATCTGACGACAAAGTCCTCAAATATTCTTCTAATGGGTGCCAGATTATCTATTTTCTTTCTATCAGCTCTATCGTTGATGTCATCAAGAAGAATATAGAACCTGCGACTTGACATCACGGCACAAAAACATTCAGGAGATGTGCAATCATCAGCCCAAAGCTCTTGGATGTTGATATGAGCAGCCTTTTTCAAGCCTGCCATGTATAGAATACCAATTAGAGCAGTTAATTCGTGTGGAGTTGTATCAGGACAGTCTCTCGGTCGTGCATATTTAGTACGCATTTTTTGGAGATGTATGTTAGTACAGTTTGTAATATGTAAAATTGTCTCTTCAGGAAAAAACAAATTCCATGCACCTGCGACTGAAGTTGCATGTTTTGCCTCTCCTTTACAGCCTTGATGTGTTCTAGCTATATTATGTCTAAGACTTCGAACATTGGAGCATGGTGGATGTATGGACCATACTGTTATTTTATCTTTTCCGATATATGAGAGACCTGTCAGCTGAAAATCACTTTCGGTTTCTGAGTCATCTCCTTCAGATTGTTCTGAATCAGTTATATGATCACTATGTTCAGAGCGCGCATCAGATTCAAATTCATCTATTGTTTTTCCTGGTTCAAATCACCGCTGTCTAGGCCAACAGAAGTACTAGTTTCACTCAACCACGCAGGGATGCCTAAAATAAAATAATAATAAATAAGAAGTAGTTAGAAATCATGTTAGAAAATGTTCCACTATTGATTATGACATCTAATGTCGGCCTAAATTCAATTCACAACAGCAGTGTTCGAACCCATGTCGAAAGAAACATTAAAAATATGGTAATTACATACACATTTATTATAACAAAAAGTAAAAATAAACTTACCTTGAGAATCCCTTCCATCCTGTTGTAAGGCTAGCAGAAGGATTTTTTTGGTTCGACTCATTGTAAAACCCTAACTGAATATATAAGAAAACAATTCAAACGAAGGAATATTTTTAATGAACACAAAATAGGGCTTCCACATTTCAGCTTCAAGCCAGGTTGATTGCGGACTGCACAACAATTGAATAGCATGGTTTGTCGCTTGATGAGCAAACTGCTCACAGCTGTGCCGCAACTGGACAAAGATTGCATAAACCATTGTCAATGTGATTGTTGTTAAATCTAACTTAAATAACTGCTTCAGGAAAGTTTAAAAGTCAGCTAGATTGAGCGAGTAGATTTTATCAGCAGTCGTTACCGTAAAAAAATAATCAAAATCAAAAGTGTGAGCCAAATGCTCATTTAGCGACAAATGACGGGTTAAAAAAAAAGAAAAAATAACCCTCCACCAAACTTACACTATTCCTAGCTCTGTTCAGCTTGAAATATGTATGAATGTGCTCACCATATTTATTTATTTAAATATTTTTTTAACAACTCGAGAGTTTTTCCTTACTTTGGTTATCTCCTTTCAGGTGAAAACAGGTGACCAAGCACAACCAGTCTGCTTAAAATTTTTTCAACATTTATTTGTGATATGTAATACAAACCAGACTTAATAGCATAGTCAAAGCTGTGGAGGGTGGCCAAGGAAAGAGAGGAGAGGTGGGGATAGGAAAAAGACTCTGTTTGCTGTCAATAAAATAAGTGTGTGTGAGTTTATCTCAAAACTAAGGGCAAGAGAATCACATTACAGTAGAAGCAAAAGTCAAAGACTTTATTTATCAGCTGACAAGCATCAATAAATTATTCAAAATCTACAATGTGAGTGTTTCTGTCCAGCTTATGGTCAAAAAGTGTTTTTTTGTCCAGAACATTTTCTGCACAAAATTTAACATCAGCTTTAGGTCACCTGCCACTGATGCTTGTAGTTATTGTGCTCATATGACAATTCAAATTAAGTTTGAAACAAATTGACTAATTTTGAAGATTTAGAAGCTAGTAACAGTGAGGTGTCATAATTTAAAATAAAGAGAGTTGAAGGTTGTTACACTACATCACTAAAATGTTCTTACTTGAACGCGTTTTGGGAGACGGTGAAACAGATATTCAAAGAAAGAGTCATTTATTGGTTGATCTGGGAGCACACAAACATCATTCCAAAATGCTCCACAAATTAATGCAGGAGTGTTCTGTTGATACAAGAAGTTTCTGCTTCGATTTGCAACAGGTAGAGCCGTTTCCAAAATTATCAATTGGAGAAGCATACTACTCCCACCAAATATAGTTTTATGTGCTATATGTCACTGACATCAGCAATAAGAATGCAACATGCTTTACATGAAATGAGACTGAAGGTGGCAGACGGTGGCATTGGCTGTAATTTCTTATTTGGAGGAAGACAATTTTGACCACTATTAGGCTTTTCGCAGATAGCTGCGGAGGCCAAAATAAAAATATGCACATAATTCATGCTCTTGTTTATTGGCTCCAAAAGAAAGCATGAACCCACCTCAGAAATATTAATGTAATCTTTCCGTGAGAGGGCATTCTTATTTACCTGCAGATCGCTTGTTTGGAATTGTAGAGAAGGCTCTCCAAAAATCCTCCGACATTCTCACTCTTGAAGAATATAGAGAAGTTTACAAGTCTATGGGAAAAGTAAGATCACTTGGAAATGATTGGGCATTACAGATTACAAAATACTCACAAAACAATTCAGGAAATTGGATAGAACAAAGGACATGAAGAGGGTAATTTTGAAGAAAAGCACAACAAATGGGATGCACCTTATCATAGTAAAGATGGAGCCATGGTGTTATGACTCATCAAAGAATTTTACAACATTACTTAAATGAGGGACAAATATGGAGCAGGTGTTTGAACCTCTTATGGTTGACAAAATGAGAGCTTTATCAGATGCAGAGAAAATGGACACAGATAATCTTCTGAAAGCAAAATTTGGTGATAAATGGAGAGAGGTTGATAGTTTGCAGATGTATAAAGTGGCTCTAAATTTCCATCAGTACCTGAGAATTGCGATCCTGAGGATTGTGACTGTTTGCATGAGAAAATGGGACTTTAAAGATTGTGATATGTTGTCCTAGTTCTTCTGTAAAATTCAAGTTTTTGCTTCTATGTCCTTTCAAACAGCAGAATTTGTAACCTCAAAATATGGAGGGTTGTTGACGATCTATGGTAACAATATCAGATGAGCACAATAGCTCTGCACTGAAACATATGAAACAGAATGAAAGTTCAGCAGTATGAGTGTATCACTGTGTTTGCTCAGTTGTGTGCTCTTGTTCTTGCTGCATCAAATGGCATAAAAAATAGAACCATTCTGATAATGGTAAATTATTGCCCTTTCCGATACAAAATGCTTGTATTCCAAGATTATTGAGCAGTGCAAGAGGCGTGGTTTTACCATGTCCAAGAAAGTTACATCATGTGCACTCAACAAAAAAGGTAAGTCTACATCAGGACTTATTCCAAAGGGCAAGAAACAGGAAAATCCATAACGGGTCACCAGTCCCCAGAGATAATTTGTAAGGTGAAGGCCCATGCCTCTGGACCAAATCCTGCAACCCAGAGGGCCATTGCACTGTAATTAGGTATTTCTGTTACTAATGTGAACATCACAATCAGCCAGGATTTGAATCTAGAAATGTGCCATAAGAGACAGGGATATAAGGTTGCCTAAACACATTACAGAATGTGCCACTAACATCAGAAAGTATGAATGATACCTAACTGGTGAAAAGTGGATGTTTGTTGTCTTTTTAGATGATGCATATGATCATGTGACTGCAGTGAGTGCAACAAACCTTGGGCTATACATTACCGACCAAGCGGAGAAAAAATTTGAATTTTGGTATAAGAAAACTAACAAAATTTCCCCAATGGTTTCATGGTGATAGCAAGGTACAGTTGCAATGGCAAATTAACCATTCGTTGTGTATATAAAAATGTGAAAATCAACTCGGCATATTATCAGACTAACATCCTGATACCAATTTTCCAAACAGAAATCCTTGCTCTCTATGTGCAGATGTAAATAAAGCCTGGTTGCATCAGGATAAGGTGTCAAGCCATACGTCTCTTCAACCTACAAATTTTTGGAGAACATAGAGAGAGAAATGGGAATACGTTCCATACGTTTCAGTGACATCCGTGTTAATCATCTGATGCATCACTGATGGAGTTTTGTGCCTTTGGGTTATGAAAAGAGCCCTTGCAACCAGACAGCTGTGAACTTTGGATGGTCTCTGGAAAGCTGCCAGGAGGAACGGAATAAACCTGACATTCCTATACTTCGTAGCAGTTTGCTCCAGTGGAAGCTGTGCTACAGATTGATAGCTCAAGCTAAAGGCTGCGAGATAGAATATCACTGCTGGTGGAGGTATGGTTTTTCATAAGGTAAGGGGATCTTAAGTTTGTTATTATAAGTTGTGAACAACCCTCTGTATGTCACCTATTATGTTAATAAGAGATGCATGTTATCAGTGTCATTAACACAAATTTTTTCTGCTTACTCTGATGTGTACGTACAGTTGTGATAATGGTTTAAAAACATAAATCAAATATAAACTGCAGCAAAATTTCTTTGGAATGCTACTAGCGTTTGACCTCTCTATTTTTTATTGACTAAATGGTTCAAAATGTATTATGTTCAGTAAATCGATTCAAAATGTAAGTGACAAATTTAAATGAAAATATAATGCTAGTTAATGAAAGACCAATTTTAGTTTTTGAGAATTCTCAAACATTATTCCAGTATCTAAACATTTGCATCTCAATTTTGTAGATAGCTCTCCTTGTTACGAAGTAAAACATCTTTCTTCACTTCTGAAAAATGTTGTCTTGTGCATTTAATATGTCATGCAAAATTTGCATTCGTGATAATGCAAAGTTTTATGGAATTTGGGCAGTTTTCAAAGAATAATGTGAATTTAACCCATGTCTAAGAATAACACAAATTCTGCAGTTTCTTTTAAAAAAAAATATTGCAAATATTTGTGAATGTGCCAAATCAATTGTAAATAAAGTATGCTGATTCCATGACCTGCATGGATGGATACCAACAATCACCTTTTGAAGTTAGGAAGTGTGGTGTAGGAATGAAGTTATCTACTCTGTGTATTCCTGTGCGTGAGCACACCTTCCACTTCCATACCATGTTGTGGGCATCAAGCAAATCACAGAACACGTGTAAATCAACAAATGAATTGCAATATTTTACTCATTCATTTTGCTCTAGCTTGTCTTGTAGACTTGTTGTATTATGATTACATGAACATGCCAAAGCCCAGCGTAAATGTGCAAGTTTAAGAGAGAGAATTTGTGAGTGATGGATTATATGCAAGCAGTAATAAGATGCTAATGTGCAAAACATGTAATTGTACAGTTTCTTGGGAAAGAAGATATACATGAGTTAAGCATATTCAAAGTGAAAAGCTTAAAGCTTCTTCAAGCAAAGTAAATGAGACAAAGCATCAGGTGTCAGTTGCTGCGATGTTTCAGCCACTGAAGAAGAAAAACTATGCAACTAGCGCATTTGCAAGAGACACCGTAGAATTCAAATTCAAATTTTATTGCAATTCAATATGGTGTTATATACGATTGAATCCAGTCATAGTAAGCAGTAAAAGTAATATATACAAAGAATTGTTAACAAAGTAATACAGTAATATATACAATGAACTGTTAACAATAAGTAAGACAATTTATAATTTGATTTATACACCATTTACAGAATACAAAATCATTAAGTAGTCCAGCAAAAGGAATTAAAAAAACTATAGCTAATTTACTATTTACAGAATTATTTATACATGTTCATCAATACTGTAGAAAGGTTTACTAATCAAAAACTGTTTTAATAGTTGTTTAAATTTATTACAGTTTTATGGCATTTCTTTACTTCTTCCAGTAGAGCTTTATAAAGTTTTATTCCAGTAAAACAAGAAATATTTTCATATAAGTGTAATCTGTGGCTAGGGATTAAATAATCATTTTTATGTCTTGTGTTGTATCTGTGGTCATCTGAGTTGGTTTGTAACATGGATTTATACTTTCTAAAATGTAGAACGCTTTGATATGTAAGTTTGGTAAAGTTAATATATTTAGTTATCCAAAGGTATTTCTACATGCCTCATTAAATTTTAATTCTCCCAAGTATTGAATTGCCCCTTTTTGTAGAATAAATATTTTGCCAAAATTTATATTAGATGCAGTGCCCCATAGTTCAATTGCATATGCAATATATGAATGAATAAAAGAATAGTAGATATATAGCTTTCACCGCTTCAGTTGGTACATAGTTTATTATGTATTCAGTTGAAATAAGTTTTTGCTGACTACTGATCCCAGTTTCTATAAATGTCCACTTAGCTAAGTGATTTATGTGTATTTATCCTAGAAGATTTACAGAATGTACGCTATCAATTGAATTGTGGTTTGTGGGCAGTTGTGATGAATGGCTCAATATTTTTAAATCCAAAGGTAATTAATTAGTATTGTATTGTATTGTATTTATTGTGCTAAGAGTTTTACAAATTAGATTGTCTACTGCATTTTGACCCTGGTCACTTATTCAGTAGACAATCACTACAGTTTATTTACATTTTACAATCTCTTGTCACTAAATTAACACATTCACTATAGTTTTCCATTCAAAGTAAGATGCACTACCTCTTACTTTTCTCTTTCCACTGTCCAAAGCCATTTATTTTTTACTTTACACAAAAACTGCCCAATGCTCCTAGCGTCCTTGCATATCATTTCAATTATAAGTGTATTTCTATCCCCCTTCAACCACTTCTTATTAAAAAATTCTTTTCTCCAATTTTCTGTTCCTTGGCACTTAAATACTATGTGTTCAATGTCTTCATTACCACCACATATCGGACATTGGTTCTGATGTATACCCTGTCTTAGCCCTTTTAGCCTCCATGCTCCGGTTCTTAACCATGCAATAGATTCTCTCTCTTCTTTATTTACTATGTCTATATATTTTTCCCTACCCCATGTATTTTTCATTGGCCTATAATAAACTAATGAGCTCTTTTCGGCAATCTCACTGAACATGATTTGTATTTCTATATCTTCCAGTCTTTTCCTTGCCTTTTTCCAAAAATGTTTTACGTTATTTTCTCTCCTTCTCCATATATCTCCTAACCCATTTTTCTCCAAAATATTCCGTAATTTAGTTACCCATCCATCATTCATTAAGCTCTTCTCTTGGTATTCAATACATTGTCTTAACACATTACTTTTTCCTAGATTTAAACTTCTGAACCAAAATTTCAAAGCTCTTTTCATTATCTTCCCCTTAGTTGTCACCTTGCCCATCTTTAATTGTGCTACCTGTCTTACAATTGACTTCGGCAGCCCTAGTATTTCTCTACAAAACATCCTGTGCACCACATCTATACATTCCCATCCTCTATCTAATCCCCATATTTCTATACCATACATCATTTTTGCCTCCACAACCATCTGGTAATTAATTAACATTTAGCTGCATTTACATACATATTTAGGCTGTTATTGTGTTTACAGTATCATTGATACATCTATCTAGTACACACAAATTATTGTTGCTGACTGAAATGGTTGTATCACATCATATTGTACTAATCTAATATTTTCAGGCATAATTTTATTTATGTCATGAATATAAATAATAAAGGTCCTAATACAGATCCTTGCAGCATGCCATATGTTAAATCCTGCATCTGTGAATGCTGTTCATTGTTTTCTGATGTTATTGCCACCCGTTGTTTTCTGTTTGTCATAAAATATTTTATTAACTTGTTTGCTATACCTCTACTGCCTAAGTTATGTAGCTGAACCAATAATTTGTTTGTATCAACACAGTGAAAAGCTTTTGTAAGGTCTAATAGAACCACTGCAGTATATTTATCTGAATCAATATTTCCTATAATCATTTCAAGAAGGTCCAATAAGGTTCTTATGGTGGATTTATTTCTCACAAAACCATTTTAATGTTTAGGGATCAGATTAAACTTCTGTAAATATTTTGTTATATGGTTATGTATAATCTGCTCAAACATTTTGGACTTTTCTGTTAGTATTCACATCAGTCTGTAGTTACTTATGTCATTTTTACCCTCTTTTTGAATACTGGTACAACCTTAGCTATTTTTAGTTGGTCAGGGGAAATGTTCTAGGCAGGTGTTTATTATTTTTACCAGAGAATTAGTTATTTCATGGCTACGTACTTTTATAAGGGGTAGGTATACCATCAATGCCTGTACTGTTTTTAGATTTTAAAGTCATTATGTCAAGAACTTCTTTGTTGTTGGTGAGATAAAGGAAAATGCTAGAGGTATTTTTTGATTTCCCTGTTGTAATCTGAGGTACTATTTGAGAATTTTGATTCAAGTATCCTACTAATGCAAAGTGATTGTTTATTATTTCACCTACTGATTTAGCTTCCTTTATGGTAGTGTTACCAACTTGAATTTCCATGTGTGATTTATCATTTTGAGGCTGAGACTTGTGAAATTCATTCCAACTAGCTTTATTCACATTTTGAAAATTTTGTATTCTATTGCTGATACTCCATCGTTTGGCTTCAACTACAGATTGGTCATAAAACCTTTTTTAGATTTTTTAACTCACTATCACTGAAAATTGAATTACTATTATTATTTTGTGTTGTAGTGAATTCTGAGTAGGGTACATATATATTTTATTTTAGGAGTGATCCATTGATAGTAGATTTTTAGTTATTTCTACTTATAGTAGTGCGAGGACAATATAAAGTAATATAATGATATGAAGTGTGATAGAACTTATTTTTATTATTAGTTTTTCTGTAGGATCTTGTACTGCAAATACTGTTTCCCAATTGTCATTAATTAAAGCACATTTAAGTGTTTCCAAATTAACTTCCCTAAAGGAATGGCAACATTTTGTGACTGATTTATTATTGCTATTGTCTCTTACAGAAGGCTCATTTATACTTTGTCCCATATGATCTGATGAACATGAATGATATTTATCCTTTAGGGTAAGTCTATTATATAAGTAATAATATTATCAATAGCTGTCATTGATCTGTTGGTGATGAGAGTTGGTTCATTAATAGTATATTCAATTATAAGGTATTGAAATTTGGCCCTATCATTTGTGTTATGAAGAAACTCAATGTTTAACTCTTCTAAAATTATTATTTTACATATAGTTTTCACCAAAATATGGTTCAGCAATAAATTTAGTTGTATTGTATTGTATTTATTGTGCTAAGAGTTTTACAAATTAGATTGTCTACTGCATTTTGACCCTGGTCACTTATTCAGTAGACAATCACTACAGTTTATTTACATTTTACAATCTCTTGTCACTAAATTAACACATTCACTATAGTTTTTCATTCAAAGTAAGATGCACTACCTCTTACTTTTCTCTTTCCACTGTCCAAAGCCATTTATTTTTTACTTTACACAAAAACTGCCCAATGCTTCTAGCATCCTTGCATATCATTTCAATTATAAGTGTATTTCTATCCCCCTTCAACCACTTCTTATTAAAAAATTCTTTTCTCCAAGTTTCTGTTCCTTGGCACTTAAATACTATGTGTTCAATTTCTTCATTACCACCACATATCGGACATTGGTTCTGAGGAATACCCTGTTTTAGCCCTTTTAGCCTCCATGCTCCGGTTCTTAACCATGCAATAGATTCTCTCTCTTCTTTATTTACTATGTCTATATATTTTTCCCTACTTAGTTTATCAAGAAAAACATTAGTTTCCTTTAGGTGACCTGTGTACAGCAATGGCTGTTATCTTTAATTTATTTTATGATATACTTATTCCTACCAGTCCCTCAGCACAGAAATGTTGAGTATCAATTTCTGAGTTTTCATGAAAGTAAATATTCCCATAGAAAAGCTGGATGACTCAAACTTAAGAGGAATGGTAAATAAATACCGTGAAGGTTACTATTTTTAGGTAATGCTTTCTTTCAGGTTATAACTTACAGTGACTATATTGCTACCCACAGATACGCAAGCAAGCATCTTTTTAACAATACGTTTACTCAATGTATTACAATATGCTTGAGTTTACTTTTGTACTGAATGAAGTTGAGTGATCTTATGAAAGGTAACTTAGATTACTGTCCATAGTTTTAAATATTTATAGCTGTTTTATTTTTTCTAATATTTTCTTCAGGAGGTGGAACCTGCCACAGGCATACCCATACCTGCACGCGCACGCGCACATGCACACACACACATGCACGCACACAGAGAGAGATATCATCCAAAAAACAGTTGTTGTACTGAAGGTGAAAGAAAAGAAAATTTACATTTTCTGTGATGAGTCCACAGACAGGATGGGACAATGTGGTTTTGCAGTCTTGTTCAGAATATTGTGTGATTCTGCTCCTGAACTGTGGTTGCTGGCATAAATTTTGAGTCTACAAATGCTACCAACTGCATCAGGGCAATTTTTGCTTCCATTAGGGTGTATGGTGTAGATTATGTGGCAGTAAACTGTATAGTGGCGGACTCTGCTCGCTATACGACAAAATGTTTAAAGGGTTTAAAATTAGTTTTAAGAGATCATTTAATACACATCAAATGCTGGGCTAATAAACTGAGCCTTCTTGGCAACATTTGTCCTCAAGAATTACCACAATTGAATACTGCAGTGACCAAGGCTAAGAGTTTATTTCTGAACACTAGGAAAAGAAACTATCCTTATTCCACCTTTCTCAAGAAGACAGGAGCAAACTGTCCAATGTTCCCAATGCCAGTGGTTACTTACTGGAATTCATAGTTCACCAGTGTGCTTTATTTGGCAGACTGTTATCTGAGAACTGAGTGCAGAACTGCAGCAGAGCTGATTGAGTTCTGTAAATCAGAAGAACTAAAAGATATTGCCAACTGTGGTGTGAACTACTTTTTATCTATGAGTACTGAAGAGGTGTCTGCTGCTTGTTACCAAGCCATTTTTGTCAGTGCCTTGCTGAACTGGTAACAAAACTAGAAGGAACAAGCTATTCTACTACTCAAGTTGAGTAGTATGCAGCTGGGAAAATTGTAGATACAATTCAAAACCATAGCACAGGGTGACATTTTCAGTGCCATAACAGATACACTTACATCTCTTGGCAGCAAACAAACAGCTGTTGTTAAACCCTCCTTTAAGCATGTTGCTTAAAAAAAAATATTTGTGCTACTCAATGCACTGATGTCACAAGATCCAGCAAGGGACATTTTTAAAAAGCTTGTAGTGCTGCATTCCAAAACTATCTTCGTAAAAGAAATAAATCCATCTCTCCTAACAGATTTCAGCAAACTTCCTTTTCTCAAGGAACTTCATTAGAATAAGTTAATTTCAGATTATACTGGACTGAAGGACTGTGTAGTTAAACATGGCTCAAGTTGTGAATTTTACATGAGGACTGTGTTGAAAGCTGCGAGTATTTTGAAATCAGACTTTGCTATCTATGCAACTGACCTTATGCAAATGTGGAATCTGAGCATTTTTTGTCCTGCTATAATAGTGTTGTGACAGATATGTGAACAAATCTGAATGAAAATAAGCCGTACATAACATCAGTTTTTGCATTTGAAAGCTAAGTGTAATGGATGTACCAAAAGGTTATGTTAATAAATGTCCAAATAAACCATTTGAAAATAAGATAGCTTTTTTGGTAAAAATAACTTCACTTTTGATTAAAAAAAACATCACTTTTACCCAAAAGATAACCTCACCTTTTGCAGATTCCTAAATATAGGTCATATAAGCAAATGCATGGTTATTAAATGCTTTTAAGTGATTTTTTTTAATATGCTAGTTCCAATTTTCACCATGAACTTAAGGAACATATTTCAGAGACTGTTGTCTCCATCAATCAACCTAGGCTCATTGCCCTGCTTGTTCTGTGGCTTGTAAATGGCACTTCCTGGTTGGAAGTACTGCATATTGAGATTCTTATCATATGAGAGAGCAAAATAAATTGTATTTATTTTTACGTTCCAACAGTTCTTCTCAAACAGAAAATTTAATAGGTTCCAAAATGCGACGGTATAGTTTACGTAATATGTTTTACGTAAATTCTTATATCTTGAAGATCTTATAGTTAGCCCCACGTTATGGTGCCAATTTGCGAGAGAACAAATATGTGTTTTCTTCACGCGAAGCCATCTTGTGTGACGTCATACGTTGGTTGGTTCATTTGTTCTGTTTGTAGATTCCTCTGGCGTAGCAATTTATATCAGTTTTAAATGTCCACCGGCTAGCTATTATCTGATCTAGGTAGGCATGTTTTTCTTACAGGTTGTGAAGCGGAAAAGGAATCTTTTATCCAAAAATTACTAGTGAAGAAATGTATTTTATAATGTTTTATTGTCTCACACGTGCACTGACACTTTCACAGATTTATCTAGATAATCGCCATATTGAAACTGTTTATAATAACTTCTTATCACTTTTAACTCACGTACTTCAACTTTGTATATTTAACTTTAGAATATTTTGTAAGATTTCTCGTACTTCTGCTGCGTGTAACTTATGACGAAAATGAAGGACTGATTGGCGACATCTTGTTGAACTGCGGAATTGACGTGGAGTGTACGGAGAATTTTGTATAACTGCGGGGACGATGTATAATGTTTTGAGAATCTTGCCGAACTGGGGGACCCGCTACCTCAATCTGGCTATTTATAGGCTTGCCTTAAGATACACCTAAAGATTATAAATGAACTGCTATTGGCTAATAAAACGCGCCAACATTAGCGTCTATTTTCCTATCCAATGAAAACCACTAATACATATTACTTTTATAGAACATTCTGGAAGCTTTTTTTACCGAAAAGGCGCGAAACATTACGTAACTTCCTGGTTCCCGGTAACGATAAACAACTCATTCCTTTGCTAAAGTATTGTGTTATTGTTAACAGTTTCAATAGAGCTGTATATTATTATTTACCAATAATAATTACAATTATTAAACCTCTGAAATCAATGTTACATAAAAATACATATTCATATTAAAATAATTATTTACATTTGAGTAATTTGTGATACAAATTACCGTATCATATGCCCCACTAGAAACATAATTATAAATATTTATAACTTGTTTAGAAAATTTCTAATTGTGTTTTTAGTCTCCTAAATCTTGGAACACACGCTATCACTTTCACTTTACACTTCACACGCATTTAACACACGACATATGTTTTATCTCGCCACTACTTACTGGCTCTGGTTTAATTAATTCAGATATTAATCTGACATTAAAAAGTTTTTTTTTTTTTTTTTTTTTTTTTTAATATAGCAAATACTTTACCCTAAATTATTTAATCACTGTTTCAAAATTGTTTACCCTCTTACATTGTTGACAAAAATTTATACATTTAAGATTTTTTTTTTTTTTATAATAATTATACATATTTACCAAAATATTTACCCTCTACACAAATATTTACATCTCTTAAATCTAGACAATGTTTCACCTTTTCTGTTTTCTACATAAGTAATTTTTTTTTTTAAATTATTCTTACCATTTTTTGTTGTTTTGAATTTTATTTTAACAATATTCTTGGAATTGTATTTACGTACCTTTACTTTAATATCATATTAAATTTCAATCATTGCATTCTTAATTTTTTTTAAATCTTGGAATTGTATTTACATACTTTTAATTTCATATCATATTAAGTTTTAATCTTTGCATTCTTAATTTTCAAATGTTGTTACAGTTACTAAAAATTTAAATTTTTTTTTTTTTTTAAACATTTATAATTTATTTCTCTTTTCAAATGACAGATAAATAATTAACCCTCTTACGTTCCAATACATTTCTCTGCAAGTCGTCTTTACCTATCCAGCATCTAGTTTACATCTCATTGCTATTTACCCTCCTGGATCAAATTGTGTGTGGCTAAACATTACTCGTAGCCGTATCCTAACCTTCAAATTCTTGTTCATGAATAACCTCTTGTATTCATATGACATTTCGTTCCCTGATAACATTTGAAAACAATCTACAGTTTCTTGAACAATACATCTTTTAATAACTTTCATTTTTAATTCTTCTACTATCTTTTTAACTTGAGAGTACTCTGACAAATCTGTACTAAACTGTACTGGACTGGAGTTTTCATTTTGAACATCTTGGTACAATTTATTTCTTTGCGTTATTGTTTCATTCTGTATTTCTGATATTTCCCCTCTGAAATTAACCTGCGCCTGATTTACATCTACATTCCTAACCTCTTTTATCTCTCTTAACTCACTTGTCATATTACTCACTTGACTTCTTAACTCTGTACATTCTACATTAACCTCACTTTCTTTGTTATCTCTTTCCCTACTCATGTCTAGCATTTTCTTTGAAATTTCTCCTATCTCACTTGCTATTACTTCCTCATTTTCATCTCTCATTTTTGGCATACAACTATCTAGCTTCGTAACTTTCTTTTCACTTTCTTCACTGCTTTGATCTACTTTTTGCTCTAATATATCATTACTCCTACCAATATTTTCAATTGATTTCCTGTTTTGTTCAAAGCTTTTACCAATATCTTCCCTTAATTCCCTATAACTCTTTTGCATATCTTCCCTTAATTGATCTGTAATACTCTTACTAATATCTTCCCTATTTTGATCTATTTTCTTTTCTAATTTCTCATTATTCTTTTGCATATCTTCCCTGTTTTGATCTATTTTCTTACTAAGATCTTCCCTTAATTCTCTCTTATTCTGATCTAGTTTTTGTTCAAATTTCTCACTATTCTTTTCCATATTCTCATTAATCTTTTTTATATCTGCTAATTCCCTACTCATATTTCTCAGCATTTCCATCATTTCCTTCATCGTACCAGCATCAATAGTAATATATCCTGTTATTCTATTCTGACTTTGTTTACTAACATTTCCTCCCTCAACTACTACATTGTTTAAGCTTTTTTTTGTAACCTGTATTGAATTACAGCTAACTGTTACACTATCCCCCTTCATCATTGTTTCTTGTTTTACACTTTTTTTTTTTTTTTTTTTTTTAGAATTAAAATCACACTTCTAACCTTACTGATGCTCTCCGTTACTGTTACTTTGATATCCAGCGTTCTGCCCCATTCTCCTAGGTTTGTATGTCGCTTCTGCGTTGTTTTATGATGAATCTACGTTGTCTCGATGTTTTTGCGTCCACTTATCCGCGTCGTTTGTCGCTCCTCGTTTCTGGAATCTGCGTCTTGTAGATCATTTTACTGCTGCTTTCGTTCCACGTCCTGATTATGCTGATCCTTTCCTGGTCACTTCGCCCCACGTTGGTGGCGCCAATTTGCGACGGTATAGTTTACGTAATATGTTTTACGTAAATTCTTATATCTTGAAGATCTTATAGTTAGCCCCACGTTATGGTGCCAATTTGCGAGAGAACAAATATGTGTTTTCTTCACGCGAAGCCATCTTGTGTGACGTCATACGTTGGTTGGTTCATTTGTTCTGTTTGTAGATTCCTCTGGCGTAGCAATTTATATCAGTTTTAAATGTCCACCGGCTAGCTATTATCTGATCTAGGTAGGCATGTTTTTCTTACAGGTTGTGAAGCGGAAAAGGAATCTTTTATCCAAAAATTACTAGTGAAGAAATGTATTTTATAATGTTTTATTGTCTCACACGTGCACTGACACTTTCACAGATTTATCTAGATAATCGCCATATTGAAACTGTTTATAATAACTTCTTATCACTTTTAACTCACGTACTTCAACTTTGTATATTTAACTTTAGAATATTTTGTAAGATTTCTCGTACTTCTGCTGCGTGTAACTTATGACGAAAATGAAGGACTGATTGGCGACATCTTGTTGAACTGCGGAATTGACGTGGAGTGTACGGAGAATTTTGTATAACTGCGGGGACGATGTATAATGTTTTGAGAATCTTGCCGAACTGGGGGACCCGCTACCTCAACCTGGCTATTTATAGGCTTGCCTTAAGATACACCTAAAGATTATAAATGAACTGCTATTGGCTAATAAAACGCGCCAACATTAGCGTCTATTTTCCTATCCAATGAAAACCACTAATACATATTACTTTTATAGAACATTCTGGAAGCTTTTTTTACCGAAAAGGCGTGAAACATTACGTAACTTCCTGGTTCCCGGTAACGATAAACAACTCATTCCTTTGCTAAAGTATTGTGTTATTGTTAACAGTTTCAATAGAGCTGTATATTATTATTTACCAATAATAATTACAATTATTAAACCTCTGAAATCAATGTTACATAAAAATACATATTCATATTAAAATAATTATTTACATTTGAGTAATTTGTGATACAAATTACCGTATCAAAAATTACTTTTAAAAGCTTGATTTTTCTTTCAGCTAATGATTTGTGGACTGATTTAACAGTCTTTATATTTTACATTTCTCATGTGTTCTTTCAATCTTGTATTTACAATTTTATACTTCTCAAACATTTTTTCAATCTTGTGTCTACATTCCTTTTTGTCTTCCCTATGTATATTTTTCCATAATCATCACATCCAAATTTTTCCAGCTATAATTTTGTGCTTTGTGTTGATAATGAGAGTGCATTTTAAACAGTGGTTGTTGTCTGTGGCTATGGTTATATTATGCCTGAGTATTTTTCCAAATACCTGAAAGGCCCTGAAGTAATAAAACCAGCATTTAACCTGTTTGTAAGGTTTTATTAAGCTTAATATAACTAAATGATAAATGAGTATCATGGCAATACTAACATCTGACTGATAAATGTCAAGAGAAATTTATATAAATAAGATGCAATAAAAATATATGATTCACCCCACCTAAATAATAGTGCTTGAGGTAGACAGTACAATAAAAATATATTATTTACCCCACCTAAATAATAATCCTTGAGGTAGACAGTACAATGATAGATCTTGTGCTCCATCTTGGTTGCTGGACAAGAGTGTGAGGGTGGTTGGACCTCTTTTTTCTGACCTCAGTGATTTTGGAGATTGCGGCTCACGGGGAGCCAGAATTAGAGATCTAGGTAGTGTCAGGGGAGTAAATGAGAAGTGGCAGTGTTCAGAACTTTAATGAGAATGGTGATCATCTTGTATTTCTCTGTTATCTTCTTCCCATTCTTCAAAAATGCATCCTGGAGAAGTCAATGTGTCAGATCTCTAGTTGAAACAGTAGCCTGTTTCCCATCTTGGTTTTGAAGCCTTCAACCTCACTAAAGCCTTTGATATGTTTCTCATAATTACCTAATTATAAAACTAGAATACTATGGTTTCAGAGGACATGTTAACAAATTATTAGCATCATACTTAAAAAATCGTGTGCAATGTACCGAAATAAGTAGGAAAAAAGGGAATGTTATAGATACTGTCAAATCAGAATATAATATAATAAAGACAGGGGTACGCCAAGGATCAGTGCTTGGACCTACACTTTTCTTGATATTTGTAAATAATTTGCCTACACCACAAAACAGTAAAGTAATCTCCTATGCTGATGTTACATCCTTAATATGTTGGAGTGATTGTGTTGATGCACTAGGACAAAAAATAACAAACACAATTGGGAAAATCTTACAATATCTTCTATATAGTGGATTGAAACTAAACGTAGATAAAACTAAAATTATGGTATTCCAAAAGTCTAATAACCTTACAGATAAACTAAATATAAATATTGACAACTGCTCCTTGGAGCAGGTAAACAACTTTAAAGTTTTAGGCATAAACATTGATGAAAATTTAAAATATAATACACAAGTGGACACTGCAAAAAAATAAACTCGGGACTATTTCTGCTACGACAATTAGTGAAACACAAGAATAATTATATTCTAAATACAGCTTACTATGGAATTAATCACCCACATTTAGCATATAGAATAGAAATATGGGGGGGGGGGCGTAAAAGTAAATCCAATACTGACAGGAAATTAAAAAAAAAAAAAAAAAAGAGCATCAGATGCATGTACAACCTTTAGTATCATCAGTCCTGCAGAGATACATTCATAGAGCAAAAAACATTAACTGTAGTCTCTCTATATGTTTATAAAAGTAACTTACTCGTCAAAAATAAGAAAGAAGATAATGTGCTGAATAAAGACTGTAATAATCATGATACTAGAAGGGCAAATGATTTTCATAGGGTGAGCACAAATAAAAATCAAACTAATAAAGACCCTTATAAAATTGGAGTAATATTTTATAATGAACTACCAGTGCAAGTAAAGAATAATGTAAATATAAAATTCAAAAGTGTTTTAAAATCCTGCCTATTTAAGAAGTGTCTATATAGTATTGCAGAATCATAACATTTGCACACATCTATAATTATATTTTGTATATATATATGTAATAATTACGATCTGATTACAATAACTTCACTTTTGATTATTAATACTCTGACAATATCAGATGCTATTGTAAAGAGCTTATTGGCTGCAATAAAGATTATTATTATTATTATTATTATTATTATTATTATTATTAATATTATATTTGGGATTTGGTTCAAGAAGAGTTACTTCCTCCAAGAGTGGCCCATACTCTGAATGTCTGACATGTTTCCGAAGGAATACTGGGAACCTGGAGTTAAAAGCCACAAGGGACTGAGTTCCCATAATTGGATCTTCTCTGGTGCTTAAACATCTACTCATGAGGAGTCTCATTGGTGGCAGTACATAGTAGAGATCTGATCATACAGCAAACATCATTTATGACTTCTTTCCACAACAGGATATTCATCCCTCTTGACTTCAGAACAAGTTCTATTGTTTTCCACATGACTCCAACATGTTTATCTTCTTGAGCATTACCTCTAGGAATATATGGAATTGTCCTACTTGTTGACACACTGACAGCCATCAGGAATATCTTTAATTCTTGGGACATGAATGCAAAACCATGGTCAGAGTGAACATATGAAGGTATTGCAAAAATGGAGAAAAGTTACTTAAGCTTAGAAATGATAGAGGAAGAAGTAATGTCTGAGCAAGGAAAGGTGAAAGCAAATCTGTAATATTCATCAACTAATATGAGGAGATAACACTTCTTAGATTTGGATGGTAGAAATCCCATAAGTCCATGTTGATGCATTTAAGGGATATGTAGCTTTGATGAGATTAACTTGTGTCTGATGAATTTGGTTTCAATTCAATACAAACTTTACAAGCTGATATGACCTTTACATATTCCAATGAATAAGGCAAGTTCTTTGACTTAATAAAGATATTCAGCTGTGTTATATCAGGGTGGCATACAGTTTGATGGAGGATCTGCAATTTAGATCCCCATACACTGAACAATTGAACAAATTCTTGAAAAGGCATCTGCAGCTTCATTATGCTGTCCTAGTGTATAGATTATTTCATGATCAAAACATGAAAGCTCCAGCCTCCAATGCAGTATCTTTTCATTCTGCATCTTTCCAAGATGTCTATTATTAAACATGAAAGCCACTCACTTCTGGTCAGTGATGAATCAAAAATGTCTTCATCTTTTCACAGCTTCACTGATAGTCTGAGCTTCTTTTTCTATGGATGAATGATGTTGCTCAGACTGGTTGAGAGTGCGAGAGAAGAAAGCAATGGGGAATCCATTTTGAGATAGAGTGACTCCAATGGCGCTTTCTGAAGCATCAGTCTCTATGGTGAACATAGCTTTTTCATCTATGGTTGCAGCCAGTGAAGTTTCCACATCACATTTCAGGGCTTTGAAGGCTTCAGCAGCTTTTTTGTCTAATGGAAAATGACCACTTGAGAGGTCATGTATTTTCTTGGAGAATCTTGGGATAAAGTTAGCAAAATGAGTGAACATGTGCATTGCTCTTCAAAGCATTGTCAGTTGGTAATGGGAGTTCTCATAAAGGTGTCAGTTGATCATAATTTGGGCAAATTTCATGATTGTGGATAAAATACTTTCACAGTTTTATTGCTGTAACTGAATAAACACTTTTCTTCTCATTTATCATCAATTCATACTTTTCAACAGCTTTCAAGAACTTCTTCAGATTCGCATCATGCTCTCTTTCTTATTCTTGCTCCCATACAAAGACATCATCTAAGTAAGCTGCAACTCCATTAAGTCCTTTTATTTTTAATCGTTGCATTCATTGTTCTTTGGAAGTAGGATACTCCATTTTGACCAAATGGAATTAGTTTGTACTGCCAAAGTTTACCACATGTTTTGAATGCTGTAAACTCCTCACAGACAGGGATCTGATAATAGGTGATTTTCAAATCAATTAAGGTGAGCACTTCATAATTTACTACCTTATTCACTATATCTTCAATATGTGGGAGTGGGTAAGATCTAGCTGGGTATATTCATTGCTTGAGAGTAGTCAAACACTATGGAGTATTTGGGACTTTCCGATTGGATGCAAGTATCTGGGTACACCATGAAGAAAAGCTTCTCTTCTACAACACCCTCCTTCAAGAGTCACTGAACTTCTTTTTTAATACATTTTGATCAGTTGCTTGTGGCATCGATCCTTAATGGCAATCGGCTTGCAATCAGGAGAAATATTTTGGAAAAGCCTTACAGGTTTGACCTTAGCTTCTAGTAATCCACAGATATTCAGGGATTCTCTGCAACCCCAAAATTTAATCTCTACAGATGAATGGCAACCAAGGATATCATGACCTAAAATGACGTCAACACAAAGGCCTGTGGAGTTCAACATCTTTGTAATTATGGTATTCAATTTTTATATCCACAGAACAAGCAGCTCCTACTAAGGAGCTAAGTGACATTGAAGCCATGGTGACTGTAAGACCACTAGTAGAAACTGGTACTTTAAGCTTTTGGGCCAGCTTTTTGGAAATAAAACTTGCAGAACTACCAGTATCAATAAGCACATTGGTTTTCATTTCATTCAAACAGGATGTTATGGCTCTGATAAACAACCCAGTGAAGAGGCAGAAGTGAAAAATATAGTGTGGCAATGAAAAGATTTAGTGGAGCTTGAAAATGTTGAACACCTTTGCATGGTGACCAATTTTTGAGCAGGCTTGGAAGTGGCCTCTTTTGCAGGGAAAGAGCTCATGTTGTGGTAATTTAGTCCACAGAAGTAACATTTATTTCCTTTTGCAGCAACAACCTTACCTAATATTTCACTATTTGCAGAGCTACATTCATGTTTATCACAGTTTAGGTGACCTGAAGTAGAGGAACAATGATCCTGGATGGCATGTTCCAGTGCTGACTCCAAAGCCTTTGCATTAATCAAAGCCTCCTCAAGAGTGAGAGTGGGAACTTCCAATAATCTCTGACGAATGTTACAGTTAAGATGTCTGCTAATAAATGCATTGGGAATACAATCATCCCTGTTAACTTCTGCCATTACAGCTCTGAAATTACAATCTTTGCTCAGCAGCTTCTATATATATGGACACAGTTTCACCAGGCTGCTGTTTCCTAGTCACCAATTTTCATCACAGAAATATCTCATTGACAGGCTTGGTGAAAGTGCTAACCAAATACTAGTATGTAGTATGATTATAAGTTTAGGTTTATTTGATATATTCATAAATGGTAGCTGAAACATGTTTTATCAATATGCATAATTTGATAGCATGCTTACTTGATATGCCAGACGTGCTGCACTAGTGCTTTCATATCTGTTGAGCATTACTCAATTTTGAGTTGTTGCTTAAACATACAGGGCATAGTAATTTATCCAGTCTTTCTTTTTTGTTAAGTTTAATAAACTGAGGTAACAAAATCAGCAATTAACCTGTTTGTAGGGAATTATTAAACTTAACATAACTATCACAACAACACTAACATCTGACTGAGGAAGGTCAGAAAAATTTATACAAATAAGGCACAATAAAAATATATCAGTATATGTTAGTATTAAAGGATTATAAAGAAACGTTGGCATATATGGTGATATCAACTGCCTAATCCCCAAAGTGTCATTTACAATACAAATGCATTGTGGGCATATCAAATATACTACTAACTTTGTTTCAGGCACTATTTTTTGAAGCAACTTTCATAGAAATAAAAGACAGTCAACTTTTTGATAGTGGTTCAAGAAGTGAACCAGTACCTAAATGGAAAGGAAATCCTGGGTGAAAAAATCTTACAATCCAGAACATTGGAAATTAACTTCATAAGGGTAAGCTGAAATCTGGGTTATTGCATAAAAGAGGAGATAGATACTTGTTCCAAAAAACATGTTTAGGGCTGTGAATGGATGCTACACAGTACAAATTCTACCAACAGAGCAAAAACAGTTATACATATACTTTTATGGTCAGGAAAATATGCTATAGTAATGACAAAATGTTTTGTTTTAATGCTTAGTTGTTACTAAGGTTACATTTATAATTTTATCATAGAATTTATGTATGCTGGTAATTATGTACTGAGTTAAATGTTTTTCACTCTGCTGAAAGTATACTGATTGAAGTAAATCATGTTCTCTGAATCTTAATTTGTAAACATAAAGCTTGAGTATTTGTTTATTTTTTTTTTGAGCATTAATTATATAAATATGGTTATATCAGTTATTCTACATATCTGTAAATGTGTAGTATGTGTTTATATAGTGTACATTTCTAAAAAAGAAAAAGGTATAACCAAATCAGTCCCTATATTACAAGGTGTTATACAGGGATCTGTTCTTTCTCTGTCAGTATACAATTTTCAACTAATCACATCCGAGATGACTTAATAGAAGAAAAGTTTATGGCCAATATGTAAAAATACTTTGCGAGATCTGCCTCTGCTCATAGTCCTGAGATGCAGGCGATACTGCTATTATAGGTAAAATTAAAGATGCAGCATTAAAACTGATACAAATAACAAAAGCACTTATAGATACAAACTTATACATAGAAATATTTACATTATTAATCTATGTTTAGCTGGTTGAACTATAACTAGATTTTATTTATGTCTAAATAGTTTATATGGTCCTAGAGACTGTCTTCCACATATTCTTTTACTGAATAGTAGGTATGCTTTTTCTGTGAGGATACTTTTCAATGTATTGAGAAGCACTTTTGTGTTTTATTTTTCTTTATTTTTGTGGCAATTTATTATAAATTTTTATTCCGGAATGGAAAAGATTCTTTCCAAACAATGTGAGTCTGTGGGCAGGTACTTTTAGGCAATTTTGAGTTCTATTTTCATAAAGATAGGTGTGGTACATAGGATGTTTTATAAAGAAGTTTTATAAAAAAGTTACCAAAATATTCACCAAGAAGAATGAGTTTGGTAGAAATAGGGAGAGTAGGAAGGAAAGGTATAACAGAGGAGAAAATTTTGAAATATAGTTCAGATATTTCAAATTAGAGGACAGCAATATAATAAAGGAATGTCCAAGATGTCAAAGAGATAGAGTGGAAAGAGAGAGTTGGTATGCAGAGGTAGGAAAACTAGAGGAGATTGAAATGGGGGATGTTTGATGACAGGGAGAAAGCAAAGTTAGTGGATATTGGATAGAAGTAAGACAGAGAGTGGAACATATAGAGAAGGAGGAGATTTGGGCAAGCTTTGGGAACAAAAGTTCTTTAAATCTGCGTAAAACAGTAAAAGTAAATTGAGGAAAGTAGAAATATATGGATAACTGTGATCAATATGGAAAAAGAGATCTTGTGTGAATGCTACTGGGGCATTATTCCTAAAAGGATTAAGGAATAACTTTGTGGAAAGATGCATTTTGCATGGGAAATTATATGACACTTTCCAAAGTTTAATAGAGTGTGAAATGGTAAAAATGTGGAGAGTTAGTGTCCAGGATGAAAATGGGATAAATTACAGGATGCAGTAGCAGTTAAAATGTTGGCAGACATGAGTGTAGGGAACATTAATAGGATGGGGGATTTTTTAGGAAAAGTAAGGGATAATTGAGAAATTTAAAGCGCATGAGAACATACATAGTTGTGATGATGTTGATTTATTGTAGAGGTTACAGCCTGAAGGTTATGATATTGAGAGCCTTGGTAAGTAGTACTAGAATTTTTAAATATATAGTTTATTATTGTTTGTGCTTTTGGAATTATAAATCAAATATTCATTCATTCAAATTGTACTTTCACAATAAAAGAAGGAATAACAATTTATGGTGCTCAAAATTCTGGAGCTTGGTGCTCAAAAAATGGTACATATTATTGGAAATGTCAGGTTTCTCACATTTAAATATCATTAAGCTACTGAAAAAGAGTTGATGACTTGTATATTGTGGAAAAAACTATCTTTTACTGCCATGATGCAGTGTGTTGTGGTCTGTGTTATCTACAGTAAGATTCAATTAATTTGGACATTGCAAATACTGGCCTCTTGCTGAAACAGTTTTTCCTTCCTGGACTTTAGTAACATCTCATTTGCCAAAAAAAATAGTTATGCTTAGCAGCTTTAGACCAAATATATAATCTATTATTGGGTAATTAATATAGTTTAATGGTGATGTAACCCATTTGACTAAACAATTCTGTTCTGATGAAAACTTCCTACAATAGATAATAGATAAATGATGCCTGGGTAAAAATAATAAATAACTGTATGAGTCATATGCTGTTTGGAGTATAAATTTAGGGGTTTTCAAATGCATAAGAATATTTTATGGAGAAGTTTCCAACTTACCAAAAAGTTTTATGAGGAAAGTGAATTTGGCAGAACTGGGAACAATAGAGAAAAAAGGTATAGTAGTGGAGAGGCTTTTTAAATGCTGGTAAAGATGCCTAAATTTAAACAATGACAAAATACCAAAGTAATGCCTAATGCTCCAAAGACATGTAGTGGGAGACAGAGAGGTTATTCAGGAAGGTTTGGAAACTAGCAGAGTTTGAAATGGCAGCCGCTTGCAATTGGATATAAATAATATTAGTATATTTTGGAACCAAATTAGGCAGAGGGTCGAAGATATACAGAAATTAGAGATTTGGGCTCATCCTTAAGACATTAGTTCTTCAGGCTTGTATAAAGTTATTAAAAGAAATTGGGGAGGAAGAAATGTCGCCAATCTGAAAGTTTCAGAAAGGATTGCAAAAGCTTTTGTGAAAGATTTATTTTTATGGAACATTGGAAAGAATGTTTCATAGTCTAATAGAGTGTGAGATAGTTTAATGATGTTAAGATAGTATCTGGCCTAACAACTTGTAAATTATCATAAGCTACAGTAGCAATTAAAATGTTGGCAGATATGAGGGTACACAAAATTCGAATGAGGGACTTCTAAAGAAAAGAAAAGGATACATAGACTAAAGGTCAAGAAAGGGGTAAGGAAGGCATATTTTTACAATAATGGTGGTCTACCATTTAAAAGATTCTATTCCAAATATATAACATGAGCGTTAATGTTTGGGAGACCCTGATTTTTATATCTGTAGCACTAGATTCTTAAATATGAATTCTTTACAAATATATTGTATCCCTATTGAAGTTATAAATAAATTAATTTTAATGCATTCCAGTATGAACATAATTAATATTTTTATTTAGTGGTAAAAATACCTACTAAAGCTAACTACCACTTAGATTATAAACTTGGTATGAGAAGCAGTACTGCCATCTGTTGTACTTGCCTAGAGTTATTTGGAATATATAATCCAGTAGCCTGTGCCTCTCAATTGAATACACAAACTTAAAAATGCCAATTAACATATTTATATCCAGATCCCTCAATTATACAGTAAAAACAGAAAACTGTTGTAATACCTTTCCGCTTGATCTTGTGATTTTATTAATGATGTCAGCAAACACCACATATTGGTCATTGGTTTCCACACATGCCTTTTTCCATTGAACATTCTGTCTCAGTCGCACATAATCCCCAAGAAATGGGTGTGAAACACTGCAAGGCACATTTTCAATAAGATAAGATAATTTATTTCACCATATCTATCAAAATACATATATATAGTATAATTACATTCAGTCAGCTCCACTACTAACCCTTAACCTACTTGTTAACACTACAGATTCTTTTATCCTGAATGCAATAACTCCCAACCTGTGAGTTGCTGCCTACCTATCCTTGGTTCCAGCAAGCTTCAACACAGCGGTTATCTCGCTGCTGAAACCGTTATATCTACAATACATTTTCAATAAAGATAAAAGAATGTATATAAGTAATTATGCACAACTAGATAATTTCAAATATAGGCATTCATATTTAATATAAATATAATGTACAGAATATATGTATGATTAAAACAACGGGAGAGTGATAGAAACACAATAACACATATTTTGTTTAAGAGTCAAAATTTTGTCTTATAAACTTCAGTTAAGTGTAACTTGTAAACCATATATATATATATATATATATATATATATATATATATATATATATATATATATATATATATATAACAAAGGTGCAACCAAAATACTATTTAATTTCTGATTTTTGATAAACAGTGGATGTACAAATGTATAATGTGCTATCCTGAAGCCAAAATTTATGTTTTTAAAATATTTATTTGTTTGTGGTACATGAATATGTTACCTTTTCTGCAAGAATAGCTCAAATTATTATTACTATGAAGCATAGTATATAACATACTTTAGATCCTACTTAGAGAGTGGTTTGTTTGCATCTTCATTATTTTGTCCAGAGTGATAGGATTAATGGAGCATATAGTAAAAATACTTTAAATAGGTTCTCAAAGAGTTATTCAAGTCAAGGTCTTTGGTTTTCCATAGTGATATCTTATCAATGAACTACCATGGTGAGATTCACTTATATAAGCCCAGTGTGAAAAAACAATTATCATAATCTAAATACCTCATTTATTACCGAGTTTTATAAAAAAAAATGTTACATAACAAAAGTTAATAAGTTTAATTTTTTTACCATTTTGTTATTTCGAAAATTTTTATATGACGAATATTAGAGACATAGATTTGTGCACTTTTCAGGACAAAAGCCATACGTTTGTTTATTTTTTTTGTTATCATGGGAGCCAAGTAGTTGCAAGCACTTTAAAGTATAAATATCTTTTCTCTCTGCTGTTAGAGCAGATTTGAATGCTGATTGCATAGGCTGACTGGGGGACTACACAAAGAATAGACACAGTTTTTTATTGAATAAAACATAAGTTTAAAACTGTGGAAAATTTTCACTTTAAGCAATCTGTTACCAAGTGTTCTTTTGCACATTAAATTAATTCTTCTCTATGGTTCGTAATATTTTAATTTTTAAAGTAACATAAACAAGCATTGAAATGCATATTTACTCAATTATTATATTATTAAAATAGTATTACTATTATTATTACAAATGCACCATTTGTAATTTTTGAAACATGATTTAATATACATGATGGAGAAAAAGGAAAAACAGAAAACAGGAAGGAAAGAAAAAAGAAATAAAGAGAAAATTATGCAACCATAGTTGTGAGTTCTGCTAGTAAATAATTATAATCCATGGTATATCAGCATTCACATTATAGTTAAAAAAAAAAAAAAAGCAGTGTAGGTATATAAATGTTGAAAATCTAAAGTTATGATTACAGGTAGCTAGCCCAGTTAATGAAACAAGCAGCATACAGGTTTACTTAATAGATAGTAACCGTAAAAATAACTAACTCATCTTCTAGAATATGAAGCTTTTCTATACTTGAAACAGCACATACATTTAATTACTTCTTCTTCTTTTTAAGATTATCCTCCTCTTTGGAAGACTTATACCCCAAGGACTTACATGCCAATGCCTTGGGTCAATATCCTGTCGAGGAGCAAGCAAACCCTGAATCATAGCATATCCAAGATGGGTGATCAGCCCAATACCTGGTATGGTGGTACGAAATGAAATGTATTATTAATGAAAGGGATGATAGAAAAATTTGCAGATCAAATTACTGAACCCAGCATTTGCTTAGCAACCAAGGAAAACCGTGAAAAAACCTTCAATCAAATTGGTTGGCCCTGGGGGTTTTAACCCAAATGCAAACCACAGACGTTACCACCCGAGCCATCCTGCTCAGTAAATTTAATTACAATATCTATAAAACCAACATAATTTACCTTCTAGAATATGAAGTTTTTCCCTCTTTGAAGCAGCACATAAATTTACTTAATAGATAATCGCTGTGAAACTCAAGTAACTGACCTTCTAGGATATGAAGCCTTTCTCTCCTTGAATATTATGCTTGCTGTTACTTTTTCTCTCATTCTGTTTCTTGCTGTTTGGTCAAATTTCAGCCGATATTTGTGGCACTGAAATATGAAAGAAAGGAAAACATGAAAGTTATTTATGTAAAGGTATTTAACTTTAGATTAGTTTCTTCTCAGGTATTCAAAATTAATTGTAACATTTTTACAGTTTATGAGAAAACCATTGAGGTTACACATTGCAAAAGTCATACATACTCTCCTGTTAAGCCAAACATTGCACATGGAAATTGGTATAGAGGTGCAAGAAAAGGACAGATCCATCCTGCTAGAATCCCTAGTCACCAACACAATGTGTACCTGTTCAACTGCTTGTTCACCGCCCGCCCGCCCGCCCGCCCGTCCGTCCGTCCGTTCATCCATCCATCCATCCATCCATCCATCCATCCCATACAGTCCATAATAGGACATAAAAATATTTCTTTATTACATAGAGACTACATAAGATTAAATCTATTGAAACGTCTTGCTGGTAGTAAGTTGGCTGTGCTCACTTAGTTTTAAATACCATTTACACAATGCATGACCAAACAATTGCTGTTAAGTTTTTGTTGCAGCCCTGATCTAACCCTCAAGTCATTACAGAGTATAGACACTCAAGTTATTGGTCTTATATATTACTGGGATAGTAAAAGCACTTCCTATCACTTCACTGCTGCTGGCCACAAGGAATATTATGCTTAGGTCAACAATAGAAGAAAATTCCTTGCTCCTTCATGAGGTAGTAATTAAATTCTCCAATAACACCTAATAGTGGAAGCTCTATGAGAGAACATCCAAGCAGCTGAAAACATAATAACATGTCATACAAAAACCAATGGAATTAAAGAGCAAGCTCCCCATTTCAAATAAACCGGAAAGCCTTCTTTCACCCCAAGATCCATTGGACAATGAAGTAAAATTCTTTACCATGTGCTTGAGTGGTCCACTAAGACAGATATCATTATGGGCTAAATGTGACAACTGGCCCTTGGAACCACCAATACAATCTGTTCAAAGAATGCATATCTCCAGGTGTTCATTGAGGGTTCCCAAATATAAATAAATTGGCACTCCTTTGCAGCACCAGGACACAATAGATCTGCATTTGATGGAGAAACAGAGGCAATAAAAACAGCTTTAGGTCAACTGATTTACCACCACATCAAATTCATCCAATTCACAATCAGCTAATCATGCTATCGAAAATTGGGAACTCCTCAAAACAATTTTTCCAACATTTCAAATTCCCCAAAGCAGTTCTACTATCAGATTCACAATCAACAATTCATACAATAGAAAACTGGGGCCCCTTAAAACAGCTGAAGTAAATATGCAACACACAGTGCAGCTTTTTGAAAGGATGAACAAAACAGTAGAACTTCAATGGATCCCAGGACACTGTGTCATCATAAAGAATGAGCAGCTGATGCACTTGCAAAGAATGGAATTATGATTTTTCAGACCATCAAATAGGATATTTCCTTTCACACAGTCAAATCTATAACCAAAAAAGAATTCAAGATTGCACAAAGCAACAAAGTAACAACAAAAAATTAGTGGATAACAGTAATTGGTTGAGGAGTGAAGCAGTAATGAAATTTACTCTAAGCCTGAACATGGATGCTTAGCAAAGCACTTGTAATGAACTGAAATATATCATGACCAATCTGTCTTCTGTTTGAACAAGAGATGAAAATGGATGAGAATCACTTGATATAATGTCCACTTATCCTACATAAAAAAGTACAAGCTAGTATTACTGAAATACTAGAGGTCAACTTTTGGTGAAATGACACTGTTATAACATCTGCTCTTTGTATAAATAACTGCATTTCATATGTAAATTTATCTTTTGAATAAATAGTTTCCATTTCAGGCCCATTTGTCTGTAATCTTTGAATAGAGTTTCAGTACTGCTTCTCAGGGTTCTTGGATGCTGACTAGATTAGTATGATACAATGCAATATAGAATATAACATCTTTGTATCGCTGTTACTATTGTATACAGGCACTTCTATGTTGTTGCTTGTTTCATTTGGATTCTGTACACATAATACCCTGACTATTGGTTGTATAAAAATCCATGTAACAAAGGCAAATGTTACACCAATTCTCTTTCCTACTCATTTTACCTTCAACTATTTTCTGATAAATGTGTACTATTTCACATACATCTTTCTAAATACTTTACAAACTTAGTAATGCACTCTTTTCTATATTTTTTAAAGATTTTTTTTGCTAATTCCTCATCCTCCAGATTATATTTTTAATCTAAATTTTCCTCTCCATAACTCTGCTTTCTTGCATTAAGAGCACAGTGCATTTTCCTCTGTAGTCCCATAAAGTGGGCAAATATTATTGTTAAAATCCACTCTTGGTACCCCATATTGACACAAGCAAATACATCTCTTCCTGTTGTATCACATATATCTACATATCTCTCTCTCTACCCCACTCCATTTTTAGGTCTCTTATAGTTCTTATGAATTTAGGCTAGTTTAAACCTCCAGTCAGGAAGGATGTTTGGCAAGAGTGCATTAAAAGTACAGAAGTTAATATTGAGCAAAATAATATATGTTCACTCTGGAATCTTTTAATTTTAAATCAATTGACAGGATGTGGAAAGCTTCAGAATTTGAATATACAGCATTGGAATTCATCCTCCAAATCTGCTTGATAACTAAATTGTACTTGTCGCTGAACACTTGGTTTGATGCCTAGTTCATCCAATATAATGGATTTTGCCAAGTTATAATGGAAGGCTTGTCATGAAAGAGAGTTCATATATAAATAAAAATGTGTTACTGAAGTCATCAATAAGTTTTCTTTTCCAGTATAAACTGTAATCAAAACAAAAACTAAGGAGAAGATGAGGGGAGAATTAAAGTACACAATAATTTAAAAAAGCATTGTTTGTAGTAAAATGCTATTTGCTTTATGTAACCTCGGTTTGAATTAACTTCAATGAAAATTCTATTTTAATTGTTATTTAAGTTATAACTGCAATATCCGAAATAATTTATTTTTCTTGGTTACTGTTACTATACAGTAGAATGTTTCAGATTTACGTAACTAAATAAGAACTTGGAATCTGCATGTTGCAATGATGAAGATTTGTTTCATCAGCATAAGCTAATACATTTAAACAGCTATTGAAAGGGTACCTTATTGATTGTTTATACAGAATAATTAAAATAGGATTAGATTGTACATTCTGAAATTGTCTTTGATGTGTATGTGTTATATTGATATTATACACATGTGAATTTGAAAATAAAATTTTACTGTAGAAATTCTGTACTATCTTTATTATATTATTTTTTTATCTACTAATTTTTACTTTCTCTACCAGGTACAGTAGTTAGAAAAGGTGTTACATTCTACTCAAAAATTTGACACCGAGATTTCACTGGAAATACATGTTTTGAGACTCCTTGAACCCCAAAAAAACATTTTTAGAAAAAGCTGTGTGTGTGTGCGCGGATGCGTGGGTGCTTGCATGTGTGCATATCTGTGAACAGCATAAAACGAAAAGTAATATGAATACAAAACTTGGTATTTAGATTTCGTACCTTCCAAAGATATGACAACTAGATTTTCAAGAAAATCTCCCCTACTCCAAATTACTCTTTACATGAAATATTTTTCAAAGCTTTTATGTTCTAAAAAAATAGCTCTAAATTAATTTAGATTAAAATTTGATTAAAATATCATATATTAGAAATATTTACATGGCACATAAAATGTTTATCCTGAATTTTCTGGAAATAGCCAGAAGTCCATTTCATTAGGAAGGAATTTTGTATGATCTTGTATATCTGGTAAACGTTAAGTGATAGATGTAAATGTACTGCACAAGAAATGTAGATCTCTTTATATCACACAATTTATTTCAAATAACTTTTTTGTGGCATTTCCGAGATATTCATTATTAATCCTTTGAACTGTTCAATACTTATTCATTCTTTTAAAGTCCTGCCGATTTTCAGCTGTTTCTCACAAAGTCATGGAAGGACTTTAAGGCCAGTGTGTAACATCAGTTCTAAATCACTTGACTATACTATTCCCTTTGTATTCATAATGACATGTGTAATATAGCTATTTCCAGAAAGGTTTATATCAATTAAAATTAAGTAGATAGGAAAATAAGCTTTCCTAAGAATAATTTGTATACCCACCAATAAGCAATAGAGGGTACAGAAAGTCATGTGAAAGTAACACATAAAGAGTTTTTAAAATTTCTTTTCTTGCTTGTGTTAATTATATGAAAAACTGGCTAACAATGTGCTATTTTATAACAGTTGTGTTTTGTTTTCTGTATCATGCATGCAACTAAGTCCATACTGCTTAATTTTAGATTATTTCCAGACAAAAAAGTCTGTTGTTTTGAGTAATGTAACATCAATACAAGAATCACTTTTTGTAATAATAAGGGTGAAGTTGTAACATGTAGAGAAATCATGTGAGTTAAACATTGTTAGTGTTAGTTAAAACACAGAGTACCACCACACTGGGTAATTTTGGACACTTTTTATGTATTTTTTGAGGACAATTGCTAATTAACAGACTTAGTTTGTTTAAATTTGTATGGGTGTATTTATAATAAACAAACTGAATACATGCTGAAGTGCAAATTTAATTCTATATCCCAATATTTTAAAAAATGGTAAAAAGTGTCCAAAGTTACCTCACTAGTTGGGGTAACTTCGAACAGGCTATATGTTTTAATTGATGTCCATGGCTGCCCCATTTATGGGGTTAATTTGGACACACAATAATAAAAAAAATATGTTAAATTATATGTGTCATTTATTTACAGTTTAGATTATAAAAACTAATGCAAAGCTACATAAACACAAAGTTCAACTAATGATACATTGTACATTTTTTAATGAAATTAAACTCATAAGAGGAATACTTATAGAGCATCTTTATCAAAAACAAAAATGCCTCTTTTCTCCTTAGATGCTGGAAGTATTTTATAGATCTGGTCTTTCGTTATTGTATCTTCATCCTCTACATCTGGGAACACAAACATCCTCTTACTTCCATCATGGGATTGCAAAAACTTTACAACCATGTCTCGTGCTCCTATATCAATTACCACACCAACATACTCTCTACGAAGCGTTCTGTTTCCAGACACATAGTTGTACCTCACTACAATAAAAGTTTCTATGTCAAGAATCGGTATTGATGCCAGTGCATAATCCTCTGCTGACATGCCAGTATTTTCATCTTCTATACTCTCATCACTGTCTTGCTGGTTTTCCTCACTAATTTCCTTCTCAGCAAAATGATCACCATTGATAGATTTTCCCGGAGGAACATCCAGCTTGTGATGGCAGCATGTGATCCTGATGCCAGTACTATCATGCTGGAAGACCAAAATGATGCCTTTTCAATTGGGTCTGAATTCTCTGGAAATATTTTGAGGACCTTCTGTGGATTGAAAGGAATTAGACCCATGGCACAGAACCACTTCTTACATTGTTGCTTTCCATGCTTCTATCTTCTCTCTCAGAAGTGCAGGGAAGGCTTCTCTTGAGATAGGGCCAAGTGTGCACATTTTCCAATTCGGCAGTACTTCTCTCCAAGATTTTTAAAGGGCCCAAAAAAAAACAAATGTCTAGGGGTTTTTGGATGTGAATGCTATTCGGCGGAAGAAGAACATATGAGATGTTGTGCTTCTCACATTTCTCAACCACTGCCAGAGATACATGGCTTGACAAATTATAGTCAATCATGATTTTCCTTCTGCTTAGCTTTTTCAAAATAAGGCAATGCCACTGTTAGGAACCAATCTTCAAAAATCAGAAGCTAAACCACCTACTCTTGTTTCTGTTGTATCTTGTATCAGGTGCCCTCCTTCCCAAGTGTCCCATAAATACTCAGCCTTATATAGAATATATGGAGGAAGCAGTTGTCTGTCTCCACTAACACACATCATAAGAGAAATGCTTGCTTGGAGGAGTCCATTATCCTCTCTGCAAGCTTGATGCCCCACTTAACAATCACATGTTTCCTTCCCGGGTCATCACATAAATGTATCTCGTCAAGTTTATGTTTTCAGATGGAATACCTTTTAAAGTTTCCTGCACATTATAAAGAAATTTCCTGACGTACTCAAGGGTGACCTTTGCATGAGCTCTTTTGATGTTCCCAGGCAATATTTTAATGTTATTTCATGAAAACTGAAAGAATATTGGAATGCTTTTCAAAAAGAACGTTGTCCATTCAACACCAGGGAGATTCCGGGTAAATCATTTCTCCTTTCTTCCCATTCTGTCAAGCTATCTTTTTATAATACACCAAATGTCAGTTGAAGTGAGAGGGTATCCCATGAGCTGATATCATGGATACCATGTACCAACATTTCCTCTTTTTCATTATCCAGGACAGATGATGTTCTAATTGGTTTTGTGTTTGTGCAATTCACTTTATTCTCTAACATGGATTGTGATACGGTAATTTGTATCACAAATTACTTAAATGTAAATATTGATTGTAATATGAATATGTACTTTTATGTGACATTGATTTCAGAGGTTTATTAATTGTAATTATTATTGGTAAATAATAATATAAGGCTTTACTGAAACTGTTAGTAATGGCGCAAGAATGCAGCGATGGGGTGAGTTGTTTATCATTACCGGGAACAAGGAAGTTACGTAATGTTTCGCGCGGTTTCGATAGAAGCTTCTAGAACATTTCCTAAAGCATATGTATTTGTGGTTTTCATTGGATATTAAAATAGACGCTAATGTTGGCGCGTTTTATTAGCCAATAGTAATCTATTTATAATCTTTAGGCATGTCGAGGAGTGGGGGTATATAAGCTAGTCCCGAGATGGATCGGCCGCTCAGTTCATCAAAATTTCGTGTACACTACATGTCGCCGGTCGGTCCTTCAGTTCGTCAAGTTACGCGCAGTGAAAATCATTAAAGATCTAAAATATTACAAAGTTAATTATACACAAAAATTGAAGTACGTGAGTTAAAAGTTAGAAGTTATTACAAACAGTTTCAGTTTGGCGAGTATCCAGATCAATTTGTAAAAGTGTTGGTGCACGTGTTCGACAATAAAGGATTATAAAACAAATTTCGTCATTAAGTGTAATTTCTGGATAAAAGATTCCTTTCCGATTCACAACCTGCACAGAGATAAAAGTTCTACCAAGATAAGATGATAGCTAGCCGGTGGACAATATACGAAACTTAAAAATTATTTCAAAACTGATGCAAATTGCTAACGCCAGAGGAAGCTACGAACCAAACCAACGAATGACGTCACAAGATGGCTCCCACCAACATTGAGGTAAACGAACATTGTAAGTAATACCGTCGCATATTGGCACCCAGAACGTGGCGCACGACAACCAGGAAAGGAATACGATGACCAGGAAAGTAGCAGAATTAACCAGGAAGAGGCGAATGCAGCAGTGAAACGATCTACAAGACGCAGATTCCGAGACAACAGGGTAATTCAACTACAAAAACATCGAGACAACGTAGATTCATCATCATACAACGCAGAAGCGACATACAAACCTAGGAGAATGGGGCAGAACGCTGGACATCAAAGCTACAGCAACATACAGCATCAAAAAGGTAAACAAATTTAAATGATCCTTAGGAGTGGTAGGATAATAAAAACAATGGCTGCTAGTAATACAGAAGAAATAATTATGGAGGGAGATAGTGTAACAGTTAGCTGTGATCCAATACAAGTTACAGGAAATAGCCCACACTTTTTAGGATTTGAGGATGAAAATGTTAGTGCAGAAAGTCAGAATAGAATAGCAGGAAATGTTAATCTTGATACTAGTATGATTATGGAAATGCTGAAAAATTTGAATGAGAATATGGAAAAGAATAAGAGGGAATTGAGGGAAGAATTAAGGGAAGATCTTAGTAAGAAAATAGATCAAAACAGGGAAGATCTTAGTAAGAAAATAGATCAAAACAGGGAAGATATGCAAAAGAATAATAGGGAATTAAGAGAAGATATTGATAGGAGTTTAGAACAAAAACTAGATCAGAATAAGAGAGAATTGAGGGAAGATATTGGTAAAAGCTTAGAACAAAACAGGGAAGAAATTGAAAAGAAATTCATGGAGCTAGATAGTAGTATGATTAGAATGAAAAATGAAAATCAAGAAATGATAGCAAATGAAATAGGTGAAGTTTCAAAGAAAATGTTAGACATGAGCAGGGAAATATCTAACCAAAAAAGTGAGGTTAATAATAAAATAGAGCATGTTAATGTAAAATGTACAGAGCTAGGTAGCCGAATGAGTAGCATTTCAAGTGAGTTAAAAGAGATGATGGAGGCTACAAATGCAGATTTAATACAGGTGCAAGTTAATTTCAGGGGGGAAATATCTGAAATTCAGAAGGAGTCAGAAAAACAGAGAAATAAATTGTCTGATGAAGTTAAAGATTTGTCTAAAGATTTGAATCAAAAGCTAACTTCTGAAATTAACAAACACCAAACTGTTCAAAATGAGAATAATAAAAAATTGGAACAGACAATAGAAAATCTGCAAGGTACTGTAAATAGATTAGAATTGAATTCAAGGGCAAATATATGTGATGTGCATGTGTCAGATGTACAAAATAATGATAGAGGTAGTTCCTCAGGTATGACAAATAATGTGAGTGATGCGGCAGCTTCATCTATAGCTAATGCTGAAACTCAGAGTGCACAAGTTACACTAGAGAATTTAAATATGGGAGCTGGGAATTTGCAAAATTACAATCATATCTTAAGTGATTTTCCACTTCCAAAATTTAATGAAAACTCCAGTCCAGTACAGTTCATTGCAGAATTATCAGAGTATTTTCAAATTAAAAAGATACCTGAAGCATTGAAAATGATAGTTGTCAAAAGATGTTTGGACCAGAAAACCTTAGATTGGTTACAAATGGTATCCGGGGGTGAAATATCATATGAATCCTTTAAGAGATTATTCATGAACAGATTTTGGAATGTTACGGTACAGCAAAGAATTCGAGCAATGCTTAGTCATGGTCAATTTAATCCACATGAGGGAATATCAATGACTGATTACTTACTAAAACATGCAAGTCAGGTTAGAAACTTGTCACCTCCAATCAGTGAGGAAGATTTTGTGAGTTTGCTCGCAAGGCATTATCCTATAAGGATACAAAATTACTTATTAATTGCAAAACCACGAAACATCTATGAGATGACAGAATTAATAACAGCTTTGGAACAACAGGAAGAAGATATGTCTCGGGAGTGGGAACATAGATTTTTAGATGTACGAGATAGAAGAAATTACCAAGGCAGTTATCAGCAAATTAGAGGACAAGACAGACATCATGAAATTAATACCAGACAACGGTATCAATCATACGTTCCACAATTTGAAAGATCAAGGATAGATAGGAGACCAGGTCGACAGGAACAAATAAATTATGTCAGGACAGAAAGATTGCGTGAAAGAGGGCAAAATTATGGAAGGAGGTACACTAGACAAAGGGGAAATTTCACTCACTGGAGGGAAAATAATAACCGGGAAAGATCTGAGGAACGCCAAGAAAATTACGTGCCAAGGGGACAAAATGTCAGAAATCGAGGATTTCGAACTCGAGGAAGGGGAACTCAAAACAATGGTAGCGACACGGAGATAGATTTAGCGCCTGTTAGGAATGGCAGTCCCGTACGTGAACATGGAAATAACCAGGAAAACTGTTAACAGACTCCTGTGTAGTAGGTTCTCAGGACGTCTTTAATAATTCAGTATCCATTACCAATACAAATCATACGCCTACACATACACCCTGTAATAAGATTACAGCAACAAAAGATAAGGGAGAAAATTTTGAATCACCTCATGTTAGGATTGAAATTGCGAAGAAAGAGATCATTGCAACTATAGATTCTGGTTCATCAGCTTCAATTTGCTCACAGAAATTTTACATAAATTTGATTAATGAAGGTAACAAAATTATGGCTCTTCCCACTAGTAATTTAGTTTGTCGTGTTGCAATTGGAAGAACTACACAGGTCATAAAAACACAAGCTCTACTCAACATACTTATCGGCGGAGAGAATTTTGAGGTTATGTTTCTAATCGTAAACCATCTGATTTGTGATATAATTATAGGATGTGACTTCCTACATGAATATGAAGCAAGTATAGATTTTAAACATGAAGAGTTGAGAATGACAAAAGATGATAGAGAAATAAGGGTACCATTTATAAAAGAGAAAGTTTCTGTAATCGAGATGACAAAGGATGAGAAAAATATTTGTGACCAAGAGTTTTTTGTGCAAATAACAGAAACTGATAGAAATAGTCAGATAAAGCAGGTAGTCACAGAATATGAAGGGAATACCACGCCATATTTTCAACAGCTAGCAGAAATGCCAGAGAAAGTAGAGGAATTTACAATCCAAACAAAAGATGACCATGTGAGCGAGACAGACAACAGCTGGAAAGAGAAGAGAAATGAGGAAATAATACACAAGTGTGAAGAAGCTTATAATCTTACGATAATGCAAAAACAAATCCTTCATGATGTTTTGATGAACAATAGTTCAGTATTTAGTAATATCCCAGGCAGATGTAACGTATATCAGCATACATTTCAAGTAGAAGACGTACCACCATATAGGCACAAGTATGACAATTTACCTATAAGTCTTCGGGACAAAGCTAGACAATTAATAAATAGCATGTTAGACAATGGGATTATTGAGCAAAGTAATTCTCAGTATATAAATTCAATCTGCTGGAGTATTAAACGAGATGGTAGTTTGAGATTAACTTTAGACGGTAGATATGTCAACAAATATATGAAACCAGATCATTTTCAAAGTGAGGGAATTGAACAACTAATTACAAAACTTTCGAGAGGGAGATTTTTGACATCCATTGACCTCACTGCATCATATTGGCAAGTGGAATTAGATCCACAAGTGCGTGATTACACTTCATTTCAGTACTCAGGGATCCAGTATCGTTTTTGTGTAAATCCTTTTGGTTTAAAAAACTCAGGAAGTGGATTTTTGAGAGCCATTCACAGTATCTTTGGAAATTCTGCAGATGACTTTTTAATAAAGTATATTGACGACTTCCTAATCATTAGTCAAACATTTGAAGAACACATGAATAATGTCCATTATGTGTTAAATAAACTACAACAACGTGGTATGACTGTGAACATATTAAAATCAAAATTCTGTGTCAAGGAAATAAATTTTCTGGGTTATGTAGTGGATGAACGAGGTATCAGACCTGATCAGAAAAGAATAGAAGCAATAATGAAAATTCCATCACCAAGGAATGTAAAACAAATTAGACGTCTCTTAGGGGTATTGAACTTTCAGAGTAAGTTCGTACCAAGATATTCGGCTGAAATAGAACCACTGCGGCAGCTACTCCGAAAGAACAATAAGTGGAAATGGACAGAGGATCATCAAAAATGTTTTGAGAGAGTAAAGGAACTCTTTGCTAAGTCCATATTACTCGAGAGGCCCAGAGAAGATTTGGAATATGAGATTTATGTCGACGCATCAATGCAAGGATACGCCGGAATTTTAGGGCAGCGAGACATCAATAATGACTTTCACGTCATTAGTACAGCTTCTAGAGGACTTACAAATATTGAGCGAAATTCTTCAGTGACTCAGTTAGAAATTGGAGCACTATATTTCTCATTAATTCGTTTTAAAACCTATATTTATCAGCAAAAGGTGAAAGTATATTCAGACCACATCAGCTTAACTTTCATACAACGGTGTAGATTATGTAGTGGAAAACTTGCTAGATACATTCATGCAATATCTGCATTCGATATTGAGATTATCCACATTCCTGGCAAAAACAATACCTTCAGTGATTTACTATCAAGATTGAACTATAACCCACAAATTCCCGAAAATATTGAAAGGCCTAGAAATGAAGTCAAAATATTGACAATTGAAATTCCTTTAAGCAAAGAAATGATTAGAAAATTGAAAAATATGGGGGAAATTCAAAATGAGGATGCAAAATTATTTGAACTTAAAGAAAATGCACCATTGATTGAGGAGGCAAAGAAAGAAATTATAGCAATTCGAGATGGGACATTATACAAGAAGCATGGAAAAGAAATGCCTAGTTGGAAGATAATGGTTCCGAAAAGCATGGAAAAGGAACTAATTAAGAATTTTCATGAAGGGTTAGCACACTCAGGGACGGACCGAACAACTTCTATGATTTTAGAGAATTTATACATATCCAAATTGCGTCAAAAAGTTCGGAAATTTATATCGTGCTGCAACCTGTGTCAGAAGGCAAAGCAAATAAATGCAGCATATGCATTTGAAACTAATTCGGTTATAAGGGATAAGCCGAGATGTGTAATTAGTATTGATATTCATGGTCCGATGCCTCCAAGTCAATTTGGAAATAAATATATATTTGTCTGTTATGATATATTCAGCAAATATGTAAGAATTTACCCTTTGAGAAAACCTACAGGTTTAGCATGTTTGAATAGACTACTTAAGTCATATGTGATAGAAGAAGGACCTATTCAATCTGTATTGAGCGACAATGCTTCGTACTTCACAGGAAAAAAATTTATGGATGGACTGAAAGAAAATGGCATTAAACAATATTTTTCGTCAAGATACAGACCGAACTCCAACCCAGTGGAGAGGGAAATTAAGGAAATTTCAAATTATTTAAGGGTGTTATGTCATCGAAAACACACCCAATGGTATGGATACGTGAACTTCGTTCAGAATCTACTAAATGAAACCGTAAACAATGTGACAGGATACAAACCATGTGAACTTAAGTTGGGAAAGAAGATCAATACAATGTGTAAAAAAATTCCAGAAGCCATTCCAGATGCGCATTCGATACCACCAACAGAAGAAGAGATGTTCCGAAAAGCATTTGAGAGGATGAAGAAAAAGGCCATAAAAAGAAAAATTAAACATGAAGAAAAGAAGAGAAAGGAATGGAGGATCAAAATAGGAGATTTAGTTCTGGTTAAAACCAAGAAATTGTCGGATAAAGCAAATAAACTTTATTGGCGAATGTTTCTCAAATACCATGGACCATATGAAGTTGTTAAAGTATATGGAACTAATACATATGAGTTATGTAATCCAACAACTCGAAAAAGCATAGGAAAGTTCCATATTGAGATGCTGAAACCATAGAACCATGAAGATCATGGTGAAACAAAAGACAAAGATGATAAATAGTAAATGCTGGATAGTTAAAGACGAAATGCAGAGCAATGTATTGGAACGTACTAGGGTTAAATAAATATGTACGTCATAGGAAAGGAGAAATAAATTTTGGACATGACTAAATGTTTGAGAGGAAAATAACATTTTATTAGTAACAGAACATGTGAAATAAAGCATGATGTTATATTAAAGTAAAGTACATAAATACTATTCCAAGAGTATTGTTAAGATAAAGTACAAAATAACAAAAAAATGGTAAACATAATTAAAACAAATATTTATGTAGTAAATAGAACATGTGAAACAGTGCCTAGATTTAAGAGATGTAAATATTTGTGTTGAGGGTGAATATTTTGGTACATATGTATAATAATTACAAAAAAATCTTAAATGTATAAATTTTTGTCAACAACTTAAAGTAAACAATTTGGTAGCAGTGATTAAATAATTTAGGGTAAAGTATTTGCTATAAAAATTATAATGTCAGATTAATATTTAAATTAATTAAACCAGAGCCAGTAAGTAGTGGCAATATAAAAAAAAAAAAAAAAAAAAGAAAAACATATCGTGTGTTAAATGCGTGTGAAGTGTAAAGTGAAAGTGATAGCGTGTGTTCCAAGATTTAGGAGACTAAAAACACAAATTATAAAATTCTCAAACAAGTTATAAATATTTATAATTATGTTTCTAGTGGGGCATATGATACGGTAATTTGTATCACAAATTACTTAAATGTAAATATTGATTGTAATATGAATATGTACTTTTATGTGACATTGATTTCAGAGGTTTATTAATTGTAATTATTATTGGTAAATAATAATATAAGGCTTTACTGAAACTGTTAGTAATGGCGCAAGAATGCAGCGATGGGGTGAGTTGTTTATCATTACTGGGAACAAGGAAGTTACGTAATGTTTCGCGCGATTTCGATAGAAGCTTCTAGAACATTTCCTAAAGCATATGTATTTGTGGTTTTCATTGGATATTAAAATAGACGCTAATGTTGGCGCGTTTTATTAGCCAATAGTAATCTATTTATAATCTTTAGGCATGTCGAGGAGTGGGGGTATATAAGCTAGTCCCGAGATGGATCGGCCGCTCAGTTCATCAAAATTTCGTGTACACTACATGTCGCCGGTCGGTCCTTCAGTTCGTCAAGTTACGCGCAGTGAAAATCATTAAAGATCTAAAATATTACAAAGTTAATTATACACAAAAATTGAAGTACGTGAGTTAAAAGTTAGAAGTTATTACAAACAGTTTCAGTTTGGCGAGTATCCAGATCAATTTGTAAAAGTGTTGGTGCACGTGTTCGACAATAAAGGATTATAAAACAAATTTCGTCATTAAGTGTAATTTCTGGATAAAAGATTCCTTTCCGATTCACAACCTGCACAGAGATAAAAGTTCTACCAAGATAAGATGATAGCTAGCCGGTGGACAATATACGAAACTTAAAAATTATTTCAAAACTGATGCAAATTGCTAACGCCAGAGGAAGCTACGAACCAAACCAACGAATGACGTCACAAGATGGCTCCCACCAACATTGAGGTAAACGAACATTGTAAGTAATACCGTCGCAATTGCAGTATCTGGCCTGTGCTTTTCGATATGACATTTTCCCTGAATTGCTTTCATTGCCTCATCAGGTTTCTTTTCTTCATGGTTACAATATATCTGGCTTCCCAATTTGATTTGTACAAAAGTAGCATTGTCCGAATTTATCCCAAGGTTGAACAGATTTACAAAGAAATATGTACAAAATTGTAACTATGCATACAAATTTCACCAAACAATCCTTGTTACATTTATACACAACTGGGCAAATTGAAGTCAATAACGAGCAGCAGCTGGATTGTTAATTAGATATGTGTACCAAGAAGTTATGCCAACAACAGTAAAAGCTAAAATGAAATCGACAACAATGACCACTGCTACTCTTAATAAATAGAAGAATAAATGTCAAACTGGGCACAGAACTTTGTCCTTCATACAAATATTGCTAGCATGGAAATTGTACCCCAGTTGTTACAGAATGACCAACTATAGAATAAAAAGAGATTTTTTGTCTGAACTGACCTCATACATTCGAATTTACCCCAGACGATGATATTACACTATATTGTGGTATTATGAATGAAATAAAATATTTTATAGACTGCAAAACTCATATACTGTAATTACATTTATTTGACTATCTCTTGTACATATTATTATTACTTGTAATATATATATATATAGTTTGTATATAGTTTTAGTATTGATATTTATCTTGTATTTCACTATATTACTGTAAATCAGTCTGTATAATTCTAACCATGCTCATTTGTAATTTAAAAGTTTAAGAGCCAAGAAAGTTATTATTATTGTTGTTGTTATTATTATTATTATTATTATTATTATTATTATTATTGATTAATATTATATTGCCCAATTCTTTTTTCCAGTGTGGCTTTTGACACTGATGTATTAAATTATAAAACATAGGTATGTGGAATTTTATTTTAGTATACCACTTATACAATTCTTTTGTTCTGATTTCAGAAGTAAAGTAATATACTCATACATAGAGTAGCTTAGCATGTGAAATTAAGCATCATAAGGCTGAATCAGGTGTTAGGGAAATACTTGAAGACATTTCAAAATATTTCTGTTCACCCTGATGTGAAAGAAAAAAATCAAAGAAATTATTTAAGAAATATGGTCTTTGTTAAGAAAGTTCATCTAAAATTAACTGCAGGAGTGAAATTGTTAGCCTAAAAGAATAATTTTCTCAGAAATAAGATAGATTACCTATATTTTAAAACAATGTTGGAATATTAAGAATTTTGGCTCACAAAAACCCTATTTATTTGGTTTAACGAAAGCTATGTTATGGTAAGGCAAAGTCCATTACAGAAGTCAAAGGTGCACTTCAAGGTTCTTCTTCATCAACACTTTAATCTCTCCATTGGCCACATTCTAAACTTAACCCTGTTTTTTCTAACCTTGCCCCACAGATATCTATTCTTTTGCACCACATTTCCTTCCCCTTTCCCCTGATTGGCTAATGTACACCATCGAATGGTAACAAATAAGCTGTGTAAAGTGCAATGATAGGCGGTATAAGCATTATAAACAAATGTTTGATAGATCAACGTGCTTTTGTCATTTTGAAAGACAGGTTTACAGCCAAGGATACTCCTATCTGTTGATAGGAATTTACATACTTTCCAGATGCATTAACTCTGTTGCATAATATATTTAATTCATATGGTTATGAAAATGTAAATTTAACAATTAGCCTTGAATATATTAAGGTAAATGATCATTTTAAATAAGGAACTATTTTGTAATGCATAATAACCTATTCCATAACAGCAGCCAATGAGAAGTGACTAGCACACATGACCATTTAGAGATACTGGGCAAAGTTATATAGAACAGGCCTCAAGTGAGTGAAAATGGGCTGATTTGTCAATATGGATTTCAATTCATTCCAAATGAAGAGAATGAAGCGTAATGAGTTTTGTGCACATTATAGTTTTTATTGGATACAATGAAATTTGAGCTTAATTCTATTGAACAGCACATTCAGCATCTCCATGTAATTGGACTTATATAAGTGTAAATGACTACACATTAAATCAGGGTAATCTTTCTGAAGAAAAAATTTGATTTCATTGGGACATACATTAACTTGTTTACAAATGGAAGATTTTATTTGCTCTGTGATGAGTTTAAGTTCAATTCTCTTTCAACCTTGAGAAATTAAAACCTAATTTGACAAATCTCTGTAAGATAAAGTAAAGAAATTATTTATTTTACTTTCAGTTGCAGCAAAACCCACTTGGGGCTTGGATTCTACAACTTGAACTATTTAACAAGGCACAGCTGTACCCATGCTCTTGTATTACACCTCAGTTTATTAAAATGCTCTCAACAAAAATTGGGTTCAAATGAAGCTTGCCCAAATTCATCATGGATTTGCTCTCAGAATTACCAGAGCATACTGAACACTCTCCACAGATGCAGCTTTAATTTTGACTGGTATAGAACTTCTTCACCTTGCAGGTATTTTTTGGACTAAAATAATCAACACCAAAAAGGGACATTTTATTTCAAGGTATGTTACTCATAAAGAAATTGAGCCCTGGTGCATTTTTTTGGCACAGGGACATCCTGTTATTCATTATGAGCTGTTGCAATCAAATTGTTCCATCTGATCACAATTACTATATTTACATGGATGGCTCACGAACATCATCTACAGATCAAAAATCCATAGTTGTTGGTAGTGCTTTGGTTGTGTACTCATCTAATACTGAAATAACCAACCAAAGATCTAAACTCCCAGCTATATCTGCATTTTTCCAAGCAGAGTTCTTGGCATTGAAAAAGGCTATGTGGTGGAGTGTTGATAGTAAATGCAATGTGCATATTTTCTGTGACTCATAGTCAGCACTTAAAACAATGAATGATAAGTTCATTATAAACCCCATGCCACTAAATGTTAGGCAGATTATATCTAACTGTGACAATCACATACGCCTGGTATGGGTTTATGAACACATAGAAAATAAAAGAAATGAGAGAGCCAATGAACTTGACAAAATAGCTACATATGTCATCTGAAATTGAATTTGAAAATATTAGCTGCCCTATTTCTTATGTAAGGTTATCTCCTTAGCATGGTGGTAGCGCAGCTGCTTACCAAGCAGGAGACCTGGGTTCAATTCCTGGTACTGCATGGGAGTTTTCTCCTGCTGGAAGACATGGCCTTATTAGGTACTGAGGGGCCAATTGAGGAGATACTTGATTGAAAAGTAGTGACTCCAGGTTGAGGAGGCTTCATATACTAGTCGGGAGGGGCCTGGGGTGCTGACCACATCTCACCCTCCAGTACTATACCCCTCTCATGATGCCTGTTGTGGGCAGAGGTGGGGGATGCAGCAGCCGGATGGCAGGCCTTAGCTCAGCAATGAGCTGTTGCACCATGGAGTTTAGTTTATTTCTTATGTAAAAAAAGGAGCTGAGAGTTATGTTAAATGTTCTTCACTTTGTACAAGTAGTGTCAATGGAGCAGTTACAAGAAAGATGTATTTTCCTTCAGTTCATGATAGGTTACCAGTGAAACACTAATAATCCTTCTTTTTTAGTAACAACATTTGACTGGACATGAAAATTTATACATTATTTAAAAAGGTTTCATATTCCTTGCCTGAATGGGTATATCTGTGCATGTGAACATGATGAACAGACTGTAGAGTACCTTTTAGTTGCCCATCTCATGGATATAAGCGATACATTATTAACGTTCATTTAATTAATTGCAATCCAGTTTTGAGTTAACCAACAATTGATATTTCAAAAAAGCAATGTTATTTTACAGAATTTAGAACATATTTTGTAAATAATATTTTCAAAACACTGTGATTAATTTCTTAGTTTTTTAGTTATATGCTTAGAGTATAGTTTCATTTAATGTATCTGTTTATTTCTGAATTTGGAGATTTCTTGTAATTTATGTAACAATAATATGTTTAGTACAGGTATAGATTACTTATTACATTTGCATGTTACTGAATTTTGAGATGTACTATATCTCTAATTTTAACTACAACATTAATGCAACTTCGTAAATAGGGCTCTTGTTCATTAGATTTAATAAATAGGTAAATAATTTGAAGCTCTTTTTTATTCAATACTCTTGCAACCAGACTAGAAATGCAGTTCATAAATATACCTATTTTCCAAAGTTCAATTTCCTTTTCTCAGACAATACATCCTAAAATAGGTTTGCTGAAAATTATATCACATGCAGATTGTATGATAGAATTCTTTTATTAATTCTAAAGGTTCCTGGTATGATCCCAGGTTTTGGTATTAAAAGCACAATGAATAAAAACTAGGAAGGAATAAAAAATACCAGTTTAATGACTATTTTCCAATCTCATTTATTTTTGTCTTTTGATTGCTTGTAATATGAGAAAAGAAAAGACGATTCTAAATAAAAAAGAATCTAGATGTTCATACAACACAATTTCTTTATGTACGGTGCTGTTATACTGCAGCAACGATCCTCAATATCCGCTATCCTTATGTATCTCTAGAAGATAAATGAGTAGCCTAATATCAAACCCGGACATCTGTCCCCTCATTCAAAATTTAGTTAGTAGTGTATTCCGATAGGTTTTTTTCCGTTCTTTTCATTGGTGAAGTCCTTTACTCTCAAAAATGGATGCAAATATGGTTAATTAAGTGTTGAAGTTCACTGTTTACTTCAAAAGTGGACACCTACACAAGAGCTTGGTTTCAAACTCGGACATTTGCTTAAAGAACCAATGGTCAGTGTTACCAACAGTAAAATATTTTTCCAACCAAATTTGGCATAAAAAAGACTAAAAATGGCCTCAAAAGAACTAGATTTCTATTATTAATTCTATATCTTAAAAATAATAAGTCACAGGCCATTGCATTGAATTAAAAGACATAAAATAATATCTCTTACCTAAAAATTGGGAACATCAAGATCATAACCAATGATGTCATCGTCCTCATCCTGGGAAAGACAAATTGTGCAAGTTGAAGTTGCAGCAGATGGTGAAGATGCAGTAGATGTTGATGCTCTAGATTTATATGCTTCCACTATCCCTATTTTTTAGAACGGTTGCAGTAAGTTCATAATTGTTGCAGCATTTATTATTTCTGCGAAGACCTGCACGAATTTCCAGTATAGCATTCACCATTTTTGTGCGCATTCGATTCCTTGTTTTCGTTTTCACCAGATTTAATTGACTGAATATCTTTTCAACTTCGGCATTTGACCAAGGAAACACCAGCTTGGATAAAGCAAAGTCTGCAAGTTCTTTGAAAGGATTTTCACCACTAGCATCACGATATTTGAATACCTCACACCAAAAATTTATGGAATTATTGACATTCTTCCATTGTATAATAGTTAACTTTTGCCACTATAATTCTACTTTTGCAATTGTTTCGCTGTCCAATTGTGATGTTTCTAATGAGGGAATTAACGATTCCTTTACCACAACAAGAGCCTTTGAGACAGCAAGAAGAGAGAGTTTGCTCAATATTTCAATGTTATGAGGCAATCTCTGCTGTAGCTGTTTGATGAGCAAAGAAACAAGTTTTACACACCTTTCTCTAACAGTTTTGTCTTCTTGTTCTGTTATTTTATTTCTAATTTCTGAAGGTTTACTTTCAAACAAATAACTAAATACGGCTTTGGATCTAGATGTTTCTTGAAATCACCATCAAAGAATTTTCTCAGCACTGGATAGTTGGGAATGACAATTACTTTAAGAAGAGATTAAAGAACTACCGGATCATCTAATAGTTTGCACGGATCTACACCATTTGCCTCATGACTTTTGTTGACTATTTAAAGATCAGATAGAATAGGTTTCAAAAACAACAAGTATGCTAAATTGAGCTCATCACTGAACATAGAGTAGAGCATTTCAGCTAAGCAACATTCTTCACTGAGCCTAACAATTTCAAAATGAGCCCTTAATTCTAACCATTGATCAATTATTGTACATACTACAGACTGAATAGCTAACCACCTCATGTCAAAAGCCTGGGGGATTTTTAGTAGTTCATCCCCTTCATTTAGAATGGAAAAAAATTGGCAGTAAACGAATTGCCGCATAGAAGACCGAGAAAACCCATTATAAGTTTCTCTAACTAGAAAATCTAAATTTCTTGGAAGAGATTCTGCAGTTGCTGCAGAGTTTGCCAGTTGAATAGAATGCAACACCACCTTATTAGTATCAAGTGTGGGACCTCCCTTTTAAGACAGCACTTCAGTCGCTAATGCCGGCGCAAGTAAGGCAATTTAGCCCTCCCGTTTAAGTATTTGATATACTCCATTATTAATCCCCATCATACTAGCATTATCTGTTCCGATGCCTCGCAATTTTTGCCAATCTAAATTAAATTCTTTCAAGGCCTCTTTAATTCCAGACGCAATAGACACAGCATCACATCTTTCAAGTTCGACAAGTTCAAGACATGTTGAAACAATCCTGTCAGATGTTTTACTGTGATACACAATAGCTATTGCTAGAAGCTTAGTGGCATTTATGTCAGTTGATTCGTCCACTAAGATACTGTACATCGAATCACCAATATCACTTCTCAGGCCATTTGCAAAATACGGTCCAAGAGCATTCTTAATAACAGCACTGCACTTCGTGCGATGTAACAATCTGAGTCACAGCTACACTATCTCTGAATCTGTTTCTACACATTTCACTTAAATGATTGCATGACATTATGGCACAATGTGCGGACACGAAAAGAGCAAGTGATGCTTCGGCACTGTTGCATTCTAAGGAATCCACCACTGGTTTGAAACTTATGTTTTTCTGTCTGAGGGAGAAAAAGGCAGAAGCTGCATATTTGTGCTTTTTTGTTTCCGCATGATTTCCTGTCTGTTAACCGAGCTCTTATGCTACAACCACGCACTTTGCAGAACGCTTTTGTATTATCACCTACAGCCCGAGATAACCATTCTACAAATTCTTTATTTTTCAACCACTCTTCTCGAAACTTTTGAGTATATTGTGGTTTTACTTTGCCCATTTTTAGTGTTAATGGAAAAACTATACAATTTTGTCACTGCGAGAGAAGCATACTCAGTGCTAATCAAGAAGTTGATTGACATTTCGCGGAGAGAGAGAGAGAGGCGACGTTGCCGCTCATCGCGACCACGTGGAGAGTGTACTAGAACTGTGTCGAAGGTGACTGTGGTGCGCCTGCATTGTAGAGCGGGTATTATTTATATTTGTATATGAAGACAATTGTAAAATAATGAATCTACGTGCAGAGGATAGAAAATGTAAAAATATATCAGTGTAAAAATCTACGTTAACAGAAGAGACATACCTGTGAAATATTGATGCTTATTCTAATGGAACTCCAATAATACTACAGAAACTGTGTGGAGTATTATAAACAAGCAAAGTAAAGCCCAAATAGGTGAACACTAAAATATATGTCTGAGCCAAGATGGGAAAATACTACATGACCCTACTGAAATCTGCGAATTATTTAACAACTTCTTTATAAACACTAACGATAGTCCTATACTAGCAACATAGACAGTAAGAAAACTAAAGACAATACAGCAGTGAATAGCCTGTACCTGCATGAGACAAATGATGAAATATATAAAATAATAAGCAACTTTAAAAATCAGCAATCCTCCGGATGGGATGGCATATCATCTATAACACTAAAGCATTGCAAACAAGAATTATTGTGAATACTGGTGCATTTAATAAATTACTCAATGAACGATGGCATATTCCCAGAAATATTAAAGATTAGCGTGGTACGACCTATTCACAAAAAAGGTTCAAACACAAATGTCAGTAATTACAGACCAATAACTCTAACCTCGGTATTCAGCAAAGTCTACGAGAAAGTACTTATAGCTAGGATAAATAGTTTTTTAAAATCTAATAATACCCTTAACAATTTCAACATGGATTTAAAAATAAATTATCAACCATCACAGCTATAGCGGAATATATACATAAATTGTTGGAATTGAAAGATACCCGTAAAAACACAGCAGGGATTTACCTAGACCTCTCCAAAGCTTTTGATTCTGTGTCCCATGATCACTTAATGACAGAATTAGAATACTACGGTTTCAGAGGACAAATTAATAAACTACTAGCAACATATCTTAAAAACCGGATGCAATGCACAGAAATAAATTGGAAAAAAGGTGACACTATACACACCATTAAATCAGAGTATAATTTAGTAAACTCGAGGGTACCGCAAGGATCAGTACTGGGACCCACACTTTTTTTTATCTATATAAATAATTTACCGGAACCGGAAAACAGCAAATTAATCTCCTACGCAGATGATACATCTGTAATATGCAGGAGTGAAAGTAAAGAATGTTTAGAAGGTAAAATCACAAATGCAATAGATGAAATATCACATTATCTCCTACACAATGGACTAAAGTTAAATATAGAAAAAACAAAATTCCTGACATTTCAAAACAATAATATAAATATAAACATTAACAATACTGCTTTAGAACAGGTAAGAAGCTATAAAATTCTGGGCATACACATAGAAGAAACTTTATCTTACAACATACATGTAGAAACTATCTGTAAAAAAATGAACACAGGGCTGTACCTATTGAGACAATTAGCAAAATACGGAGACACCAATATTCTTAAAGCAGCCTACTTTGACATCATTTACCCACATCTAACATATGGTATTGAAATTTGGGGGGGAACAAGTAAAACCAATATGGACAGATTATTAAAAATACAAAAAAAGTGCGTAAGAACTGTGTTCAACCTTCGGTTTCGGCAATCCTACCGTGAAACATTTATAACACAAAACATCCTAACTGTAGTTTCACTGCATGTGTTTAAAACCATTATACTTGTTAAAAATAGAAAGCAATTTAACATACTGAATAAAGACTGTCATTCATACGATATAAGAAGAGCAAATGATTACCATAGGGTGAGCACGAATTAAAGTCAAACAAATAAGAACCCATATAAAATGGGAGCTATACTGTATAATAAATTAGCATGTGCAATTAAGAATACCAGCGAATCAAAATTTAAAACTGTCCTAAAATTATTCCTGATAGAGAAATGCTTGTATAATATTAGTGAATTATAATGGATATGTATACTTAAGTAAATATTATTAAGTCAACTGTATTAATCATTCCTGATAGAGAAATGTTATTACTGATTTATAATGGATACATGTACATATGTAAATATTATTAAGTAAATTGTATCGTATAGCTATAATTGACAGTGTCAGATGCTCTTGTAAGAGTATTGACTGCAATAAAGTTATTATTATGGAAAAAATGCCAGATTTCCGAATTGCTTACATCGCTGCTGCTGCTCGTTTGATAGGCAATGTTGCCACAGCCACCGTCGTCATCATCATCTGAAGAGCTGCTAGAATTCCCCACGGAAATGACAAGCTGTTCTATAGTTTCTTCCAAAACTCCTTCATTTTCCCAAGCTGCACTTATTACGCCCTTTGTGTGAGTCACCGCTTTTTTCCAGTTTTCAACTTTTACTGCTGTTAGTGCCTCTTCTGTAAGCTTTATTACTGACGACACAGTGAAACCTTTATTGTTTCGCCCAGCATAACCCTTTATTTTGGCCCAAATTAATTCAATCGAGTTAAAATGACAATGATAAGGGGGAAGCCTAACTATTTTGTGACCATGTTCTGCAGGAATGCCATCGACTACATAACTTGGAAACCGCGGTTTGTTTGCTTTCACAAGTTCCAGTAGCTCACTTTTCTTCAGTCCCTCCTTCATCGGTATATTGCAGCAAAGAAGCCACTGAATTATATTCTCTTCGAAATATTCTCTCACAGAGCATATTATTTCCCGCGCCTCTCCTTTAATTGGGATACCTTTACCATATACCGTTTTATTCGGTTCCCGAGTGCACTCAGTTTTTCGTTTGGCTGGGCCATCTTTGTCACTATTTTTGGACATTATTAAATATCCATTAAACGTGTTAACACAATTATAAATGCTCACACAACACACGCGTGCACAAATACACGGACTCAAACACACGTAACACAAGGCAAATACCATACAAATAGAATGATGCAAAAGAACTTTTCAGTATGCAGGCAATCTCTAAACTGAAACAAAAACATAATCAAGCTGGGGCTAAAAGGAGGACATTGTTTATAACTGTAGCGACAGCAGAAGATAAGACTGCAGTTCATGTTTACTGCAACGGTCGCTTGCCCGGCACATCATGCCAATCACGTGTTACGATATCGCAACAAGGCATTTGCGCCTATCGTTGCTATGGAAACGTCTTAGTTCTAATTGGTCCTTCTAATGGTTGCTATGACGTATTCATCCCCCTCCCATTCATTTAAAGCTTACCAGCACGTGGTTAGTAACTGTCAATCACCTTCTTGATTGGCGCCGAGTATAATAATGAAACACGTCGTGAACAGAAAGACGACAATAATATGTCACATAAGCAGAGTTGATTGTAACTGCCAATAAAAACAGCAGTGACTAGCGAGTAGTTATAAACAAAATTTAGAAAATAGCATGCCGCCTGCTTAGATTACCACGAACACCAATATCATTGTTACAGGCAGCTACTGTGAAGAAAGTAGGCTTGAGGGATCTCTCAAGTATATTTTCTGTCCCAAGTGTTTGGGTTATAAACAGTAAACATAAACACGTAGCCAGCATAACATTTATTATTAGGAGAAACAGGGTGAATAATCACAGCAAGTCAACAAGCTCATATTACGATGTGCAAATTCAAATGGTATATTTTTTCCTGTGTATACATCGGATATATCAGGCCATACAATGGGCAAAGTGGTACTAAATCCTTCTAAAAATGTAATAAGTACATGAAACTATATGATTGTTAAAAAAAGCCGAATTTCAATCAGATGATTTTTAAAAGAACTAGATTTCCCACTAGGAACTAAAACATTAATTTTCCAACTAGGCAGTCATTCAAAACCAGATTTATTTGTAAAAAACTAAATTGGCAACACTGTCAATGGTAATACTGAAAAAGATCACGTGATCTTCAAAACAAAATGCCGACGGCTTGTGCTGGGTATTAACATGTTGGTTAAGATTTTATGGATTTTTCAACTGTTACTGCGAATAAGTAAAAAGCTACATGACTAAAATGGAGCAAAACATTTCGCCAGTTACTGAAGGAAATGCCAGGAAAAGATTACAGCAGCCAGAAAAGTGGAAAAGGAATATAGAAAGGAGACTAAGGTAGGAATAGCTGGCAAGCTACCTTGCTCTCTTGTTTTATGTATTACATGAAATCATAGATTATTGGGATGAATTTGTATATCAGAAATAATACAAGAGCGTATAGTAAAAAATCTGATGAGAGTTTTAACTGGTCATATGTTGAAACATTTTGGAGATATCAAAGGCTGAAAAATTAGTATATGGGCATCAAACTGGCTGAGAAAGAGACGGATTATTAATCATTACTGACTGCCTCTGCTGTTTTTAAGGGATAATGCACTTTAAAACCAGAGGTTCTGGATTTGATTCCTGGCTGGAGGGAATAATTTTTATTTAATTAACACTATTTCCTATCTTCCCTAGATGTTCTTAAGTATTAATGAGAGTGTTATAATGTGAGCAGGAGAAGGGAGAAAGAGATTCAAGTTAAAAAGATAAAATCGAACAATTAGGACCAACAATGTAAAAGTGTAAACATCATTATTGTGGAGTAATCCTTTCCTAACTCAAAGCTGCCGATATGACCTTAGATGTTCATGGAACAACAAACATTTTGATCGGTGGTGTCGGTGTAGCTCGTCTGCCTCACAATCAAAAGATCGCGAGTTCGAATCTCGGTTAGAATGAGTTATCTGTATAATTTTTTTTTTACCTCATCCTGAGAAGACTATTGTCAGCAAATCTAAGGCAAATCCCTGGTCCATTTGAGCATCATTTATCATCTAATATGACCTACCTGGTTAGAGAGCATTAAACTTAAATAGAAAGAAAGATGTTTACTACTAGTTCTGTTACAAGCTCCCCTCTTTTGTGTACTTTCAAGTGTTACTATGCACTTACTATCCTGTATGACAATTTATCAGTTTTATAGCGGTTTCATTGTTTATTGTATCCAGGTATTCTGCTAAAGGTCTCCCGAGTATCCTACATGTAATCACAGGGTTGGTTATCAGTGTTCACTACTAACGATGTCAAATATCAAAGATTTTCACGACGTCTTTTACTCCATCCCTAAAAAGTGTAAGCAAGATGCATTCATGCTCAAATATTGTTGTGCTGAAACCCCCAATCCTAAGAGGAAAAATAAGAGTGTGCTTAAAGCAAAATCAACCAAATACACCATTGTCAACCATTCTGATAACAATCTGCAATTCTGTCATGACACATTCCTCAAAGTTTTGACACCAATAACGAAGCACAGGATCATAGGGGTGTTCAAAAACTTCAAGAAAGGCAACTCTCATGTTCCAGCAGAAACTTGAGGTGGAAATCACAAAGAAATCAAATTTGGACCACTTAGAGAAGCAGTGAAGATCTTCATTTGCAGTATAAATGCCTGCGAATCACATTATTCAAGAGCAAAAACATCCCGCGTTTATCTACAGTCAGATTTCAGCATTAATAAACTGTGGAAAATGTTCAACGCAGAAAGAGACAAACAAGAGAAAGTCACTCAGGGGTTTTTCAGAAAAGTATTCTGCACATACTTTAACACAGGATTTTCTTACCCAAGTGTGGATGAGTGTAGCACATGTATTGAGTTGGGAAACAGAATTTCAACAGAACAAAATGAAGCTCAGAAATCAGGGCTGGAAATGAAACTGGAGTTACATAAAAAACAAGCACAAGCATTTTTTCAGCGCTTTCGTAAAAAGCCAGCAGGTTGTTTAATCTTGAGCTTTGATTGTCAGAAGAATCTTGTTCTCCCCAAGGTAACAGATCAGATTGCCTACTACTCCAGGCAGCTTTACTGCTACAACCTTTCAGTTGTTAAAGGTTTGTCAACTGATTGCCTAAAGTCTGTTAATGTATCAATATACAGCTGGACTGAAATGAAGGTAAGAAATCCTCTAATGAAGTGGCTTCCATCATATTCAATGAGATGAAAGCTGCAGATCTCTCAGGTTATGACACCATCCACCTAGTGGCTGATGGATGTGCAGGGCAAGTTCCTCGCTAGCTGTACACCAGAGAACCTAATGAAGATTGAAATAGTCTTCCTGGTTAGTGATCACTCTTTCCTGCCATCAGATGGTGTGTTTGATCTGATAGAAAGAGATCTAAGAAAAAAGGATACCATCATCAATAAAGAAGAATATCATAAAATTTTTGAGAAATATGGAACTCTAAAGTTGATTGGAAGGGATTGGGTGCCTTCAGATTGGAAAGAACAGCCAAGAAGCATATGAAGTCAGCAAGCCAGCTCCACTTCAAACTGTCAGCGTGTAAGCATATAATTTTCCAGAAAACCAGGACAGGCAATGTAGTAGTCAAAGGAGAACTTGCTTACAACATAGACATGGGAGCAGAAAGACCCACTTCTAAAGTCAACAGCAAGCCTGGAGAGATAAACCCTCTGAATATTCCTATTGATGTACCACTCAAGGCTGAAAAACTTCGAGATGTTGACAGGTTGCCCGTCAAACATTTTGGAGAAAACTGGAGGGATCTGCTCACTCTTGAGTGGTACAGAAATGTACTACAGAAACAACCTTGTCTGCCAGATTTGCCCAATGATCAATGTGAGTGTGAAACACAGCAGGATGATTTGGACAGTGATCTCATTTTAATGTCTATTTTAGATTAAATGTACATCTACTTGAACTTTAAATATACAAATATGAGCAAGAGTTTTAATTTCCTCTGGAAATTTTTTGCACAATATAGAAACTGAAGAAAGCTTTGTTACTATACATGTAAATTAACAGAAATATTCACAAGATATTTAAAGTTACATCTTATTTTGTTTCTGGCACTGAAAATATGGCTAGATTATTGTAGTTGGTTTTACATGTATTTAATAATATAAGAAACTTATAAAGTTTAAAATGTACTGTAAAACATTTTTTTTTACATTCACAAATATCATCTTCTCAAAATTCCTACAATGTTCCAGCTGATACTCTTTGGAATAGACTGATATCACTACTAAACGAATTTTGTAACTATATTTGCATCAAAACCTACAAGTCTGTTCACATAAAAAATGGACATCTACACATATTTGTTTCAAGGACGGACATCTGTATTTTTAAAGCTAATTTTAACTCATTTATCTGTATAAATCGATATTGGTTATTTGGTAGTACCATTCCTGCAGTATTAAGCTTAATGATGCAAAAACTAGTATGTAAATATGTGAATCCTACATTTTGTAATAAAAAAGGGAGTTTATCCCATTTGTTTGCAAACGACAGATGTCCATCTTTGATATTAACCTACTCAAATAACTGTACAGGTTAACTTATTCAGCAGCTGTTCAGTTCTTGGAGGATGACTGTTCTTATTCTTATATCCCTGGCTTCATGTAGCTCTTCTATTTGTGCTGTTTTTCATGGCCTTGTAACTTCCTGGAAGAGGGTAATGCCACCAATCTTAGGTAAGCCTCTTTGAATGTGCTGTCCTTTAACTCCCTGGTAGGTCCTACTGGAGCAAACATACTTTTTTTTCACCACTGCCAACTTAAGTCTTCATTAATCCTGTCTAATTTTTAATTCTGCAGCCAAATGTTTTCCAATGGTGTTCTTCTCCAAGTGGCATTGTCATTAGCTTCTTCCTATCTCGAAAGTAGAAGTAGATTAGGGCATTTCCATCACTTGCCTCTTCTGTAATTGACCTGCTAATGAGGGCAACTTCATTGCTCACTTCTATCATGTGAAGGTTCTCTCTTTATACATCAGGAAGCATCCAAAAACATTTCTCAAATAATGCTTTGTAGAATTAGTCATCCTCTTCATGGTACAATAAACCTTCAGTGTATGCTCCAATGCCACAGTATTGAAATGCTGGGATCTATTAACATGTTTCCTTTTTCTGAGCTCTCTGTTTGTGGCATAAAATATTCATTCATTGTCTGAATATGCAGTCTGAGGTACACTCTTGTGACCAATAAACCTCTACAAAGCCATTAACCCTGCAGTAGTCACACAATGTTTTGTACCGTTAGAAGTCCTGCAAACTGTGAGTCTGCATTGCGGAAAATATGGATTTATAACTAAATGACAACAAAGTAACTCAGAATATACAATTTACTATGTTTGAATTTTAATTTACTAAGTACACATGTTTTATAAAACAATAAATCCTATCCAATTCTACTGAAATTGTAAGTTTCTTAATACATTACATGGCTTCAAATTCACAAAAAGTACTGCATAACAATGTTGTAAACAAGATGAAATACATGCATTGGTTACTGCAGTGCTTCAGATTGTACCTTTCAGTCACAGTCTTCAAATTCATGGTCACTTCCTGCCAAAATCTCAACAACAATATTCCTGATTCTTTCAGACACTGTTTCTTAAGGATCCATTCTGCAAAAAAATAGATAAATAAATATATTCAGTGAACCTAAATGTAAGAAAATGATGTGACTAACAGAAAGTGAAACTTTAACAATAAGTTAACCCTTGAGAATAAGCTACTGTAGACTACAATAGCTTACTTTTACTATTTCTGCTAATGGCAACAATGCAGATAATTTCCAACATGCACTGGACCGTCAGTCTGCAATTGTTGACCATTCCATAACCGTCGTACAAGTCCAAGTGAAACAAAGAAATAACATAATATTGCTGATTACAGGAAGGTACTCGAGTCATATGATTCCTAAGTTCAAAGAGCTTAAAGGGAACAAAAAAAATACTTTCATGCAGAATGTGAGTCCACATGCAACTTCTGCAAGGCTAAAAATTTGGCTTTTGACATCTGCAGATAGTTCCAGGTGGGCAGTGTTATTTATGGCACATGTAAACAATACTATGTAGTACTTAATTTTGAAGATTTAGAAGCTAGTAACAGTGATGTCTCATAATTTAAAATAAAGAGAGTTGAAGGTTGTTACACTACATCACTAAAATGTTCTTACTTGAACGCGTTTCGGGAGACGGTTTGCTCCCATCGTCAGCATGTTTTTAATTGATTTTGCCGGTTAATGTCTGGGGAATGTGTGTCGCTAGTGGTGCTCTCTGGTGCTGGGCTGATGATCCTCCAAAGGCTACTGGGTGGCGGCAGTTTGAAATTCATTAGGTGATTCCTGTGTTTGACGATATGTATTTTTTCCCAGATGTCCAATTCATTCCTGCTGTTGATCGGTTTTAAGAGTTTTGTGCATATATATATATATATATATATATATATATATATATATATATATATATATATATATATATATATGCGAAGGAGGGAAACAGCCATGAAGGAGTACAGAAGAAAATGAGAAAGAAGCAGCAGCTAGGGAGGGGAAGGAGGAGGGGCTAACAGTTGCAGAGGTGGGGCGAGAAGAAATGCAAAGAAGAAGTGGGGAGAAGCCGAGAAAACAGATGATTAACAGTGCAGCAAGAAATACGTTTGCGGAGGAGGGAGTGACACGAGTGAGAAGTGAGGAAGTGATAGATAGATAGATTTATTGTACAATTTTTTCTACATGTTTACAATACATACAATGTGTATTCATTTATACCCCTACATCTGTTGTACAATTTGTCTGGTGCTTGTTTTCTTATTGGACTACTCAGATTGCTTGGCTCCCTGGCCTTTTCGCTCACTGAGCGGCCCTTACTTCTCTTACTTTTCTATACCATTTTCTTCCCTTTACCTTCCTCATTATTCTCTCAAGTTCTTGGTTTTGTTTCTTAGAGCCTTTTATTGAGTCAATCATCTTTATGGTTTTTACCTCATTCCCCATTTTTTACACTTTCTTGAATTTCATTTATCGCTTTTGTAACCCTTCAACGATATGGTGCCTACCATAAAATCGTCTGCATATATAGAACCTGAACCTGGAATCTCCTTATCTCCTATTACTGGATAATGCTAATTTCTTATTTTTACTCCTAATATCATCTATGAATAGATTACTAATATGAACTCAATTTACATCCCTGCCTTACTCTTATTTTCTTTTGTATCAATTTACTTCCTTTCCCTATTTGTTCTTTGTTTTATCCTGATACGTAAATTTCTCCATTGCTTTTCTGAGTCTAGTACGTCTGGATACGGGTCGACACTTTCCTCCCCTTGTAGCGTTACCCTCCCTTCTCTCAAATCTATTATTTTATACCCTCCTTCTTGCAATTTCTTCCACTTCACTGATCGTTTTCACTCTTATTATTTCCCCACTTCTCACTTGTGCCCCTCCCTCCTCCGCATACATATTTCTTGCTGCACTGTTACTCAACTGTTCACTCGGCTTCTCCCCACTTCTTCTTCTTCTTTGCATTTCCTCTCACCCCGCCTCTGCAACCAATGTTAGCTCCTCCCCCTCCCTAGCTGCTGCTTCTTCCTCCCTATATTCTTCTGTCAGCTTCTCCCCACTTCTCCTTCTTTGCATCTCTTCCCGCTCTGCCACTGCTGCCAATGTTATCTCCTCTTCTCCCTCCATGGCTGCTGGATCTTCCTCTCTAATTTTGTCTGTTCTTCTTTCATGGTTGTTTCTCACGTCTGTTGGTTTTGTGACTTGATCAGCTGTTTTCTGCTCCTTTCTTCAAACTGTTGACTCAGCTATTCTCTCGGTTCTTTGACTCGTATGTGTCCTGGGCCATTGTTTCTGTTGACTTTTGCACATTTTATCTCATTCATTCCTCCTTATACTCCTACTCCATTCTTCTCCTTCCACGAATAATTTTAAACCTTTCAAAGTTGCCTTTTTCCCAGCTGCTCTTGCTTCTCTCATCCTGGGGAAGTAATAAGAGTCAGAACAGTCAGTGAAGCAGAAGAAATTGCAAGAAGGGGGGAGGGTATACAATAATAGATTTGAGAGAAGGGAGGGTAAGGCTACAAGGAGAGGAAAGTGTAGACCTGGTATCCAGATGTACTAGACTCAGGAAAGCAATGGAGAAATTTACGTATCAGGACAAAACAAAGAACAAATAGGGAAAGGAAGTAAATTGATATGCAAAAAAAGAAAATAGGAGTAAGACAGGGATGTAAACTGAGTTCATATTAGTAACCTATTATAGATGATATATTAAGAGTAAAAATAAGAATTTAGATAAGGGGATTCCAGGTTCAGGTTCATTATACGCAGTCAATTTTATGATAGGCACTATATCATTGATAGGGTTACAAAAGCAATAAATGAAATTCATGAAAGTGTGAAAAATGGGGAATTGGGCTAAAAATCTACAGATGACTGACTCAATAAAAGGCTCTAAGAAACAAAACCAAGGACTGAGAGAATAATAAGGAAGGTAAAGGGAAGAAAATGGTATAGAAAAGTAAGAGAAGCAAGGGCCGCTCAGTAAGCGAAAAGGCCAGGGAGCCAAGCAATCTGAGTGGCCCAATAAGAAAACAAGCGCCAGACAAATTGTACAATAGATGTAGGGGTATAAACGAATATACGAGGGCTGATCAATAAAGACTGAGACTGATTTTTTCCTGTAGCTTTCGTGATAGTTTCGTATCTGTAACATAAATATTTGAAAAGAGCGGGTTTTTATGTATAATGTTGGTAGGCGGCAGCACTCTCATATTGGTAGGTTGGTAGTAATGCTCTATTTTGTAGACCCTACGTGCATTTCGCATACCAGACAATGGAGGTGATGCATTTTTTAAATCGATTATCACCGGTGATGAGTCATGGCTGCATCATTATGATCCTGAAGGAAAACAAGCCAGCACAGTGTGGAAATTGCCAGGTTCTCCAACACTAAAAAAGGCAAAAGTTGTTCCATCTGCAGGGAAAGTGATGGTGATCACATTTTTTGACTGTAATGGAATGATTTACCAGCATGCAGTTCCCCCTCACACTACTGTTACAGCAGCATACTACACGTCAGTATTGGCTACGCTGAGGAAGCACATTGCAAACAAACGACCAGAGGTTTCTCGGACTGGGTGGCGACTTCATCATGACAATGCACGGCCTCACGTCGCAAATCAAGTCATGCAGTTTCTGGCTCGATTCAACATTACCTGTGAACCACATCCACCTTATAGCCCCGATCTTTCACCCTGTGACTTTTTTTTTATTCCCATCACTAAAGACAAAGCTTAGGGGTATTCGATTTGAGAACTCTGAAGCAGTGCTCAAGAAAAGTGAGGCGATTCTCAAGGACCTGACAAAGAATGGTCTGCAGCACATGTTCAAGGACTGGCAGAAACGTTATAAAAAGTGCATTGAAGTAGGAGGGAACTACTTTGAAAAAGATCATGTAAACATTGAATTGGAGTAATAAACATCTGTGAAAAAAATCAGTCTCAGTCTTTGTTGATCAGCCCTCGTACATTGTATGTATTGTAAACATGTAGAACAAATTGTACAATAAATGCATTCATTCATTCATACCTTACACCTTATGCTACTTCTCCACATTGTCACTGCTGTTATTCAGGCACATGTCATAACGGTGAATCAGTTTTTGTATGCCTTCACCAAAGAATGATGCTGCCTCTGATGAAAGTCAAGTCTGTACTTCTTATTTCACAACATCATTGTCATTGAAATGTTTCCCACCAAGGAATTTCTTCAGATGAAAAAACAAAGAAAACTGCTTGTGGCAAATTTGGACTCTAGGGGGAGGGTGGTCAAATTGTTCCCAACCAAATGATGCAATCAGATCTTGAGTTTGCTTCGCTGCAACTGCCGGGGCATTGTCACTCATTATTGTTTCCCTATAAACCTCACACAGTTGTCGATGAATGTTTGCTGGCACAACATTACTCACATTCAAAAATCGAATCACTAGTCTGACTTCACAATCGGTGGGTTGTTGAATTGTTTTGAACATTTTGAAATGCTCTAACAACAGGAAAACACAAAATGATGATCGCTCACAGTTGCATCTGCTGAATGTAGAAAGCAATCGCGATGCCTCATACTCATAACTGCAGTGGCAAAATATTAAAGCAATACTTTAAAAACATGTCTCATATTATAAACATTCAAGACATTCCTGAGCTATGGTATGTTTCTCTACATTCCCTTTTAACATGCCTACAACTAAATTGCCTTAACAGATTTACAGTTTTACTGTAATTGCAAATAAACCTTAAGAAAATCATGAGAATTTATATCAAATAAATAAGGGATTTTCTTGATTTTGGTGCAGAAAGTTAATTTAATATTTGTGCTTCTTAGAAGTGGGAGATGAAACAGTGAGGATAGGGAGAATGAAATATTTTGGAAGTAGGATCTTTCACTCGCATATCTGCAAGTCTTGGTGACATGCATTTGCAAGGGCCATGAATTTTCTTTCAACACTTTTTCTTCTTTCATTAGAAGGTTCATGCAAGCATTTTAATATTTGTGACTTGACCATTAGGGTTTTGTAAGTTTGTAGTCTGAAATGCATTCATTCACCATTGAACAATCTTATGGGCCAAAGTATAACTATATACACCCGGTGGACCATTTAAGTTGAGACTGTACAATATATCCAAAACTAAGCGTTATAGAAAAAAATGTCTTTAATAAAAGTTGCTTGAAATTATGGGAGAAAGTAAATTCCATTAGTCATGTTTTGTTTGGAGGACATTATGATAGTCATTTTAGGGTCAATTTATTTTTTTTATTAACTAGGGTCAAATACGTCCCTGGTATTTGCCAGTTATGAAGACTGGTGAATACCTGGGAAAAACCTCAGTTATGGAGAATGGACCTGGCAAGATTTGAACCAGGACCTCTTGTTTATGAGTCCTTGCTTTAACAATCTTGGCTATTCATGTTGGTAAAGAACATGGAGTATGCAGTTTGGACCCCATGTTATTAAACAAATAGGAAAACATAATTTAATTATATCATCGTCTAATTCAATCAACAGTGTTACATTAAACAATAATCCTTAAATACAACATAATTAATAAAACTAATGTGGTATATATGTATTTAACCAAGCCCTCACTGATGAATGATCTAGTTTAAGTGGAATGTTTGCATTCAAAAGTGTCTCCACTGTTGATATTACAAATACTTCAGACTCAGCTTTTATTTTTTTATATTACTGACTTCCTCCTGAACAGATATCTGCCTATTGACGATATTCGAAGAAACTAATTTTTTCTTTCTGTGATTTTCACATGCATTATGTTTAAAACATGTAACACGATGCTTCCAATCAAGCTGATATTGGAGAATTTACACATAACTATCTTCTGCCTTGTACAATAAATACAATACCTTTCTACTTTAAATTATTCAACTCCATTGAGGCATGCTATTACTTTCAGCATGATGAAAGGCAATGATCACAACTATCTGACCCAAACAAAGTCTCAGAATGCAATGAACTGAAATGGACAGCCACTTTATGCATTAGCACCACCGATCTTTCTAAAGGTATGTACAGACATACAAGTAAAGCTTGTTGGAAACTGTCTTAGTCACCAGGAATCGAAGGTAGTTATATTCACAACACTGTTCAAGCCGAAATGTTTTCAGCCCAAGCCAACACCCATTGCACAAACAGTTCAGCATTTCACTAGTTCAGGAAGTAACACATAGAAAGCAGCATCTTTTATGCATATCCAGAGATGTGGGAAATGCACCATGAAAGTTCCTTTGATGTAGCAAGAAGAAATCAACCAGCAGTGGATTGGGGTGAATGTCTCTCCATACACAGCTATTATTTGCAGGTAGAAAGGTTGGATTTTGATTACTCTACAGAATTACATGAAAAGAACACTGGATACACTTTGCAACAGTATTTGGCTCACATCTATGTACCGACCTAATACAGACAACATTACCAAGTTGTGTGTAAGGCAACTGGCTAGAAAATTCTCATGGTCACCAATAGACATCACTGGTGCTGATATACCTTTCAACATTTTAAGATACCAATGGACGGATCCATGCTAGTAATTATCTTATTTCTAATGGTAATATGTGAAATCTGGCAAATAATGCATTAATCATGTCATTTATGTTAATTGATACATTCTGCAAATTAAATTAAATTTCATATTTAGACATAAGAATGGACTGAACGTTTTACTGCAAAAAAATCATTCAACACACACCAAAAGCTCTTTTTCTGTTCACATAGACTAATTTTGTGATGTACCATAAAATTTTCCCTACACACCTGTAGTGAGTGGAGAGATAGAATTAAGATTATGGCGAACATATCAGTTATTTGTATTGTACCAGGAAGGTCCTTAGGCAGCAACCTTGGCAGGGAAACTGAAGCACTTGCAGTTATCACAGGAGCTTGTCCATGCAGTGAACTTTATATGTGTAATCATATAATGCTATACATTATCACAACACACTTAAAAAGGAAGAGATATGCTGTGTACAAAGAAATGTATGGTGTATTCAATGAAGGCAAGTAGGCTAGACATTATTCCCTTAATAAAATAATCCATTCAGTTCCTTGTATACAGCGAACCCCTTGCTTTTTAGGAATGTTGTTAAGCATATGTCATAGACCCTATGCATAGATTGAGCCACAAAAAAGTAGTTGGAACAAGTCAATGAGTAAAAACAGAAAATATATGAGTTAATAATTAATTTCTATAAAGATAAATACCACCTGGAATCCATTGTTGTAACTGGATTGATGTTTGGAGCTGATGTACTATCTCGTGACTCTTTGTTGAATTTTATAAAACTTTTAGACTGCATAAAAGTATTTTTTAGACAGCATGGTCTAAAAGAAGAACTTTTAACATAGTGCACGTGAACTAAAAGATTTACATTATCACACTAGTTTGATAAAATTTTTATACCACTCCATTGTGACCAACTTCGGTTTCAAGTCCAATCACATGACAATTACCCTTTGTATTTGCACATGTTTAATAATTCGACTTGTTTGATTAAGTTTTACTTTTCATTATGTCTTTTTACATGATTAATTTCTTATGGTGGTTGCATTATCTGTTCACAATACAAATTGTCATACTTTAATTTATTGCAAATCGTTGGAGTTAAACTATACCTTATATTGGTACCCTTGTGCTTTATTTGATCTAAAATGATATTCTTTTATCTAGTATAACCTACATAAAGATGGTGGCAATTGAATTCAGAAGAAACTAAAATGGAAGAGCCAGGTGAAATTACAGAAGCAGCAGAACACTAGAATTACTTACCCAAAAATACAGAAAGCAATATGATATAGCATTTAATTGCTTCATTGCCTGGTGCAAGACAAAACATGTTGAAAATAATTTCTGAAAATGACTGCTGCTGAATCAACAAAACATCTGACATCTCGCTGCACGCGTGAGTTGATCTCATTTTTAACATAATTTCTCTTTTTTCAAGAATCTCACTTTACACATGAGTTGATCTCATTCTAAACATGATTTCTCTTATTCTACATTCTAATATTATTGTATTGATACTTTACAAATTTGAGCACTGACTAAAATAAATGGTATATGCCATATATGTTAAAAGTGGTTTTATTTTGCTCGCAGGATTGTGAAATTAAGGCCATAGGCCTTCATTTTGCAAACATTTCTACTTGCAAAATAAAACCCCACTTTTAACGTTTGTATCATAATCTACTATAACTGACATAGAGATAGCAGCACTAAAAGGTTTTATTGGTCATTTTGGAAACCAAGTGTGCAAACAATGATTTTTTACTATATTTGCTCTTTGTTTGACATTTTTAATTCTAGCATTTCTTCTTGTTATTAACTTTAAATATTTTAAAATAAAGAGAGTTGAAGGTTGTTACACTACATCACTAAAATGTTCTTACTTGAACGCATTTCAATATGCCTAGTAGATATTCCAGTTTTTCTACACATGTATTAGATATTAAATATTTTGTATTTTTGTTTCTTTGTTTATTTTTTGTAGAACTTATATCTTTTATAAATGCATTTCTTTCATTTACCTTTTAGAAATTTATTGTTCATGTATTTTTCACTCTTTGTCATTCTTACAATGATCTTCCTGATAATTATTGCTCTCATTCAAAATAGTATATATGTATCTGTAATCCAATACAGCTTCAGTTGGACATACCAGATTACCATGTAAGTCTAACAACTTCTTATTGAAAGACAACAAGCAAACTACCAGTTTAAACACGTTAAAGATTACTAGTTTAAGTAAAGCCACCAAAAAACACTTCATTCTGAAACATACAGACCAAAATTATTTTCTACATGTTTCATCCTTGAGCAAAGTTGATACCAGGAGACAGGCAGCCTTGAAAGAAGCAGTAAGGAATACAAGAGAAGTTATCTGCTTTAAAGAGTCCAAAATTTCAGATACATTTACTTTTTATTTCAAGAGAAACTACTATATATTGGAAGAATGGCATCTTGTGTCTCTCTAAAATTGTGTGTTAATGTCTTTAAGTGATTTTTCCATACATAAACATTATATAATTTCCAAACAGTACTGTGATTTCATGCTGCTCTTTCTCTAGTCAATCATTTGTTTTTATTTCTCTGCACATAACACTTCAATTAACATTGCGTAAATCAGCCTCTTCTCTCTTCTGGTTGCTCACAGACATATTGAACTCCTCTTCGCAGGCAGACAACTGCTACTGCATGAAGGATGAACTTGCTGAGAAAACAGCAGAATATAACTGAATCAAACTCCTGGGCCAGTGATAATCTTCCTTTTATATCCATGCAGCACCTTTTCAGGAATTCTGGATACTTCTATCCATGTCCATGGGATTTCTGGACAGCTTAATAGGCTCCTAGTGCTTGTCCCTCCCTCTCACCAACCAACCACATGCAGACCACTACTGAAACTATGCTGTGCCCCAGAGCAAAGCTAGCAGCAGGAGTGCCTTTACAGTGCTAAAAAGATTTGAAGATCTGATGATTTTATTTACCTTTATTCCTTGCATCCACCACGTTTTTAAAAATTTTCCCATGAAGAGGGAAGTAATGTTGAATAAAGCAAAATTTGATTTAGATTTGGAGAAAAATGTAAGCAATAAAGAGAAAATGTTCATTTAGTGAAAAAGTATGATGATTTTTTAACCTGTAGTATTTTCTGCATAAATTTCACTATTTAACAGATAAAAAGAAAAACTTCTTTAGCTGTTTTATACAGCTTTAATAAAGTTTTATGCACTCTAGATGCCTTATTGTGTTGCATCAGCCTTTGTAATTACTTATAAAATGTACTATTAACTTCAGGCATAACAGTGGTAACTGACAATAAAGTATCTTGTGCACTGATCGCATTCTTAGTATTTTCTGGAACATTAAAAAATTAATTGGATTATCAGATTTTAGATAAGAACTGTAAGAGGGTATAAGTAGGCCATGCCTTTGTTCTACACTTCGTTTCAAAGAGATCTGAGCTTTTTATGATTTTCTGCAATCCTGTACCTTCTTTTTATAATTAATACAATTACATATTGATTTTCTGTGAGTATTAGGAATTAATATTTCCGACAACTATAGAAGATGTTTGTTTTTCTGTTATATTTTTATATTGGCTTCATAGAATGGCACTTTGGGGGCAACATTACTTAAATGTTGTTTCTTCTTAGACATAAATAGTGAAACATCGATTTTTGTAAATAAAGCCAATTTATAGGTTATACTCATACAAATATGAGGGTCAGTCAATAACTAATGCCTCCTATTTTTTTTTCTTGTAATTGCAAGAAACTTAAACTTTGATTACACAGCATGAAAGCCACAACATTGAGGATTAAATTGTCACTTTTCAATGTAATCCCTGTCCTTTTCCACAGCTTTAGTCCACCTTTTAACGAGGGCATGTATTGCTGTGTGGTAAAATGCACAGTCTTACTTTCAAAGCCATTGACACACAGATGTTTTCATGGCCTCCGCATCTTGAAAGTGAATCCCACAATGAGCTTCCTTTAGTGGCCCAAACAGTTGGAAGTCTGAATGGTGATAGGTCAGGGCTGTACGGGGGATGAGGCAAGATTTCCCATCCAATGTTCACAATCGCTTCAGTGGTGTGATGACTGGTATGTGGTTTTGCATTATCATACAAAAGCAGAACATGTTAGATGTTGTTAGATGAACTCACTGAAGATGTGCTTTAAGCTTTTTGAGGGTGCTGACGTATTGCTCAGAATTTATTGTGCATCCCTGCTCCAAAAAATCAACCAGAATCACAGCCTCTTCTTTCCCAAAACACGGTCGCCATCACTTTCCCTGCCGATGGCACAGTTTTGAATTTTTCCTTCCTCAGTGAGGTTGTGCGATGCCATTCCATGGACTGTCTCTTTGATTCTGGTTAAAAAAAATGAACCCATGTTTCGCCTCCAGTCACAATTTTGTCCAGGAACTCCTCTTCCTCCAAATGGAAGTGCTGCAAGTGTTCAGAGGCTATTGCTTTTTATGTCTCCTTATACTAAACTGTTAACATTGAGTTATTCACCTGAACAAACTTTTGAGTACCCCAGTTCATGAATAATCATCACCAGTACGTCACCCCTTTACTGATGGACATAATGCAACACAATTCATCCGTTGTTACCTTGGTGATCATCTCGAATGACCTCATCCACTCACTCAATGTTGCATGGAGTCACTGCTCGTGGGTCTGCTGCTCCGCTGTTCATCAGCCAACGTATTGGCCCTTCAGCTTTGTTAGAGCAACAAACCCATCTTCTAACCATGCTAACATCCACTGTTACATCACCATACACCTTTGTGAGCCTTTCATGAATGCAAATGGTCATTTCACCTTCCATATTTAAGAATTCAATGACAGAATGCTGTCTAATATGAACATCAATGTCAAACCATTTTTCAACAGGCAACAGTGCTGACACCAGCTGACGTAGGAAGTTGCTATTGCATGGAAGTGGAGAAGAAGGTTTGAGGAATTGCGCCAAATTCAAATTCTTCACATAACTAACTTAGTTCAGGGGAAAAAAAATAGAAAGCATTACTTATTGACTGACCCTTATAATATAATGGATAATACAATAAACACATCTCAGTGAACTTATTGTAGTAAATCCTTCTCTAATGTTAGAGGTGTCAATATCCACAGTAGTTGCTCTCATCAAAATAAACATTGAAGAAATTAATAAGAATCACACACAACCTATAAAATAAATAAATTATAAGTCAATGATTCAGTTATTTCTATAGAAAAATCTACTAACCCAAAAGAATTTTCAATTAATTACAAAAATGAATTTCAAGACTAGAAATGAAATTTGCTAAAATAAATGAACAAGAAATCCACTAAATTAGTAGAAGACTTTGTTACATTTTTGTTTAAGTCTATTAATCTCTTGCCTGGCCCCAAACATCCAGCTGTTAAATACTACGTAGCAAGACAAAAACACCATTTAACACTCACTAATAACCATCACAACCAGACTTCACACCCTCAATGTGCAGATAAAAGAGCAAGAGAAAAAATAAAAAATAAATATAATTATGAATTGACACAGTATCAGTTGTATAACCAAAGAAGAAAGGCAATAAGATGAGTCCTAGAAACAAAATCTGAAACTTGTAACATTGAACTAGAAAACATACATAATTTTTTCTTTAAGATTCTTTCCATTGAAATTCTAATGAAAGGGAATCATACATATCTAAAATCCCTGATGCTGATAGATGAGGTTTCTATAACAACCATCTCAAAAGAGGAAATCGCTAGAGCTGCTCATCATTTTACAGTAGATACTGCACCAGGACCAGCTCATGTATTGATGAGAGCTATTAAAAATTATGAGGTATACTCGATTACAGTGACAACTGCCACTAAATTGTTACAAACTGGTAATATTCCATACTGTCTAAAATAAGCAAGAACTATTCTATTATATAAAAAAGATGATCCTAAAGATTTATACAATTGGTGACCATTTACCATCTGCTCCATTATAAGAAGAATTATCGAGAGAATCCTCGATACTCGTTTATGGAATTATATAAATTTCAATGAACATCAACAGGGATTTCAATCCACACCAGGAACTGTAATAAATACCTCAATCCTCATAGGATTATTAAGGGGAGCAAAACAGAAGAAGATCTAACCTCATATTTATAGATATTCAACATGCTTTTGATAATGTTGGTCATATCCATCTATTAAAAAACTCTTCAATCTGAGGGAATACTAACTAAACTTGCAAATATAATTTTCTAATTTACAAACCGAAAACATCACTCAAATTGAAACAAAGAAAGGCAAACCAAAATGTATACCCATATGACACAGAGTTATGCAGGGTTCTCCCTTATCACCTACTCTTTACAACTTAGCTGTAGACCATATTTTAAACAAACTAACTGAGAACACCTATTATACAAATATGGAAAATCCCTAACATCAGAGCTGCAACCCATAACAGTTCTAAGTTTTGCAGATGACATCATCATTATCAGAAAAAATAAAGAAGCTGTAACAGAACTTACACAACTAGCATGCATGAGATTTCAAGAAATTGGTTTAATTATTAATCCACAGAAATGTGTTGGAATAAATATAGTTAATGGTATACTTCCATGTGAATCTCTTGTTTTAGATGTTTTTTTGTAAAATTAACACATTCAAGAGCGACAACAGATTTGTTATCTCAATACCACATTACAAGACATTTTAATTTTCGATTGTAATATAACAATGAAAAGCTACAAATTTTAACTTCTTCATCACTACTCCATGGTGATCAGAAATTCACCATAATGAACACCTCCATTTGTCCAAATCTCATTAATTCATTTCTGACTTCTGATTTTAAACAAATTCCTCAGAAATTTCTGTGCAATACTGACAAAATGATTAAAAGTACTATACAAGAAACCTATAGTTTCCAACAGATACACCAGATAATATGATTTATTTTGGAAAAAAACACAAAGGACTTGGCCTCTTTAAAACTTCATGGGAAACTTATCTCCTCTCATGTAAAATTATTCTTAAACCCAATACTCAATTCACACTAGCTTGAAGAAAAACCTAATAAAGAAAGTCAAGAATGCTTAAAACTCCTGAAGATGACTGATATTGATCATCAGAAAATCACCAATCTCCAAAATGGCTTTTACAATGCAAGAAAAATAAGAGAATTTACCTCTTGGTGTTTATTACAACAAAAAGGAATTGGAGTAGAGTTCTATAAAGAATATACACCTAATAACTCCTGGATAAGGAATCATGTTGGTCTATCTTGCAGTGAATGGAAAGATGGCATAAAAATGATAGCTTGTGTTTCAGCAGTATACTCTCTGCTGGAACGATCACAGGATAACAACCTCTGTAGGCATTGCCAGAGAGAGAAAGAAACAATTGCACATGTCCTGGGATTGTGCAAACTTGGAGAGCTTCTGAGAAACACAAGGCACCATCAAATAAGATCATTTATAGCCGAAGAATTAAGGAAAAAGGACTTCCTAGTATATGAAGAAATCCATGGACTGGCTTGACACAGAAGCAAATGATGGATCGACATGATAGCCTTCAAAGAAAACAATCCCAAGGGGTATATTTTAGATTCAAAAATTAGATTTGAACACCATAAAGGCCAGTCAGAAGAAGTAGAAAAAAAACTATATGAACCTACAGTTCCATATTTCAAAGACAATTATCTTCTTCAAAAAATAGAAGCCAAAGAATTAATGGTCGGTGCTTGTGGAACCATACCTATCATTTTGTTGCTACTTGGAAATGTTTCAGTTTACCAACAAAGTACCTACGACATATAGTCATCATGGCTCTATGAGAATCTATCAGAATTTTATGACATTTACAGTTCATAATGCCAAATTACAGACTATCTTTCTATACTTATAAATAATTTCTACTGTATAATTTTCATTATCACCTTTTATTCACACCATCTGTTTAAAAGTATTTAAAAATAGTTCAGTATTTATTGATTGTTTTACCATGTCTATATGGCAGCCTGTAATCACAGGAGGTTATTTTATCTTTATGAATAAAATTATATATAGTGATTAAACCTAAAAATATTACTGGACACAGCAAGAAATATATGTTCATGGAACATATATCTAATTTTCCACAAATTAAGGCAGTGCCATTTACCATTTTCCTATGGGGCAGAATTATATTTCTAGTAAAGAAATGGGAATTTGTATTCATTCCTGCATGCTTGACACAGTATGTTGGACGAATATTGTTTCAGATTACACAATAATCATTAGGTGCTTTCAGAGGACTCTGCAACACTCAGCAAATGAATGTAATAATTCTGTAAAACTTTATACATTCTTGGCATTTTTGTTAGAATGCTATGAGAGGAATATGACAATATTATGGTTTCTAGAAATTATGGTTGTAGTCTAGGATTTCCATCTCACAAGTTCACTATAATGTCCTAAAATATTTTTTGTCATTTTCTCTTGTAACTAGTTTGTGTGAGGCACTTATATAAGTTAACTACTTAGATTAGAGAATTGTAAGTAGGACTGCTGACATTTTAATCTCGACAACTCTACTTTCTACACTTGAAAAATTCTAGGCATCAGGGTACCACAGTGGTTTTATTTCCAGCTCTTGTTTTGAGGGTCCAGGATTTGATTTCCGGCTCTGGGGTGGCGATTATGTCAGTTCTATCCATGCCTTCACCTCTGACTTGCTCATATGGGGCATCCCCAAGGCCCAACATGATTTGGAGTCTGCTAGGTCTTCTCATTCCACTACCATCTTCATCTCACCCTATCATCGGAGGTAACAGACTCTGCTGTCTGGGTGCCTCCACCTCAGAAAAAGGTTCAGTCATTGCTTGGTGGAATGAGATAACCCCTGAAGGTCATAGGCCATGTGTTAGAGATGACGACGACACTTGAAAAATTAGAAATTTGTGATGGAAATACCCATTCCAGTAATTGTTGAAGAAAGCTGTGGAATTTATTGCTGCAGAAATATTTGTGGGACAACTTTAGGTGATGTATGATTTGTATTTTATACAAATTATTAACACTGCTGTACAATGACAATAATAATGCAGGGCCATAATTAGCAAAATATACTTACTCTCCATTTATGGTGTATCCTTCGAAGTATTAAACTGGTCTCCGCCAATCTCCTGTGACATGGAGGCCAGTCTCTATTTATTGGTGATTCTGATTCTGGTGGAAGCTGATGTGCAAGACGAAGCAGGAACTGCCGTCGCTTAAAAATACAATAATTTGTTCATAAGCATTAGCAAATAGTTTTCAGCTCAGAGTAGTACCTCAAAATCATTTTACTTCCAAGTATTCAGTATATTGCCTTATTACAGGCACATGTAAATGTAAGTATAGACTCATACCTTCCAACATATATAATGCCTTTGTATTATACTGACTGCCCATTCAACTTGTTTCCGGCGTTTCAGTATGCGGTACTCCTCTCTCGCCTGAAAAAAGAGTTCAGTTTAATAAACTCATTAAACTGATTGCAATTTTAACTTTACTTTCTTCATGAAAGTATTTAGATCAAATTGAAAACTGTAGATACAACTAGCAGACCCAACAATTTTCCCAAAAGGTTTAATAGAAAAGTAGGTCAAAGCAAAGAGTATGATGAAGAATGTAAATTATAAAAAGGATCTTTATGAACTTGAACGTACCTATGAGAATTGTTGAAAAAGCAGTGGCAACTTTGCAGTATGATAAAGCAAATTATGAAAACATGTTTTCAAAGCACCTTATTTCTAGTCATATTTTATATTATTTTATAAGGACACAAGTCACTGGTGATGTGAGCTCAGTTTTTTCTGTAGAGTTTAAACTCCCTAATTCTTGGAGTTGCATAGGTAGGTATCAGCTGATGAAACCCATTAACTTTGATAATTTTTATTTCAAACTGACTGTGCATGGGCTACTGTAAAAGAAACCTGTACAATTCGGTCTAATCAACAGTCATAATATTTCATATTCCTCACTGTCATTTGATATCCCTGCCATTGCACTATGTCAATCAATATCAGTTTAAATCACATTTGATGATTTGAGTTTATGGGTGCTCAAGAAAATACAATTTACATAGCTTTTTTAAAATTTTTGGAAGAACAAAAACGGCATACTACCTGAAACTATAGTGTGTAGTGTAGGAAACATATATAAGTTACAAGTTGATTATTACTGCACTTTTGATTCTACTTGATTTTTATTTATTTTTGCATGGAATATTAATTCTCAACATGCTATACAACATAAATAGAGAAGTAGGTTGGTAATTTTAATTCTTCATGAACTGTATGCTGTAGAAGCTGCATGTTCACTTTTTTAAATGTTCCCAGCAATTCACTGATATGAGAATGAATGTTTTACACATTGCACTGTCTATCCTTGGCTTAAAAGTAAGAGATGTGATATAAACCTCAAAATTGTGTGGAAGTATAATGTCAGTATAAAAAATTTAGTGCATTGGACAGTTATATATGCTGAATGAACTTTATGAACTCAATGGAAATGTTTCTTTTATCATCTAAAGGTCTGAACAGACCCTATCTATAAGCTACAATTGATGCCATGGCAAAGAACCTATCATATACTATAACATTCATATTCAAATCATTCAGAAGCAAAACCAGCAAATAGGAACAGTTGCCTTTGCAATAAATCTGTATAAATGAAACAATATTATAATCCCATGAATGTTTGATGTGTTAATAAACATAAAATTACATAAAGCATTAAGCCGGTGAAGGCTATAACTTATGTTTAACATGCTGCACCTGCTCCATTAAATACATAATTAACTATAATCTGAAGATCACAAGTCTTTGCAGCTTCCAAAAGTGTTCTGAGCTTGGGAGAAGCATTCCATACACAAAATGTGGTAGGCAGACTGGTGGAACATTTTGTACATAAAAGTGAAGAGTATAATAAGATATTTCCAAAAATGTACTACTCTGCTGCTAAGTATTATTGCTCCTGCTGCTGTTGATGATGATGATGATGATGATGATGATACAAGGATGATGCTGAAAAATTTTACAAAACCAAAGAAGGATTAGTTTTAAAAAATTTAAATGATTTAATTGGTTTTCAAAATATCCCCCTTAACATCAATATAGTTTTGCATTAGATGAAACCAGTCCTTAAAGAATGATGCCACTCTTCCTGAGGCACTTTAGAAACAAGGCTTTTATGTTCCACTGCTTCATCTGATGATGAAAAAGTGATTCCACATATTTTATCTTTAATTTTTGGAAAAAAAAATAAATCACAAGGTGCTAGGTCAAGGCTTTATGTTGGATGGTCCATGGTGCTGATCTTTAGGGTATCTAGATACTCAGTTGTTTATTTTGTTGTATGTAACAATGCTCTGTCATGATGTAACATTATTTTTCCTTTTGGGCACTTTTCACAAACTTTTTCAAAAATTTATGGTAAACAGACATTTGTGAACCAGTTGGCAGTAATGGCATGTCTATCTTGTAATGCTATAGTAGCAATATGGCCCATAAAAAAATCTAGCAACTATCTTCTTAGCAGCACTGCAAATTCATTGGACTTTTATAGGCTTAGGCTCTGTTCAAAAGACCCATTGAGCTGAGTGACTTTTCTTTTCAGGATCATAACAATAAATGCAAGATTTATCACCAGTAACGAACGATATTCCAAACCAAATTTCAAGTGCCACCTTCGAATTTTTCCAGAGTTTTTCTGCACCAATCTATGCGTTGTTGTTTTTGATCAGGAGTCAGTTTATGTGGAATCCATCAACAACAAAGTTTTTTCGCATCTAACTGTTGATGTAAAATGTTTTGGATTTTACTCATACCAATGTCCAATGTCGCCCGAATAAATTCATAAGAAGTCTGTCGATCTTCAAGCATTGCTTAAAGAGAGACAATATTTTTACCAGTAACAGCAGTTCTTGGGTGTCCTTCACAAAATTCATCATTAAGAAAAAACCAATATCTTTAGAATTCACTGTACCAATTATAAACTGTTGCCTTAGACAGGGCTTCTTCACCAAATGCATTTCTAAGATGAACTTCACATTGTTTAAGCATTAATGACAATTTAAAATTGTAAAAAATCATAGCCTGGAAATGTTCTCTAGTCAAATTCATTTTTGGGTGAGCAAAAAATCTTTAAATGATAAACTATCTTTAACAAACTATTAGAGAAAATTGAACAAACTACATAGCAATCAACTCACAAAATATTAGAAACTAGTTGTCAAATATAATCAAATTTCATATGTTTTTAGAAACTTGGCATTCTAAAATTTTTCAGTATTGCCCTCATAATAATACTAATAAATTGTAGTATTATTATTAGTGTAACTCAACATCTCATCTGGGAAACTTTTAATTCTGAAAAATAGAGCACACATCTTGTGAATTCTACAAAGACAGATTTTACTGCTGGACAGAGAAACCACAATCTGCAGGACACAAAGTGTGATGATGTTTCCTATTTGTTTGTTAGTTTCCTTTGCGTTGTATCAGTTGAACTGAGCTACCATCCAACTGGCCCTTGGTAATTTATTCAGCGCTGTCTATAAACCACTGTGGATATTAAATCCTAATCCTAATATCTATCCTATGATTTATATAATATTTACTACTTCATCAGTTTTAAATTAAAACTGCTATAGAAATATCTTTTACTCTGCAATATACAGTTCTCATCAGATCGATGTTTAGGGTTTCCTTTGCATTTAAAAGAGGAACAATTTTGTTTTCAAGAACACCCTTTATTCCTTCCCAACATTCTTGCCGAAGTTGGACAAAAATGGCAGAGAGTTAGTACCTGCTCCTGTAAGAGATTCATATGTTACCAGAATCACTGGAGGAATGACTTCAAAGAGAAGAAACTGTCTCTCCTCTTCCCCCTCAATCACCACAGTAGCCTAATTTCATAGTTTTGTGTTTCCACTGAAAACCCTGGTAACAGATCTGTAGCGAACTGGCAGAAATGCAGAAGTAAGAGAAAGATAATTTAACTTCTTTCAAAGCAACAATAAAAACAACTAGGTATCTGAAATGCTGCAACTCATGATCTCTCTCTCTCTCTCTCTCTCTCTCTCTCTCTCTCTCTCTCTCTCTCTCTCTCTCATACACACATATGCACACACGCACATACAAACACCCACACTCACACACTGCACACATGCTCACACATTATAGTAGAAGAAATCAGGGACATCATAGAAAACAGCCATAAAGCTCCAGGATATGATGAAGTAACTAGTAATATACTCAACCTAGCATTTGTGGCAACACCACTCCATATATAACATTAGCATTATATAACAAATATCTAGAAAAGGGAACATCCCCAAAGATCTGGAAAACAGCTAAAATAATACCAATTGCAAAACCTGGAAAGGTAAACTCTGAAGAAGCTACCAAATACAGACCAATAAGTCGAATAAAAGTTGCTGCTAAAGTACTAGAGAAACTATTCGTATATCAGATTATGCACTTTTTGCACTCGAATGGCCAATTTAGTAAAAGCCAATTTGGTGTTACACTTGCACTAGATGCAATCATATCAGTCAAGAACTTTAGAGAAGAAAATCTGGAAAACAAGACCAGTGTAGTGGCAATCATTCTTGACATGAAAGAAGAATTTGACAGCTCTTGGTGGCCCGGTATCCTCAATGCCCTAAAGACCTTCCAATGTCTGCAGAATTTATACAAATTAACACAAAGCTACCTAAGTGAGAGACAATGCACACGAACAACTAACGGCATCTCAGTAAAAAGAAATATAACTAAGGGATATCCACAGGGATCCTGCTGTGGGCCCAGCCTATGGAGCATCTATTACAACTCACTACTGAATCTAAATTTCAAACATACACCATATACCATACTCATTGCTTTTGCCGATGACGTTCTTATCAAAGGAAACAACACATTAGAATTAGAAAATCAAGCAAACATAGAAATCATAAAAAGTTTGACATGGCCACGGTAAACAAGATAACTTTCAATAGAAGTAAAAGTCAAGTAATGCTCATATCTATAAAGAAACAAGAAACTCAACAAAAGTTAAACATCAACTTGAACAACAGCAAAATTGATCAAACAGAGAGTATATAATATCTAGGAATAATAGTAGATAACAGATTTAGATTCTGTCAGCACATTACCCATATAATAGAAAAGTAAAAAAAAAACTAATACATACACTTGCAAAATCAGTGAAAATCAAATACATTCTGAAGTATTGAGTATAATATACAAAGGAACAATCTTACCACTAATCTCCTATGGTGTGCCTACTTGGATAGATGCCTTAAAAATAAATTACAACATTCAAAAAATAAAACAAGTTCAAAGATTAGTAAACATTAAAGTGACAAAAGCATTTAGAACTACATCTCATGAAGCACTATGTACTCTAGCTGAAACAATTCCAATCATCATCAAACTAACTGAGATAGCAAACTACCACAATATTATAAGAGGAAGAACAGGACATGCAAGAGCAACAGCAGACATTGACATCCCAATAAACCATAGAAAATGGCTCATCCTGCAGATAACATAATCATAGAAGAAAAGACTGAGACAGCTACATATGCAATTCAAATATACACTGATGGCAGCTAAAAGCAAACAGGAGTAGGATCTGGTGTTGCTATCTTCTACCAGGACAAATCTACACCGAAACATCAATATAAATTACACGCCAAGTGCTAAGTGAGCAGGGAAAGAGGAAGGTTGTGCTAGTAAGGAGCTCTGTGTCTGAAGAAGAAAAGTGAAAGAAAAGGGTCAATGGGAGTTGAAATTATAGTATATAGAATGAGAATTGGACTGTTTATGGCAAAAAAGGTTATCAAATGTAAAACTGATCAAAACATGTTGATGAATTGGTTGATAACAGAAAGTGTGATACATATGCTCCTGGTGATTGGAGGGGTTGAACTAAACCCAGGCCCAAAGGACATGCAAGAAATGGTGGAAGATCTCGTAGAAAAAATTAACAACATGAATGGAATGGAACAACGCATAAAAGATAATTTAAATAAAGTGGCCGAAGAAATAAAAGCAAATTTTAGTAAAGACATACAAGAAATAAGTATAGAAGTTGATAGAATCAAAGAGAGAATGGAAAGAATAGATGAAAGGAGGAGGAGACTCAATTTGGTGTTCACAGGAGTTGAAGAGAGAAGAGGTATCTGGCCATATGAAGAAATAAGAAAAATTTTAACAGATAAACTAGAAATGGATCTGATAGGATGGGAGATTGTGGAAGCATACAGAGTGGGTTGGCAAGGCACGAAAAGACCAATAATAGAGCAATATGCAACATCCAACCTAATTTACGAAATCTTAGGAGGGTATAAAATGCTAAAAGGAAGTAATATATTTATAAACAAAGACTTGACCCCAGCCCAGAGGGACCTCAAAAGAAGCCTAATACAGAAGATGATGAAGGCAAGATCAGAAGGCAAACGAGCATTTATTCGAAACTCACAGCTTTGGATAGATGATGTAGAAATAACATATACTGGCAGAAATGATCTATGGTGGGGAGAACCAGAATGGAAGGAAATAAGTCAGCAAAATAGTGGCAAATGAAGTAAACTAATACCAGTGCCAGCCAGCAGAAGTACAAAGTCTAGAACAGAGCTGAGAAAAGGAAAGAAGACAGATCCAACACGAAAGGAAAATGGCATAAATATAACAGGTGAAGGTACATCACAACATACGTATGAAGCAACAATAACATCGAACCAGAGGGGAAGGAGAAGCCCAGTAATATCACGGTATACATCATCGCCAAAAAAGATAGTGTCACCAGGGGGAGAGGAAAGGGAAGCCGCACGCATCCTTGCAGAGAACAGGAAAGAGGCATGGCCATGTGTACAGTGAGCAATGTAAAACCTCATGTGGTGGGGAAGGGAAGTGGAGTGAATTGTTGGAAAAGCATGGAGTATTCGGGGGAAAAAGGGGAAGAAAACATTAGTGTGACACCGGGGAGAGAGGAGGGGGAAGCCGCACACGTCCTTGCAGAGAACAGGAAAGAGGCATGGCAACAGTGTGCAGTGAGAAGTGTAAAATAGGGGAAGGGAAGGGGAGAGAATCGTTGGAAAAGCGGGGAGTATTCAGAGGAAGAAGGGGAAGGAAACATTATATCATCTCCGCATAGAAGTATATTGATGCTCCAGAAAGAAATGCAAAAAGCAGTGGAGGGAATGAAGAAACTGAGAAGTAAAAAAAACTTTAGAGAAGTTTACACCTTTTCATAACAGAACAGGATCGCAATAGCGGTCAACAAGGAGATTGGGATTTTAGAATTGTGAAGACCAAACCAGCTGCTCCACAATTTCATAATCTTGGACTGTACCATCTTTTAGAGAAAGACTTAGAAATGTTAAAGGACAAATATTTGAACATAGAAATTATAATAATGGGTGACCTTAATATAAGAATAGGGGAAAATTTAATTTAAATTGAGTTTTATTTATGGGTGCTCTTTAACTACTATGGTTCTTAGAGTCCCATTCCATATTGGGCGTGAAAGACCGGTAATTTTGCTCAGAGGCCTCTTTATCAGGCTTGAGGTTCTTTTACGTGCCGTAAATCTACGACACGGGACCACCAGCTTTACTTCCCTTCCGAAGGAAGCCATGCTAAGGATTTTTACGCCCGAAAAAATCCATCGCCCTCTGCCGGGTTTGAACCCGCGACCTTGGGAACTAAAGGCTAGCATGGTACCACTAGTCCACGGAGGACGACTGAGAATAGGGGAAAGTGATAAGCAGAGAAATTAACTAAAACTATTAGAGAAAATAACGTGAGTAAAATATGGAAGGGTATAAAATCAATTTACAAAAAAATATGAAGCTAAGACTAATGTAGATCAAAAGGGCGAGGGAAGATAAGATATACAACATATTATATTTGAATGCAAAGAAAGAGAGATTAGGAGAAAAGAAAGTTTATGGCATGGAACGATTAGAAATAAAGAGATATATATATATAATTTTAGACAAAAACTGAAAAATATGGGTAAATAGAGAAAAAATAATACATGGATACAGACGGTCAAAAGAGGAAAAATAATGTAAATATAAATAAATATAAAAATTACCAATTGTATTAACGTGTAATTGTAGTTTACATGACTGCCCATCTTAATGGCCAGGGCCAAATAGAGAAGGTAGTCTAATATGTAATAACTTAATGCTCAATTATTATTATTAATAATTATTATTATTATTATTATTATTATTATTATTATAATAATAAACAAAGGAGGGGAGATGACTATAAAATGGCCAGGGCCAAAGCAGTCACTCCCATTATGATTGTAATTATCTTGGCACTCAATAAATATTACATTACATTACATAAATTACACAATAAATGCTCAAATAACCAAGCAGAACAAGGTCTTAAATAATAAACACCACATAAACAATAATAAATCTGCAGCAGTACACACTGAGGTAAGATAACAATAGATCTTCTTCCGAACACCAGAAAACATTACCCCCTAATAGAAGAAATAAAAACCAACATAAGAAACCTAAACTCAAAAAAATGGAAGATACATTTTACATGGGTTAAAGCTCACATAAGAATTCAAGGAAATGAGCTTGCTGGCACACTAGCTAAAGAAGCAGCAAACAACCCAACTACAGCAATAGAGTATGAACTAATACCTATCATCACAATAAAAAGTGAACTAAGAGAACAAAGCCTGAGATGGTGGGAAAATGAATGGAAAACAACACAGAATAATGCAACTACAAAGACCTATTTTCCTTCTGTTAAGAGAAGACTTAAGGTGAAATTTAACTCTAACCATAATTTTACAGTGTAACTACGGCCATGGAAAATTTGGGAAATACTTCCATAGATTTAAATTAATAGATGACCCAACATCAAATGCAGAAAGAAAACTCAAACAGTAGACCATATCCTAAGAGAATGTGAGTTATTAAATGTGAAAGAAATATTTAAAAAAAAAAGTGACACAAGGTCAGAAGTGGCCTATTAATAAACAAGAACTCATTGAAAAACATAAAACTATTTAAAAAAGATGTTAACAATATAGATTTTGAACTCTTGTAAATCATTATAGAGTAATTTTAAATGCTAATTTAAATGTTAAAGTTAACTTTTAATGTTAAATGTTAATGTTAAAAACTATAATCATAATTATGTAGCACATATGCATATAGTATTATGTTCTGTAATGGAACATGTTATAATAAAATGTTATAAAAACCACGCACGGATGCACGGACGCACGCACGCACCCACCCCCACCCCACCCCCACACCCACACACACGCATGCACATGCTGAGATGTTTAACACTGACCGCCACAATCTATGAAATCAGGTGTGAAGGAGATATGGGAGTCAAATTTCTTATTTAAATGTGATCATATACTTTATTACACACCTCTCAATTTAAAGTTGAAGCAAATGCAATGTTTAAGGGCAATCAAAAGACACTGAATGAGGTGGTGGTGAGAAAATACTTTTCTTCAAATAACAGAACATCTTAGTAATTAACTCTCTTACATTAACTTACATTATAAGTGTTCAAAGTTATGACCTCGAGCATTGATACATACTATAAAATGACTTTTTGCAGATATTGCAGATCTGATTTCATCTGGAGTTATTTCAGTACAAGCTTGTGTTATACAGTCCTTCATGTTCTCATGAGTTGTTGACACTGTTGGGCATAAAACTGTTGTTTTAAATTTCCCCATAGATAGAAATCAAGAGGTGTTATGTCCAGTAAATGGGCAGGCATTTTATGTTTCTGGACTGACCAATCCAAAGATCCTGAAATGCTCTAATAAGAGACTATGCAGTTGTACATGCAGAATGAGCAGTCCTACTGTGTTGTTGAAACTACATGAATTGTCTAATGTTCATACTACATTAATATTGTAAAGAGAGAAAATTTGTGCATGTGTGTGTGTGTGCAATGTCATGAACTATAATATTGTAAATAAGTAACCAAACACCTTTTGTAGACAAGGTCCGCAATTCATGTAGTTAGCAAGTTCTCCATTCAGAAGCACTAGTATATAATAGTGTAGGAAATAAAGTAGAGATAGTGCCACTGTGTTCCAACCAATTGACCGAAGACCCATGCCTTCAGTTATAAAAGGGAGGGGAACACACCAATGACAGCAAACTCCTGGCTTCTCTGGTTACAGCAGATGCAGAATAGGGGTCTTAAGTTCATGTATTCTGTCTGCCCTTGCTTCCCAATGAGGCTACTACATGAAACCTTGGCTCTCCCATACACAGAGGATATGATTAGGTGCTAGGCTCAACATTTCTACACCAAATTGACAGATCCTTGTCAGATCCCTACTTGTACACAGAATGCCGCTACCAGGTTCCCTGCATGGCATGCGCACACCCCTGGTAATGGAGGCATTAAACCATATGCCTGAATGCATGTATTTTCTCCTCCTTTGGGAGTGGTCATTCAAAATTTAAAAACACCTTTTTCTGGATACAAACAGACACAAGCACAGCAGCGGCAAGGATGCTGCTCCTGAAAAGGAGACCATTGAGGAGCCTATATAATTAGTGCTATCTCATTTCTATCCCACACCCAAAAACCTAAATAAACTATGCTACAACAATCTTACATTTTCTGTGGTTAAGCCCTACCAAAGGCAGGTACTCAGCAATAACGCCTAGGCTCACCTGAGATTAAGACAGTATGGACAGATGGACTGGGAATCAGTCATGGCACAGCTCTCTCTGTGGTAGCACCTTCTCCTACTTTAGGACACAGTACACTACAGACAGAAAGTGTAAACTCGCTTTTCTCTTCATCTCTGGCGTTTCTTCCTCATGAATACCAGAACTGGAATCACAGCCGATGATTCTGTCCTGCATTTTTGAGCTCTTGGGCCTCAACTGACAGTGTGTCTCAATGCAGTATCCTTTGCTTGAATATCAGGTGATTTTCCATTTGATATTAAGAAATTACAGGGGTAAAGGGGAGGTTTCATTAAAAACCTACTAGACCACTGTAAAATAATTTTAAAAATAATGGGTAGAGAAAAATAAACTAATTAAATCATTATTTTAGTTTAAAAAGATATGCGTGTTAGGTAAGCCAGAGAGTCTTCTAATAATTCTGGCAGTGTTTCTGTTGACAACTGTAAATACTTCTTGCTGTTTAATTTCCCATCAATAAAGAAGAGACCAATAATGTGATTTTATAAAAGCTTGTACCACATGTTTATAGACCAAGCTGTTTGTTTGTTAACTTGTCTCAGCTAACATGGATTTTCTCCTGACCAGTAATACATGTTGTGAAGATTGACTTGTACACTGTTTGTAAATGTTGCTTTCATCCATAAGCAGAATATGGACAGGAACATGTTGTTTCCATAGATGCCATTCAGAGAATTACACATGCTTTTCAAAATCATTGCTATGAAATTCTTGGTTAAGGGAAATATGGAAAGGGTGAAATTTATTTGCAAAACACACTATTCCACCCTTTTAGCTGCCTTGTGCTAATCTGTGGATTATATGCCACAACTGCTAAAATATAATAGCAAATACTTCTCTCATTAGTTACTGTTCTTAGTTGTTGGCTATTGCTTCCAATTTCTGTAAATGTTTGATTATGTTCGCAAAGACAGATTGTGAAGATATAGCATATCAGAATATCTTTCAAATATACTCTTCTAATAGTTTTGTAACAGTTGCCATAAATGAAAAGAATATCAATCTTTTTGGCAGTTGTATAAATGCTTCATGGACTGTGAACATTACAAAGAGGTTATGTAGGTACCACTACAGCAAAACACAGACAACATATTTATGCAGATAGGTTAGCTAAGAGAGAATAACAGGTTTTACTTTTTTATAATTTAAAATAGAGAGTTGAGGGTTGTTACACTACATCACTATGATATTCTTACTTGAACGCGTTTCGGGAGACGGCTTGTTCCCATCATCAGCATTTTCTCTCAACTGCTGAATATCATAGTGATGTAGTGTAACAACCCTCAACTCTCTATTTTAAATTATGACACATCACTGTTACAAGCTTCTAAATCTTCAAAAATTGAGGTTTTACTTGTTTGTTTAGAATAGAATAGAAGCTTTATTGTTACAGTACATTAATTACAATAAAGAGGCAATGCTTATAAACAGACTCGTCAAATTACAGTTAAAAATATTAGAGAATTATATTTGCACAAAGTTTCTTAAATACTTATTGAAACCGATTGGTATTTTTTATCTCCCTGATTGTTTGAAAACTTTTATTACCATATAATGGTGGCCTTTTAAAGGAAAATCAGCCTATGGGCTAGTTATTTAAGACTGCTTTTGCCTTGTGTTTCATAACTATGATGATGTTGATTGTCAAGGAAATTATCAAACTTTTGATGCATGTAGATGTTTAAAATGAATATGTTCAGGAATGGCTGAGAAATGATTTTTAATTTTTTAAAAATTAGTTTGCAGCAGTTTCTATGGCCAGTGTATCATTATTCAAATTATCTTTTTTATATTTTAAAGGATCTTTCCCACCCAGTTGCATTGCCCCATATAATTATTCCATATGACATTATGGAGAGAAAATAACTACGGTATATGATTTTCCTAGTTTATACATTTGTTATGTTGGTTAAACAGAACATATTGTAGCAAGCAGTATTACCATATTGGCCTGGAAATAAGCCACTCTTGCATATAAGTCACACCCTTAAAATTTGAGGGGGGGAAAGGAAAAAACAAGTTTGCCACAAAAATAAGCAGCATCTGCATTGAGTGAAGAAACATGAATATAAACGTTTATTTTTATGAACTTAAATGTGTGTAAACATTGTTTCCAGCATAGGTACATCACATAGGCACCAAACACATTGCCATATTTAGTATTCTTCACTGTTATCACTACCAGCATTCACTTCATTACTCTCACTGTCACTGTTTTCTTCATTTTCTTCCCACAATATGCCATCCTGCTACCATCCAGCATATTTGATAGAAACTAACGAAAGAATATACACATTTTTTTAATGTTCCATTTATATCCTGTCTTTAACTGCAATGGTCATATTGGTTACTTTTACCTTTGGAACATATTGCCTGTTGGTGATGGTATTAACTCATATGCAGTTGTTAGTGGGTTTCTGGTTGTTTCCTTGGGTTTTCTACATTAGATCACACACATATTCACACTTCCAGACTCTGTGAAGGATAAGGAATAATCTTGGGTAGAGAAAAGCTCCTACACCCCAGCCAGGAATCGAACCCAGGATCCCTCACACAGCAGGTAGATGTTCTACCAACTGAGCTACGGAGACAGCCTATACTATATACAATGTTGATGCCAAAATGCCAGTAAAGGTTTGCATTGTTGCATAATAAAATGCTACCAGTTTCAGCTCCAGATGCTAGCTCTGCTGTTGCAAATGAGCATAGATTTTAAAAAGCCAAGGTAGTGAATGTAAGCTGCAACCTAAACTTCTGACATTGAAATATGTATCAAAAAAGTAGTTTATTTTGGGGACAATATGTTAAATCTTATGTTCTAGCTAGTTATTCTATTTAAGGAGTTCATCCGCACATATCCCTAAGATTTGCACTATTTGTAGACATCTGTATTATAGAGTTTGCACCACTGCTATTTTCATTACAAGTTTTAAAATGTATTATATTTGTTTTACTTTTATTTAATATTAGTCCATCGGTTGTGAGCCAATCATCTAACTGCTTTATAGCCTGCTGCAGGATTGTTGTGATCTTTTTATGTTAATACTAATGAAGGTAACAGTGGTATCATCTACATACAGGGAATATTGTTAGTGTATATAATGTACAACAAAGGTCCTAACAGTGAGCCTTGAGGCACTCCACTTTTAATGAATTTCCAGCTAAAATGAACAAGACCAATTGTTTTTTTTCAGAGATTATTTTTTATTTCCATACGTACATCAGGATAGGCAGAAGTTAAAGAGCTATGGTCAGTCAACAGTAGATTAGCAAGCTGTTTCATATCAGTCATGTTTTTAATCTTAGATCTGAAGAAACTTCTAACTGATCACATCTGTGGTGTAAACAAAGGTTTCTTCAAAATTTTCAGCTTCTTTTTGCAGTTGATCATTAGTAGAAGATGCCAAAGAGAAGGTCTGAAATCACCCTACTTGCATTTACTACTGACATGTCCTTAAACCGATTGTAAAGTTGTGAGCATATATGAGTACTATCAATCATGGGACAATATTACGCTAGAACCATGGAAGCTACAGCCAGCAGCAGCACATGTGCATTGTGACCAGACAAGTCACTCAGCAGATTACTAAGTGCATAAGCTTACTGATGATGCACTGTGAATCCCCCTTCACTCAATCACGATTCTGCTAGTGTATTATTTGATTTTTCGAAATAATTCTCTTGCATGCAATTGCAGCAATAATAAGGAATAACCTTAATTAACTACTTGGTTGACCTGTAACTTGTTACAGAATTTTCATCACGAGATATCTTCAAAATATTTTTCAATAGGAGCTCCAACTTTATTGGGGGTTGTCACGGGGTCCTGATTTGAGGTTCCTGACTTTTGGGGCCGCAGTGCAGTGCACCAACCTCCCTGTGCTAGGGGATATTACTTGGTTGGGTAAGGTTTTTTGATGCCTTATGAGTCACACTGCATAGTTGCCTAACCAAGCACTTCACCTGTACCTTGAAGAAATACTTCAATAATGGTCATGAAATAATTTTATTGACTTTTAAACTTTTACATTCTGAGTCCTCAAACATGCTATTGAAAGGTGAATAATTAAACACAGCATCCCATTTAAAATAAAAAAGTTGACTGCCATATCTCTTTCATACCTGTATTTAAAAAATAACTATATCACATTTGGCTCCCTTGCGCCCAAAAGCCTTCAGTCAGAAACACTTTCTTCTATGCTTAAAAGTGGGTGCATTATTATGATGACCTGATTTAAATGCTTCATCCAATATATAAAAACAAAACATAATCATTACATAATTCAGAGATTGATTCTAGCAAGGGAGAGCAAATCAAAATTTCTAGTGAGTGAGGTGGATGTTCTGTTACCTCAAGGCTAACACAGCCCAGCATTTTAGCTATTAATGAAATGTAGGTAATGCAATAAATTATGTCATCCAGGATCTCTGTGATAAAATATTTTATCATGAACCCATTAGAGTGAAGGACATGCTTATGATGCCTTAAAATATATTTCAACCACATTCAAATGATATACCAAGCATTAGAACACGCTGATCCTCCATTTTACAGAAAACATTCAGCTGATAGCATCCAACATCTGCCTCAGACTTAGGGATGCATGGCATCAGGACTGGTAATTAACCTGAAATGCTGATTATTTTAATATAGGCAGGGCTTTTATCTGTACTGCATGTGTTGATAATATTATTCTCAAAACCCACGTATAGTAAAATTAATCCTTTTTGTAGCTTTCTTGGCACCCTAAATAGATATTTGCTTTGGGACACCATCTGATGTTATTCCAGGGTACTCTGGAGAAACTCACTGAGTATGTTTTATATCAAATGTAGTTTTAGAAGAAACCTAAAGAGCTGATTTATACAATTGTTAATCCTTGATTTGTTGGGTGGTTAATTTAATGAATGTACCTCAGCCACACTTTGACAGTCTGCTTTTATTTTCCTTCTTATGTTTTGCTTTATTGTTTCCCTGTTGCAAGCTATTACCAACTAATTAAGAACTACCACAGAAGATAATGTTGTAAAATTGGTACTTCTTACTTCTAATTTTTGAATGTATAATATTGGGGAAGAGAAAGCTATATTCTAGACATGAAAAATTCCTAAACTATATTGTTACTGATCTACAGTAGGATTTTTGCTGTCAATGGAAAAATCACCACTTTAAAAATAAGGTCATTAAACAAAACAGGTAAATTGAATGTGCAGACCACTGCATTCTGTACTTGTGTTTTGGGAAACAGAAAGAGGACAAAAGTCATATGAAATGTATGGAAGGGATGTACTGTCAAATTTTCCTTAAATGTATTACATTTTTAAAATTTTTAATACAGTATTATTTGTAGTACAAAAAATAAATATCATAGCTTCATGCTATTCTTTCGCTTCTGAAAAAAAAGTCTTAGTTCTTGTAAATATGGTTTGATTTTTGTAATATAAGTGTTTGACAGTTCAAAGTTGAATAAGTTGATATTACAGCATTGATACAGCAAATGCCAATTATAGTAGATACTTACTTTGGAATGATTAGAAATGGGTTTACTATGTGAAAATGGCAAGTTTTCTCTGCAACTGTATACTGTCACCAGCCATTTAACATGACGTATTACTGAATTAACTTAGTTTCATAGAGCCTTGATAACTTCCCTATAATTGTCAACAAAACAAGTTCTTTAAATCAGGGATGCATATGTATGACAGCTTACTGCTCCAGTTTTCAAGGCCCTACAAGTTATATTTAGATACATGTTATGAGCCTCTACCACCAGTTACCCTTAGCACTTATTCAAATCTGGCAGGACAGCCTCAACCATCCAGAACTGTCAACCCTAGTATTACAAAAAGTTTACAATAACTGCAGTTGATGTTCATAAATAATTGAGAACGATAAATTTTACTAGATGAAATTAGCTTTATTAGCATTCCAAAATTATGTTGAATAGACCTGTAACTACTAAAAATTAGCTAGCAGTAATCATACTCAAGCAGTTATCATTTGGATGTCCTCAGAGCAGAAAGAAATAAGCTACGTCCTGAGCATAGAGAAAAGCATAACTTAAGACCCTGATAACTTTATTCCTAATGATAAAATGTACTCGTACAACTTCAAAAAATTACCTTAACACAATTTCAAACATAGAATAAGTATGTCCACTTCTTTTTGTGGTAATTATTTTGGTTTTCCTGTTATGCTGTAAAATGGATGAATTCTTTTATTTTGAGACTTTCAACTATACTTTCAGCAGTTGATATTCAGATATTCACCTTCATTGCAAAATGGCATAGAAAAAATTGTGAATGATTAAATAAATATGCCACCAATGAGATTATATGTTACATTTATGGAATAATTAAATATCACTTAAGTAGTCATTAATTGAATAAATGAAATCTTTGTATTCATATCCTTTAAAAGCAATTTTGAAAACACTATTTTATGCGATAAGGTTTTTAAGATACTTAGAGGAGCAGTGAAAATAATTTTAAGACACTCAAAGTTGGTTTTAAGAATCACCATTTAATGTGACAGAAAACTAAAATTCAAACTTAAAAAGGTTGTTCATAATCATATGAAAAATAATGTATTCAGTTATTTAATATAATAGTTTGCAATTTATTGCTCAGTTCCAGAGAAAAGTCTAGAGGAGGTGATTTTTCACTTCTAAGGATTTTCACAGGTGTTTTGCTTTCAAACCATTAGAGCTGCTTTTTTCTTTAAAGTTTCATGGATAGGTATTTGATATTTCTCTTTGAAGTGACACTTCCATTAAACCAAAATGTTGTTGTATAAGTACGCTTTCATTAGTTATATTCTAACCATATTTCTAAAAGCATTATCTAAATTAGAATTCAATCATCATGACAGTGGTTAGAAATGTCCAAAAGCTCTAAAAGTTCTGTACGAGGGCTGTCCCAGAAGTACCCGACCTAACAAAGAAAACACAAAAATGTTGGAAAAAAACATGTTTACTTCTCTACATAGTCTCCTTTCAGCTCGATACACTTTTCCCAGCGATGTCCAATAGCTTCAATACCCTGTTTATAGACTAATTTTGAAGATTTAGAAGCTAGTAACAGTGATGTGTCATAATTTAAGATGAAGAGAGTTGAGGGTTTTTTTAGTGATTTTATGATGTAGTGTAACAACCCTCAACTCTCTTCATCTTAAACCCTGTTTATAGTGAGAAATGTCGAGTTCTGCAAAATAGCCATCAACTGCAGACTTTTCACTGTTGACAAATCTTTTACCACCAAGCCATTTCTTCAACTTTGGGAACAGAAAATAATCAGAGGGGCCTAAATCTGGCAAAGAGGGTGCATGAGGAAGCAATTTGAACTTTAACTTATTGAATTTGGCCATGGCGATGATGGATGTGTGAACTGGTGCATTGTCTTGATGAAACAAGACTTTCTTTTTTGCAAAATGCGGCTGTTTTTGCTTCATTTCATCATTCAAATGCTGCAATAAGTTTATATAATACTCGCCATTGATTGCTTTTCCATTCTGAAGATAATCAATGAAAATTATACCACATGCATTCCAAAAAACTGATGCCATGACCTTGCATACAAGTGGAACTGTCTTCGCCTTCTCCGGAGCCGATTCTTCCCTTTCAAAAGACTGTTCCTTCATCTCAGGTGCGAAGCAATGGGCACATGTTTCATCCATGGTTATGAATCGATGCAAAAACTTGGCTTTATTGCAGTGAAACATCACCAAACACTTGACTGAAACATCCTCACGATGCTACTTTTGTTCCATTGTGAGTAAACACGGAGCCCATCTTGAGCACAGCTTTCTCAAGTCTAAATTTTCAGTCAGTATGCGAGATACAGCACCTTTTGAAATGCCTGCTATGTCTGCTAGCTTGTGCACTTTCAGTCGACAGTCATCCAATATCATTTTGTGGATTTTCTTCACAATTTCTGGCATGGTCACCTTCGACCACTGCGATGTTCATCTTGGCAGCTCATACAGCCTCGCTTAAACTCTGCCACCCAATATTTTACTGTTGTAAACGAAGGAGCAGACTCCCTCAGTGTAGAATCTAGCTCAGCTTTAATATTGGTTGGGCTAAGACCTTTTACACGAAAGTATTGTATCACATCACGATGAGCAGTTTTATCCGTGTTTACAAATTCGCTGAGGGAGTTCAGTATGAATGGCTGCCAAACAATTACTAAACAACGTAGCATTGTCAAACTTCAAACTTAAGCTTTATAAGGGTGGTACTTTCTACCATAGTCATTTGTTTGAAACAACAACTGCTATATACATGTCAGATTGGGCACTTTTGGGACCGCCCTCATAATTTGGGCGATCAACAGGAACAAAATGGCAAATTTGTATTGATATTTAGTTTTATTTGTTTGTACACCAGTGTAAATACGTTGTTTCTTTTTTCCTTAAGCTGAATTAAATTCAATGTCATGTCAAAAATAAGATTCATTGTTTGCGTGAAGAAGTAATTCAATTGACTACTGCAACTTAATGAACACATTTTTTATATTCTGATGAAAAAAATTTGCTTCTAAATGCAATACATGTGGCATAATAAGCATGACTGTTCTGTTCAACAGCCATCACGTCTGAGGACATATTTTGAATTCCACAGAAATCATGATTATTTATAGATGCAATTTTACTGTCTAACTTTTTGCAAATCATACTTGAATTTTCTTTTTGGCATTTATTTCTCTGATACCACTATTTAAGAAAAGTTGTACCAAGTGGCAATATATCACCCTCCAAATTGGCTCACAGAAAACTCTGAATGAATTGAGTTTTGTCAACCTGTATATTATGTGTTCAGCATCGTGATGCATTTCAGGGAAAACTTGGTGCTGATCACATCATCTCACCATATAAACTGGATGATTGTTCACCTCCGCCATTTGTATTCACATACAAGTGTAAGGTCAAATGTGGGTTGATATGTCATGTCCACAAGGACTGTAGTGCCACAGCTTATTTATTGTATAATACAAGGGGCATTCTAAAAGTTATTGACCTCATCAAAAAACACAAGCTATAAGAGAAATTCTTTTTTTTTTTTCTTTCTGTCTTTCTTTTCTTGTTCTTCAAAATACTCACCTTGTAAATAATTATACTTAGCTGAATGTCTTTCCAACTTTTTAATAGGTACCCTCATTAAAATAAGATTTGTCTACTGTGCAAAATAAGACTCTCTCAGCTTCAATTTCCTATTTGATGTAAATCCTTGACCACCTAGCTATTTCTTCAGGTTTGGGAACAAAAATAAATTGCTGGGAGCAAATTCCGGCAAATATGGTAGATGTGGAAGCACTTAGAAGTGAAGATTATGCAGTTTTACAGCAACAATCACAGATGTGTGTGTGAAGGCCAATTATTGTGATGAATGAAAACATTCTTTTTTACAAGGTGCCCCAGTAGTGAAACATAGCACTCCCCAGTGATGCTTCTGGCCTTTTGGAGGTAGTCTGAGCACCAAATCATAAGAATTCTAGAAAACTGTGGCCATGACTTTTACAGCAGATAGAATCATTTATGCTTTTTGGGTACACTTAACTGTAGCCACTATTGCTTGGACCGCTCCTTTGTCTCTGGCATCTAGTAATGAATCTATGTTTCATCTACTGTTGTGAAATGTTCGAGAAACTCAATGGAACTGCATTTAAACAAGTCTAAACATTGAGAAATGTTCATTTAAGTATATCCATTGTTAACAAATGTAGCACCCATCAAGCAGAAAGCTTTCTCATACTCAAAACTTAATGCAAAATGTAGTGGACATGGTCTATCAAGGTTTTTGCTGTGTCAGTCAACTTGAGCAATCAGTGATCATTGAGTATAGCACTGTGAATTTTAATCACAATCTCATTGATCATAGTGGTTTTGGGATGCTTTGAGCGTTCATCATCTTGAATGGTTGTACCTATTTTCAGCAGCACACTTTTTAAATTTTGAAAACTAAGGGGAAAAAATTTTTCATATCAAATCTACACCTTTTGTACCTATTTCTGTTGGGGTTAAACCCTTCAAAACAAAGTACTTTGTCACAGCTCATATTTCAGTTTTATTCATTTTGTGGAAAATGGTAACAGTAGTTTGTTTACATCATCATCACAAACAGTAATCACACTTATGTGTCTAGAACTTTACAATGCACCATCTAAAGGATGATGCTTTGTAAGAATCATGGCACTTCATTTGACCATCTTCATGACATCTCTTAGTCAGACTGAGAACTTTTAGAATATCCCTTTAATGCATAATCCATAGAATAGCAGTACATAATAAAAGAGAAGGAGAGAAATATATAATGTATGCAAATAAAGTGAAAAAGAAAGAAAAAAGGAAACAACACACAAGTTCAGTACACTGTGAACTGAATCTAGCTAGCATGTCACTTCTACATTAGTGCTTACACTGTTTACCTACCTACATTAAAAGATTACTAAGAGATACTATCAGATTCTATATGATTAATTATACATATAGAAATTTGTAATGAAGATAGATTAAACAAAGTAAGATAATGCTGCCAAAAGAAAGCTACCTTATTTACAGCAGTTATTTACAGACCATTGCCTACGTATTTTTGTATACAGTGAATAGGAAAGGGAACAAGCAGTACTGGTCGAATGTTCTGTTGTACATACCACTCTATACAAACACCATAAATGACGCCTGCCTTCGAAGTTGATTCCAAAGCGACATTCCTGAATAATCAAACATAATTTATAAAAGTCATTACAGCAAACAAAGAAAATAATTTCAAACTAAACATAAAATACTTAAAAATAACACAAACAATTGAATATAAAACCATTTAAGTACATGGAATCTTCAAAAAGAACATATAAAATACTTCTGTTTAACAACTTATTGCAAAAAGTACAGCCCCACCAATAATCTATTAAGGAGGGTGGTTAAATAATATACCTATGTAAATAATGACCGAGAAATTTGATTTGCATTGGGAAAAGGAAATTGATACATGTTTTCAAAGTAATTTGTGATCATGTCCTTAAGTGTTTTTCAATTATTTGGGAATTGTTAGATAATGTCTATTTCATGTTATGAATAGTGTATCCGCATCAACAGAATTACCCCACAGAATTATGCCATATGCAAGTAGTGATTGAACATATGCAAAATAAACCATTTTAATTGTACTGAGGTTACATATGTTTTTAGTACAGAGATAATGTAATGAGTTTTATTGATCTTTGTTGTAATGTTATGAATATGTGACTTCCAATTGATATATATCAATTGTTATCCCTATAAATTTTGCTTCTGATGTATACTGAATTTGTTTATTATTATAGATGAACACTGGATCAAAACTCAGACCTTTTTTCGGGAGAACAAAACTCATACACTATGATTTATTTGCATTAAGCAACAAATTATTTACAGTCAGCCAATTCTTTAAGCTAGTCATAACACTGTCAGCTTGCTGCTGCAAATCTTCTTGAGTGTTTCCCCTTAATATTAAGCTTGTGTCATCTGCACAATTAATATTGTTGCAACATGCGGTATATTAACTGCAAATCCTCAATATAGACGAAAAACAAAAGAGGTCCAAGATTTGAACCCTGTGGAATGCCACATTTTAATAATTTTACATCAGCCACTTGTTTCATTCTTTATAGTTGTAACATGGATCCGGTTGGTTAGGTAGGATTTAAACTACATATGTGCTAGACCACGTATACCATATGATTCCATTTTAGATAATAGGATACTGTGATCAACTAAATCAAATGCTTTACTTAGGTCCAAAAATACACCAGTTGTAAACTTGTTGGTGTCAATGCCTTAATTGTATGCTTTATAAAGGAATAAAGGGCATTAGCTATACTTTTGTTTTTCCTAAAGCTGTTTTGGTGATCACCAAACACATATTTTTCTATAAAAGGTACGACTCAATAGTACATTACAATTTCAAGTATTTATGAAAATCTTGATTCTATGGATATTAGCCTGTAATTATCAATATTTTTTGGGTCACCATTTTTAAATATGGGAACAATTCCAGATGCTTTTAGGTTCTCAGGAAATATACCTGAACTAATTGAACTATTACATATGTCAAGTAAGGGATTCACAATATGACTGATACATTGTTTAGTTAAACATTCAGGCACTTCATCTGATCCAGCCGATAAACCATTTTTTTATTGGAAACAATACAGATTATTTCCTCGTGTGATACAGGCTTGAGATATATGCTGTTATCATTTCAAATTATTTTAGAATTTGTAGGAGTATTAGTTTTTAATAGCATTCTATCCACAACATTGTTGAAATGATTATTAAATGCATTAGCAATATGAATAGGATTTTGAAGTGCTACATTATTTACTGAAAATGTTATATTATTATGTGTGTCCAGCTTATAACTAGCAGTTTCACTCTTAATCATATTCCATATAGTCTTACTTTTATTTGAAGAGTTGAAGACCTGATCATCAATGTGTCACTTCTTAGCTACCTTTATCACCCTGGCATAAATTTGCTTATAACTTTTAAAATATTTTACGAATCCCTCAGTTTTATTAATTTTACTTATATTGAAAAGGTGTCACATCTGTTTACTAGAGTGTATAATTCCTGTTGCAGTCAAATTTTTACTCTTGTTTATACAAGATTGATTTATTGATTTCTAGGGGAAAGTTGTATTAAAGTGATGCAAAAAGGTACTCATAAATTTAGTGGTGTGAAGATCTACATTTGGTTCAGCATATACATCTGCCCAAACTTCCTTTTCCAAAAGAGAATTAAAATACATTATATTTCCATTAGTGAAAAACCTTTTGTGTTATTGTTCTTGAATAAGTCGGCTAGGGTCAAAATTATTGCATATGATCTGAAAAGCCAGTGTTAACATTGGATAAATTAAAATTTTTAGTTGATTTATCAAAAATCATAACATCAATTGATATGCTTGAGGAACTAGTTAACTTAGTAGCATTATGAACAACATTCTCCATATTGAAAGAGATAAGCAATTGTTCAGCTTTTGCACAGGAGGGAAGTCTTTAAGAAAGTCTGTATTAAAATCACCAGCAATTATGATACTTTTCCTATGCCTTTTTAATGATTTAATCACGGATTATAATTTTTCCAGAAATACAGAGTAATTTCCATTTGGTGGACGGTATATACATACTATAAACAGTTTTAAATCACTAATTTCAATCACTGTATGCTCCAATTCTTTCTCAATTTGCAGTTTTGCATACCTCTTATAATCAATGCCCTTCTTAGCCACAATCATATTCCTACCATGTATACATTTTCCCGCCAGTAAATATCGGCAATAACATAATTAGAAAAAATGGCCTGATCTGGACATAAATAATTACTCTTGATCCAGTGTTCTGTAAAGCAGCATACTTGAATGTTATTGTGAGTGTTTATAATATTTAAATTTCAAGGAATTTGTTAAATATGCTCTGTACATACTGATGCGTTATAGTAAAGTCACCTCTATGTGCACTACAATTATGTGCATTGAACTGCTTTCTGTTTGTGATAGTTTTTGAAGTTACAAAATACCGCTTGAGGTTTAATACTCCTATCCACCTTATCCATCTTTAGTTTCCCATTATTACTGGGAATATTTATTCATAAACATTTTGTAACAGACTGAGTAAATTTTGCAACTCTCTTTACAAATCCTGTAGAAAAATTATAAATTTCCCTGAAAATTTAATTAAAAAAAAAAAATCCGTTTATAGGGGGAGGATTTACGTTTTACTATAAGTTTTTAAAAATCAAAATATTCCAATTATTGAAGAAGTTAGGATCCAAAATGTGCTCTATAACAGACTGACCTCTCTTTGTAACAGATAGACATCTGTGAAATTATGCATATTGTATCACACCAGAATAAAAAATGGTAATTGTTAAAATTGACACAATGCATAAAGGAATTATAATATATTACTACATACATGTTTTATTCATTGTTATTTAATTTTCTATAGGCCTGTTTACAATTAATATTAATTTTAGCACTTTGGGATTTTAGACAATAGTAAAAGTGTATTAAGGATTTATTTTTTATTAGGAGTATTCATTACAGCTTCTTTATATGATACATTCACGTCAAAAAAACAGCAGAGAGGGAGGGGGGCAGGGAGAGAGAGAGAGAGAGAGAGAGAGAGAGAGAGAGTGTGTGTGTATGTGTGTGTGTACATGAAATGTTAGTTTTAGTTTTTAACAAAACTTTACAGACTTTAACATACCATTTAGCAAATATAAAAGAAAACTTCATTTCATCTCCCATTCTCACCATAAACAAGTCTTTGAATCATGCACAGGCATGGCTTTCCGAATCAAGTGTTTCAAATAACTGCAGATAAACACACTGCACAACTGAATCACATGGTTTATTGTGTCAAAGGATATCATGCATTTACTGCAGGATCACTAAATGCAGTATATACTGGACATAAAGTTCTGCTATTGCTTTGATACTGAACCACAGAACTTGTCAATCAGTCTGACTGATTGATCACATGAAAGGTGAACACACTCAATAACATATTCATGTATCACTTTCACACAATGAACCTTATGAGTGGCTGGAATAACCGATAGATGTTGAAACCTTTTCTCCAGATATTCTTTTTCACTTCTTCAACATCAACAGGTTATCTCCTGAACATGTTTGGTACACAGCATGTATGAATTCCTTTGCATTTTGCACTCTAGTTCCATATTTAACAGCCATCCATGCTATCCTTTTTACTTGCCCCCCCCCAATAGCATCCACAGCTCCTTTCTAATAATAAGTTTCCATAACTTCCATTCAATTTTGATTCCAAATATGCTGGAAAGCAGTGCTTAAAGTGTACTCCTGTTTAAACTGGCATGCAGCTCCATCAGAAAAGATTTTGGTGACTTTGAAGTAAGGCAGAATCTCCAATAGTTGAGAAAATACACTTCTTAGGCAAATATCAATGGCAAACTCATATTTATCATGTACAAGGTAATTGGACACCAGAGCAAAGACTTCTTCTGAATCTCTCCACCACACTCTTTTCTAAACCAAGCAACAGCATTGAAGATGGAAACTTCTGTGTTGTTCCAATGGGCAGCCTGAATCTCACTTTGGTGCTTGCATGTGTAGCTTTCGGAGAGTCCGCTTTATTAATTGGAACAGTTTCTTGAGCACTCTTGAAGACCTCTGCTTGGTGTATTTTAACATAAATGTGGTTTAGAAAGTTTGCCAACCTCTTGCTCACTTCTTCAATGCAGTCAATAACAAATCCCTTTTGTTCTTCAATCTGAGCTCTTCCATTCTGCGTTGTCCACTGATTCCAGTAACATAGTGAATTGGCCTGGTCATCTGAGATGTCCATTTTACTCAGAAGTGGACTTTTTTCCCAACCTGACTGCATGCATTCCTCTTTATTCTGGTATCAAACCACTTGAGATATAAACTCACGAAATTCAATTTTAACAGTTATCTGTTTCCCGTGTAATGCAGCCAAAAGAAACTTAATATTTTCATGCATAATGCATGTATATACATTGTGTGGAATCTCACCTTGGAGATACACATTAACAGGACATAAATCTGGAAACTTAGAAAAGCTAACACATGTGTCTTTGCATTATTCTGTATAAATAATGCATATGCTACTTTTAGGGTAACCACCAAATATCTGGTCCAGATCTCTTTGACCTCTCCACCAGTGTAGATTCTTTTGAATGCATCTCTCCCTGGAGTCTGATATGATATTGAATCATCCTTGTTGAAATTCAGGATTGAAGCTTCCTCTGAAAGTCTATGCTTTGATGCTGTTTTCCCTGACTTGCCAACAACTAATCCTTCTATTGTTGCTAGGTCAGCAATCAGTTGTAACATCTTCCATGGGGACTTGGGAAGTGCTTCTGTCAGTGGCAGCCACTGAAGTATTTAATTGGCAGTGCCAAAAAGAGAATGAAAAGAAATCCTTCAAATATAGGTTTACCAACTTCATGCAGAAGCATTGAGCATATTGGACAATTGACAAGAATTGAATTCACTTTTATTTTAGACATTATATACCTACACAATATCAGTTATTCTGGTCTTATACTAATGGACATCTCTCCCAAATAACACGCAAGCTGGGAGGGGGGAAGCACTGCCACAAATCTATTTGTTTTTTTGGTAAATTTCCGGATTGAACTTACGACATTGATTTTTGTCTGCTATTGCAGAATCAGATTTGGGAGTGGCCTACCCAATGTTTTCATTTGAATTTCTTCACTGAGAGTCCTGTTGCTAAATGGAGTTTTTAATAATTCACTTGTTTTTTTCATGTTTATAACTTTCACATACAACTGAATATTCACTTAAAACATTCTACACTGTTTTAGTTACCTGACTTCGCTGTGAACAAATCTTTAGACTGAACTGTTACTACATGAATATATGCAAAAATACTTGACTATTGTTTTGAAAACAGGTTTCAACACATAGTGAATACATTAGTTTTTTGTTTTGTGGTGAATAAGATACCAAATATTTGGTCATTATCAATCACCCTGCTACTGTGAAATACACAAATATTGAAATAATGTCTCTTAGTTTCAAAACCTAATGACATAATTATATTCAAAACATATATTTTTATTTATAAGGATATTTTGGTGTATTGTTTCTGCATTTGTTTTAATTAAAATTAATTTGCACTTCCAAATGCCTTAGTATTATTAACTTGCAGCAAGATGGTAACACTCCATTAAACGGAGGTTGAGCATGGAATATGTATCTCATAGTATTCTACATTGTCGCTAGGTTCTGTGGTTTACTGCACTCTAATGGGTGAAACGTAAGCTCTGAGTCAGAAGAATATTGGCTCCACCTCTCCTATAAGAACTGTGTAGAAACATACACCCTAGCCTTGTACACAGTACTTATGAGCATAAATGGTGCCAATCTGAAATTAGCTCCAAGCTTCAGAAAACTACCAGCAGAGCAGGTGCCATTTAATGTGCCTGTTCAAATGGGAGAACACAACTCGGAAACAATGCTCTTTGTGCAATTCCTATACACACTTCTCTTTCTTTCCTTTAGATGCAAGTGATGCCACAGCACAGTGGCACTACCCAGAAGCTGCCCCTGGCTTTTGCAACGCATTTTCTGCACTTTCCAAACTGCTGCCTAGATCTAAGTGCTGTTGCAGATGTCGTAATAATGGTAAAATATCTTACTTCCTGTTTTCATGCACCTTGTCCCTAATTTGCTACACCTGTTTGTACATTCTGTTCTTTGCCTTAATCAGTTCTTTTCCTCTTTTAGTCTTGCAGAGTTTAGACAATTTTTTCTCTTTTAACAGCATTTTCTTTATTTCTGCATTCTCCATAGTGACCTTATTCTCTTAAATGCTGTCTATATTCATGTTGTCTTTCTGCTGGTACATCTCTCTCTCTCTATCAATTGAGAGCAATAAAAAGTAGCAAGAGCATGGAATGTCCGTCTGTTACAGCACTATTACCGGAATCCACTGATTTTAGAAAAAAAATGCTGAGCCTTTTTTGTCGGTAATCTGATGCTAATGCAGGATCTAGAAGGAAATTTTAATCCCCAATTTATTTTACAATCCATGATACTTTATCCATGTTCAGCGTAATAGACTGATACTGATATGCTGTATGTACAAAAGCAGCCAGAAAACTTATTTAAAAATGTTTATATTTGGAAGTGCTTATCATTATGAATCAAGAAAGACCTAATGTCTAATGTAAAAAAAGCCTTATATTAAATTGCAACATTTAGCTTGTATAATTTGTATATAGTAATAGAAACTTTGATGCGTTTGTCATTATGCTTTACATTCACCAAGGACTTTAGCATTAAATTACCTTATTCCTTGTGCTTTGTGAGCATTTTATTAATGAATAAGGCATCTCAGAGTACAAGTAATCTTATAACTCACTTAAAATATTTAAATACTGAATTAAAGTTTTACCCCTTGATATGACATTTCTGCGAAATTGCTCTATTACTGAAAATTTGAAAACCTACATTTCAGGATGACATCTAGCACATGAGTTATTAAGAACCTAAAAGTATTGTAATATAAACATAATCAGAAGAGGTACCATAAAATGAGATCTTTGCCTAAAAGCTTGTATCATTGGCTCTTGTCTGTAGCTCACCTTTTTTTCTTTTTTTGCACAGGGAAACTTTATGTTGATACATGTATATTGGCTGCCAGATGCCACTTTGCTGTTGTCTCTTGTTTTCTGGCTGGGAGGTTTGGGTTTGGGTACTTCTAAGTTTTGGCTTCTAGAGTGGTTCTTGGGACTGCATGGAGAGAGGTTGTTCCTTGTGACTTGTCAAGCAGCTGGCCTTAGTTGTTTCATTTATATATTGCTTTCTCATGCAGTTACCCCTTTCAGGAATTCCATATTTTTCAAATACACAGAGCTGCCTACAGTGTAAGTTTCTAGGTTGAGATAGTTTTTATTGCAAATTATCTAAGAGAAGTCATATTAGAAAATAGAAACTTTGCCAGGGGTACAAAGTTGACTGGGATGTAACATTCTACCAATTGATTAATCTATTCACATTACCGGTTATTAAGCTTTGTTCTTTACCATGCTTGGATCAATTAAGAGTAATTAGGAGAATATGCTTGTGCTGGCAATTAGCAGAGAGAAGTTATATCACTGATTAATAATTTTGCTATGAGCACAAGCTTGCATAGATTGCTCTCACCTGTACTATGATAAAACTTATAGATAGGACGTCATTAACCAAAGACTAAAGCAGCAATACTTCTTTAAGGATTTTCGGAGTGGATTTTTCTGTTCAACTACAGATATCTTAATAATGCTTGAAACAAAAATTCTCAAAGCTTTCCCAGAATCTCAGTATCTATCTGGTATTAAGTTTAGATCTTGAGATGGCTTCTGATATGACATATAAGCCTCACTTCTTCTAAACAACATCAAAAGGAAGGATTATAGCTTTTATCTGGAACTTCCACAAGCAGTATTTGTTTTAAGGCCAAGGTATACTCTCCAAAGAAATCTTGATTGAAAACTGCGTTTCTCAAGGTTCAGTGTTGAGCATAACTCTTTCTTGTAGCTCTCAACAACATTGTATCACATCTTAGTCCACCAATTAAGGTTTGTTTCTAAGCTGATGATCTTACAATACTCTGACATGGAAAAACTATTGACAACATCCAAAAACTGCTTCAGTCTACCTTGAAATAACTACAAAAATGGTCATCAACAACTGGGTTTAAATTCTCTACCTTGAAAATGCATCACCTTCTCAATGAAAATATTACCAGAGTAAACTTAGAACTGTACCTTAATGAAGAAAGGCTTGAAGTAGTTACAAATATAAACAGTCTTGACATTATTTTTGACAACAAACTTTCATGGATTTCCAATATTAAATGCTTAAAAACAAATGTCTCCACAAGATGCCTTATTGTTCTCAAAATTTTAGCTGCAAAGAACTGAAAATCCAATTTACCCATCCTACTCAATATCCACAAAGCTGTCATTCAATCTAAACTGGACTATGGAGCCGTAATCTGCAACTCTCTTAAACCTTCAGTTCGCAAAATACCTGACACCATTCAAAGTATTGTACTATGTCTTGCTCTAGGAGCATTATAAGTCTAAAGTTGGAAGTATGCTAATCTCCCTTAAATGTTCACAGAAAAATCCTTAGTCTTACATATGCTATAAAATTGCATCATGTCCCTCATATAAAATGCATTACTACATTTTGCAACAACATGTTCCTAATAGAATGCTCTTAAAACAACATAAAAGTCTATTTTGCTTCAGAATTCTCCATTACTTCCAAGATATTAACCTAAAATTTTGATCTATCAACAGCAGACAACTAACTGGTATATGCAACACTGCCAATTGACATTCAACTTTCATTCCATATAAAGCTCCAAACACCCACTCTTCTTCTCCAACAAACGTTCAATAATTTGGTACATAAGCACCTATTACAACTCTGAAAATCTTCACCGACGTTTTATAATCAACAAAGGACGTGACTGTACAGTTGTATGCCCCAGTGCTCTATGCTTTCCTAACTTCTTTACCTTGTTCTCTTTTGCCATTAAAGAAGCTCTTTTACATATACATAAGTCTACCCAAACAGCCGACTTCACCATCTTCTTTACTGATTCTTTAAGTGTACTGTTAATCACCCTTAAATCTAAGCCTAACCATTCAATGATACATGACATTTGTTACTTGTGCTCCAAAATTAACTGGACCTAATGACCAGAGCTGTTGTGCAGCCTAAAGCCAACTACTACTACTCCAAAATTAACAAGACTGGGAAAAAATTATCCTTTTTGTGGTTTCCCTCCCATATAAGTATAGAAGGCAATGAAATAGCCAATCAAAGCACTAGAGAAACATGCAGACATTATATTAGTGACCTATCCATTGCCTCCTTGCACTAAGACATCATCGCCTTTATCAAATGAGTGTTCATGTAGAAATGGAAGATGGAGTGGCTATCACTCAATAACAAATTTCATGAAGCTTGCTCAGGCTGTACCAACTCTTTACAACCTCTTCAAACACTCAAACAACAAAATACAGTAACCATCTTCCACCTAAGTAAGAATTGGTCACTGCAAAAACTCTTTTCTTCTCACCAAAGACCAGCCTCCAGCCCATGCCAAATGCAAGACACCATTAAGCATCCAACACATTATGGTAAACTGTCCATTGTACACAAAGGTAGACAACAAACAGACAATATAAGAAAAATTCTACGGTTTCTTAAGGATATTAATCTATATAATCAAGGGTGAGAATATAAATATCTAAGGCAATGTTCAAATAATGTATCAATGTTAACATTCTGACAACCAAAATAATCAAAAACAAATATTACAAAAGAAAGAAGAAAAATTAAAAAAAAAGAAAAAAAAAACAGAAAAGAAAAGAAAAACGCTTGCTTGGAATACTTTTGGTATATTAATCTGTTCACATTACTGATTATTAAAATTGCCCTTTACCTAGCTTGAGTCATTTAAGTTGTTAGGAGAATATACTTGTGCTGTATATACCACTAATTTTCCATGAGCACAAGCTTGCTTGGAATGTAAGTTTCTTTCAATAATTTAATCTATTCATACTGCTGATTATTAAGCTTTGTGCTTTACGAAGTTTGGATTATTCAGAGTAGTTAGGAGAACATATTATATATGTGCTGTGAGCTAAGTAAAAGAGCTTATATCAGTGATTAGTAATTTTTCTCTGAACACAAGCTTGGTGAAAAGTAACTGGCTGTCAGCACATTAATGTATTCAAATTACTGATTATTAAGCTTTGCTCTTGTTCTTCTAGAGCTCACACTTTTTATTCTTAGCCCTATGGATATTCATTTATACAGTTAAAAATAATAAACACCAGGCTGTTTTCAATGCAGCACTGTATTTCCTTCTTAGCAACAACATTTTGATATTCATCTTTTTTAAACTTTTCCTTTTAAAGAAAGAATGTATGACAAAATCATGGAGGGATATTGTAGCAAGGTTTGAATAGAGTATCAAGAATTATGTTAGTATTGCCAATAGGTGATAAAATGTTAAAACCCTGAAGACATGTCTTTGTAGGACATGGGGCTGCTCTGTTAGCAGTCAAAAGCATGTTTAATGGCCATGAATTGAGGTCACAGGGGTCTTACCCTCACTCTTGTCTGATTGACTGGCGAAGCCCTGAGCAACAAGGGGTGCTTCACACCCAACATAATTAAGTTAACATTTAATAAGTGGATATATCATTACCTGACTAACGTACAGGTAAGATGCACTAGTATTAAGTTCATGCTTGTCCTGGCCACTAGGCTATCCACCACTCTACTAGCTGCAACTATGTACATTAAGTATGAATACAACTCTTAGTCTTTATACACCCCCTGGGCTTTTATTTGATGCCTCTTTCTACAACGCACCTACCTATGCCCTAACTACCAACCACCGATACCGATCTGCCCTTCCCCATGTGAGTCTAAGCCCTCCTGTGTATGCCCTTGAGGCTAACCACCCTAGATAGGGGTGCTACAATACATTACAATATGAGGAGAAATTGCTGGATCTCTTGCACAGCTATTGCCATCTAGTACATGAAGATGTATTACACATTCCCAGTGCTCAGTAGATGGCTGTATTTGAATCAAAGCCATGAAAGAATATATTACTATACATTCCTCCATGGTAAAGCCTGCCAAAGATAAATGATGACAGATGTGTGACTTTGTTGAACAAGATTAGCCATTTTGTTCCTGTACCATTGAATGAGGCGTAGAACTGTAGAATAGTGGTGAAAAATAATGTTCTCCTGCCTTTAATTAAGAAGTGTTTACACATGCTACTGTGTTGTGTTTTTGATGCCTTGATTTATTGCTTTTTAGCAATTCCAGCATAAGTTTTTAATCACATTAGTGAAGCAATAGTGTATGAAAACCATTATTTATGCAATGTAAGAAAAGGGAACAACCCCAATCATGTTTTTACTGCATCATGTGCTTTCCACAAGTTTTCAAGTACTATTGGTCTTTGTACGTGAAAGCAGAGTCTATCTTCTGAAACATGTACAAAGACCAATAGAACTTGAAACCTGAGAGAAGATTTTCTTGAAAAAATATGTGCGAAAGCTTATGACTTTCAAAATCCCTGCTGAAGACAACCCACTCCATGGATCTGTCAGAGGTCCAGTAGGAGAGCCTCAAGATTCCAGAGGGAACACATCCAATTATTCTGGCAGTTGAATGTAGCTGATGATGCAGACACTGTCTGTGAAGCATGTTCTATATGTAACTTAAAAGTTAGTGAAGCATTACATGTTGTATTGTATTTGTATTTATTGTGCTAAGAGTTGTACAAATTAGATTGTCTACTGCATTTTGACCCTGGTCACTTATTCAGTAGACAATCACTACAGTTTATTTACCTTTTTCTTTGCAATATTTATTCTAATTGGCTCCTTTAAATCTATACACTTTAGAAAATACTTTTTTGAGTTCACCAGATGATCCAAAGCTCCAGAATCAACCTAAAAGTGTATACTGTTAGCTGTCTCAGCTCCTAACCTATAATTTACTAGGAAACATATTCCATCTTCATCTGGATCTTTCCCTGGCTCTTCCTTCTTCTTCCTTGGAAATTTGAATTTACATTCCAACTTCTTATGTTCCTTTTTCTTGCAGTGGTAGCAATTATACATAAATTTCCTTTCTTGAGGCTTGTTGTGTTTGGTTATAACTTTAAGCTTTATTCCTCATTCTTAAAACCTTTTAATTTATTCACTGAAAAGTCATTTTTGACAAGATGTAATGTAAATCCTGAGCCCATTGCCTCTCTTGATTGCAGTGACTATGCTACCCTATGATGATGGCATAGCAAGCAGTAAGTAACAGATTATCTCATTATCATTCCGTTTCACTTCTGACGAATTTACATATCAGATCAGCCTGTCAAATGTTAAAAATAATTCTTCTAGTCTGTTATTTTCATTATACTTAAGTATTAGCAATCTCATTTGTAATAGAAGTTACAATGCAAATCCTGCATGCTGAAATACATATGTAAGCTTCTGAATAATCTGTAATGCAATCCTTGATAGTTCCTAAGTGCGATTTCTTTATGAATTGCACAATTATGTTCTTGGTCATTATGTTTTTAGCTTGGTCTTCTGATTTTACCATAGTAAATTCTTTTTCTAGCATCTCCAACTAGGAGTGTTCTTCCAACACAGACCTGATTCTCAACAACCAGTTATTAAAGTTGCTTACTGCAAATGGCATTATACCATATTTGTTAAACTTGCATTCCAATGTAATAAATGCAACTGGGTCCATAACCGTTTATTCTATTATATTCACGCTTATTATTCTTAGCCCTATGGATATTCATTTATACAGTTAGAAATAATAAACACCAGTTCTTTCATTCAGCAATTTATTTTCTCCTTAGCGATGAGACAACATTTTGATATTCATCTTTTTTAAACCTTCTCTTTTAATCAAAAGAGGAATGATAAAATACTATGTACCATACACATTTCTTTATTGAGGGGGGGGGGTTTATGATAGTGTTAGCTTTGCAACAGCTTTAAACCTAGTTTGGATTATTTAGAGTTGCTAGGACAATATACCAGTACTGTGAATTAACTGAGAGAAGTCTATCACTAGTTAGGAATTTTGCTATGAGCACGAGCTTGCTTGGAATGTAATTTACCTTCAGTAAATTAAACTATTCACTTTAATGATTATTAAACTTTGCTCTTTACCAAAATTGAGTCATGCAGGGCTGCTAGTAGAAGACAGCTTTATACTGGTACTGTGAATTAAATGAGAGAAGCCAGTCACTTTAGCAATCAGAAATGTTCCAATTAATGCATAGTTAGCTGCAATGTAACTTGTTATCAGTAAGTTATTTATTCACTTTACTCATTTCTTCTTCTTCTTTCTTTCTTTTTTTTCTTCAAGCAATTTATCAGTTTTAGGCTATTCAAGTTTAAACATACTCTATTTTCAACCAGTGAGATTAGTTACGTTTACGTGCCCTAAAACTACACCTTGTGCTGAGATTTTCTTGTTTTATTCAGGATATAAATATTAAGTGTGGGAGATATTGCCTTAGCCTAGTTTCTGCTGTTGTTTACTAAATTTAGTTGCCTGTATATTGTGTTCTGAACTGGACATCATTTTATAATCTTTTTTATTCATTGTTCTGCTCCATGGGGGCACACGTTAAACTGCTTATAGCTGGATTTTATTGCATTACCCTCATTAATGGTTTATTGTCATTTGCAATGGAAGATGCTTACGTAATTTGTGTTTTTTTTTTTTTTTTGTTAGCACCACGTTGTGGAGCCAATTTGTAACGGTATTAGTTACCAATGTTTGTTTACCTCAGTGTTGGTGGAAGCCATCTTGTGACGTCATTCTTTGTTTGGTTCGTAGCTCCCTCTGGCGTTAGCAATTTGCATCAGTTTTGAAATAATTCACTTTAAATATCCTCCAGCTAGCTATTTAGGTCGAACATTTATCTCTTGCAGGGTGTGAATCGGAAAGGAATCTTTTATCCAGAAATTATACTTAATGAAGAAATTGGTTTTATAACTTTTATTGCCGAACACGTTCACAAACACTTTTACATATTGATCTGGATACTCGCCAAACTGAAACTGTTTGTAATAACTTCTTACTTATCACTTTTAACTCACGTACTTCAACTTTGTGTATATTTAACTGTATAATACTTTAGATTCTCGTAATTCTGCTGCGCGTAACTTATGACGAACTGACTGACTGAAGACAACGTGTAACGTGCTAGAAATTTTGATGAACTGGGCGACCGACGTGTAATGTATTGAGAATTTTGTTGAACTGCGGGGGCGATCTACCTCGGACCTGGCTTATATACTCCCACTCCTCGACATGCCTAAAGATTATAAATGAACTGCTATTGGCTAATAAAACGCGCCAACATTAGCGTCTATTTTAATATCCAATGAAAACCACGAATACATATTGCTTTTAGGGAAACATTCTAGAAGCTTCTACCGAAAATGCGCAAAACATTACGTAACTTCCTTGTTCCCGGTAACGATAAACATCTCACCCCCTCGCTGCATTATTGCGTTATTATTGACAGTTTCAGTAAAGCCGTATATTATTATTTACCAATAATAATTACAATTAATAAACATCTGAAATCAATGTCACATAAAAATACATATTCATATTACAATCATTATTTACATTTAAGTAATTTGTGATACAAATTACCGTATCACATTCAGTAACTTGTGTTCATTTATGTTCATCTGGTTCCTGATATTCTTAAGCAAGATCTCTGGGATATACACTGCTGAGTATGCATAAAGCCCATGGCTCAATCTACCTTATCTTGCTTGTGGCATTAATTAGTGATTTTTATATTTTGGTGGGTCACTTGTCTCAATTTATTCATGATTGTAGCCACGCCCCACTCTTTTAAAGCGGAGTTACTTTTTGAACAATTGGCCATTCGTGGGGGAAATTTGCTACAACCTGCAGATGTGCAGACGATTGTGTCTGCTGTGAACTATGTAAGTGAGAAGGTAACTACTCTGCCCACAGATAGTGAGTCATTGGACCAGTCGAACATTGTTTAACTGTTTGATCCAAATTTGTTGAGGTGGTAGAGGACTTTGAGAAGGAAGGTCCTCCCACATGGAAGCAATTTAACCACTTAAATCATGTGAATCAGCTGGATAATTTGCCACAGCATTACCCTTTGCTGTCGAGTTGTGGAGTAGTTGCCTCAGTTTAATTAAGATGTCCAAACACTCATTTCCAAGATAATTAATGTTCAGGCTGAGGGTAGTTCTAGTGGTAGGGTATTGGGTACTCAGCCTCTTCAGGATGAAATTATTGACCCACAGTCAGCTCGACTTTTACAAAAATTAAAGTCATACATCCCCTTCAACAATTGGTGCAGGAGGAGCCCAGTTTCTCAATTTTACATGTACCATCAACAGTATTCTTGGGATTTTGGATTGTGTGGCTGACAAGGTTAAGATCTATAGCAGTGCTGTCAAACAGAGATTAAAAGTAATGGAGTGCACCACTATAGTTTAAAGCATGCCCAGTGTTTACACAGGTTGTTAAGTTTATACCTAAAACTTTCCAGTTTTAATGTACTTTCATGCATTGTCAGTTGCACATTGAACTTAAAATGAAGAAATTCTTGAAAATAATTCTGCTTCTTAATATAATTTTCTCTTTCAAATAAAAACTTTAGTCTGTCATACATTTCCATTTGCTGTCTGTATCTTATAACAACACGTGCTTGAATTATTCTATTTAGATTCATTATAATTCAACTCTGAGATTTTGCATCCTTTTTAATCTATTATTTTTTGTTTTTTGTGTTTATCTTGGATAATTTTATTTCCGTAAACAATTTGATTAAGCCTTGCTGATTTAAATAAAATGTTCAATTGATATTTCAAAAACTCAAAAGTTTCATTATCTTGAAATCTGAATTTCTTTTTAATTCATTTTTTACTTCCTTTTATTATGTATTTTTTATTTATGACCTTTGCCAACCATAGACTCCTGATACCATGATGAATTCGTTTTGATTTTTTGTTTTTATACTGAATTCTCCAAAGCCTGCTTTAACATTATTCCCTAGTAATCCTACAGACATAAGTAGCCTCAAATTAAGGTAGCTGTTGCTTTAAACAATAGTATTGCTTCTAAGCTTTATGTTATTGGCATTATTTCTGCCTTATGTGTAAAGGATAGGCCTAGACCAGAATTTAATGCAGCTTTCTCATTTACTTCTTTCTTATAAGGCAATACATTTCATAATAAATATTATCAAATTGGGTTTATATTAAACTGAGATAAATGTAAAACATGTTGAGCTGCCTATAAGAGAAGCAGCGGGAACAAATTTTGGGGGGCCCGGACCTAGGGAATGAAACATTACAATAGTGGTCACTTTACCATTATAATTTGGTACATAGATTTATGTTATTTTCCCTTACACATATGCTTTAATTTCTCGTTATTGGACAAATTATGTGGGACTTTGTGATGAATGGGAGTCTGCCATAGTGATTTGTAAGGGATCCTGCCATCAGGAATTGTGACATGTAAATAAATAATTGGTCAAGTGCCAAAAATTTGAAATTTGAGTTCTTGGTGGAATACTACTGTAAACACCATTGCCAATAACATATATACTGATTCAAGTGTCAGAACAGCAGGAAATAGTGTTTATGGTTATCAAAAGATGGCACTCATGTCAAACACTAATGCCAATGCTCAAATAACGAGTTAGGCACCAAGACACTGACAGAGGGTTGGCGCGCATTATTGTGAATAGCTGACAATTGAAGTAGCTGAAGTAGCTCTAGGTTTACTTACAATAATAATAATAATAATAATAATAATAATAATAATAATAATAATAATAATAATAATAATAATAATATAGCATTGCTTAAATAACTGTTGTAGCTAAATAAAACTATACTGAAAAATGGAAAAGAAAATTGTGCCAAACAGAGGAAGATAGGTGAAGTAGTGCCCAAAGCTGATACGGTAATTTGTATCACAAATTATTTAAATGTAAATAATGATTGTAATATGAATATGTATTTTTATGTGACATTGATTTCAGATGTTTATTAATTGTAATTATTATTGGTAAATAATAATATACGGCTTTACTGAAACTGTCAATAATAGCGTAATAATGCAGAAAGGGGGGTGAGCTGTTTATCATTACTGGGAACAAGGAAGTTACGTAATGTTTCGCGCCTTTTCGGTAGAAGCTTCTAGAATGTTTCCCTAAAAGCAATATGTATTCGTGGTTTTCATTGGATATTAAAATAGACGCTAATGTTGGCGCGTTTTATTAGCCAATAGTAGTTCATTTATAATCTTTAGGCATGTCGAGGAGTGGGAGTATATAAGCCAGGTCCGAGGTAGATCGCCCCGCAGTTCAACAAAATTCTCAATACCTTGCACGTCGGTCGCCCAGTTTATCAAAATTTCTAGCACGCTGTCTTCAGTTCGTCATAAGTTACGCGCAGCAGAATTACGAGAATCTAAAGTATTATACAGTTAAATATACACAAAGTTGAAGTACGTGAGTTAAAAGTGAGAAGTTATTACAAACAGTTTCAGTTTGGCGAGTATTTACATCAATATGTAAAAGTGTTAGTGCACGTGTTCGACAATAAAAGATTATAAAACAAATTTCGTCATTAAGTGTAATTTCTGGATAAAAGATTCCTTTCCGCTTCACAACTTGAAAAGAGATACATGTTCGATCCAAACAGCTAGCCGGAGGACATTTAAAATAAATTATTTCAAAACTGATACAAATTGCTACGCCAGATGGAGCTACAAACCAGACAAATGAATGACGTCACAAGATGGCTTCAACACTGATGTAAACAACATTACGTAAAGCAATTTCTCTCGCAAATTGGTTCCCAAATGTGGGGCTAACAAATACAAAGAAACATTACGTAAACAAGCATCATCCGTTGCAAATTGGCGCCCATACGTGGGGCTCAAAACATATACAAATTGTTCTCTCACAAATTGGCACCCAGAACGTGGGGCAAGATGACCAGGAAAGGAACAAGAATAACCAGGAAGTAGCAGAATTAACCAGAATGTGGAATGAATGGAGCAGTGAAATGATCTACAAGACGCAGATTGGACATCGTAATTCCGAGATTACAAGGCAACAAGGAATTCAACTACAAAACAACGTAGATTCATCATAATACAACGCAGAAGCGACGTACAAACCTAGGAGAGAGGGGCAGAAAAACTGGACATCAAAGTAACAGCAACGGACAGCATCAGAAAGGTTAGAGTATCATAATTTTTTTCTTAGAAAAAAGGGAAAACAAATTTAAATGTTACTGAGGAGTGTTAGGATAATAAAAACAATGGCTGCTAGTAATACAGAAGAAATAATTATGGAGGGAGATAGTGTAACAGTTAGCTGTGATCCAATACAGGTTACAGAAAGAAGCCCAGACTTTTTAGGATTTGAGGATGAAAATGTTAGTGCAGAAAACAGCCCAGACTTTTTAGGATTTGAGGATGAAAATGTTAGTGCAGAAAGTCAGAATAGAATAGCAGGAAATGTTAATCTTGATACTAGTATGATTATGGAAATGCTGAAAAAGTTGAATGAGAATATGGAAAAGAATAATAGGGAATTAAGGGAAGATCTTAGTAAGAAAATAGATCAAAACAGGGAAGATATGGAAAAGAATAGTGAAAAATTAGACAACAAAAACTAACTCAGAATATGGAAAAGAATAATAGGGAATTAAGGGAAGATATTGGTAAAAGCTTAGAACAAAACAGGGAAGAAATTGAAAAGAAATTCATGGAGCTAGATAGTAGTATGATGAGAATGAGAAATGAAAATCAGGAAATGATAGCAAATGAGATAGGCGAGGTTTCAAAGAAAATGTCAGAAATGAGCAGGGAAATATCAAACCAAAAAAATGAGGTTAATACTAAGTTTGAACATGTTAATGTAAAATGTACAGAGCTAGGTAGCCGAATGAGTAGCATTTCAAGTGAGTTAAAAGAGATGATGGAGGCTACAAATGCAGATTTAATACAGGTGCAAGTTAATTTCAGAGGGGAAATATCTGAAATTCAGAAGGAGTCAGAAAAACAGAGAAATAAATTGTCAGATGAAGTTAAAGATTTGTCTATAGATTTGAATCAAAAGCTAACTTCTGAAATTAACAAACACCAAACTGTTCAAAATGAAAATAATAAAAAATTGGAACAGACAATAGAAAATCTGCAAGGTACTGTAAATAGATTAGAATTGAATTCAAGGGCAAATATATGTGATGTGAATGTATCAGATGTACAACATAATGATAGAGGTAGTTCCTCAGGTATGACAAATAATGTGAGTGATGCGGCAGCTTCATCTATAGCTAATGCTGAAACTCAGAATGTACAAGTAACACTAGAGAATTTAAATATGGGAGTAGGGAATTTGCAAAATTACAATCATATCTTAAGTGATTTTCCACTTCCAAAATTTAATGAAAACTCCAGTCCAGTACAGTTCATTGCAGAATTATCAGAGTATTTTCAAATTAAAAAGATACCTGAAGCATTGAAAATGATAGTTGTCAAAAGATGTTTGGACCAGAAAACCTTAGATTGGTTACAAATGGTATCAGGGGGTGAAATTTCATATGAATCCTTTAAGAGATTATTCATGAACAGATTTTGGAATGTTACGGTACAGCAAAGAATTCGAGCAATGCTTAGTCATGGTCAATTTAATTCATGAGAGGGAATATCGATGACTGATTACTTACTAAAACATGCAAGTCAGGTTAGAAACTTGTCACCTCCAATCAGTGAGGAAGATTTTGTGAGTTTGCTCGCAAGGCATTATCCTATAAGGATACAAAATTACTTATTAATTGCAAAACCACGGAACATCTATGAGATGACAGAATTAATAACAGCTTTGGAACAACAGGAAGAAGATATGTCTCGGGAGTGGGAGCATAGATTTTTAGATGTGCGAGATAGAAGAAATTACCAAGGTAGTTATCAGCAAATTAGAGGACAAGACAGACATGAAATTAATACCAGACAACGGTATCAATCATACGTTCCACAATTTGAAAGATCAAGGATAGATAGGAGACCAGGTTGACAGGAACAAATAAATTATGTCAGGACAGAAAGATTGCCTGAAAGAGGGCAAAATTATGGAAGGAGGTACATTAGACAAAGGGGAAATTTCACTCACTGGAGGGAAAATAATAACCGGGAAAGGTCTGAGGAACGGCAAGAAAATTACGTGCCAAGGGGACATAATGTCAGAAATCGAGGATTTCGAACTCGAGGAAGGGGAACTCAAAACAATTGTAGCGACAATGAGATAGATTTAGCGCCTGTTAGGAATGGCAGTCCCGTACGTGAACATGGAAATAACCAGAAAAACTGTTAACAGACTCCTGTGTAGTAGGTTCTCAGGACGTCTTTAATAATTCAGTATCCATTACCAATACAAATCATACGCCTACACATACACCCTGTAATAAGATTACAGCAACAAAAGATAAGGGAGAAAATTTTGAATCACCTCATGTTAGGATGGAAATTGCGAAGAAAGAGATCATTGCGACTATAGATTCTGGTTCATCAGCTTCAGTTTGCTCACAGAAATTTTACATAAATTTGATTAATGAAGGTAACAAAATTATGGCTCTTCCCACTAGTAATTTAGTTTGTCGTGTTGCAATTGGAAGAACTACACAGGTCATAAAAACACAAGCTCTACTCAACATACTTATCGGCGGAGAGAATTTTGAGGTTATGTTTCTAATTGTAAACCATCTGATTTGTGACATAATTATAGGATGTGACTTCCTACATGAATATGAAGCAAGTATAGATTTTAAACATGAAGAGTTAAGAATGACAAAAGATGATAGAGGAATAAGGGTACCATTTATAAAAGAGAAAGTTTCTGTAATCGAGATGACAAAGGATGAGAAGAATCTTTGTGACCAAGAGTTTTTTGTGCAAATCACAGAAACTGATAGAAATAGTCAGATAAAGCAGGTAGTCACAGAATATGAAGGGAATACCACGCCATATTTTCAACAGCTAGCAGAAATACCAGAGAAAGTAGAGGAATTTACAACCCAAACAAAAGACGACCATGTGAGTAAGACAGACAACAGCTGGGAAGAGAAGAGAAATGAGGAAATAATACACAAGTGTGAAGAAGCTTATAATATTACGGTAATGCAAAAACAAATCCTTCATGATGTTTTGATGAACAATAGTTCAGTATTTAGTAATATCCCAGGCAGATGTAATGTATATCAGCATACATTTCAAGTAGAAGACGTACCACCCTATAGGCACAAGTATGAAAATTTACCTATAAGTCTTCGGGACAAAGCTAGACAATTAATAAATAGCATGTTAGAAAATGGGATTATTGAGCAAAGTAATTCTCAGTATATAAATTCAATCTGCTGGAGTATTAAACGAGATGGTAGTTTGAGATTAACTTTAGACGGTAGATATGTCAACAAGTATATGAAACCAGATCATTTTCAAAGTGAGGGAATTGAACAACTAATTACAAAACTTTCAAGAGGGAGATTTCTGACATCCATTGACCTCACTGCATCATATTGGCAAGTGGAATTAGATCCACAAGTGCGTGATTACACTTCATTTCAGTACTCAGGGATCCAGTATCGTTTTTGTGTAAATCCTTTTGGTTTAAAAAACTCAGGAAGTGGATTTTTGAGAGCCATTCACAGTATCTTTGGAAATTCTGCAGATGACTTTTTAATAAAGTATATTGACGACTTCCTAATCATTAGTCAAACATTTGAAGAACACATGAATAATGTCCATTATGTGTTAAATAAACTACAACAACATGGTATGACTGTGAACATATCAAAATCAAAATTTTGTGTCAAGGAAATAAATTTTCTGGGTTATGTAGTGGATGAACGAGGTATAAGACCTGATCAGAAACGAATAGAAGCAATAATGAAAATTCCGTCACCCAGGAACATAAAACAAATTAGACGTCTCTTAGGGGTATTGAACTTTCAGAGTAAGTTCGTACCAAGATATTCGGCTGAAATAGAACCACTGCGGCAGCTTCTCCGAAAGAACAATAAGTGGAAATGGACAGAGGATCATCAAAAATGTTTTGAGAGAGTAAAGGAACTCCTTGCTAAGTCCATATTACTCGAGAGGCCCAGAGAAGATTTGGAATATGAGATTTATGTCGACACATCAATGCAAGGATATGCCGGAATTTTAGGACAGCGAGACATCAACAATGACTTTCACGTCATTAGTACAGCTTCTAGAGGACTTACAAATATTGAGCGAAATTCTTCAGTGACTCAGTTAGAAATTGGAGCACTATATTTCTCATTAATTCGTTTTAAAACCTATATTTATCAGCAAAAGGTGAAAGTATATTCAGAACACATCAGCTTAACTTTCATACAACGGTGTAGATTATGTAGTGGAAAACTTGCTAGATACTTTCATGCAATATCTGCATTTGATATTGAGATTATACACATTCCTGGCAAAAATAATACCTTCAGTGATTTGCTATCAAGATTGAACTACAACCCACAAATTCCCGAAAATATTGAAAGGCCTAGAAATGAAGTCAAAATATTGACAATTGAAATTCCTTTAAGCAAAGAAATGATGAGAAAATTGAAAAATATGGGGGAAAGTCAAAATGAGGATTCAAAATTATTTGAACTTAAAGAAAAGGCACCATTAATTGAGGAGGCAAAGAAAGAAATTATAGCAATTCGAGATGGGACATTATACAAGAAGCATGGAAAAGAAATGCCTAGTTGGAAGGTAATGGTTCCGAAAAGCATGGAAAAGGAACTAATTAAGAATTTTCATGAAGGGTTAGCACACTCAGGGACGGACCGAACAACTTCTATGATTTTAGAGAATTTATACATATCCAAATTGCGTCAGAAAGTTCGGAAATTTATATCGTGCTGCAACCTGTGTCAGAAGGCAAAGCAAATAAATGCAGCATATGCATTTGAAACTAATTCGGTTATACGGGATAAGCCGAGATGTGTAATTAGCATTGATATTCATGGTCCGATGCCTCCAAGTCAATTTGGAAATAAGTATATATTTGTCTGTTATGATATATTCAGCAAATATGTAAGAATTTACCCTTTGAGAAAACCTACAGGTTTAGCATGTTTGAATAGACTACTCAAGTCATATGTTATAGAAGAAGGACCTATTCAATCTGTATTGAGCGATAATGCTTCGTACTTCACAGGAAAAAAATTTATGGATGGACTGAAAGAAAATGGCATCAAACAATATTTTTCGTCAAGATACAGACCTAACTCCAACCCAGTGGAGAGGGAAATTAAGGAAATTTCAAATTATTTAAGGGTGTTATGTCATCGAAAACACACCCAATGGTATGGATACGTGAACTTCGTTCAGAATCTACTAAATGAAACCGTAAACAATGTGACAGGATACAAACCATGTGAACTTAAGTTGGGAAAGAAGATCAATACAATGTGTAAAAAAATTCCAGAAGCCATTCCAGATGCGCATTCGATACCACCAACAGAAGAAGAGATGTTCCGAAAAGCATTCGAGAGGATGAAGGAAAAGGCCATAAAAAGAAAAATTAAACATGAAGAAAAGAAGAGAAAGGAATGGAGGATTAAAATAGGAGATTTAGTTTTGGTTAAAACCAAGAAATTGTCGGATAAAGCAAATAAACTTTATTGGCGAATGTTTCTCAAATACCATGGACCATATGAAGTTGTTAAAGTATATGGAACTAATACATATGAGTTATGTAATCCAACAACTCGAAAAAGCATAGGAAAGTTCCATATTGAGATGCTGAAACCATACAACCATGAAGATCATGGTGAAACAAAAGACAAAGATGATAAATAGTAAATGCTGGATAGTTAAAGACGAAATGCAGAGCAATGTATTGGAACGTAAGAGGGTTAAATAAATATGTACGTCATAGGAAAGGAGAAATAAATTTTGGACATGACTAAATGTTTGAGAGGAAAATAACATTTTATTAGTAACTGAACATGTGAAATAAAGCATGATGTTATATTAAAGTAAAGTACATAAACACTATTCCAAGAGTATTGTTAAGATAAAGTACAAAATAACAAAAATGGGTAAAAATAATTAAAACAAATATTTATGTAGTAAATAGAACATGTGAAAAAGTGCCTAGATTTAAGAGATGTAAATATATGTAGAGGGTGAATATTTTGGTAAATATGTATAATAATTACAAAAATCTTAAATGTATAAATTTTTGTCAACAACTTAAAGTAAACAATTTGGTAGCAGTGATTAAATAATTTAGGGTAAAGTATTTGCTATAAAAATTGTAATGTCAGATTAATATCTAAATTAATTAAACCAGAGCCAGTAAGTAGTGGCGAGATAGAGGAAAAACATGTCGTGTGTTAAATGCGTGTGAAGTGTTAAGTGAAAGTGATAGCGTGTGTTCCAAGATTTAGGAGACTAAAAACCCAATTATAAAATTTCCAAACAAGTTGTAAATATTTATAATTATGTTTCTAGTGGGGCATATGATACGGTAATTTGTATCACAAATTATTTAAATGTAAATAATGATTGTAATATGAATATGTATTTTTATGTGACATTGATTTCAGATGTTTATTAATTGTAATTATTATTGGTAAATAATAATATACGGCTTTACTGAAACTGTCAATAATAGCGTAATAATGCAGAAAGGGGGGTGAGCTGTTTATCATTACTGGGAACAAGGAAGTTACGTAATGTTTCGCGCCTTTTCGGTAGAAGCTTCTAGAATGTTTCCCTAAAAGCAATATGTATTCGTGGTTTTCATTGGATATTAAAATAGACGCTAATGTTGGCACATTTTATTAGCCAATAGTAGTTCATTTATAATCTTTAGGCATGTCGAGGAGTGGGAGTATATAAGCCAGGTCCGAGGTAGATCGCCCCGCAGTTCAACAAAATTCTCAATATCTTGCACGTCGGTCGCCCAGTTTATCAAAATTTCTAGCACGCTGTCTTCAGTTCGTCATAAGTTACGCGCAGCAGAATTACGAGAATCTAAAGTATTATACAGTTAAATATACACAAAGTTGAAGTACGTGAGTTAAAAGTGAGAAGTTATTACAAACAGTTTCAGTTTGGCGAGTATTTACATCAATATGTAAAAGTGTTAGTGCATGTGTTCGACAATAAAAGATTATAAAACAAATTTCGTCATTAAGTGTAATTTCTGGATGAAAGATTCCTTTCCGCTTCACAACTTGAAAAGAGATACATGTTCGATCCAAACAGCTAGCCGGAGGACATTTAAAATAAATTATTTCAAAACTGATACAAATTGCTACGCCAGATGGAGCTACAAACCAGACAAATGAATGACGTCACAAGATGGCTTCAACACTGATGTAAACAACATTACGTAAAGCAATTTCTCTCGCAAATTGGTTCCCAAATGTGGGGCTAACAAATACAAAGAAACATTACGTAAACAAGCATCATCCGTTGCAAAGCGAAAGGAAGAAGTTATGTAGCAAAGGAAAGGAATATATTCATAAAGACAATGTTGTGGTTTGAGCTAAAGAGGCTCCCAAGCAACAGGTAAGTCTTGACTGTCTTCTAAAATAACTTATGGAATCAATATAAGTTATTTTCAAGTTTATTAGTGCTTTTAATTAATGAAAAGAATATTGTATTGACAAAGATTATACAGTGTCTGTGAAGTTTGGGTTAACTGCTGAACTACTGGCATGGAATGATTTACTTACCTCCAAAGAGCTATGTATGTTGAAATAATAATATTAATATATACTTTTTTCCCTCCTTCAGGTTTTCTATAAATGTCAATTTAAATGCAAACAATTTTCATATTAGCAGAAACTCAAGTTGTTTAATGATACTTGTATCATTATTTATGTTAAAGTCATTGGATATAGAATGTTACATTTTTTCCAATGTTTTGTATAATTTTGTTCTTAAACCTACTTACTTGCAGTAAAAACACATACATGACAAGAAAGCTATATAGTTTTTGCGTTTGTGTAGCTTTCCCCAACTTTTACATTGCTTTTGTATAAGTGGTGTGAACATTTTGTTGATTATCTCTAAGTTAGTTTTTGGCACTTGACCTATTATTTACTTACATGCCACAATTAGCAATGGGTCCAAAATTTATATGCATAAACTTAAAAAACATTGTTTAATAAAGTACAATTTCTATAGATAGCATCTAATCTAAGAGTTTTGCAAAAGTGTATTGCAAGTGTATGATATGTATCATGGTAGTATGAACTGAATTGAATTTATTGTACAATTTGGTTTACAATTTGTTTACAATATATACAATGTATATTAATAGGTAGGAATAGATGGAGTACCAGGAGAATTTTGGAGAAAATATGGTGAAACTCAAAAAGTGTTAAAATTAATGACAGAATTACTAAACAAAACAAAATTAAAAAATGATATACCGGAAAGCTAGAAAACAAGCATGATGGTATCTATTTATAAAGGGAAGGGAGGAGTGAATAGGCCTGAGAACTATAGAGGAATAAGTCTACTATCTATATTATGGAAGGTGTATACAGGAATTTTGGCTGACAAACTAAGGGAATGGGTAGAAACTGAAAAAAAGATAGCATAATTCCAGGCAGGTTTCAGGAAAGGAAGACAGACTGTAGATAACATAGTTGCAATAAAGATTATAATAGATAAATATTTGAGTTGGAAAAGAAGAAGGGTACACATGTTTTTTGCTGACTTTGAAAAAGCTTTTGATAAAATAAATGGAGAAGCTCTGGAATATAAACTAAGAGAAAAGGGAGTAAGTAACAAGTTTATAAGAGAAATCATGAAAATATATAAAGAGGTGAAGTTCTGTATATGCAGTGAAAAAAGCAGCATCACAGAGACGATTCAACAAAAAATAGGTTCAAGACAGGGATGTAAGCTGAGTCCAATATTATTTAACATACTCATAGATGATATATTAGAAGGAATAAAAATAAGAAATTAGCATTGTCCAGTAGTAAGGGATAAGGAGATTCCATGTTTATTATATGCAGACGACCTTATGGTAGGTGCCATAATAGGGTTACAAAAAGCAATAAATGAAATTCAAGAATTTTGTGAAAAATGTGGAATTAAGGTAAATATAAATAAATCCAAAGTGATAGTGTTTAAAAAAGGAAATAAACTGAGGAAGGAAGAAAAATGGTTTCTAGGTGGTCAGGAACTGGAGGTAGTCAAAGAATATGACTATTTAGGAGTAAGGTTGACTAATAGCGGGGAGCACATGGCAGGAAGATGTTAGCTAAAGGGAAGGCAGCTATGACAGGAATAAGAACATGCAAATATAAATTAGAGATGTTTGACAAAATGGTTGGAGAGAATGTACAAGGCATTGGTAGAATCAAAAATGCTCTATGCGGTGAAAATATGTTGGGGGGGGGGGAGGAGAACTAAGTAAGCAAATTGAGCAAATGTATAGAATGTTTTGTAAAGAATTAATTGCACTACCAAGAGCAGCACCAGGCGAGATTGCATTAGTACAACTAGGAAGAACGAAGAGGAAAGATATAATAGTATAAAGAATTTTAAAATTTTGGTTTAGATGTATGAAAATGGAGGAAGATGAAATCTTAAAAAATATGCTTGACTCAGCAAAAGGTTCTAAGAAGCAAAACCAGCTGGAGGAAGGAAATTGAAAAAATAATGGAGTAAATTGAAATGGGGGATATATGAGGGCTGGAAGAAAGAAATACAAATGGCTTTTGAAAAGTAGTAAGAAACAGAGTGGAGGATGTAGAATGACAAAAATAATGGGGAAGCCTTGAAGATAAAAAAATCATTAAGCATTTATAAATTGATAAAGAAGGAGTGGGGAAGAGAGAGGTACATTGATTGTTGTAATAGACAAGAAAGGGAAGGATTAGCATGGATAAGAATGGGATCAATGTATTTAAGAGGTATGAGAGGCATTGGAAGAGGGATATGTAAGTTATGCGGAGGAAGAGAAAATACAGAACACTACATGACAGAATGTAAGGAAATAAGGACTTGGAGGGATAAAGTGTGGGAGAAGAAATGGGTAAATATTGATAGAAAAATAGTAGCTATAAAGATGTTGACAGAGAAAGAAGAAAAGAAAATTAAGGGAATGGGAGAATTTTTAAGGAAGTTAAAGGAAAACTGGTCTATAAAAGTAAGAGAGTCAAAGAAAGAAGGGCCGCTCAGTAAGCGATAAGGCCTGGAAGCCAAGCAATCTGAGTGGCTCAATAAGAAAATAAACACCGGACAAATTATACATAAGATGTAAGGGTACGAATGATATATTAATATACATTGTGCATATTATAAACAAATTGTAAACCAAATTGTAAAACAAATTGCACAATAAATTCAATTCAATTCATCATGGTAGTATTAAAAGCTTTCAATGACATATTAAAGCCTAAATTTTTCTATAGAGTGAATTAGTTCTCTAAATTTCTGTATAAAAATAATCTTAGGTATAATGTGGTAAACTATTCCAGTATTTCTAAAAAAATGTGATATTATGAGTAGAAGATAGATTACCTCCTGAGCAATGAAATGGTTAGCAATTCATTTACAGATTGTAGCTTTTCATACAACCAGTTTTCCAATCATCAAGAAGAACATAAGATAGCTAAACACCATTCTGACCGTGAATCCTGTGGGCTTTTTTAACCAGTTTTCCAATCATCAAGAAGACTCTTCAGGAAGAACATAAGATAGCTAAACACCATTCTGACCGTGAATCCTGTGGGCTTTTTAAGATTTTGGCTAGCCCAATTTGCAGTTTGCTTATGTAAGCAGTGTAAGTCCAGACATTCCAAGATTTAATATGTTGAAGTATTTTATTGTGCTAAAAGTTTTACAAATTTGATTGTCTACTGCATTTTGACCCTGGTCACTTATTCAGTAGACAATCACTACAGTTTATTTACATTTTACAATTTCTTGTCATTTTTTCAGTTTTTTTTTTCATGTCCCATTTCCACTTTTTTTCCACTTTTCATTTATTGATTACTTAACCATCACACATTCACTATAGTTTTCCATTCAAAGTAAGATGCACTACCTCTTACTTTTCTCCTTCCACTGTCCAAAGCCATTTATTTTTTACTTTACACAAAACCTGTCCAATGCTTCTAGCGTCCTTGCATATCATTTCAATTATAAGTGTATTTCTATCCCCCTTCAACCACTTCTTATTAAAAAATTCTTTTCTTCAATTTTCTGTTCCTTGGCACTTAAATACTATGTGTTCAATGTCTTCATTACCACCACATATCGGACATTGGTTCTGAGGAATACCCTGTCTTAACCCTTTTAGCCTCCATGCTCTGGTTCTTAACCATGCAATAGATTCTCTCTCTTCTTTATTTACTGTCTATATATTTTTCCCTACCCCATGTATTTTTCATTGGCCTATAATAAACTAATGAGCTCTTTTCGGCAATCTCACTGAACATGATTTGTATTTCTATATCTTCCAGTCTTTTCCTTGCCTTTTTCCAAAAATGTTTTACGTTATTTTCTCTCCTTCTCCATATATCTCCTAACCCATTTTTCTCCAAAATATTCCGTAATTTACTTACCCATCCATCATTCATTAAGCTATTCTCTTGATATGTTGAAATAAACTTCTCTTTCTTTTGAATTTTTGAAAAATTGAGAAAATTTGGATACCAGACATAAATTATTCAATTACACACAGTGCAAATGATTTCTCCCCTTTGTAACACTTCACATATTCAACAAACCAGAAAAATTTTTTTGACAAAAATGTCATTCTCAAATGCAGCGAAAGCTGAAATAGTTTAGGCAACCAAGAGTATAAACTAGGTACAAATGCATTGAATAGTTTAGCACAAGCTACTGGGAGCATTACTTTGCAATTTCATTAGCCTTTTCTTGGAGTAGCAGTTATTATTATGACACAGATATAGTAGAAGTAGGAGAAATATCTGCAGGAATTTCCTGAAAGGAGCAGGAATTGAATTCACATTCTTCTGAAGGGAGTCGGTGGAACATTGATGATAACTTTCTAGATTCATGCTTCCAATTCTTCCAGTATGCAAGGTTTGTTCTGGTAGACCTCATTCTTTGCCCAATGCTACAAGAAAAAATTAACATAGTGTAAAGTCTGTACTTCTTGCAGGCCATTCATGAGGTCCATGTCGCCCATGCCATTGCCCAGAAACTTTTCATCCAATCACGTGTGCGCATACATTGCAAAATGAGGAGGAGCATCATATTTCATGAAAATCATGTTGATAGTTTCCTATCCAGATACCATGGGTCATATGTAATTTCCAAGCATCACAAGTAACATAAGGCATTCATGTTGTCATGCAGGAGATATGTCCTGATGAGTTTTCTGGCCATCATTCCACACCACATGGTGACTTTTAGACCTTCATATCTTTTTTACCGCCATACTGGGTATGTGTTCTGACCAATAATGGCAACTACAGTAGAGTCTTGATAATCTGAGGTAACTGGGGATGAAGATACCTTGGATTTGGAATAACTTGGACTATACGGAGCACCATGGGAAAACTCATTAAAGACAAAATGAAACCAATAACAAATCAAGGTGAAGTTATTTACTGTAAGTTTTTAAAGTTTTTGTATAGAAATAAACACAATATGTACATACATACATACATGGGGTTATTTTTTTAAAAAAGTCTAAGCGTCTTCTGCTTCAGGATGCTGAATCGCTTTTACATGCAATATCATGCTATTGTTTGAGTAATATGGTGCCGTATGCCATTGGCTCTGACTGTTGTTCTACATAGCGCAATGCCGCCTCCAGTACTGCAAAACCCTCATTATGACTCATCTTTGGTGTTCTCTCTTCTATGTCTTCCTCCTCGCTTTCTTCTGTTAGCTCATTCAACATCTCAAAATTGATGTTTCCGTAACTTCAAATGGTTCATCACTCTTCATCCATTCCGTAACTTCACTTGCACTACCACCTGGAAGCTGTGCAATTAGGTGTGACAAGGGTACATAATCTTCATCAGCATCATCATCGAATTCACTCTCACCAGTCGATTTGCTCTCTTAAATTTTCTTCCATGATTTCACAAAAGCTTCAGGCTTCACTTCATCCCATGACTCTGCTAATCAATACACTGTATCTCCATGGTTACTCATTTTAGAAAATTGGTGATGTTTCCATCCTCTCCCGCTGTTTGTAGAAGTGACTGCAGCAGGCAGCATCAATGACTTTTTTTAAGCATTCCAAAGCCCTCTCATCCATTGGTTGTATCAAACTTGTGACATTAGGTGGAAAAAACAAAGCCCAAATTCCATCACACTGAAGTTCCTCTTTGTCTGGGTGCAATCCAGCATTGTTCATTAATAAGATTGCTTTACTAGGCAAATGATTTTTCTTCAAAAGCTTTTTAGCTTCTGGCACATATTCTTTATAAAACAACTTCTTAAATGCTTATTTTTCTATTAGGGGTTCTCAAAACATGTATTTCAGGTCAACTTTCAGTATCAAATTTTCGGCATCAGGATCTATCTACTATGTACTTAGTAGAGAAAGTAAAAATTTTGACTTTCCTGTTATACCCATAATTTTTTGTGCTCATTAAATACTTAACCTCTTTTCTTCTTCTAAGAGACTGAAGTCAGTTGTGGCGCATAAGCTTGGTCAAACCTAAATAATACTTCAGTAACTCCTACAGATGACTTGGGCGATCAAAAAAGTTTTCTCCGTTTTTGAAGGTGAATCATCCTTAACCATGACTTCTTTGCTAGCATAACTTTCATGAGTGCTGTTGGATGCCTTGCGGCTACTTTTTATACTTGTTCGTGCTCATTTAAACTCTGGAAACCAGTACCGTGGTATGAAGAAGTGCGTTTTGGAAACGCCTTCCACAGGCAAACCACAAGAAGCACATTTAAACCAAATAAAAACTCTGATGTGTTACCTCATGTAATTTTCTTTACGGATTCTTCTACTTATTGCTATAAGAGCTTAATCTTTTAGCTATACGTGTTAATCAAGATAAACATTTACTTAAGTGATGGTCAAATGCTTTAAAAGTGGGTCACTATGTGACGACTTTGAAATTCCGTTTTCTCTTTATATCGCCACGTAATAAAAAATCTGATGTGTTACACTCACATGACTCTCTCTGCTCTTGTACAAATTATTTTTACAAACGCTTATTCTCCATATGCTTCATGTTAATTGAGATATCGAGATGTTAATCTTGTTGCTAATTTTCTTGTAGATGCATGGGGAATCGGTAGGCTTTAAGCGATAGCCAAATCTTTTAAGAGCTGGTTGCTATATGGAGTATTCCATTCTCTTTGCATTACCAGCAGAAAAAAAAAAAAGAATAACGGATTTGAGAAAAAGTATAAGTATTGGAAAATTTAAGGGAATAACAAGCAATATCTCGAAAATGGTTCACTCAACAAAAAACATGTATATGGCATAAATTGTGTATTTTAATGCGATCTACATTTTTTGTGTAGTAAAATTTTGTCTATCTCTTATGGTTTACCAGTTATGCAAAAGTCGTTCACAATGAAGAATACTTTTGGAGACATTCCCAGAAAATTCGAGATATACATTTCAGGCATTCTTTTGGTTCTTGAAAGAGATAGGCAGTGCAGACAAGGAAATGTCTTTGAGAGCTCTAGGCCTCATGGACTTGCCTATGTTGACAAGCTTTAATTTGTCTGTATCTAATACATTTGATGCAGTGAATACTGTCAGTCTTTCTTCACTTTTTTGTGGCCAGGAGCATGACCGGAAGTGAAGCAAGTGTTTTAGAAGGCAACATTTTAAAGTTGAGCCCTATTTCATCACAGTTGTATAAGTGATCATTTGTGAGGTTTTCACTTTTTATGAGTTGTTCAAATTTTTTACAGAAGTTCACTGCAGCTTCAGAATCACTGGAAAGCTTTCCTCCACAAATCTCAAGCTGTTGTACACCATACCTATTCTTCCATCTCTGTAACCAACCTACACTCATACTGAAATCGTCTTCACCTTCTTTAAACTCGTTTCTGAAAAAATAATGCTTTTTCTTGCAGCACTGGACCAGAAATTGGAACCTCCCTTCTGCCTTTATTGATAGAACCAGATAAACAATGCTTCACTAGTTTTTTTTGTATTCTGATCTCCTCATACACTTTATTTTAAAAGAGTTATCTGAACACTTTGTTGAATAATATGTCTCCAGTTTATCCCTGTTTCGTTGCCAGTCTCCAACTGTTACTTCCCCAACACCATATTCCACTGCAAGAGTTTTAGTTGTCTCCGCATTATCCAGTCTTTTTAGAGCTTGTAATTTCAGCTTTAATGTTGCAAATTTCCTCTTACATTTAGAACTCATTGTTGAAATAAATTAGGAATAACATGTGCAACCCTTCTAACGTACTCTATCCACAAAGAAGCCTACAAACATACTAAAATAAAACAGTCCCTTAACTTGACACAATCCTGGTTTGCTGTTTGGGTTGCAAGGAACAAAACATATGTTAACTATTAAGCATAGCTGTTTTATTATAATAGCTGTCAAACATTTGCAGTCATTAACTAGTTAGTATGTTATTATTGCAATTGAAAAGTATTTCTGGTGGAAAATGTTTGCTACAATGTATGTACATATTATGAAAGGGTTTTCCCAGTTTGAAAGGAAATTAATCCTTGCCAGGTAACACATGCTCTATAGATGGGAGGTAGGAGGTGCAAAAGTATGAAGATACATATCAGGACCATGTAAACTGATGACTAGCCTCTGGTTAAAAAAAAAAAAAAAAAAAGAAGTGCATCCTCAAGTAGCTCGGATTTAACAGAACCTTGAATTTGTGAGACTCAGATTCGCAAGACTCTACTGTATAACAATTGACAGAATCTCCCATATGGAATTCAGCCTTATTGCTCAATAATATATTTGAAACAACTGAGAACAGGCCTCATGGCAACCTAACATTAACTCTTCATACTCCATTCTGCAGTTGCAGTCTTCTGGTGTCAGATGCTGCATGTAATGGAGTGTCCATGGATGGTAATGCAAGTCATTTTTCAATATCTTCCGCACCACATATGTTATGAGTCCACTTCCATGAGCTGCCTGATGTGTTGAGTTATCTAGGGTGTGATAAAACATTTTCCTCGCAACCGCTGCAGTGTCCTTAGTACCAGGCTGAATGAACAGGCAGTGCTTCTTAATCCTTAACCGAACCTGTGGTCATTAGCTTTGAGCAATACTGTATCTAGAGTAAAAATTTTCAGGGGTAGGGGCTGATTAGTGACCAAGGGGTTCGGGGAGTATGTATAGTCTATAATTTCCCAAAACAAAAGTTGTATGAATAACATTCTTCATAAAATTAAGCATTCAAGAAGCAATAGTGCATTTCTTTTTCTGTTATATTTTTATAACCTATGAGGAAAATCATAAAGTTAATAGTCATAACAGTTATCTCAAGCGCAATTGTACAACCAAATTTAAAGCAATATTTGGATTTGTCTTTAACATTGTCCTAATGGGTCATGAATCTAACATGGCTGACAAGTCTAGCCTATTTTTAGAATTATTTCCTGCATCTGTCATGTAAATATATAAATGGGAACATTCATAAAAATGTAAACACTTGACTTAATTTGTGCCTTTTTCTAGTAGGTCTCTGTATAACTAATGAAAGAACAATTAATTACAAGTTTTCAATTCACTAATTCATTTAACAATTGCTCCAAATGACAATACACATGACTAACAGCTACCTCTGTTCAGCAATTGTTTGAAGTTGAAGGACAGTGGCCAATAAGGAGGACTATCAAGTGCTGCTAGGTTTTTCAAGAAGCTGTTGGTTTGCTTCCTATACCTACAAAAGGAAACAAGCATGCAGTTTGCTTTCTGTGGAGGCAGTACCAAAAGCTAATCAAATTGCACAATTATGTTTTATAAGAAAATGTTTATTAATTTTTATTGAACATGTATTTATATCCTATAAAACTTCCATTTTTACCTCAACATTTTGGGAGCAGGGGTTCCAAAATGCCTAATACCCCCACTGGCTACAGCTATGGCTTTGGGTGACAGCTCTTTATTTTCCCTGGTCAGATTGTGGCATTCCTCCCCTTTACCATATGCCACTGTCTCTGAAAAAGAACAATGGAATTCCACACTGCAAAGTGTGTAGCATTCTGCACTTCCTCCCTAACAGACAGACATTTAGCCATCTTTGTTTTTGCAGCATGTACCGTCTCTCACTGCCGTTGTCTCTATTTCAGATGCACAAAAGTTTAAATCCTATTTAAAGACATGTATACTGCACTGTTTCCATTATGATTCCATTGATACTATACAGTCTACAGCCAATAATTAATGCATAGTTACTTTTTGCCCACTCTATATAGTTTGTCAGCTTAAAAGGTAGACTTGCAACACAAGTTACCAAGTAATTTAAGTCATTGGCATCTTATTTAAATACCCTCATGGCTACCTCAAAAATCTGATTTAAATCTCTGTACAGCCGATGAATGTGTTGTAAAGCTTAAAAATTCATAATATCAACCATATAATTTCTTTCCTGAAAGTTTGCATGTATGATATGGAAGCATTGACTCACCAATTTGGGATGGCCTAATACGATTTTTGGATGTGGTAGATCTAAAACAGTTCTCCAAATGAAGGGCAACACAACACTGTTTCATTGCTAAGCACTTTCATTATTCTTCCCTCTCTTGTAGCATATAGCACAACTTTTTGTTCCCCTCTTTTTGCTTTCTTGTCTATGGATGGAAGATGCATTGGAAAATCAATGCATGTTCTAGCTTACAGTCTCAATTGGGTATCCCCTGCTAATGCTGAATTGGTAGTGGTACACTTTGAAGCAGCTGATGAGCAACATTGGTTCTAAAGTCAATGTATATGTTCCTTTTTTACAAGACATCTTATGAAACATAATGAAACAATTGAATATGCACATGTCTAGTAGATAGAAAAATAATTTCCTTTAACCTTTAGCTGTGCATTTGTTATAGAATACATGGCTGTCACCTGATCTTATAAATTGACTACCTTCCATTCACTTCTGGTACTCACGGACACACTTTAGCTTTTTTACTCCTCCTGGGTGTCTGAACCTTCATTCTTATTTTGTCTGTTACTGTAATGTCTGCAACTTTGTTTTCATTGATAGGAAATAAACATCTTTGTTATCCTTCAATTTAACCTTATTATGAGATATATCAGGTGGCTTATCCTTCTAATTTGTTCTCACAGTACCAATAGCATTAGTTTTTTTGTTCATTAGTCTTCTAAACAGATATGATGATCCTTTGAATGGCAACTGTTAGGTAAAAATGTAAATATATGTGGTTTTATTGGCCAGCACATACTTGTGAGAAGTGCTTGTCATGTGATTAAAATGCCATTACTAACTAGCAAGCACAGCTTGTCATATGACTCAAAAGGGTTAAAAGCAGATTAGTAATTTAAAGCTTCATTATATCATCCTACAATCATTTTTGCTTTGTTCTGCAGGAAAAGAGAACTTACGAACACTTCATTCTTAAAAAATAAATAACTAAATAATGAAAAAAGTTGTTGAATACTTTTTTCTTCTCTCTTCTTTAATCTGCTTCACCTTCTTCTATTGCACTCCATAAAATCAAGTGATAATAATAATGATAAAGCCAGGCACAGCATTCACTTTAATACAAAAGACAGTGAAAGTAAACGAGGAGTAGGAAAACTCATTTACATCCTTCACTAAAATACATAGTACCTGGACATGATTCGAGAGTCTGTTGCTCTCATTGCCACCTGCTGACGATGAGAGCAACGGACTCTCGAAACACGTCCAGATATTATGTATTTTAGTGAAGGGTGCAAATGAGTTTTCCTACTCCTTGTTTACTTTCATTTGAAATACTTCACTGTCAACTGCTTCTATATCATTACTTATAACAAAAGATAGTGTTTATACACCCTTTGGAAAAGGGTAAAAAGATAATTTTTTTCCAATAATTTTATAATTGAACTTAACTTACCCTCCAGCTCCTCCATGCAGATGCAATAATAATTTGACATTTCTTCTTAAGAAGAAATTCTTTCCTTTTCTGATAGCCACGCCAAATTTTTTGAATTAACATCGCCAAATCTTCTAACCTTTCTCGACGAAATTCTTCCAATTCAAACACCTGTGCAATCAAATATGTCACTTTTAAAAATTGCTGTAATCACAATCTTGACTATTTTCATTCTTCCATGTTAGTTCTTTAAGTTAATACTTGCATTATTCTTTCAACTGTTAATGGAAGACAAGGAAATATAAACACAGAAGTAATTGTATATGTAATTTGAATATTTACTATCCTTTAATCAAACTTTGCCTATGATTTTACAGCATAAAAATTCAATGTTAGCAAATAAAGTTTACATGTGCTTCAGCTGGTGAAATATGTGCACCTTTATAGTTTGGTTAATTGGTTGGATGACATAAGTTTAACATGGTGGTAGTCGCATGGTTACTAAGGACACACAACTGCTAAATCATTAATGTCCTGGTAATGTTGGTAAGCGAAAATGAGAGGCTTTGCACACAAAGTCTGCATGTGATGTACGTTAAAAAAATGTTGTATTAAAACAGTTGTATAACTGAAAGGCAGCAATAAATAAGACATCACAGGAGCAAGACATCTCTTTGCAATACATTCTGTGATAATCACAAACAGCTTGCACAAGGCACTTATAGCAGCATCACCGTTTTAAGCTTCTGGGATTGTAAACTGCCCAAATAATCTATGGAAAGTAGTAAGTATTGCTGAAGAATGATATATTTATATACATTTTGTTTAGCATTTAATGTGAAAAGTCAGGAAAACTGATTTAAAGGAAATGGTTACTAATTCATTCTTCTTCATCAATACTGTACACACATCAAAGAATTATATCAGTATATTGTTTACGGAGATGCTCAATTAGCTATGCTACAAAAGCAATTTTCACATAAGCATTGCTGTAATTTTAATTTTAAAAGTTTTGAATTTTTCTTCAGCTTTTATTTTACTTGGTAAAGCATTAAATATTTTTACAGCAGCATGAGCTACTCCATCTTCCATTCATTTGTGTTTGCTGATGGTATATATCTATTGCTTATATTTCTAGTGCTGTGGGTGCGAGTTTCTTGATTAAATTCAAACAAAGAGCTAGGTCTTGTGCAAATAATAATAATAATAATAATAATAATAATAATAATAATAATAATAATAATGATGATAATAACAATAACAACAATCATCATGATGATAATATATTTCCAGAATGTATACACATACCAGAAATAGAATACATAATTGTTTAAATTATTGTCTAAACTCTCTTAATTTGTCATTATTCTCATGATTCTTTTTTGCATATATATATATATATACAGAGTTCCCACAAATGACCTTTTGGGTTCAAAAGCACACTGGGTAAATCTGCAACAAATCGTGTTCAAAAGTGTCAAACAACAATTACGGATTGATTAACATGCTAATCAAGAACACAGCCTATCCTTGCCATTTTGTAACTTTCAACAATGTGCAATGTTGTATGTGATTATGATCATTGTTGCCAACTGTGATACTATAACCAAAACTTTTTGAGTTCCTCTTTCATTGCCACTAGTTTCATATTTCTAAGTTTTATTAAACAAAGTTACATGTGTTCGAAACTTGAAAGGTCTTTCGTAGGAAACCTGTATTTATTTATTGTGCTAAGAGATTTACAATTTAATGTGTACTGAACTTTGACCCTGGCCATTCACTCTGTGGACAATCACTACAGTTTATCTACATTTACAATTTCCCGTCAATAAATTATCTTGCTTCAATTTTTCATGTCCCATTTCCACTTGTTTTTCACTTGTTAATTATTGATCACTTTACCATCACACATTCACCATAGTTTTCCATTCAAAGTAAGATACACTACCTCTTACTTTTCTCTATCCACTGTCCAAAGCCATTTATTTTTGACTTTACACAAAAACTGTCCAACGCTCCTAGCGTCCTTGCACATCATTTCGATTATAAGCGCATTTCTATCCCTCTTCAACCACTTCTTTTTAATAAATTCTCTTCTCCAATTTTCTGTTCCTTGGCACTTAAATACTGTGTGTTCAATGTCTTCATTACCACTACATATCGGACATTGGTTTTGAGGAATACCCTGTCTTAATACTCCTAGCCTCCATGCTCTGGTTCTTACCCATGCAATAGATTCTCTCTCTTCTTTATTTACTATGTCTATATATTTTTCCCTACCCCATGCATTTTTCATTGGCCTATAACAAACCAAAGAGCTCTTTTTGGCAATCTCACTGAACATGTTTTGTATTTATATATCTTCCAGTCTTTTCCTTGCCTTTTTCCAAAAATTGTTCACGTTATTTTCTCTCCTTCCCCACATGTCTCCTAACCCATTTTTCTCCAAAATGTTCTGTAAATTACTTACCCATCCATCATTCCTTAAACTATTCTCTTGGTATTCTATACATTGTCTTAACACATTCCTTTTTCTTAGATTTAAAGTTCTGAACCAAAATTTCAAAGATCTTTCCATTATCTTCCCCTTAGTCACCACCCTGCCCATCTGTAATTGCGCTACCTGTCTTACAATTGCCTTCGGTAACCTTAGTATATCTCTACAAAACATCCTGTGCACCTCATCTATACTTTTCCATCCTCTATCTAATCCCCATATTTCTATATCATACATCATTTGTGCCTCCACAACCATCTCGTAAACTTTTTCCAGCCATATAACATTTATATTAGGTACTCTATATTTACAGCTTTTAATTGCTGCCATCGCCCCTTTACCTTTTGCCAATGCAAACTTCTTTTGTTTCTCCGATTTATTACCTCCATCTATTTTTACTCCTAAATAAATACAGTCATGCATCACCCTGTAATCTTTATTCTCTACCTTCCACTTTTCATACTTGCTTAATTTTCCTCCCTTTTTGAATACCACTATCTGTGTTTTCTTTTGATTCACTTTTAACCTCAATTCTTTACAATATACATTGATTGCTTCTAATGATTGGGAAACCTGACTTTTTTTTCTTTTTTTTTTTTTGCTGATGGTGAGTTTCCCAAGAAAATAATAACAAAATCTAACAATGTATGAACAGTGGCAAAATAAATGGGCTTTGTGTAGTTCATGCAGCCATCATTTTCTTTTGCATGATATCAGCATTCCTTTTGTGACCCAACTTCTGCTTGGACCCATTGTACAGCTATATTTTTTAATCTTTTTTTATGGGGCATGTAATATCAAGACAATGCAAGAGTTGATAAAGGTCTGATGTTTGTTCACAGTATTATGCATATCAAAGCCATCTCTCTCTATCTAATAGATATTTCATGTAATCTGTGTTTGCAACATTTCCCTACTTCAAGTAACTTTCAATTAATACCTGGTGTCATAGGTTGTTTCTCTTGTGCTCAACATCTAAAACTGCTCTTTTACCATTTGAAATCAAATAATCACATTTGGAAAGAGAGATAGCTTATTGAAAACAATGAGTGTAGGATAAGTTTATTTATTATGTTTTTGTTCAAACCAGAGTTTTTAGAGTATTAGGATTAATTTGTGTATAATAATAATTGTAAATTACACAAGTAGGTAGGTACTCTGTACATATGGAAATAAATATATTCACCATTTATATTTTATTCTAGGATTTGATAATTAAAATTTAACTAATAAAGTTTTAAAGATGCTTAATTATTGTTTAAATTTACAGCAAACTGACATATATTTACTGTACTTTTTCTTTGGAATTCAAAAGAAAGATTGGGTGTTATTAAAATTTCCTGATTGCTGCAAACTATACAGCTTTCCAGATATCCTTTGTACCATTGCTTTGATCAGCTCTTCATTATTACATTATTCATAATTAGTGTTACTAATGAAATGAAACAAACCATAGGCTGGCTAATCTAGCCAAATTGAATCAAGTCTCATAAATTAGCAGATTTAAAACCATGTCCATTCATTAGTAACACTATTTTTAATATGCTGTAATATATTCTAAAGAGCCAGTTTTTATACTGATGTCTTTGGTAATACTAATGGGGAGTCAGTTCTCTCTCTCCTTTTTTGGTTTGAATGAAAGAAAAGTGAATTAATATTGGAATGAGCAATTTCTCATACCATACATCACATCACAGAAGGATTGTCATTTCTATTTTTTTTTCCTTGTTCTCATTTCTAGTGTTAAAGGGAGCTACCTGCTTCTAAACTCATTATGTTTAAAATGTACATTACAATTAAATTGCATCCAGCAAAAATCTAGTTCTTTAGCAATAGGAAGATTATTCCAACCAAAATAATAACACTGGTACTCAAATGAGTCCAGGTTTCTAAAGAGCTGAATACGTGGCTTTTGTATTCTCATGACAAGGGAAATTACAGGAAAAAACTTATACAGGCAACTTACTTAAAAAAATTCAAATCTGTTTCTTCAGATTATTAAGCACACTACCCATTATACCACAGAGATGTAGGTACGTGGGGAGTCAATGTTGATGCAGTATTTATTAATGAGATATGTATCAGTATTTACACAAGTTTTTAAAGCCCTGTGAATTAATTACGCAATGCCCAATTTCACCTGTCAAGACCTGTTTAAGGATAAGTTGATAATTGTATTGCCCATAGACTCAATTAAAAGTTTCGAGCATTGTCAAGTACAAAGATAAAAAATTAAATTACAGTTTAGAAAATATATGTGTTTGTTTACACTTTGAATATTGTATATAGGCTCTTTCAAGCATTGATAAGTACAAAGAAGAAAATCATTAATATTATATACAGGATTGTTTAAAAGCTATGTTTTTACACAGGATGTATCACAATGCAGCATTTTAATAAAAGAAACATTAAAATAAAAAATAGAGGTTAGCTTTATTATTATCAAGTTTAGTAGGTACTGTCCATACAGGAACTGAAATTGAAATTAAATATATATGCTCAAAGTAATGAGCACTACTAGCGATGCACAATTCCAAAGCTTGGATGAATGGTACCACAATCAGTGATGTAGTTGTAAAAGAAAAACTACCAGGGCTCTTCATTAGCAAATAGTGTATTTGTGCGTTGTCGTTGCTCGTATTATTATTATTATTACCTCTGCTATTATAAATATTACTCATGCACACTTTTGAATTAATACAAATAAAATGAAACTGATACTTGATTGGTCAGCAATGGAGCATAAACTAATTGAGTAGCAAAAACTCTATACGTTACATAGATTTCTTTCTCTGCATCCCACTTCTGCTAAGTGTGAGCTGGCCATTATGTTGCTTTATAACCATTAGATTTTAAAGTAAGAATAAACTGGTGCTTCCATGGGACAAAGAAAGTACTGGTGTGGCGCCAAGGTTGCAAGAATGTACTGGCCACCCTGGTACCACTACACCCCTGACCCCAATTCTTGTAATGCTGTCTGCAGAACACAAATTACAAGCATGCAATGTTACTGAAGTATAAGAAAATTGTCCAAGCACATCAATAAACTGCTCCTCAGTGACCAGTTCACCCATCAGGGACATGATATGATAGTTATAAGGTCAGCACATGTCATAGGGATGGTAACTTAGTATTATGAAAATTGATAGAACAATTGATAGAGCTATTCTCCATACCTAATATTAGTTTTGTTCCACTCAAAGGTAATGAGAACTGGTTCAATTAAACTACATATGATGGCAAATGTATAACTTAAATAAGTCTGAAAAAACTATGTTATTGAATACCACTGTTTCCATGGTCATTATTACCTACCTCCCAATTGTTTGTACCATGTCAATGCATCCCTAACTTCATTTTAGTGAACTATTTTCCTAGTCTCTAGGCTAGAGAATGTGCAGTGCAACTTATTTAACTGCACTGCAGTGCACCATACTACAAACAATGGCACCACAGTAAGCTACTAACTTAAATTCTCTGTAGAGAGGCAGAACACCCCATCTGCTTAATTTTGAAGTTAATTTAGCAGAACGCAAATGTACGTTGTTAAATTTATTTTCATTTATGTACTGAAAAGTGTTGATTACAACCCTAACTACATACTGGCAATATTTACTTCAGCTTAAGGCCAAAACACTTCCTTAATCTGCTACAATGCCAATGCGGCACTAAGTACTAGATCTTCTTCAATCACTAAAACTTTGATTTTCTGTTTTAGTTTTTAATTTTCAGTTTGTCAGAATGGCACATTGTGAAATATCTCACCAGCCCATGATGAGCTTAACTGAAATATGGAATAATAAATATATAATGCTGTTTAAGAAAAAGGATTATATGAAGGACCAGTGGAAGCAACTAGGTTTCTAATAGACATGAGAAAATAGTTGTTTCAGAAACAGTTTCAATCATTCCAGTTTCAAAAGTGTTAGGTTCAAACAATAATTCCAAAATAACAATCATTGTGCCTGCAAGTATTTACATATTAAATTTTGATTCTTTGTTTCTGTTTACTAAGAGTTTTGGAAGATGACATTCCCTTCCCTTCTTCTCTGCCTTCCACTATGCATGCATGAATTCATAGCACACTATTAACAGTACATTTAAATACTTATTAAAATCACTGTTCCCTTTAATTCATACTAAAGAAATTCACATCCATCATCATCATCACAGTAAGTGAATTTCCATGATGCTAATGCTTATAAGTTTCAAAACGGCAGCTTAAGCAATTGCCTTTTGCATGTGTATTCAAGAGCTCAGAAGTACAATTAAGTCTTATTGGCCAGAAGATTTTTAGTGGGTGATGCTCTTGTTGATAGTTCCAAGGTCTCACATCATACACTGTTATGCGCTCTCTGTGATCAGTGTTACTATTGGAACCAGCTATAAAATAGTCAAATGATTGCAATTGTGTGAAGTTGAAGAATGATTATTTTTCAAAGTGATTCTATTCTTGGATCCATAAAAAAAAATGGTTACATCATTTTTTTCCTACCTCTATTATCTAAATCCGTTTTGTTTCACATTCTGAAAATTCTGACATGTTACGTTCAAATGACTTTCTCTAGTCATTAATCATTTATTTTTGTACAGTTTCTACAAACTACCTCTTCTTGCAAAAGCTTATTTTTTCTATATATGTTTTTCATGTTAATTGAGATACACCTTTGCAAATATAGTTTCATTACACATTTGTTGTGGGTACCAATAGGGTTGCCATAGCAGACTGTCTGCGATTTTATGTTAAATGAAAATATCCAAGCCAAAAGACAAAAGTCAGTGACTTTTACTAAATTTTAACTTAGCTTCACAATTTAATGTTTTTAGGGGAAACCAAGGATGATAGTTTTGAGAATTTGTTGTCACATAAGAAATGGGTTGCGTTCATCCATAATTGCATTTCTAATAAGCAGCATTCAGAGTTGCTAAAAATTGTGGGATATTGTTTCTCCATTTCTTGTCATAACACCAACGTAGAGAAAAATTTTCCTCTCATGAGTGCTTAGTGGACAGCAGAAAGGAATAAGTGAGCAGTTAGCAGTAAAATCAGTTAATGGAATGTTGCAAATAAATACAATGTATAAAATATAACTTGTAGTGAGTTCCATAAACTTATTGTGAATAATACAAAGTTCCTTTCTTCTGTTCCAGATTCTTAGAAATGTGATTGGTATAAGAAAAATTAAATATTGATACTGAATACATTAAGTTGCACTGAATACATTTAATACATTTTTGATAATATGTCTTACTTAAGGTAAAGTACAATAAAGCAGTCCTTCCAAAACTCAAGATTATTAATTAGATACACAGTTTTCCTACATTAGGGCTCCTTGTTCCTCAAAATTTCATTTCTTTAAATCAAATAAACTAACAGTAAAAAAGGTCCTGGTTTTGGCTTATCAGATTATGGCAACCTTAGGTATCAAGGAAATATGAGCACAGGAAGCTGAAGGGATATCAAATCTTTAAAAAGGGGATCACTATATGCTGGCTTTGAAATTCCATACTCTTTTATTGACATTGTGAGAAAAAACTGAATAGTGACAGAACTTAATGATAAAGTATTGAACAATTCAAACCAATAACAATGAATATCTTACAAATGGCCTTTACAGGAAACAGTTTTCAAAAATTTTGATTTTCTCAAAAATGGCTCTAACAATTTTGACTAAAATGCCGTATGTTTAAGATATTCTCATGAAAAATAAAATGTATATCTTGTATTTTCTGGGAACAGCCTTTGAAGTCCTCTTCATTATGAATGATTTTGCATAACTATAATCTGTAAGAGATAGACAAAATCTTACTCACAAAAAATGTAGACCTTGGTAAAGCACACAATTTATGTCAAATATTTTTTTTTTGGGGTGGAGTTGTCCATTTCCAATGTATTCCTTGTTATTGGTTTGAATTTTCTAATACTTAATACTTTTCTTAAATAAGAAGTAATTATTTGAATTTTTCTCCTGGCCATGCAAAAAGAACGGAATTTCAAAGCCATCACATAATGACCAGTTCTTAAAAGAAATAAGAGCTTAAGCTTTCCTGGTGATGCACATACTCTAGACATTCTTAAAAGATTTGACTATCACTTAAACCTAATGTATTTCCATTGTACCTACAAGTTAATATATCATAAAGCCATTTTTACAAATGTTTACCTCAATTAACATGAAATAGATGGAAGAATAAGCTTTGGTACAAATACTTTGTTGAAGAATGGGTAGAGAAAGTCATGTGAATGTAACTCATCAGAAAAAAAAAAAATTTTGGGGTTGGAATGCAATATTTCCTCTGCCTAATACAAGTAGATCTACAGAAATAAAAATGAATATTTAATTCAATTTAATTTCAAAAACGCTACTCAATAAGCAGACTAGATTGTAATGGTCAAGTATTTTGAATTATTAAGATTTAAAATATATGAAAGGGAACAAAGTGTTATAAGAAATTTAAGTTTGTTATTTATAAACTTTGTTTTCCATTATCACTACATAAGAACTGACCAGGACTCACTTAACAGTTACAAAAATTCTTTTAATAAAATCAAAAAGAAATTAAAATGCTTCCAAACAAAGAAAGTATAAAATAACAACAAACAATTCTACACTGCTTAGATCATATGCACTTCCAAAAATATATAGACTGAGAAATAATACAGGCCAATATGAGTAGGGTTGCCAGGACCTAGAATGCCCGGATTTGCATAATCTCAGGGTCTTTTCTCATTTAAAAGGAAGGTCGCTATTACAGGTACATGGATTTGGCTCTAAAATTTTATAACCCTTCACAAAAGGGCAGTTTTAAAGTTAACAGTTGTTTCTTTGTTGCTGTAGTAATGTATGTCTTCTTTGAGTGCTTGATCATTGCAGATGCGTAAATTAAAATGGATATTATTGTGACTTACATGAAGTGTATAATAGATGAAGCTGATCCACCAAAGAGGTGCTATATGTCTTCTTTCTAGGATGAGTGGCTAGAGAATGAAAAGTATAAACTCTGGTTTTACAGAAAGGTGATGATGACATTACATGCAAATGTAAGACACATTGTATTTCTTTTATTGTTAAACATGATGACATAAAGGCAATTAATGTACTTCTACAATTGGTTAGGAACACATGGAATGTCTGTAGGGGAAGTACATTGTTCCTTCAATTCCTTCCAAAAAAATTTACCACAAAACTGGACAAACTTACACAACTGAATTAACTTTGACATTTCAAGGGTCAAGCATTATCATTCATATAATTTTACTGTTGCAAAAAATTATATTTTTAGATTTTCAAGACTCCACAATTGCAGTAAAATCAGTGTTGAAGAACCAAAAGTGTGTCATTAATGGAAAACATATTTTTACTATAATATGGTAAAGGGAGACTGGTTAGCAATATAAAAGGCAATATTCCATTTTGAATAGGATCAGATGCTTCAAATAAGAAAAGCAGACATTTCCCATCAGCTGAACCTCATTTATTTAAACATAAGGGCAAATTTAATGAAATTCTCAATTTCTAAGAAGTTTCTAATGAATCTGTGGATGGCTTTTTTAATAAAATAAAATAAATTCTATTGAAAAGAATTTATGCTTAAATAATGTAGTTGCATATTCAGCTGACAATACTTTTGTCAATTTCAGTAAACAGACTTCTGTGTTTATAAAAGTGAAAGAAGAAAATCACAACATAATTAAAGCTAATTGTTACTGTCATATGCTTCATAATTGTGCTAAATATGGATATAAATGTTTAAAGTAAACTGTCTTAAAGTACATGCAGACTCTTCCTTGTCATCAAGAAGCCTTTCTGTAAATTTGTTCAAAGGATTACAGCAAAATATTTTATCATATTGTTGTGCAATACTGTCTTTAGAGTCAGCTGTTAGCATATTGTTAAATAAGGTGGCTGTTTAAGTGTAATATTTGGCTTGAGGAGAGGATAAACCACATCCTCTTATTTGGAATTCAACAAAATGAAATCAGTGAATATTCACTGTCGCTCTCAGAGTGTTTTTTGTATTTCCTAAATAGAATATCACCTATTTTCTGCAAATCAATAAAAGTTATGGGAAAGATGATACTCCTTCCACAGACCCGCTTAGGGCAATGGTATTTGTGAAAAAAAAAAAAAATATAGAAACTACAAAGAGGACACCTAACTTCTTTTAATTTGAGGTTAATATCAATAGAAAATCTTACAGAAGTTGAAAAACTAGTGAATATCAAAGAATGCACAATTGTTTATGAAAGGTTGTTACATTATTTAACTAAATGGTATGACTTCAATGAAAAACTGTACAAAATTCTATCTGTGGTTGATTTATATAAGAAAACCCATTTCCATTGAATGCTATGGTCAATGTAGCAAATACACTTAACATAAATCACAATTATTTATGAGTCACCATTTCAAAAGAGTAATGTTGACAGTTGATAGGAAAGCTAATTGTTGTAGTAAAATGCAATATGATATTTTTCAGGAAAGTGGATTCACCAAGTACGTTTAGTATAATATAGCATGTGCTTGCTATCCTAATCAGTAAGGTATACATTGAACAAATATTTAGTATAAAATAATAAAAAATAATATATATTTTTTATTTAAAGGTGAGTCAGAATTGTTACACTAACATCACTTAAGTTTACTCACTTAACATGTTTCGGGAAACAGTTGTTCCCATCCTCAGAAGTTAATTCGACTGGCCCGTGTTGTTGGTGTTTCCGTTTTTTGGACTGGATCCTGTGGTGGCATCTTGTGGTGGAGAAATGTACTTCCAGAGAGGGTTTGGTGGCGGCAAATCAAAATTCATTAGATGTGTGTTGTGTTTTAGAATGGTGATCTTCTCCCATGCATCTAATTCGGCTGCAAATTTGACTGGTTTGACTAATGTAATATTGGGTTTGATGTTCTGATTAGTAGTCCAAAAATGGTGTGACACTGCAGATTGTCCATTTGTTTGTATTTAATACATCTCATGTGCTCCTTTAGCCTAGTTTCTAGGTTTCTTTTTGTCTTACCTATGTATACTTTATTGCAATCTGAACAATTGATTTTATAGATACCAGCTTTTTTGCCTTGTGGAGTGGGGTCTTTTAACTTGTTACAAAGTAATTTCTCTATGTTAAATTTGTTCTGTGTAGCTAGGCTGATGTTATGTTTCATGAAAATCTTCTTAAATTTGTGAAATGTTCCTGGGTGGTATGTGAATTTCTTGAACTTTAGCTCTTTATCTTGCTGGCTGAGATTTGTTGTGTTTCTGATGTGCATCTGTCGTTTGAATTTTGCAATTTTTTTGTCAATAGTTGTTTTGTTGTACCTATTATGTATTGCTGTGCCTACTATATGCTGGTATTCTAACTGGTATTCTTTTTTATTTAAGGGGGTATATACCAGTCTATGTGTTAGGCTGTTTAGTACTGCATGTTTGTGTGTGGTTGGATTGCAACTCTTATTTTTTATGTAATTAGTAGAGTGTGTTGGCTTCCTGTATATGCCAAAGGTTAGGTTCTTTTGTTCTCTGATGATTTTTAGGTCTAAAAATGGTAGCATGCCTTCTTTTTCTATTTCTATGGTGAATTTTATTGATTGGTTCTGTAGGTTTAGTAAGACTAAGGAGTCTTGTATGAACCTATTAGGGACAACAGCGAAGAGAACATAGAGAAATTACTTTGTAACAGTTAAAAGACCCCATTCCACAAGACAAAAAAGCTGGTATCTATAAAATCAATTGTTCAGATTGCAATAAAGTATACATAGGTAAGACAAAAAGAAACCTAGAAACTAGGCTAAAGGAGCACATGAGATGTATTAAATACAAACAAATGGACAAATCTGCAGTTTCACACCATTTTTGGACCACTAATCACAACATCAAACCCAATATTACATTAGTCAAACCAGCCAAATTTGCAGCCGAATTAGATGCATGGGAGAAGATCGCCATTCTAAAACACAACACACATCTAATGAATTTTGATTTGCCGCCACCAAACCCTCTCTGGAAGTACATTTCTCCACCACAAGATGCCACCACAGGATCCAGTCCAAAAAACGGAAACACCAACAACACGGGCCAGTCGAATTAACTTCTGAGGATGGGAACAACTGTTTCCCGAAACATGTTAAGTGAGTAAACTTAAGTGATGTTAGTGTAACAATTCTGACTCACCTTTAAATAAATTCAATACACATCATTGTTTCTAGCTTCTTTTCATTACAATATCAACGTAAGAATATATATATTATGCATCAACAGAAAATGAAGGCACAGTGCTTCCTTTGACATCCCATCATTATTTCTAAGTATAACCACAGATAAACGTTAGCATTACTGAACTGATATTCACCAAGGGTATACTGCCTTGAAGATTTAAAATTCCAGTATATTTCCGTATAGGTTTTGACAAAACTCTAGTATTGCATTGAGTCATATTCAGTAAAAGTGCAACAGCATTCAAATACTTCTTATGGCTAGTTTAACATCTTAAGCTAGCCATAATATGAAACTAAATTTATTACAAGCTGCCATGCCTGAAGTTGAATAGGTGGCTTTTTAAAATCAAATGACAATTTTATTAATTTAATCTACACTCCATAATCTTCATGAAATTATTGCACAATGATCCAGAAGTTTTTTTATTCTGAATTCTACCCTTTACCACTAACAACATAACATAATCTCTACAATGAACAATGAGGACAATGCTACGGATGGCCTACAAGAAAACTCATTAACTTCGGTGGAACAGTTTTACAAGAAGAAGTCGGCAATATTAATAGGGGACTCAATGGTACGACATGTTGGCAAGCATGTCGATATTGATGTGATAGTGTATTGTTACCCGGGATCCAGAGTACGTCATGTGGAAAAACAACTGCAGGAAAATAAGGATGACCCAGATTTCATCATCGTCCATGTGGGAACCAATGACCTGCATTCGGCAAAAACTCCAAGAGTCATCAAGCAACAAATGACTCAGCTGGTAAAGACAGGGAAAAAACTATTTCCAAGAGCCAAGATGTGTGTAAGTGGAATGCTACAGGTGAGCACAGTAAGTATAGAAAAAATGATTGAAACCAGTGCAATTACAATTAATGCAAATACTAACTATGTAGTTATATTGGGTGTATATCGCTCCCTCTCAGAATCAGTAACCGATTTTTTGGAGAAGCTTGAAATAAACTTCAATAACTTGTGCAAAAAAATCCCTTATGTTATGATATGATATGATATGATATCTTTATTGAGTGTTGAGCTAATACAATCATTTGGGCATGATCAGCGTCGAGCCCTAGCTCCTTTTGCCGATCGTACCCAAGCTTCCGCATTTACAAGGCATGTGTGTTGAGTTAGCTTCATATCGCTAACGTTTCTCATTTAAATTCACTATACTGCTTACTGTTCTTGTCCCCTTCCCATCTCCTTCCCTTGCTTCCTCTGCCGTCTTTAATACTCCCTATCAGTGGGAAATGGGAACGATTAGATGCAATTTAGAGAATGTTTACTTGTTCCCCACACTAATCGTCCATAACAACACTTGCTCGTTCATACTAAGAAATGTACCTCTCCCTCCTAACCCTCTCGTATTTACCGTCCTTTATATCTAAATCATTCACTTCACGATTTCATAAAATCTATCACTTGCCTATCAAAACCTTGTCTTTACTTTGTCTACTTTGTAGCTTTCTATACATTCTATAGTCACTCTCCCTTCCTATTCTATATACTTCCTCATTATTACTGCTTCTGTTTTCCCATATTTCTCACAGAACCTGCACTATTTCTATATGTATGGCACACTTTCCTACTCCATAAATCTATTTCTGGTGGCTCCTTTAACAGTCCCGCATTGTTTCTGTCCAAAATCCGTAGACTCCCATTGGGTGTTAACACAATAGTTTCTTCTTCCACCAATTCACCACTCTGAAACCCCGCCTCTGCCCTGCCCGCAATCATATCACGTGACGATTGAACTCCCTCCCTCCTCGATGATGCCACTTTCCAAACTTTGCCAGCTGTTGTCCCTACATCACTCTGATCTGACGTCACTGCTTCGGCTCCTGATCTCTTCTCTGACTCAGCTATCTTCTTCCCACCAGCCCCACTTAGCAGTGACATAACTTCCATTTTCCTTATTTCGCCAGCTGATGCCCTTACGTCACTCTGATCTGACGTTCTGCCTGCGTCTTGGCCACGCCTACCCTCTAACACTGTCATCTTCTTTCCGCCAGTCCCACGTGCCGGTGACGTAACTTCCATATGTCTAACCTTATCCTCTGTTCTCCGATTGCTCTTTGGACTTCCTCTGCATTCCTTCTCTCTAGTCGCCGATGAATATCGCTGAATCATATCCTGCCCCTGCGATCTGCTGTTCCTTGTGTCACTTTCGTATCCCATCACCATACGCCCATCGACCCATAATCGTAGGTTCTTTATGAAGGCCCGTTTCCCTTCCATTCTTGCCAGCCTCATTTGTTGTATTAGATCCTTCTTCAAGGCCCGTTGTTCCACCGATAAATCTCTATTTATAAAGATATTTGTTCCTTTTAGTAACTTTGATTTCTTCAATACTTCATAAACAAACTGCACTGACGTAAATCTTGCAACTATCATTCTGGCTCCTCTTGATCTCCCCACTCTAAATGCTTCTCTAATCTCCCAGCCCTGTACCTTCAAACCAAGCTTTCCTTCTATAATCTCTCTGACCTCATCTACAGGCTATACTCCATTCCTTTCTTTCACTCCTGCTATAACCAAATTAAATCTTCGGTGTCTCTCTTCCAGCAGCTCAACTCTTCTTTTAACTTTCTGTACCTCATTTCGTATATCTTGCATTTCATTTTTAATCTCTCCCTTAATATCTATTAGTTCCTTTTCCATTCCATTGAGTTTATTTCCTAATCTCTCATCCATATCTTTAATGTATGCAAATGTTTGTTCCATGACGTTTCGATCCCCATTTGGCCCAGGGTTAATTTCAACTCCACCAATTACCAATAGTATACCTATTACACATGTGAGAAGAAACATGTTTACCATCTCTTCTACACCTTTGCTTGTTTTGAAATCCTTCCATTTTAATTTATTAAATACTCCAATTCTTGCTCTGTGCACCTCAATACCAATTCCCATGGTTACTTAAGCCCTTCTTTCTTCCATTCCAGGAGCTTCCTCCACACACATCCACTCTCTTCCACTGCTTGCTTAGCACTCCCTTATGTTATAATGCGGGTGATTTAAATATAAATAAGGATGAATGTAACATGGATTATAAAAACCTCAGAGATGTTTTTAATACATATAATATAGATATGATCCAAGTGCCTACTAGGGTAACTGAAAAAAAAACTGTATATAGGTACAAATTTTTAAACTCATGATATCCGGATAAATGCAATAAATGGATTACAATCTGACCATTATGCACAAATTATGCAAGTAAACAATGTTGCTGTAAAAAATAACAACACTAGTGCTAATATTAAATACCAAAGTATGACTACTAAAAATATTGAGCAATTTAAACTTGCATTGGAGCAAGAAAAGTGGCAAGTTATGGGAAAAGTTTTATAACATTATCAATAAACACTTAAATGTTACATGTCCTTATATTATAAAAAAGAAAACATTCTATAAATCTAATAAGATTAAGTTAAACACAGAGAGATTGAACCTAAAAAATAGCATTACTGATGCATATCAATTTTACAAATCAACCAGATGGGACTACTATAAAAATAAATACAAAAAGCTAAAAAAGGATTTTCAAAATTATTTAGTGGAAATTAGGGCATTATATTACAAACAAAAACTTGATAAATCCAGAAACACTACAAAGGGAGCTTGGAATATTATAAATAAAACCAAAAAAAAAGGGAGATAGGGAGGTAAATATTGTAATAAATGATCAAGGTAGAGTAGTGACGAACCCAGTGGATATATGTAATATTTTTAATGAATCCTATTTGAATGCTCCATCTGTGGTAACTCGAAATTTATTCCTTGATATGTCTGAGAGTAACATACCAGATAACTGCAACACTATGTATTTATATCCTATGGATGATAAGGAAATATTGGATATTATTAATAGCTTTGACAATAAACAGTCTAGGGATGGGATGACATAATGCAAATGTCTAAAACAATGTAAGCATGAGTTGATAAAACCATTGGTTCACCTAATAAATTATTCCCTAGAAAATGGTGAATTTCCAACTTGTCTAAAAACTAGTATTGTACATCCAGTTTATAAAAAAGGTGATAAAACACAAGTGAATAATTATAGACCTATTCCATTAACATCAACAATACCAAAGCTCCTAGAAAAAACTATACTCGTCAGATTAGATAAGTTTCTAACAACTAATAAGATAATTCGACAGTCTCAACATGGTTTTCGCAAACATTATTCAACCATGACAGCTACCACTGAGTTTCTTAGTGATAGTATAGCCATGTTCAAAAATTACAATACGACAGCAGGAGTATTTCTAGACCTAGTCTAAGGCATTTGATTGTGTTGATCACAAAACTTAAGCACTATGGTATAAGGGGGCTTGGTAACCAGTTAATTTCATCATATTTAAGCAATCGAGTCCAAAGGACTGAAATTCCATTCTATAATACCAATCGAAAAGAAATCTACAAATCCAGTGAGGGAATAGTTCAATGTGGAGTTCCACAGGGTTCTGTACTGGGACCTTTATTATTTATATTATACACTAACGACATTCCTACCATAGCAAATTCTAAGATAGTGTCATATGCAGATGATACAGCTGTCATATGTTAGAATTCATCTACACAGGGACTTAGAGAGAAAATAACTGCTATTACAACTCACTTAACTATTTTAATGTAATAAATTAGGATGTTATGTAAGTAGAACCAAAATAGTAAATTTTGCAGTATCTCACAGACGAGAAAACTTACTTGAAGCAGAAATTTGTAATGAACTTATTCATGAAAGCGAATATACATCATTTTTGGGAATACAGTTTGACAAACACTTCACATGGAGTGCACACATTGATCAGGTGTGCAACAAGGTGAGCAAGGGTGTGTTTCTGTTACACTGTTTTGCTAGGTTTAAAAACTTAACTCTATTAAACACCATCTATTATGGGATAATATACCTTCATTTTCTCTATGGTATTGAACTCTGGGGGGAGCAGCTTATTTGTATATTAATAGAGTATTAATCCTGCAAAAGAAATGTTTGAGAATCATGTCAGGTGTAGCCCATGGGCACCCATGCAAGGAGTTGTTTATAAAAAATAAAATCCTTACAATCATCTCTCTATATGTATACCGTGTCATATTACTAATACACAACACCAGTGATCGTACTAGAAGTTGCAATGTGCATGACTACAATATCAGAACACAAATTAATGTATACAGACTCAATCACACAAAAAAATTTAGTGACAAAGATCCTAAAAACATAGGAGCAACATTATATAATAAACTATCTAGAGAACTAAAAATGTTAAGATTCAATCTTTTTATAAACAGATTAAAAGAATACCTTGTAAATAGACCCCTGTACAGATTGGATGAATTCTGACATAGAGAGAGAGAGAGAGATAGAGAGAGAGAGAGAGAGAGAGAGAGAGAGAGAGAGAGAGATAGTGAGTGTGTGAGAGAGAGACCTATTGTTGGGAATGCTAGTGAGTATAAACTTTTGTAAAACTGTTGTAAACTTGTTATGTACACATTGTCTTCCCTTTACCATGCTTTTAACTTGTATTTCCAAGTACACAAGCAATAAAGAATTATTATTATTATTATTATTATTATTATTATTATTATTATTATTATTATTATTATTATTATTATTGCTCACCTGCATTGATATTTTATATTGTTATACAAAGGACATGACAGACCACTTAGGAAAGGTAGTCCATTGGCTCACCTCCATGTTATGGGGGTAGTGAGTCAGCCACACATTCAAGAGGTCCCAAGTTTGAATCTTGGTTAGAGTGAGTTACCTGGATAAGATGCTTTTCCAGGGTTATCCTTTATTCTGAAAAGGATAAAGGAAAAGGAACTTTCAGCTCTATGTCAAGTAACTTTACATTCTATGGAGCCTGGGTTGATTTGAACATCCTTTATTCCATTTCATTCATTCATCATCCAATATGACTTACCCAGTTAAAGGATGTTTAACTATATACATGAGAGAGAGAGAGAGAGAGAGAGAGAGAGAGAGAGAGAGAAAGAGAGGTGGGCTGTCATTTTATAAAGAGACAATTAAAGAAAACAGGAAACTCTGAAAATAAGAGATAATATTCCTCCTGTACCAGAGTTATCTAGTTCTTATTCTGGTTCCTATCACTATTCTTTTGACATGGTTCAACAATTGCAACTACCCCTCTATAGCTGGGACTCTATAAAATGTCACCCTATAAAATCAGCACACAGGCGATCATGTGAGGTTCATCACTTCAAAACAACTTCTTGCTTCTGGACACTCTTGTGATAAAGAATGAAGCAAATTCCTTTACATGTATGCTTCACCACTACTTGGAAAAGAGTTCTTGAGCCAGAGCTCTTCTTATATCAGACAACTGCATTGCACAGAACTGTAATATCATTCTTATAATGGTATTTAATCTGGAGAATGCTGACAGACCTGCACCACAAGATTACTATTTCATTTTTGCCTGTAGATCACACAAAATCTTCTTGTGATTGGGCTTTCAATTTACTGAAGCCAAAGTATTATGTCACTCCTACTTCATCATTGCAAAATATTGTTTCATTGATTGAAATGGGTAGTTCAGAAATAATCCCAGTTAAATAAGACAGCAATTCCTGGAACAGAAGGTGGAGACACTGTTGTTCAAATGCAAGACTGGCTATTTTTGGACTTGTAATGGAAAAAAAAATCAAATTACTAGTTTCAACCATATCTTCATATATATAGAGTAGCATGGAGTTATTATGTGTCAGACAGAATTGAATGGCCAAGCCATCAGTGTGAGAATTTGTGATGTTAACAATATATTGCAAGGCCACACACATTCCAGAACAAATTTACCTGTATGAAACCATTTAACAGTATTGCGTAGCTGAAATTACAGATTTTTTTTTTCCACAACCTCAAAATTGCTTACAAGAAGAAACAAATAAATCAGGACCAAGCAATATACACATTAAGGAAATTGAAACAGAGGTCAGCATGAAAGAGAAATATGTAGAAACTCCAACCTCCACTTATTTGGTGAAATAGATGTTCTCAATGGATGAATTCATAGATAAAAGCTTATGGAAAAAACAGATATGCAAAAATTAACTTATTCAAAAAAAATTTACTTGATTAACAAGATCCTCCAAGAATCAATTATCTTAAAATTTAATCTGAAGCAAAGCAATGTTATGTGGATATTTCATCCAAGTTTTCCAGTATGAAACCACAAATTCATGTATAATTTCAGTATATCTAGTATGTAAAAAATTCAAATATATTTCCAGTATCACAATCTAAAGACCCTATCTAAAGAGAAAATATGGGTGAGAACAAAGCAGATCTTACCAAGAATCGAATCGAACTGAACCCAGGAAATGCGTTAAAATCTGGTAAAATGCCATATGCCTTGTTTTGCAGCAATGATGAGGCATAGCCAACAAAAAAGCTTATTTATTTTTGCAAATAATTGCCACTGCATAATCAAAAGAAAGAGTTGCACTAAAATCTCTGAAAATTCCTAAGCTTCTAGGCTAATTTCCAGGTTAAGTTTTATTTTTGTCCTAATCTTTCTACTTAGAGGAAGGAGTTTTCCTCAAAATATATACAAAGTGCACAGAGGTTCATGCGCAATTAGTTGTCTCACACTCTAATATACATAACAACGCATGAACACAATAAAACACACCATTTATCATTACACAACAGGCACAAAATCATGAAATATGGAAAAGGTTTGAACTGTAAACTAATAGCATTCTTGAAGGGAGAGTGAAACCAGTGGCCTCACAGAAGAAAAAGAACTAAATTTAACTGTAAGCTGTGTGCACATTTGAGTATTTTTGGTGAAATGATTGGCACCATTGATAATGGATTCCTTCCATGAGCTGAGTGGGGAAAAGAATCAAGCTAATGCACTATGAATGTGCTTGCATGTCTGAAAGAAGTACAGCCAGCAAGCATCCTTGGACCTTGAGCTGCACTTGAAACATGATTTCTGGTTGCAATTATATATTTTTTATTTATTTTGCTAAGAGATTTACAATTTGTCTACTGAACTTTGACCCTGGCCACTCATTCTGTGGACAATCAGTACAGTTTATTTACATTTTACAATTTCCCGTCAACTCATTCTGTAGACAATCACTACAGTTTATCTACATTTACAATTTCCCGTCAATGAATTATCTTGTTTCAGTTTTTCATGTCCCATTTCCACTTGTTTTTCACTTTTCACTTATTGATTACTTTACCATCACACATTCACCATAGTCTTCCATTCAAAGTAAGATACACTACCTCTTTCTTTTCTCTATCCACTGTCCAAAGATATTTATTTTTGACTTTACACAAAAACTGTCCAAAGCTCCTAGCGTCCTTGCACATCATTTCGATTATAAGCGTATTTCTATCCCCCTTCAATCACTTCTTTTTAAAAAATTCTCTTCTCCAGTTTTCTGTTCCTTTGCACTTAAATACTATGTGTTCAATGTCTTCATTACCACCACATATCAGACATTGATTTTGAGGAATACCCTGTCTTAACTCTCTTAGTCTCCATGCTCTGGTTCTTACTCATGCAATAGATTCTCTCTCATCTTTATTTACTATGTCTATATATTTTTTCCTACCTCATGTATTTTTCATTGGCCTGTAACAAACCAAAGAGCTCTTTTTGGCAATCTCACTGAACATGTTTTGTATTTATATATCTTCCAGTCTTTTCCTTGCCTTTTTCCAAAAATTTTTCATGTTATTTTCTCTCCTTCTCAACATGTCTACTAAACCATTTTTCTCCAAAATGTTCTGTAAATTACTTACCCATCCATCATTCCTTAAACTATTCTCTTGGTTTCTATACATTGTCTTAACACATTACTTTTTCCTAGATTTAAAGTTCTGAACCAAAATTTCAAAGCTCTTTCCATTATCTTCCCTTAGTCGCCACTCTGCCCATCTGTAATTGCGCTACCTGTGTTACAATTGCCTTTGGTAACCCTAGTATTTCTCTACAAAACATCCTGTGCACCTCATCTATACTTTCCCATCCTCTATCCAATCCCCACATTTCTATACCATACATCATTTTTGCCTCCCAACCATCTCATAAACTTTTTCCAGCCATTTAACATTTATATTAGGTACTCTATATTTGCAGCTTTTGATTGCTGCCATCGTTCCTTTATCTTTTGCCAATGCAAACTTCTTTTGTTTCTCCCATTTATTACCTCCATCTATTTTTACTCCTAAATAAATACAGTCATGCACCACCCTGTAATCTTTATTCTCTCCCTTCCACTTTTCATATTTGCTTAATTTCCCCCTTTTTTGAATACCACAATCTGTGTTTTCTCTTGATTCACTTTTAACCTTGATTCACTTTTAACCTCCATTCTTTACAATGTATATCAATTGCTTGTAATGATTGTTTTAAACCACTTACTGTAATAGATCCTACCACTAGGTCATCTGCAAAAAGAAGTCCTGGGATTTGAATGTTGTTAATTACTGGTGCACAGTATTATTCCTTCCAATTTCTAGTAGGACATCATCGATGTATAAATTAAATAAAACTGGGCTTAACTTACATCCTTGCCTGAGGTCTTTCTTTTGTTGAAGTTCTCTTGTTACACAGCCTGTCTCCACCCTTACACAGAAGGTGTTCTCAAAATGCAATGCTTTTAAGGATATTCATCAATTGCTGACTTACTCCCTTACACACTAATTTATGCCACAGAAGTTGTAACTCAATGCGGTCATAAGCTTTCTCTAAGCCTTTGCCATGGCAAGCACAGTGAAATAGGTCACAAGTGCTGTCCAGAAGTGCAAAAAGGAAATACCTACATACACCAAATTGAATGCACAGTAGTCTCACTGAGTGATTGCATCGCATGCTAATAATTATTTATTTATTAATGCTTGAGAAAAATCAAAGGAAGGAAAGAAACAAAGAGTTAACAGCAGTTAATGGAGTAGGCTTTTACAGCTGGAAATCATTAGTTATGCTTAACAGCAGTTATTAATATTGTCAAAATACACATCATATTCAATGAAAAACATAGGTGCATCCAGGCTGCACTTGAAGAGCCATCTCTGAAGCAACATAAAATGTTCAGGAAATGTGGAGTGTTTTTTTTTTTTCTGTTTGTTTGTGATGCGATTTTGATGTCTTTATTGCTGAAATTTTAAGAAAAATCATACATTACTAAATAAGAAAACAATAATAACTATACCACACTCCAACAATTTGAAATAACAACTGAAAATTGTAATTAACTACTTTTGCAGCAGATTTGCTTGATTAGGTGGTTTTGAAATGGTTGCTTTTGAAACTAACTACTTCTGTTATTTGCAAGCAATAAAAAAAATTTGCACAAAATATTAAAGATTTATTAAAAAATACCATCATTCAATAATAAAGAACATTAAAAGTTTGATGGCTAATAAATGGTGAGTGGTTCAAAATTCATAATAGCCCAATTTTTGTTGTGCTTAACTGTTCAAGTTCAATCAGTACAAAAGTTGTAATATTTTTAAGCTTGAAGTTTCTAGTAGAGAGTAATTTCGGAAGCTTACATTCTTAGTTCATTTAATTTTGTTGGGAAGTGGAGTAGCCGTTATTTAAAATAAAGAGAGTTGAGGGTTGTTATACTACATCACTATAATATTCTTACTTGAACGCATTTCGGGAGATGGCTTCTTCCCATCGTCAGCATGTCCTCAACTGATTTTGCCGGTCATTGTCTGGGGGATGTGTGTGGTTAGTGGTGTTCTCTGGTGCTGGGCTGATGAACCTCCAAAGGCTGCTGGGTGACGGCAGTTCGAAATTCATTAGGTGATTCCTGTGTTTGACAATATGTATTTTTTCCCAGATGTCCAATTCATTGCTGCTGTTGATCAGTTTTAAGAGTTTTATGTTTGGAGTGATATCATGGTTTGAAGACCAGAAATGATGTGCTACTGCCGATTTATCTGGCTGCTTTTGGTAAATGCATCTCATATGCTCTTTAAGTCTTATTTCAAGATTTCTTTTGGTTCTTCCTATGTATACCAGGTTACATTCATTACAATCAATTTGATATATTCCAGCTGATTTATTGTTGGGGATAGGACCTTTTGTTCTGTTGCATAGTAGTTTCTGTATATTGTGGTATATATTCTGTATATTTACCAAAAGCAGCCAGATAAATCAGCAGTAGCACATCATTTCTGGTCTTCAAACCATGATATCACTCCAAACATAAAACTCTTAAAACTGATCAACAGCAGCAATGAAATGGACATCTGGGAAAAAATACATATTGTCAAACACAGGAATCACCTAATGAATTTCGAACTGCCGCCACCCAGCAGCCTTTGGAGGTTCATCAGCCCAGCACCAGAGAACACCACTAACCACACACATCCCCCAGACAATGACCGGCAAAATCAGTTGAGGACATGCTGACGATGGGAACAAGCCGTCTCCCGAAACGCGTTCAAGTAAGAATATTATAGTGATGTAGTGTAACAACCCTCAACTCTCTTTATTTTAAATTATGACACATCACTGTTACTAGCTTCTAAATCTTCAAAATTAGTCAAGCCATTATTTAGCTTCTTTTAGGGAGACAGAAGAGGAAGCAACCAGATAAAAGTAGCAGTGAAAGTGATAGCAGTGGAGAAGAAAAATCAAAGCAGAATGTTGGCACTGGTACAATTGCACCTATAGCTGTTTTAAGTGCACCAAGTGGAACTTCACTACCATCTAGTTCTGATGCATAGGATGAAACATATTTTGACAATGATGTGGGTTACTGCATGGATGTTTGTTTAGTATGACCTCATCTCAAAACCGGAAGTTTTAAAACACTGTTGGTCACCAACTTCAAGTTATGACTTTGCTAAGGATGCTGTGCAATTAAAGTTTATTGGATAGTTTATTGTGCTAAGAGATTTACAATTTGATTGTCTACTGAACTTTGACCCTGGCCACTCATTCTGTAGACAATCACTACATTTTATCTACATTTACAATTTACTGTCAATAAATTATCTTGCTTCAGTTTTTCATGTCCCATTTCCACTTGTCACTTATTGATTACTTTACCATCACACATTCACATAGTTTTCCATTCAAAGTAAGATACACTACCTCTTACTTTTCTCTATCCACTGTCCAAAGCCATTTATTTTTGACTTTACACAAAAACTGTCCAAAGCTCCTAGCGTCCTTGCACATGATTTCGATTATAAGCATATTTCTATCCCCCTTTAACCACTTCTTTTTAATAAATTCTCTTCTCCAATTTTCTGTTCCTTGGCACTTAAATACTATGTGTTCAATGTCTTCATTACCACCACAAATGGGACATTGATTTTGAGGAATACCCTGTCTTAACCTTCTTAGCCTCAATGCTCCGGTTCTTACCCATGCAATAGATTCTCTCTCTTCTTTACTTACTATGTCTATATACTTTTCCCTACTCCATGTATTTTTCATTGGCCTATAACAAACCAATGAGCTCTTTTCGGCAATCTCACTGAACATGTTTTGTATTTCTATATCTTCCAGTCTTAAGAACTAGTAGGAATTATGATTAAGCATTTATATAATCCGTTACATTTTATTTATGGATTATTCTTAATAAATAGCACTGAGGTAAAGAATTTCATCAGATAAATTTGCTTCTGCTTGGAACTTGCATATCTATCAATAAACTGATAATATCTCATGGGATTATCTGTGATAAAACCATGAATTTTTGTAATTTCTAACGTTAATCAAGTTACTTATATATTTATATATATATATATATATATATGTAATATGTAATATATATTTTCATCCTTATTACAATAATACAAATAAAACTTACATCTAAAGCTTAAATCTAGTGCTTCGGTTCTCTAGCTCTCCCATATTTAGCCCCTAGGCTGTATATATGGGATAAAGCTACTATACCATCTCGCCACTTTCCAAACTGTGCCCATTCTGCTGTACCTTTCGTAAGCTCCTTATCCATTTATCCCTTGTGTTGCCTAAAAATGCCCCCATCATTTTAATTGTTTCTGCTTTTGTGCTTCCCAACATTCTTAATGCTACTGCTTCTTTATTTAGCTTGTCCCATTTTTTATTCCATATAACCTCTCTCCACCTTTTACCTTACCACATTCTGTTAGCCAATGAAGTGTACTACCCAATTTATCACACATAATACATCTCTCCAAACAATTATATCCATTCCTTTTTAAAAATATTACTTCTGTGCGCACCCACGCAAGACCTATTCTACCAAATTATTTGCATATATCTACATACTTCTCCCTTCCCCAATTTCTTTTAACTGATTTATACAAGATCAATGACATTTTATCCTCAAAACTAACCCGTATCTCTTGTTTCTCGATGTCTTCCACCCTCAATCTCACTTCTTTCCAAAACCCGCTATTATTATCTTTATCTAATAGGAAAATATTCCTCATGCCTATTTCTTTTAGCACATTTCCCATCTCCCCAAATCAACTCTCTTCTCCTAAGACGGCTTTTTGAAACTGTATACATTCTTTTAATATATTACTATCTTCTAAATTTAAACATCTATACCAATACTTCAAAATTCTTTCCACTATTATACCTTTTCTCCCTACCCTTCCTAGCTCTGCCAGTGCCAAGCCCCTTGGTGAACTCTTAGGTAAACCCAGAATTTCTCTACAAAACATTCTATGGACTATATCAATCTTACACCATCCCTTTGCCACCCCCCATATTTCTATTCCATATAACATTTTTGACTCAACTACAGCTTCATATAGCCTTTCCAACCAGTTCATTGATAGCGTGTGTGTTTGGCACAAGCAAACTCTAACAGCTTTTATGGCTAGCTTTCCTTTCATTTGTGCATATTTAAATTGTGCTTCCCATTTCTCATTGCTTGAGAATCTAATCCCCAGGTAATCAAATTCTTTTACCACCTCTATTTGCTCTCCATTTATATACCATCTTTCCTCTCTTTTTAATATTGATCCTTTCTTGAACACTATTATCTTGGACTTGTTTGTATTCACCTTTAGCCCCCATTCCATATAGAATTTAGCAATTTCATTAATAGCACGTTGCAACCCTATCACTGTTACTGCCCCAGCTACTAGATCATCTGCAAATAGTAATCCTGGTATTTCCTTTTTCCCTATAACTGGACAGTGTTTATTACTTTTCATTATTGTATCTAAAATATCATCTATAAATAAGTTAAATAATATTGGACTGAGTTTACAACCTTGCCTCAGACCTAAATTTTGATGTATATAATCAGTAGTACTATTTTTTCCACATCTTACACAAAATTGAATTCCTTCATACAATTTTTGTATCCCCTCGATGAATGCAGTGCTGACTCCTTTGTTCCTCAGTTTATATACCAAAGCCTCTCTATTTATAGTATCAAAAGCCTTCTCGAAGTCTGCAAAAAATATTATATATTTATATGTAATACAATACAAATAACTATAAGAAACAAAAAGTTAAAATCTTACCGTTCTTGGGCTTCGGACAAAAACTTTGGTCCTACCAAAGGCAAATTCTCCACTTGGGATAGGCAGGTCCCTAATGAGGTAAGATACACCTTCCACTGGTGGTCCAGACCAATTGGGCCATGTATGTAGTGACAGCATTTTGTAGCGTGAAAGAAACTGTGGGTAGGGCAACCGATAACAAAATCCAGATCTCCTCACTCTTACTGTTTCAACCAGCCTGCACACACAAGTTAAATATCCTTATCCACTCATGTACAATACACATTTTAATAAGAAAGTTTACAAAAAGAAAAGAACTCTTTAATTATACCTGATCATTATGAATAACTTGGTACTAATACCACCACCATCACCACCACCATTACTACTACCACTATCACCACCACCACTACTACTACTCTACTACTTTATTAAAACAAGCAAATATTACAAAATCAAGATGTTCAGAGCATATTATTACTACAGAAGCAATTGGGAATCAATTCATTACCTATATGACAAGCATTTAAGATTTCCAGGATCCTTTAGTACAAACTTTCTAACTACTATATGAATGAAAACTATAATGTGCTTTTAAGTAATTAAAGCACAGGAAGATTTCAAAATGATGTTACTAACTTTTGAGTGTGAGAAGAGAGACAAAACATAAATTTCAGTTAAAAAATCTATTATATCTTAATCAGAATAGTAGAAAAGAAAGCACTTAAATATTTTAATTTATTAATGCAAGAGGTTGACTATACATCTTGCTATAAATTAGATTGAGTTTTATTTATGGACACTCTTTAACTACTATGGCCCTTAGCATCCCATTCTATATTGGACAGGAAAGACCAGAAATTTTGCTCAGAGGCCTCATTATCAGGCTTGAGGTTCTTTTACGTGCCATAAATCTACAACACTGGACTACTGGCTTTACTTTCCTTCCGAAGGAAACATGCTGAGGATTTTTATAACTGAAAAAAAAAAAAAAAAATCAATCGCCCTCTGCCGGGTTTGAACCTACGATCTCGTGAACTAGAGGTTAGCATGGTACCCCTAGACAACAGAGGACGACACATCCTGTTATTTTAAGCTGTTCCATCAGTTTAAACTTTGTCCCCTTATCTGAGTCTTTCTATAATAAAATAAGTTACTCCATTTTGAAAGCATGTTAAATGTGTAATTTTATAGTTTACTCCATGGAAAGAGTGAGAAATGTGTTCTTAAAGGCCTGTTACCACTGATTCCTGCTCATGATTGCATCCTTTGTAGAATGCAGTGCTGTCCAGTTGTTCAACCAAAAATTTATCTGGCTTGAAGTCCTAGGACATCTAAAATACGTAAGTTGCCAGGGAACCTTCAGCACTTAGTATCCAGAGCTGTTCACTCTCCATTTTATTTATTTGTTCAATATATTGCAGCTATGGTCACTGCATATCCAACTGTCTATGTTTTTGGCATTTAGGCCCCTTTCATGTTTTTTAAGTGTAAAGTTGGTAAATTCTGCTTGAACACGACTATCAATTTTGTCCCTCTTATCTTCCAAGATTTTTAAAAGTGCAGGCCAACCTTTAATGTATCCAGACAATCAACTAAACTGTTCCAATGGGTTCCAACTTATTGGCACAATAAGTTTTGGGGCACCTAATTGTTTATAGAGAGCATTTGCAAAATGGATGTTTTGAAAATACTTAACAACACTGATAACAAGTTCCTTCAGATTTTGTAACTGACAATCATTAGCTAAGAGATTCAAAAGATCAGATTCATTTATCAGATTCATGTTTTCCCTGCTTTCCAAGTGACGCATTTGTGAAACATTGGCTACATTATCAGTAACATAAGAGTGCACAAAATACTTCAACTCTTCTTCACACTTCTTAATTCCATTAAATGGCTATCTCTGCCAGGTATTCTGGTGTTCATGGATTTCCTGAGGTGTCTACAGTATCTAACAAACAAGTATCCCCTGTTGCTGTTGTTATAGTTAAGCAAACTACTGGCTAAGTATGAACATTTGTCCATTCATTGATTCCAACACACACAACTTTATTGTTTAACATTGAAGAGTACTTGGTTTTCTCTTTCTTATAAACAGTATCCAGTTAAGAAGCTCCAATTTTTTTTCTATTTGGGGGATTATAACCAGGATGCGGCGGCGCTGTGGCCGAGTGGTTAGACCGCTCGCCTCCCACCGATGCGGCCCGGGTTCAATCCCAGGGACCTGCATGTGGGATTTGTGGTGGACGAAGCGGCGTCTGGGCGGGTTTTCTCCGGGTTTTCCGGTTTCCCCCGCCATTCATTCCACCAACTGCTCCATCATCACCTTTCCTTTCATCCATTTCACCAACATTTCGTTTCACTACTTCCTTCATCCCATACCAGGCATCGGGCTGATCACCCATCCTGGATGCTCTGTCTGATCCATGAGTGTCTGCTCCTCGACGGGCCTCTGACCCCAGGCACCCGCTTGTAAGTCCTGGGGGGTGTAAGTCCTACATAAGAGGAGGGTAAACAGATAATGAATGAATGAATAACCAGGATGCAGTTGCATTACTGGAAAAATTGAGTGTGTTCCACACTGTGAAATGCGGAATCAGTAGTACATAAAATTTAACTACTTGCAAAATTAATGCATGTTTCTCTTCAGAGGAGATTTCCACAACAAATAAATGCAATGAAGATGAAGTAATTTTCTTTTTCTTGCTATAAAGGGCTCTGATAATATTCCAGGGCTTGTTGATGTGCTACTTGTAAGTGGGAGTACTGAGTTAACAACCTGAAGGAATGATGTGTTAGATAAGAGCTCATGATCTGTAGGAGAATAAGGAAGCACAATGGGAGTGGATTTGGAAGTATACAGGGTAAGAATTAGGTAGTTTGCAGCCAACGATAAGAAACCAAAGGAGACCAGAAGAGGAAATGAAGGAATTAAGAATATGTTAATTATCGGCTTGGTGGTAGCAATTTTGTTAGTGATTGGTGGCATTGAGATGAATTCTGGCCCGAGTCAGGTGATGTGTTGCAAAAATTTTTTAGCAGAATGGATGGACTAGAAGAATTCCTGGGCAATAAATTGAGTGTAGTGTCCCAGGAGATTAGGTATGAGATTTGAGAAGAAGTTATAGTACCCAAAAGGGAGGCGGAGGACCTTAAAGGGAGGATAAAAGGGCTAGAGGATAAGAATCGGAAGTTTAATTTGATCTTTACTGGGGTGGAAGAAAGAGAGGAGTTTCGATCCTATTTGAGGTGCTGGATTTTCTGAGGCAAAAACTTTAGTTAAAACTGGAAGGATGAAAAATAGCGGATGCACTTTGGGTTGAAAGACAAATCGACAAGGGAGTGAAAATAGAGAAGTTTACAACTATGAACATTGTATTTAAGATCTTGCAGAGAGTAAAGAAGCCTAAAGGAACAAACATCTTCATTAATAAGGACCTGTCAAGGAATGAGAGGGAAATTAGGAGGAAGCTTAATGATATATGAAGGGAGCAAGAAAGAATGGAAAGAATGCATATATATGAAATATGCAGCTCTGCACTGATGGCAAGATGGTTGTTGCAGGCAAAAAGGAGACAAGTCACGTCTACAAATCTAGCAAGAAGGATATGAGTCAGCAAGCTGGTGTAATGGAAGGTGGAAGTCCAAGGGATGGTTCGACCATGCGCGAATCTTCTGAGGCATTGAGAAGACAGATACATTTTGCCGAGGCATGTGAAAACTTCAAGGCCAAATGAGAGAAAAGGCATGGACATAATAGGGGAGTATGCGGGAACACCAAGGCCAAACGAGTGGAGAGACAATGATGTCACAGTGAAGTATGCTGGAACACCAAAGCCAAATGGACAGAGAGGCGATGATGTTACAGCAAAGCTTGCGGGAACACCTAAGGTCAAGTGATTGGGGACGTGATGATGTCACAGCAGAGGATAATTTCTCCAGAAAGACATGGATGTGAGAGATTCAACAGCTGGCAAGAAAGGAGAAGGAAAGCAGGAGAAGTGGAGAGGAAGATGTTACTACGGAATCAAGTATTGTGTCAACACCACATGGAAGCAGTTTGGAAAGAACAGTGCAGTGCAGTGGCAAGAGTCCATAGGGGGAGAAATTGAGCTCAGAAGTTGGAAGAAATTGCAGGAATTTAGATCAAGAGTAGGGTCAGAATAGGTAGAAATGGGGGAATAGGGGCTGTGAGACTGGGGTTTTGGAATTGTGAAGGTCTGAAAAGGAGTATGTCATTGGGTTTTATTGGCCTGTTGACAAAGAAGGTGCATCTATTAGCAGTGGCTGAGACATAGGTGGAAGATAGGGAGGAGATTAAAATTGTAGGCTGGGAATTTATTGGATAAAAGGGCCTGACATGGAATATTAAGGGAAAGGCATCAGGAGGATTAGGGGTTGTTATATCGGAGTGGAAGGGAATGGTTAAAGAATCAAGCTTTAGGATGGAGGGAGTAATGTGGATAATGCTGATTAACTTTACACTGTGCTTAGGAATAGTTTATAATCCATCCAGAAATTCACAGTTTCATAGTCCAGATCTCCTCCATCAACTAGAAAATGAAATGGAATAAATTAGACAGGAACTACCTATGACAAAATTTGTGATAGCGGGGAATTTTAATATGAGAATTGGGAATCTGTAAACAAAAGACTGTTGTATAGTGGATGATTTATTCATAGGGAAAGAGAATGATAGTGTTATACAGTTGAGTAAAGATAAAGAAGTGTATGAAGAGGGCATTAATTTGTTCAGTTTTGTGAAAGTAATGTCTTAGTGATAGTGAATGATTGTTGAGGTGAAGACAGGGATGGGGAATTCACATTTGTTAGTGTTGGCGGTAAAAGTGTTATAGACTTTGTTGTCTGTGGTTGGGAGTCACTATATGTAGTGTCAAATTTTAAGGTGATGAACTTTGAATAATAATGCTCATTTTCCCATAGTGGTAGAGTGGAAGTGCAGATTTGGTGATAAGATGGCTCCACAATCAAATAAAAGAGAAGTGGGTGAAAAAGTTAATAGATTTAGATGGAATCAGGATTATGCTGGAGAATTTTATTCATTGTTGAAATCCTCAATGGCAAGGATGTCCATTCATAGGATTGTGGCCGATAGTAAAGGAAAAAGCAGTTGCATTTAATAAACAGCTTGGTGGCAGTAACTTGTTTGCAGCAAGCAAGGGTTGACTATCAAACTGGAAAAAATGAAATGGTATGTGGCAGCTGACAGTTACTGGGGAAAGTTGCTCAGCTAACAAAAAAGATGCAGAAGAGTTTGTAATGAAGATAGGGAAGATATTAAAGAAGAAGATTTAACTGCTAGTGCCTTGTACAATACTGATGAAATCAGTCTCTTTTACAAGATGCTTCCTTCAAAAACATTAACTGCCAAGAATGAGAAGGAAACTCATGGATATAAACAACAGAAACAGTGCATTAGATTAACGACATGTAATGCAAATGGGAGTCATAAACTAGTATTCATGGTGATTGGGAAATCCCAACATCCATGTTGTTTTCAACATAGTGACAGGAGTGCACTACCAGCGCAGTATTGCGCTCAGAAGAAAGCATGGATGGAAAGAGAAATATTCTCTCGGTGGTTTCATGAAACATTTGTACCAGCTGTGAAAAAAGAGCTGAAGAAGAAAAAACTTCCACTGAAAGCCATCCGTATAACTCACAAGGCTCCCAGTCATCCTTCTGACGTGACTCTAAAGTCTGTCGGTGTATAAGCACTCTGTTCCACCCAATGTGACAGCCCTGATTCAGTCCATGGACCAGGGCACTTTGGAATCAATTAAATGTCATTATTGACATGCACTTCATATCTCCTTGCTGAACAAATATAAAAACAACTCTACTGAGGCTATGTTGAAAGCAACCAACTTACACAATGTTGTTTTTCAAACAGCAGAAGCATGGGATAAAGTAAAGAACCTTACCATAATGAAGAGCTGATGCAGAGTTGGAGCCAGTACTGGGTGACAGCGATGAGCCAATCAATTTGGAATCATCAATTGCTGACACTTTGTAAATTGATATGTTCTACAAGCTTCCAGGAGGAGGAGAAATTGATGAAGAAGATGTTGCTAGGTGGCTGAGAGAGAAAAACTGTGAGGTAGACCAAACTTTAGCAGATGAAGAAATAATCAAAAGCATGCAGGAGAGTAATGATGAAAGTGATAAAGAAGAGGACATAGGAGGAGAGAGCCTGAAGATATCTCACACTGCTGGTGCTTAAGCTGCAAATATCTTCCTGGAGTACATTATGCAATAACCAGATACATGCAGTACCAATGCAATGCTTGTAAAGCAGTTACACAATAAAATATGATGCCATTGTATATCATCATTGTGGCAACTAAAAATTTGGGACATATTTCATAGTGAGCGACACTACTGTATATGTACACACTCAAGGACTAAATTTTCTATGAAAATGAATGAACCTTTGGATTTAATAAAGTATATCCCTATGTATTTATACTAAATTTCAGACACTCAATAATCTGGCACTTCTGTTAATCCAGCACTTCTGCTAATCCGGTAACCATATGTGCAAGGAATGGCCAGATTAGTGAGTGTCTGGTGTATTAGGTCATTTTTTATGAAACCACCTTTGACATATTCCATTGCAAACCAATCCTTGCTGTGAATTTTTACTTTCTTTACTACATACAGTAAGTAGGGGAAGGATCATATTCCATAAAAAAATTTTATGTGCAGATTTCACCGGAAAATTGTTATGAGGCCCCCTGAATCACCCCCCCCCAAATAAAGTGTTTTTAATAAAAGGTCTATATGTGTAAGAACAATGTAACTCAAAAATGAAAACATTGCTAAATATCAAATTGAATATTAATGTTTAGCATCTTACAAAGATGCGACAAAGGATTTTCAAGAAAACTCCCCACCCCAAGCTACCCTTTACATGGAACATTTTTTTGGAAATTTTGATTTTTCCAAAAATGGCTAACAGCTTTGATTAAAATACCACATTTTTAAGACACTTTCATGATAAATGAAATGTATATCTTGAATTTTCTGGGAATAGCTCTGAAGTTCCCTTCATTTTTAATGACTTTTGCGTAACTAGTAAACCATAAGATATAGAGAAAATCTTATTACACAAAAACTGTAGATCTCATTAAAACACACAATTTGTGTCAAATTCTATTGTGAAGTTAAACATTTCGAAGATGTTTCTTGCTATTGGTTTGAATTTTTCAAAAACTTATACTTTTCTCAAATGAGAAGTCATTAATTTTTTTTCCTGGTCATGTAAAGAGAACTGAATTTCATTTCCTGGTCATGTATAGAGAACTGAATTTCAAAGCCATCACACACAAACCAGCCATGGAGAAATATATTACAATAGGAGAAGAAACTGCTGAATCTCTTGCACAGCTTTTGCCATCTAGTACATGAAGATTTATTACACATTCCCATGCCAATGGCTGTACTTGAATTGAAGATATGGAAGGATATATTACAATATATTCCTCCATGGTAAAGTCCGCCAAAGACAAATGATGACAGATGTGACTTTGTTGAACAAGATTGGCCATTTTGTTACTGTACCATTAATGAGGTACAGAACTGTAAAATAATGGTAAAAAATAATGCTCCCCTGCCTTTAATTAAGAAGTGTTTAGACACGCCACTATGTTGTGTTTTTGATGCCTGTGCTTTACTGTGTTTTGGTAACTCCAGCATAAGTTTGCAGTCATATTAGTAAAGCAATAGTGTTTGAAAACATTTATTTGTGCAATGTAGGAAACAGCAATAATCTTAATTATGTTTTTGCTGTGCTATATGCTTTCCACATGTTACTCATGTTTAATATTATATTTTATGTAGACCATGGCTATATTAAACTATAAATTATATGTTTATTAATTCATCTGTTTGAAAATATAATTTGCGAAACGTTTACAGCAGTGATATAAAGAGAAACTATTATAGTAGGAAAGGATGTTATTGTCAGAAATATGGTTAACTTAAACATTACAATGTCTCATAAATGTTGTGTTCCCAGGTGTAAATCTAATTGTAGTAAAGATAGACCATTGGTACCAATATTCATATTACCAAAAGATGAATATTTAAGAGAAAAATCGACCAGATGCCTAAATAGTGAACACTTTATGCCTTCAAAGTATTCAGCTGTATGCACATCATTTTGCTTCTGACTTTCTTGTAAGAGAGGATAAATTCCCTTGTGATAACGGTTATTTTATAACAGCTCCAAGAATGAGAATTAAACTGAAGGATGTGCATTGCCAACAATTTTTTAAAATCAACCATCATATTTATGCTGTTATGATGCTGCATGCAAAACCATAGACTGCATGATTGTTGTTTTGCAGTGCTGGTTTATGGTTATGTATTTCGTGTATTTCAGTTGCAGTGCTGGTATAAGCAAAAGCACAATTCCACCCTAAACCTTCTAAATACAGTGGCTAATTACTGTAAATACTAACGTCAGGTCCATTAGAGCATCTGGAGGGACCTAGGTAGGGACTAATACTAGAAATGTTTGTCACCAAGTAGCAGCACAATGGATAGGAATGTATAATATAAATAACTACTGCTAGATGGTAGAATTATCATTAAACTGAAATGCAACACTTGGTGGCAGAATAGTCAGCAACAATATTACATAATTTATCACCAGGCAGTGAACAGTTCTACTATGGTCCAGGATGTTGTAATAGATGGTAGGGATGTCAATTTCTCCTCCTGCTGTAAAATATTACAGCAGGAGGAGTATTTTAAAACATTATATGGGGAAGACAGGAATATAGGAATTACGGGATTTCTGGAAATAGGGAATGTTTTTGTAGAGATATTGCATGGTGAAATTAGGAATGAGGAAATAATAAAACAAGTTAAGTTACTGAAGAAAAATAAAGCTACTGGAATTGATGGCATCCCAACAGAATTTCTCAGGAGTAGTGTACTGAAACAGGAAGAGTGAAAATTTTATTAGATTTATTTAATATAATTATTAGAAAGGGTTATGTACCTAAACGATGGAGGGAAGCTATCATCCATCCTATATATAAAGGCAAGGGTAATGTCGATAAATCTAATAACTACAAAGGTATTGCATTGCTCTCTAATATAGGAAAACTTTTTGTTGCATTTTGGCGGCTAGACTACAAATTTGGGTTGAAGAATATAATATCCTTTTGGAATTCCAGATGGGCTTTCGCAAGGGAAGGAGAACAACTGATCATTTATTTATTATAAAAACATTAGCAGGCAAATATTTAAAAGAAAAAAGGGGTAAATTGTACATGGCTTTTGTAGACTTAGAGAAAGCTTATGACCGCATTGGGTTACAACTTCTGTGGCATAAATTAGTGTGTAAGGGAGTAAGTCAGCAATTGATGAATATCCTTAAAGCATTGCATTTTGAGAACACCTTCTGTGTAAGGGTGGAGACAGGCTGTGTAACAAGAGAACTTCAACAAAAGAAAGACCTCAGGCAAGGATGTAAGTTAAGCCCAGTTTTATTTAATTTATACATCGATGATGTTTTACTAGAAATTGGAAGGAATAATAACTGTGCACCAGTAATTAACAACATTCAAATCCCAGGACTTCTTTTTGCAGATGACCTAGTGGTAGGATCTATTACAGTAAGTGGTTTAAAACAATCATTACAAGCAATTGATATACATTGTAAAGAATGGAGGTTAAAAGTGAATCAAGGTTAAAAGTGAATCAAGAGAAAACACAGATTGTGGTATTCAAAAAAGGGGGAAATTAAGCAAATATGAAAAGTGGAAGGGAGAGAATAAAGATTACAGGGTGGTGCATGACTGTATTTATTTAGGAGTAAAAATAGATGGAGGTAATAAATGGGAGAAACAAAAGAAGTTTGCATTGGCAAAAGGTAAAGGGGCGATGGCAGCAATTAAAAGCTGCAAATATAGAGTACCTAATATAAATGTTGTTTATGAGATGGTTGTGGAGGCAAAAATGATGTATGGTATAGAAATATGGGGATTAGATAGAGGCTGGAAAAGTATAGATGAGGTGCATAGGATGTTTTGTAGAGAAATACTAGGGTTACCGAAGGTAATTGTAAGACCAGTAGTGCAATTAAGATGGGCAGGGTGGCGACTAAGGGGAAGATAATGGAAAGATCTTTGAAATTTTGGTTCAGAACTTTAAATCTAGGAAAAAGGAATGTGTTAAGACAATGTATAGAATACCAAGAGAACAATTTAAGGAATGATGGATGGGTAAGTAATTTATGGAACATTTTGGAGAAAAATGGGTTAAGAGATATATGGAGAAGGAGAGAAAATAACGTGAAACATTTTTGGAAAAAGGCAAGGAAAAGACTGGAAGATATATAAATACAAAACATGTTCAGTGAAATTGCCGAAAAGAGATCATTGGTTTGTTATAGGGCAATGAAAAATACATGGGGTAGGGAAAAATATATAGATATAGTAAATAAACAAGAGAGAGAATCTATTGCTTGGGTAAGAACCAGAGCATGGAGGCTAAGAGGGTTAAGACAGGGTATTCCTCAAAATCAATGTCCAATATGTGGTGGTAATGAAGACATTGAACAAATAGTATTTAAGTGCCAAGGAACAGAAAATTGGAGAAGAGAATTTTTTAAAAAGAAGTGGTTGAAGGGGGATAGAAATATGCTTATAATCGAAATGATGTGCAAGGACGCTAGGAGCATTGGACAGCTTTTGTGTAAAGTCAAAAATAAATGGTTTTGGACAGTGGATAGAGAAAAGTAAGAGGTAGTGTATCTTACTTTGAATAGAAAACTATGGTGAATGTGTGATGGTAAAGTAATCAATAAGTGACAAGTGAAAAACAAGTGGAAATGGGACGTGAAAAACTGAAGCAAGGTAATTTATTGACGGGAAATTGTAAAATGTAGATAAACTGTAGTGATTGTCTACAGAATGAGTGGCCAGGGTCAAATTTCAGTAGACAATCAAATTGTAAATCTCTTAGCACAATAAATAAATAAAAAAATAAGAAATGGTTCAGGATAGATAGAAGTATAGCAGTAGTGGAAATGTTTCAAAAAGATAGTAAGAAGATTGGGCAACTTTTATATAAAGTTAAAAAATATGAACAGTAAATAAAGTTAAACAACAATTTATAAATGATGTAATAATTAGAAATAAGAAATTACTGTAGAATATGAGTATGACTGGCAAAGAGCCAGGGTTGAACACCAGTCATACTAACCTGTATACAGCTTAGCAAATAAATAAAATAAAAACTCCAGCTCATTTTCTTGCTTATATGCTTGGTCCAAAGCAAAATAATAATGTTTAAGTGCTATAACTGAGTGAAGATGAGAAAAAACTGGCACTTATTTTGCAAGCTCAAAATACAATTCTAGTTTAATTGAATCTTGAGTTGGTGGTTAAATTATTGTTTTCGCTTCACTGTCTGTAACTTCTGAATAACACTTCCAATTACAATTCTAGTTTTTTGCTACCATTAATAATGAAGTTGCGGGCACAAGCCCCACTATTTCAAGAATCACTTTTCAGTGAATCTGTGGTGTCACAAGTGTCATCTTATGAATAGTGGAAGAGGCAAAAAAGTGGTACTGAAAAGTTTGTTCTAATGTGTTCCCAATTAGAACAACTTCTGACTGCTCAAGCATCTTCAGTTAGGGTAGAAATAAATTTTTCTTCCTTTGCTTTAGTACATTCAAAGCTTCAAAACAGACTGGGAACTGAACAGTCCTCAGAATTAATGTTATTATTCAATACACTTAATGCTAGTGATACTTAATGTATTGTTTTGTTGTCCAAAGGAAAGTAATTTTCATTTTTTTCTTTTTTAGTACTTTATTTATGGTTGCTTAACTGTTAGGTGTTATTATGACCAAACTAAAAACTACAATAAGCTGAAAACACGACAATAAATATATACGGACATCAAATTATAACTGATTATTAACATTATTACTGCGTAAGAACAGAGGAACTGTTTTCATTTGTGGACTTTCATTAAATAGTTTAATTACAAAATGGAGGTTGTTTTTGGCTTCTTAGCTCCATCTACTACCTTGAGGGCAAGACCAGTGTAATGTGTTTTGGCAGAAATTAATTCTGAGATGAGTGAAAGTATTATTGTATTATTAATGTTTTCAATTTCATTCAAACTTCCTAGTAAACCTACATTAAATAATGCTTTATATAATTAAGAATTCAAAACAAGACTCAATTTTCTGTCATACAATATCAATGTAAAACAAGGTGGTTTAAAGAAACAATTAGATTGCTTTTAAACAAACTTGTGTTTTTTTCTAACACGGGTGAAAACCTAGATTCATAGTTTTCGATTACAGATCCATTTTCTATTGCTAACACCTTACCAGAAACCTTAACTCATTTTGAGAAAGATGAATTGATCAAGCTATCATGTTATGGAAGTCTCAGACAAATGATAAGACGATATATTTAATACACTTGTACTGCAAGAAAAAATAATATCCAAATGATCTCAGAAAAATCTGTCAAATATTTTTGGTGCTTGTGACACTAACTTTCATAATATGGATTTTCTTATGTAATGTATATAAAAAGCAAGTACAGAAATTTGAATGTTGATCCTGGTTTAAAATCAAAATTAATTTATTTGAAACCAAACATTAAATAGTTGTGTTTAGCTAAATAAATACAACCTTTGCACTGAAACAAAAGGGTGGGGCAGAAATAAGTTAAATTTTCAAACATAACAGCTTTTACTGATTGTACATCTGAGTACTGGAGCACTAGTACCAGAAATATATATATATGTCAAATTTTATGTACTTATTCGCAATATTTTAACCTTAACAAAATTAGTTTTTAAGACATTTCACAGAACAATCCATGAATGGAATAGATTGAACAGTTTTTTTTCCTCCAATAAATATGTAATTGTTAATACTACATACAAGAAATAACTAAATAAAGCTCTATCATTGTTATAAATGTACAGAAATGTTTATTTTCACCCCTACTAAAAAATCACACATTTTCCTTGTATGATTTGCTTACTGTAAATCTGATATCCTATGCTGAATATAATGTCATGTCACAGAAACAGCTGTATTAGTTTCTATTTGTATATTGTTTCTAAATCTCCAAATACACCTTTGTTTTAAAACTGTTTGTACATTTATTCAAACCAAACTATTATATGAAAAAAGCTATCCTTGAATGGGATAAATTCGACAAAATAACATTTAAGAAGGTTTTATGTATGCCATGGAAAGTTAAAATTATTAATAGTTAAAGCAAAAACATAAGGAGACATGAAATAGTTATGGCTACAAGCAAAACCAGATAAATCGCCTGGCAGTTTATAAACAAATTGGTAGAAAATGCCACATATTCTGTTTATGTTTCAGCTGTGCTTACTGCTCTATATGATCTTAACATTAGAGAAGTTTAACTTTTGTTTGTAACTAATATTTACTGTATATAATATCTCTTGAGAAATCTGAAGTTCACACATGTTTACAGTTCTTGAAACATTCTAGTGTTGGCATTAACATAGCCTATTATAGTGCATTTAAGTACAATGGAATAAAGATATTCATGAATGCATCACATTGTTTAAGATTCAGTCACTTCTATAATTGTTTGAGATATGTCTTATATTTACAAGAAGAGGATAAAAAATTACACCTGTCTAGATTATGCCACCTCATAGTATTTGACTTATGGCTACAGCATGGAGGTAAGCACATGGTTAAATGGTATTATTTTTACTTCCTCTCCTACTTATCTATTGTAAGAAGAAGAAGTATTGCATTCCACCTAAAAAATTCCATATAGAGATTTCACTGTAGTTTTACTCCATTTGTGAGGACCCATGTATCTGTGAATACAAGAACTCAAAAATGTAAAGTTGGTTAAATACCAAACTTGGTACTTAAGTTCAGCTTCTTCTAGGGATGTGATATGGAAGATTTTCAAGATCTCTTCACTTCAAACCATCCTTTATATGGAAAACTTTTCATTATTTTTTAACTTTTAAAAAAATGGCTCAAATGATTTTGATCAAGATTCCACATGTTTAAAATATTTGCATGTCAAATAACATGTACAAGTTGAATTTTCTGCAAATAGCCTGTGAAAACCCTAAGAGATAGATCCCCCCCCCAAAAAGTAAATCTTGTTAAAACACACAATTTATACCAAATAACATTTTTGTGGCATTAACCATTTCCAAGATATTTTTTGTCATTGGTTTTTAATACTCAAACACACACTTATTTTCAAGTGGCAAGATGCTATTTGTTTTTTCTTGTAGTCATGCAAAGATAATGGAATGTCAAAGCCATCACATAGCATATCCACTTTTTAAAAACCTAAATATCACTTTAGCCTGCTGTATCTTGCTTATACTTAAAGTGCAAATGTATAATGAAAGTTTATCTCAGTTGTCAAGAAGTAACAGGAAAGCCAAGAAACTACGAACCGGCTGCGCAGTGTTTTTCCACTGGTCGTTGGAAACATAAAAACGCACTGCTGCTCTAAACAAGTCGCGCTGTTTTTGCTGGTTTTACTCTGCAGTGTGAAGTGTAGTATTGAGTTGATGGTGATGCGATGTAGTTCAGTTATTACGAGTTATTTATTATTTTGTCCTGTACTTAGTCACAAAGTATATTATGGCTCAGTAAATGTTTTTTACTGCACAGCCTGTATTTATTTATGATTCATATGTGTTAACTCAGTCAACTCACCAAGTGAAAGTATGATTTGTAGAAAGATTTCCAGATATAAAAGTTCCAGGCTGTACAACAATCCATGAACTTTACAATAAATTTCAGAACACAGGAAGTGTTCAGGCTAGGAAATATAAAAGACAGAGTACAGTTCTTACCAAAAAAAATTAAATGACATCGGCCATCATTTGGAGAATTCCCCCAAAAATCACTTAGGCATTTCTTATGGCTCTGTGCAAAGAACTACTAAATTGCTTAAGTTAAAACCATATAAAATAACTGTGGCACATGTCCTTCAACCAGGTGATCCTGTAATTAGACACACATTTTGTGAGTGGAGTCTCAATAGTGTACACAATAGCGAAATAAACCCATATTTAATATTTTTCATGAACAAGGCTTGGTTCTACCTTCATGGATATGTGTGTACACAAAATGATCATTATTGGAGCTCTGACAAACCTAATATTGCTCATGAAGTACCCCTTCATGACGAAAAAATTGGTGTATGGTGCGCCATGAGTGGAGAAAGAGTTTTAGGGCCAATTTTTGTCGAGTCAACAGCTGGCACCCATACATACATGAATACAATTTTGCCCCTTTTTTTTAGAGAATTAACAGACAGAGGGCATGATTTTTCCAGTTTTCAACAAGACTCTGCAACAGCTCATATGGCCAATATTTCGATGAGAACAATTGAAAGTGTGTTTGAGGACAGAATTATTAGTAGAGATTTGTGGCGCCCCTTGGTCCCCTGACCTAACCCCCTGCAATTTCTATCTTTGGGGTAACTTAAAACATAAAGTGTACAAGACAAACCCACACACCTTGGAAGAATTAAAACAAAATATCTGCCAGAAAATTGCCAGCATTTCTCAATGTGAAATACGGTGAGTGACGGATAGTTTTCTCTAGAGGTGCCAAAAATGTATGGACAACGACGGTGGCCAGTTTCAGCATCTCCTTTCATAAAGTTGGTATGTAAAGCCTTTAAAACTAGTTTTAAAATGTTGTATGGTTTCATCTGCACCTTCCTATGATAGCGGCAGATGGCAATGAGCGCCAAGGACGCAAACAGGAAAACCACCACGCAGCCGGTTTGTAGTTTTTCGGCTCTCTCTTTATATAGAAGAATTAAGCTTTTTATAACAATAGCTTGTAGAAGAGTGAGTAGAAAAGTCATGTGAATGCACATATCATCTTTTTCTTCTTTTTTTTCTTTCTTCCCCACAGCTGGAGGTATGGAAAGTTGATGTACTTCAGGAGTTACCTACTTGCATGGTGGAGATGTAGGTGCTGTAGATGTGGCTGTATCAGCCCTGCAGAGATAGGGGTGAAAGTGAATGTGGAGAGGCAGGTTTATGGATCACGTTTTGCCTCACCAGTATCACGGTGTGGGCCCCTGGGCCAGGCACCCGATCACTGTGATGACAAATGAATCAGGAGAGATCAGACTGCAGAACTGCAGTGCAGGGAGCACCAATGCACTCTTGCTTCTTGTTTAGTGACTTAACTTCACCAGAGGTGGTGTTCGACGCACTGAACACATAAAATAAACAGTCAGTGGCATAGCTTATCAAGATGAGTACAACTAATTGCCCACAATACAGAATGGGAAGAGAGATATTTTTTGTGTAGATGGCGGTAGTACATGTTGTCTGGTACGAGAGTCACTTTGAAAGTTTTGAGAATGAACACAATAACATTTTAAAAATTTAGATCTAATCATAGCATACTTTCAAAGTATTCTCCATTGTATTCTATGCAATGTCTCATCCTCTCAAACCACTTTTCATATACTGAATACCATTCTTCTTTGGAGAGAGTGCAAATACATTACTTGTAAGCAGCTACTGCAGCTACAGGCGATTCAAATCTTTGACCTCAAATTTTCTCTTTGAATTTGGGGAATAGAAAAAAGTCGCATGGGACCATTTCTGGCCTATAGAGAGGATAGGACAAATATTTGCTAACAATTCTTGGTTGTCCCATGACACCATTGCACCTGATGCTTTTTCTGCTCATTTGAGCTGGTGAGGGATCCAACGACTGCAGAGCTTCCTTACATGAAATTTTTCTTTAAGGGTGGTGTTCATTGCTGCCAATGCAATATTCAGGGTTTCTTGAATCTGATAATATGTACAATGATGATATCCTGCAACATAGCCCTACTTTCATCACATCCATTGTTGCTATAGCCGGCTTTCCTGTGCAATCTTCATCTTCGAGAGGATCCCTTCCTCTGCTAAACTCTGCAAACGATCATGGTTTGAAAAGGGCAAAGATCCCCAAATGCCTGATACTGTCTTTCAAGGCATTCTCTCTCCCCCCTAAACCGACTTTAAAGCAGTGGCAGCTTGTAGTGATATTTTCACAGTAGGCAAATATTTGCAATATGCAAATTAGATATCTAGCAGAGCTGTAACATTTGCATAACTTTATTTGTAAAGTAGACCAATAAAGTTGATCCTTCATACTGGCATATCGCTTGATGACATCATTGTACTATGTCTCTTGTTTTTCCAGCAAATGAAGTTCGTGTTCAATAGATGCTGTTGCTAAAGCAGGATCCTGTCCTGTCCCTTGTACTCCTTAAGCAAGACTTTGCTATATTCAAGCAAGTGAAGCTTTTCTCATCACTAAGAAGGAATTGTTGCAGCTAAGGTAAATAGTCCGTAAGCTTCTGACAGCACACTTTGAATATCACTTTCCACAAAAATTTACATAATTTCAGTTACACTTTGAGGATAAGAACTGGTCATCAGAGTAGATAAACTTTGCGATGGCAAATTTGTGTTTTTACTTCATGCGTTGCCATCTTGTGACGTCATTCATTTGTTTGGTTTGTAGCTCCATCTGGCGTAGCAATTTGCATCAGTTTTGAAATAATTCACTTTAAATGTCCTCCAGCTAGCTGTTTGGGTCGAACATGTATTTCTTTGCAGGTTGTGAAGCGGAAAGGAATCTTTTATCCAGAAATTATACTGATGAAGAAAATTTTGTTTTATAATTTTTATTGCCGAACACGTTCACGAACACTTTTACATATTGATTTAGATACTCGCCAAACTGAAACTGTTTGTAATAACTTCTTACTTATCACTTTTAACTCACGTACTTCAACTTTGTGTATATTTAACTGTATAATACTTTAGATTCTCGTAATTCTGCTGCGCGTAACTTATGACGAACTGACTGACTGAAGACAACGTGTAACATGCTAGAAATTTTGATGAACTGGGCGACCGACGTGTAAGGTATTGAGAATTTTGTTGAACTGGGGGCGATCTACCACGGACTCGACTTTATATACTCCCACTCCTCGACATGCCTAAAGATTATAAATGAACTGCTATTGGCTAATAAAACGCGCCAACATTAGCGTCTATTTTAATATCCAATGAAAACCACGAATACATATGCTTTAGGAAATATTCTAGAAGGTTCTACCGAAAACGCGCGAACATTACATAACTTCCTTGTTCCCAGTAATGATAAACAGCTCACCCCCTCGCTGCATTATTGCGTTATTATTGACAGTTTCAGTAAAGCCGTATATTATTATTTACCAATAATAATTACAATTAATAAACATCTGAAATCAATGTCACATAAAAATGCATATTCATATTACAATCATTATTTACATTTAAGTAATTTGTGATACAAATTACCGTATCATATGCCCCACTAGAAACATAATTATAAATATTTATAACTTATTTGGAAATTTTATAATTGTGTTTTTAGTCTCCTAAATCTTGGAACACACGCTATCACTTTCACTTAACACTTCACACGTATTTAACACACGACATTTTTTTTTTTTTTTTTTATCTCGCCACTACTTACTGGCTCTGGTTTAATTAATTTAGATATTAATCTGACATTACAATTTTTTTTTTTTTATAGCAAATACTTTACCCTAAATTATTTAATTACTGTTTCAAAATGGTTTACACTCTTATATTGTTGACAAAATTTATGCGTTCAAGAATTTTTGTAATTATTACACATATTTACCAAAATATTCACCCTTCACATATATTTAAATCTCTTAAATCTAAGTACTGTTTCACATTTTCTGTTTGCTACATAAGTATTTGTTTCATTTTTAATTATATTTACCAATTTTTTTTGTTATTTTATACTTTATTTTAACAAAACTCTTGGAATTGTATTTACGTACTTTTACTTTAATATCATATTAAGTTTCAATCTTTGCATTCTTAATTTTCAAATGTTGTTACAGTTACTAAAAATTCAATTTTTTTTTTTTTTTTAAACATTTCCTTTTTTTTTTTTTTATAATTTATTTCTCTTTTCAAATGACATATAAATAATTAACCCTCTTACGTTCCAATACATTTCTCTGCAAGTCATCTTTACCTATCCAGCATTTACTTTACATCTCATTGCTATTTACCCACCTGGATCAAATTGTGTGTGGCTAAACATTACTCGTAGCCATATCCTAACCTTCAAATTTTTGTTCATGAATAACCTCTTGTATTCATTTGAAATTTCATCACATGATAACATTTGAAAACAATCTACAGCTTCCTGAACAATACATTTTTTACCAACTTTCATTTTCAATTCTTCTGCTATCTTTTTAATCTGAGAATACTCTGACAAATCTGTACTAAACTGTACTGGACTGGAGTTTTCATTTTGAACATCTTGGTACAGTTTATTTCTTTGCATTTCTGATATTTCGCCTCTGACATTAACTTGCGCCTGATTTACATCTACATTCCTAACCTCTTTTATCTCTCTTATCTCACTTGAAATACTACTCATTTGACTTCCTAACTCTGTGCATTCTACATTAACCTCACTTTCTTTGTTACCTATTTCCATGCTCATGTCTAGCATTTTCTTTGAAACTTCTCCTATCTCGCTTACTATTACTTCCTTTTCATCACTCATTTTTGGCATACTACTATCTAGCTTCGTAACTTTCTTTTCAATTTCTTCCCTGCTTTGATCTACTTTTTGCTCTAATATCTCATTCCTCCTACCAATACTTTCCCTAAATTTCCTATGACTCCTGTCCATAGCTTCTCTCAATTCCTCCAAACTCTGATCTAATTTCTTACTAATATCTTCCCTTAATTCTTCCCTCAATTCCCTCTTATTCTTTTCCATATTCTCATTCAAATTTTTCAGCATTTCCATAATCATTCTAGTATCAGAATTAATATTTCCTGCTATTATATTCTCACTTCCTGCACTAACATTTCCTCCCTCCAATACTATATCGTTTGAGCTTTTTTTTGTAACCTGTATTGAATTACAGCTAAATGTTACACTATCCCCTTCCATCATTGTTTCTTGTTTTACACTTTTTTTTCTTTTTTTTTAGAATTAAAATCACACTTTTCTAACCTTACTGATGCAATCTGCTGATGTTACTTTGATGTCCAGTTTTTCTGCCCCTCTCTCCTAGGTTATATGTCGCTTCTGCGTTGTGTTATGATGAATCTACGTTGTCTCGATGTTTTTGTAGTTGAATTACCCTGTTGCCTTGTACTCTCGGAATTACGATGTCCAATCATCCGTATAGTCTGTCGTTCCTTTTGTTGTTTCTGGAATCTGCGTCTTGTAGTTCATTTCACTGCTGCATTCATTCCACGTCCTGGTATGCTGATCCTTTCCTGGTCATCGTGTTCCTTTCCTGGTTATCGTGCCCCACGTTCTGGGTGCCAATTTGCGAGAGATTATGTTTACGTAATATTGGTATTTGTTAGCCCCACGTTGTGGAAGCTAATTTGCGACGGATGATGCTTCTTTACGTAATATGTTTTTGTATTTGTTAGTCCCACGTTGTGGAGCCAATTTGCGAGAGAAATTGCTTTATGTAATGTTGTTTACATCAGTGTTGAAGCCATCTTGTGACGTCATTCATTTGTCTGGTTTGTAGCTCCATCTGGCGTAGCAATTTGCATCAGTTTTGAAATAATTCACTTTAAATGTTCTCCAGCTAGCTGTTTGGGTCGAACATGTATTTCTTTGCAGGTTGTGAAGCGGAAAGGAATCTTTTATCCAGAAATTATACTGATGAAGAAAATTTTGTTTTATAATTTTTATTGCCGAACACGTTCACGAACACTTTTACATATTGATTTAGATACTCGCCAAACTGAAACTGTTTGTAATAACTTCTTACTTATCACTTTTAACTCACGTACTTCAACTTTGTGTATATTTAACTGTATAATACTTTAGATTCTCGTAATTCTGCTGCGCGTAACTTATGACGAACTGACTGACTGAAGACAACGTGTAACGTGCTAGAAATTTTGATGAATTGGGCGACCGACGTGTAAGGTATTGAGAATTTTGTTGAACTGGGGGCGATCTACCACGGACTCGACTTTATATACTCCCACTCCTCGACATGCCTAAAGATTTTAAATGAACTGCTATTGGCTAATAAAACACGCCAACATTAGCGTCTATTTTAATATCCAATGAAAACCACGAATACATATGCTTTAGGAAATATTCTAGAAGGTTCTACCGAAAACGCGCGAACATTACGTAACTTCCTTGTTCCCAGTAATGATAAACAGCTCACCCCCTCGCTGCATTATTGCGTTATTATTGACAGTTTCAGTAAAGCCGTATATTATTATTTACCAATAATAATTACAATTAATAAACATCTGAAATCAATGTCACATAAAAATGCATATTCATATTACAATCATTATTTACATTTAAGTAATTTGTGATACAAATTACCGTATCAACTTCAGCTCATTTCTCCAATTTGAATAAGTCAAAATACATGGCATAATAATTTTGTAATGAAACTAGGCTCCTTGGTGGAAAACATTTTCTAACGGCACTGAACCACGATGAATCCACTCAGTGAAGGAATTCCAGATTCTTAATGTCTCTAAAGCTGATCTGAAGCTCAAATGCAATGTCATCCACAACTTCAAAATAGAGCTTTCTATATTGAACTAGATTTCTATTAGAGGTATCTCTGGATTCTTTCATATTCTCCATGACATTCACAATGTTTAAATATTTTTCAGACTGATTATCATTTTTCATGTCTTGCAATTTTATTTGCCCCTGCAGAGCTGAAAAGTAAAATTGTATATTCAGTGATTTTTTACTGAAGTACATCGAAGAGTCGAAGAGTACTTCAGTCACTGAAAATATGTCCTGAATACAGTTATCAGAAATGCAAATGTCATATTTTGAAGATAATTTTTCAAACTTATTTATGCATTTATGGACTCAGGACTGGAAATGTTATCTTCTTATGTGAGTAGTTCTTCCCTATGACTGGAAATCAGCTTGAGAATTACTGCATTGAAACTCCAACATACATCACTATAACACTCGGAATTGTTTTAGCAACTACTTTATCCAAAATAGATGTGCATTTAACTGACTTATGAAAGTATGCAGGAAAGGTCTAAAGATTAAAGAAAAATATATGAACATCTTTTATGTATTTTGCATCACTTTATAACAGAAGATTGAATCTGTGTGCACAGCAGTGTGTGAATAAAGCTTGTGGAGCATGTCTCTTCACTTGAGTTTGAAGCCCGGAATTTTGCCAGCCATGAACTAGCACCATCATAGCACTGATCAATCAGTTTCTCTTTGGTACTAAAATAACAAATCACATATTTCAGAAGTAGTTCTACTTTACTGATATTATGGGAATCCCCAAAATGGATCCTGGACTATTTTTGTCTTATCTATGTACTGTACAATGTCTGCCAATTGCAAAACTTCTGTTATATCATTGCAAGGAATTAAAAAAAAAGGCAACTTCTTTAATTTCAGTTTTTACTTTAGTCATTAATTTCTTCATGTATCTAATCATTAAGATAATTCTGAATGCTTTTGGAGAGACCTGTAAAGGTTGTCCCTACTTCCTCCCAGCATTGATGTAACGTGTCATTGTTCTGCATCATGCAAGTAACAATCTTTATACAATTCCTACAGTTCAAAGAGGACTGATTAGTACTTGCAAAAGGAATTTCACTAATTTACTGTTTCTTCAAAACACACGATTGTAGTGCAGCATTCACTTTGCATACACATTAGTTGACTTGGAGAGCATCTGTCAAATATTGGCAAGGCAGGCAAATATCAAAACCTGAGGGAGAATCCACGGACTGATTAATGTGTTTCCTATGATTCCTGCCCAAACATTTATGGAAAATCTGTGCTGAAAGCTGTCAACTTATTGTGTGTGGATTGTCATAAGCCCATCTGTATGCATTATGGTAATTAGTTACTTCATTTCTGGTAACATTGCTTCATCCACTGCAAGAATTTTAAGGCAAAAGTCTCCTCCTTGTTGAAGAAACTATTTGGAAAAAGCTACTCTTGGCACATAATACTGGATGCGCTGAGTATGATAAGGACATAGCAATTCTTTTAATGCCCTCAAAACAGTCCAATGGGATACACTGATAGTGTGAGCTATACCACAGCTGCTGCTGCTTCCAGGATCTTCTTCCACCAAGTGAAGGATTTCTTCTTCTTGTGCAACATTCCTTTGAACTTACTCTTTCAACATGAAAGACAGATGAAAACAAATGTCCTATGATGTGGTACTCGTCTAATTAGAAAGCTTTCTCAATAAATTCTTGCCACAGTTGCCACATTATGATGTGTTTCACTGTAAATGAGTAACATTTCAAGATACTTTGTATTAGTAAAGTCAGCCATTTTGTAACTGATAAATTCACTGTTTCAAATACAAGCGCAATAAACAACAGCTGAAGCGCATTTCTTTACAAACAAATGGCTGCAGTGCTTTTCTTTCAATTTTACAGTGTTGCCATGTTGTGTCGCCTTATGGCTAGTAATGTAGATTGATGCGGTATTAATGTTACATATGTGCTTACATAATATTTATAGTGTAAGAAATTAGAACTTGTAGATCATATGATGTGCTGCTTTACTTAACGCGTTGCCATCTTGTGACGTCACTCCTTGTTTGGTTCGTAGCTCCTTCTGGCGTAGCAATTTGTATCAATTAGTTTTTGAAAGAATTTAAGGTTATGTATATTGTCCTCCGGCTAGCTATCATCTTATCTTGGTAGAACTTGTATCTCTTGCAGGGTGTGAATCGGAAAGGAATCTTTTATCCAGAAATTATACTGACGAAGAAATTGGTTTTATAACTTTTATTGCCGAACACATTCACAAACACTTTTACAAATTAATCTGGATACTCGCCAAACTGAAACTGTTTGTAATAACTTCTCACTTTTAACTCACGTACTTCGACTTTGTGTATATTTAACTGTATAATATTTTAGATTCTCGTAATTCTGCTGCGCGTAACTTATGACGAAATGAAGGACTGACTTGCGACATGTAGTGTACTGAGAATTCCGTTGAACTGGGGGACACACTACCTCGAACCTGGCTTATATACATTCACTCCTCGACATGCCTAAAGATTATAAATGAACTGCTATTGGCTAATAAAACGCGCCAACATTAGCGTCTATTTTAATATCCAATGAAAACCACTAATACATATTTCTTTTATGGAACATTCTAGAAGCTTTTACCGAAAAGGCGCGAAACATTACGTAACTTCCTGGTTCCCGGTAATGATAAACAACTCACCCCCTTGCTGCATTATTGCGTTATTATTGACAGTTTCAGTAAAGCCGTATATTATTATTTACCAATAATAATTACAATTAATAAACATCTGAAATCAATGTCACATAAAAATACATATTCATATTACTATCATTAATTATATCTGAGTAATTTGTGATACAAATTACCGTATCATATGCCCCACTAGAAACATAATTATAAATATTTATAACTTGTTTAGAAATTTTAAAATTGTGTTTTTAGTCTCCTAAATCTTGGAACACACGTTATCACTTTCACTTAACACTTCACACGCATTTAACACACGACATGTTTTTCCTCTATCTCGCCACTACTTACTGGCTCTGGTTTAATTAATTTAGATATTAATCTGACATCACAAACTTTTTTATAGCAAATACTTTACCCTAAATTATTTAATTACTGTTTCAAAATTGTTTACTCTCTTACATTGTTGACAAAAATTTATACTTTTAAGATTTTTGTAATTATTACACATATTTACCAAAATATTCACCCTCTACATATATTTACATCTCTTAAATCTAGATACTGTTTCACCTTTTCTGTTTGCTACATAAGTATTTGTTTTGAATTATTTTTACCAATTTGTTATTTTGAATTTTATTTTAACAATACTCTTGTAATAGTATTTATGTACTTTACTTTAATATAACATCATGCTTTATTTCACATGTTCAGTTACTAATAAAATGTTATTTTCCTCTCAAACAGTTAGTCATGACCACAATTTATTTCTCCATTCACATGACGTACATTTTTATTTAACCCTCTTACGTTCCAATACATTGCTCTGCATTTCGCCTTTAACTATCCAGTATTTACTATTTATCATCTTTGTCTTTCATTTCACCATGATCTTCGTGGTTGTATGGTTTAAGCATCTCAATATGAAACTTTCCTATGCTTTTTCGAGTTGTTGGATTACATAACTCATATGTGTTAGTTCCATACACTTCAACAACTTCATATGGTCCATGGTATTTGAGAAACATTCGCCAATAAAGTTTATTTTCTTTATCCAACAATTTCTTGGTTTTAACCAAAACTAAATCTCCTATTTTGATCCTCCATTCCTTTCTCTTCTTTTCTTCATGTTTAATTTTTCTTTTTATAGCTTTTTTCTTCATCCTCTCGAATGCTTTTCGGAACATCTCTTCTTCTGTTGGTGGTATCGAATGCGCATCTGGAATGGCTTCTGGAATTTTTTTACACATTATATTGATCTTCTTTCCCAACTTAAGTTCACATGGTTTGTATCCTGTCACATTGTTTATGGTTTCATTTAGTAGGTTCTGAACAAAGTTCACGTATCCATACCATTGGGTGTGTTTTCGATGACATAACACCCTTAAATAATTTGATATTTCCTTAATTTCCCTCTCCACTGGGTTGGAGTTCGGTCTGTATCTTGACGAAAAATATTGTTTAATGCCATTTTCTTTCAGTCCATCCATAAATTTTTTTCCTGTGAAGTACGAAGCATTATCGCTCAATACAGATTGAATAGGTCCTTCTTCTATCACATATGACTTAAGTAGTCTATTCAAACATGCTAAACCTGTAGGTTTTCTCAAAGGGTAAATTCTTACATATTTGCTGAATATATCATAACAGACAAATATATATTTATTTCCAAATTGACTTGGAGGCATCGGACCATGAATATCAATACTAATTACACATCTCGGCTTATCCCTTATAACCGAATTAGTTTCAAATGCATATGCTGCATTTATTTGCTTTGCCTTCTGACACAGGTTGCAGCACGATATAAATTTCCGAACTTTTTGACGCAATTTGGATATGTATAAATTCTCTAAAATCATAGAAGTTGTTCGGTCCGTCCCTGAGTGTGCTAACCCTTCATGAAAATTCTTAATTAGTTCCTTTTCCATGCTTTTCGGAACCATTATCTTCCAACTAGGCATTTCTTTTCCATGCTTCTTGTATAATGTCCCATCTCGAATTGCTATAATTTCTTTCTTTGCCTCCTCAATTAATGGTGCATTTTCTTTAAGTTCAAATAATTTTGCATCCTCATTTTGAATTTCCCCGATATTTTTCAATTTTCTAATCATTTCTTTGCTTAAAGGAATTTCAATTGTCAATATTTTGACTTCATTTCTAGGCCTTTCAATATTTTCGGGAATTTGTGGGTTGTAGTTCAATCTTGACAGCAAATCACTGAAGGTATTATTTTTGCCAGGAATGTGGATAATCTCAATATCGAATGCAGATATTGCATGAATATATCTAGCAAGTTTTCCACTACATAATCTACACCGTTGTATGAAAGTTAAGCTGATGTGGTCTGAATATACTTTCACCTTTTGCTGATAAATATAGGTTTTAAAACGAATTAATGAGAAATATAGTGCTCCAATTTCTAACTGAGTCACTGAAGAATTTCGCTCAATATTTGTAAGTCCTCTAGAAGCTGTACTAATGACGTGAAAGTCATTGTTGATGTCTCGCTGTCCTAAAATTCCGGCATATCCTTGCATTGATGCGTCGACATAAATCTCATATTCCAAATCTTCTCTAGGCCTCTCGAGTAATATGGACTTAGCAAAGAGTTCCTTTACTCTCTCAAAACATTTTTGATGATCCTCGGTCCATCTCCACTTATTGTTCTTTCGGAGAAGCTGCCGCAGTGGTTCTATTTCAGCCGAATATCTTGGTACGAACTTACTCTGAAAGTTCAATACCCCTAAGAGACGTCTAATTTGTTTTACGTTCCTGGGTGGCGGAATTCTCATTATTGCTTCTATTCTTTTCTGATCAGGTCTTATACCTCGTTCATCCACTACATAACCCAGAAAATTTATTTCCTTGACACAAAATTTTGATTTTAGTATGTTCACAGTCATACCATGTTGTTGTAATTTATTTAACACATAATGGACATTATTCATGTGTTCTTCAAATGTTTGACTAATGATTAAGAAGTCGTCAATATACTTTATTAAAAAGTCATCTGCAGAATTTCCAAAGATACTGTGAATGGCTCTCAAAAATCCACTTCCTGAGTTTTTTAAACCAAAAGGATTTACACAAAAGCGATACTGGATCCCTGAGTACTGAAATGAAGTGTAATCACGCACTTGCGGATCTAATTCCACTTGCCAATATGATGCAGTGAGGTCAATGGATGTCAAAAATCTCCCTCTTGAAAGTTTTGTAATTAGTTGTTCAATTCCCTCACTTTGAAAATGATCTGGTTTCATATACTTGTTGACATATCTACCGTCTAAAGTTAATCTCAAACCACCATCTCGTTTAATACTCCAGCAGATTGAATTTATGTATTGAGAATTACTTTGCTCAATAATCCCATTTTCTAACATGCTATCTATTAATTGTCTAGCTTTGTCTCGAAGACTTATAGGTAAATTGTCATACTTGTGCCTATATGGTGGTACGTCTTCTACTTGAAATGTATGCTGATATACATTACATCTGCCTGGGATATTACTAAATACTGAACTATTGTTCATCAAAACATAATGAAGGATTTGTTTTTGCATTATCGTAAGATTATAAGCTTCTTCACACTTGTGTATTATTTCCTCATTTCTCTTCTCTTTCCTGCTGTTGTTTGTCTCGCTCACATGGTCGTCTTTTGTTTGGATTACACATTTCTCTACTTCTTCTGGCATTTCTGCTAGCTGTTGAAAATATGGCGTGGTATTCCCTTCATATTCTGTGACTACCTGCTTTATCTGACTATTTCTATCAGTTTCTGTTATTTGCACAAAAAACTCTTGGTCACAAATATTTTTCTCATCCTTTGTCATATCGATTACAGAAACTTTTTCTTTTATAAATGGTACCCTTATTTCTCTATCTTCTTTTGTTATTTTTAACTCTTCATGTTTAAAATCTATACATGCTTCATATTCATGTAGGAAGTCACATCCTATAATTATGTCACAAATCAGATGGTTTACAATTAGAAACATAACCTCAAAATTCTCTCCGCCAATAAGTATGCTAAGTAGAGCTTGTGTTTTTATGACCTGTGTAGTTCTTCCAATTGCAACACGACAAACTAAATTACTGGTGGGAAGAGCCATAATCTTGTTACCTTCATTAATCAAATTTATGTAAAATTTCTGTGAGCAAATTGAAGCTGATGAACCAGAATCTATAGTTGCAATGATTTCTTTCTTCGCAATTTCCATTCTAACATGAGGTGACTCAAAATTTTCTCCCTTATCTTTTGTTGCTGTAAGCTTATTACAGGGTGTATGTGTAGGCGTATGATTTGTATTAGTAATGGATACTGAATTATTAAAGACGTCCTGAGAACCTACTGCACAGGAGTCTGTTAACAGTTTTCCTGGTTATTTCCATGTTCACGTACGGGACTGCCATTCCTAACAGGCGCTAAATCTATCTCCGTGTCGCTACCATTGTTTTGAGTTCCCCTTCCTCGAGTTCGAAATCCTCGATTTCTGACATTTTGTCCCCTTGGCACGTAATTTTCTTGCCGTTCCTCAGATCTTTCTCGGTTATTATTTTCCCTCCAGTGAGTGAAATTTCCCCTCTGTCTAGTGTACCTCCTTCCATAATTTTGCCCTCTTTCAGGCAATCTTTCAGTCCGGACATAATTTATTTGTTCCTGCCGGCCTGGTCTCCTATCTATCCTTGATCTTTCAAATTGTGGAACGTATGATTGATACCGTTGTCTGGTATTAATTTCATGATGTCTGTCTTGTCCTCTTATTTGTTGATAACTACCTTGGTAATTTCTTCTATCTCGTACATCTAAAAATCTATGTTCCCACTCCCGAGACATATCTTCTTCCTGTTGTTCCAAAGCTGTTATTAATTCTGTCATCTCATAGATGTTCCGTGGTTTTGCAATTAATAAGTAATTTTGTATCCTTATAGGATAATGCCTTGCGAGCAAACTCACAAAATCTTCCTCACTGATTGGAGGTGACAAGTTTCTAACCTGACTTGCATGTTTTAGTAAGTAATCAGTCATCGATATTCCCTCTCATGGATTAAATTGACCATGACTAAGCATTGCTCGTATTCTTTGCTGTACCGTAACATTCCAAAATCTGTTCATGAATAATCTCTTAAAGGATTCATATGAAATTTCACCCCCTGATACCATTTGTAACCAATCTAAGGTTTTCTGGTCCAAACATCTTTTGACAACTATCATTTTCAATGCTTCAGGTATCTTTTTAATTTGAAAATACTCTGATAATTCTGCAATGAACTGTACTGGACTGGAGTTTTCATTAAATTTTGGAAGTGGAAAATCACTTAAGATATGATTGTAATTTTGCAAATTCCCTATTCCCATATTTAAATTCTCTAGTGTAACTTGTGCACTCTGAGTTTCAGCATTAGCTATAGATGAAGCTGCCGCATCACTCACATTATTTGTCATACCTGAGGAACTACCTCTATCATTATTTTGTACATCTGACACATGTACATCACATATATTTGCCCTTGAATTCAATTCTAATCTATTTACAGTACCCTGCAGATTTTCTATTGTCTGTTCCAATTTTTTATTATTCTCATTTTGAACAGTTTGGTGTTTGTTAATTTCAGAAGTTAGCTTTTGATTAAAATCTTTAGACAGATCTTTAACTTCATCAGACAATTTATTTCTCTGTTTTTCTGACTCCTTCTGAATTTCAGATATTTCCCCTCTGAAATTAACTTGCACCTGTATTAAATCTGCATTTGTAGCCTCCATCATCTCTTTTAACTCACTTGAAATGCTACTCATTCGGCTACCTAGCTCTGTACATTTTACATTAACATGCTCTATTTTATTATTAACCTCACTTTTTTGGTTAGATATTTCCCTGCTCATGTCTAACATTTTCTTTGAAACTTCACCTATTTCATTTGCTATCATTTCTTGATTTTCATTTTTCATTCTAATCATGCTACTATCTAGTTCCATGAATTTCTTTTCAATTTCTTCCCTATTTTGATCTAATGTATGCTCTAATTTCTCATTATTCTTACAATTTTCTTCCCTTATACTCTGAGTTAATTTTTGTTCTAATTTCTCAATATTCTTACTACTATCTTCCCTCAATTCTTTCTTATTCTTTTCCATATCTTCCCTTAATTTCTCATTATTCTTTTGCATATCTTCCCTTATTTCCCTGCTCATGTCTAACATTTTCTTTTCCATATTCTCATTCATATTTCTCAGCATTTCCATCATCATACTAACATCAGAATTAACATTTCCTGCTATTCTATTCTCACTTTCTACACTAACATTTTCATCTTCAAATCCTAAAAAGTCTGGGCTATTTCCTGTAACCTGTATTGAATTACAACTAACTGTTACATTATCTCCCTCCATAATTATTTCTTCTGTATTATTGGTAGCCATTGTTTTTTTAATCCTACCACTCCTAAGGAGCATTTAAATTGGTTTACCTTTTTGATGCTGTATGTTGCTGTTACTTTAATGTCCAGCGTTCTGCCCCATTCTCCTAGATTTGTATGTCGCTTCTGCGTTGTGTTGTGATGAATCTACGTCGTCTTGTAGTTGATCTCGGAATTACGATGTCCAATCATCCATGTAGTCTGTCGTTCCTTTTGTTTCTGGAATCTGCGTCTTGTAGATCATTTTACTGCTGCATTCGCCCCTTTGGTCATCTCAATTCTTCTTGGTTAATTCTGATCCTTTCCTGGTTACTCGAGTTCCTTTCCTGGTCGCTTTGCCCCACGTCCTGGGTGCCAATATGATGCAGTTTAGCTTACGTAATATGTTTTTACGTAATTTGTTGTTGAGCCCCACGTTGGGCGCCAATATGATGCGGTATTAATGTTACATATGTGCTTACGTAATATTTATAGTGTAAGAAATTAGAACTTGTAGATCATATGATGTGCTGCTTTACTTAACGCGTTGCCATCTTGTGACGTCACTCCTTGTTTGGTTCGTAGCTCCTTCTGGCGTAGCAATTTGTATCAATTAGTTTCTGAAAGAATTTAAGGTTATGTATATTGTCCTCCGGCTAGCTATCATCTTATCTTGGTAGAACTTGTATCTCTTGCAGGGTGTGAATCGGAAAGGAATCTTTTATCCAGAAATTATACTGACGAAGAAATTGGTTTTATAACTTTTATTGCCGAACACATTCACAAACACTTTTACAAATTAATCTGGATACTCGCCAAACTGAAACTGTTTGTAATAACTTCTCACATTTAACTCACGTACTTCGACTTTGTGTATATTTAACTGTATAATATTTTAGATTCTCGTAATTCTGCTGCGCGTAACTTATGACGAAATGAAGGACTGACTTGCGACATGTAGTGTACTGAGAATTCCGTTGAACTGGGGGACACGCTACCTCGAACCTGGCTTATATACACTCACTCCTCGACATGCCTAAAGATTATAAATGAACTGCTATTGGCTAATAAAACGCGCCAACATTAGCGTCTATTTTAATATCCAATGAAAACCACTAATACATATTTCTTTTAGGGAACATTCTAGAAGCTTTTACCGAAAAGGCGCGAAACATTACGTAACTTCCTGGTTCCCGGTAATGATAAACAACTCACCCCCTTGCTGCATTATTGCGTTATTATTGACAGTTTCAGTAAAGCCGTATATTATTATTTACCAATAATAATTACAATTAATAAACATCTGAAATCAATGTCACATAAAAATACATATTCATATTACTATCATTAATTATATCTGAGTAATTTGTGATACAAATTACCGTATCAAGATTCAACTGAGAAAATTTTTAAATCTCATTATAATAGTAAGAGTTCAAATTGTCTTAATTCAAATTGTATTTAAACATGTACAAAATATTTATCTTTCAATCTCCTATAAGAAATATTTGAAAAAGTACCTAAAGTTTCATAAAATCTTAATTTAAAAGAGTTAATATTAAGCAACATTTGCTTTTTTTTCTCAAAAACTACTTTAAAAATTGCAAATTTCATTAAGATTTTTTGTTATATTCATTACAAAGGGTCAAGGATGATCATAGGTCACCTTCCACCCTGTATGTCCCAAGTAGTACTTCTTGTGTTGTTAGCTGGCTTTGTTAGTAACTACTGCATTTAACTCCAGAGAAACTTAATTGGACAACTTTGAATAAAATTCAAAAGACACATCTACTGCTATCATACCCGAAATGAGCATCCCACCATACACAAACTTATTTCCACACTTAAAGAAGCAGAGCTATTTTAGGGAAAAGCACCTCCATGATCTTGGATTTGAGTTGAAGACAATAAGTAAGAGAAAAATAATACTTGAAAGATCAATGATCAATGTCCTAAGAGCATTAGTTTTTAGATAAACACAGAATAAGAATTTGAGGGAAACAGTATGATTGGCTGAAATGTGGTTAAATACCACCTATTACTTATTAACCCTTTCACCAACCATCCATTTTAAAATGCAAGAGAAGCGATATGGACATCTATAGACGTCTTGCGCATACTTGCATTTAATGCTTATTTAACCCTAATTATTTTAATTTTTCTCTTTTAAGATAATTTTAAAGAAATTCAATAAGAGATCAACGCTTACCTTTAAAAGCTTCTCCTTCAATGCTGCACCTCGAAACATGGATCAATACACAAAGGCACATCTCCACATTAATGGCAAATCATGTTAGTTTCCTTGCAAACTCCTTTTTTGCAGCTCACCAAACACTTTCAAAATGGGCACAACATTTTTGCTGTGGGTGGTATCCTTTAAGGAAAGTGTTTTCCTTCAAGTCTGAGGGGTGCAGGTGTTTTGGATTTCTTACCCCCAGTATAATGGTAAATTAGGCTGCGAGCTATTGATATGCAGAAGTCATTGTCTTGCGTGGCTTTAGAGCTCTCCAAATTACCAAAAAATTGTATACGGTTATATCAGGCTGGTGCAAAAATACTTTTTTATACTATTTAACTGTTTTTCATAAAGAGGAATATGCTTACAATAGCTGATCTACAGATCGACACCACCCATATGCTTATTGTATTCTTGGAGAACATCATGCTTGAAAATTTACATTTTGGTGTGGGCATCTATTTTTCCATGTTAATCATCAAAATCTCAGAGCTACAATTAGATGATGCCATAACTAACCTCTTGTCTTGCGAAGTAAGGTAGATCAAAGGTGCGAGCTGATGCATCTCCATTTCCCCTCTCCTTAGAGCCTGTGTATTCACATGCTTTGGCAAACCAATATGATTTTAACATACTGTTCCTATTGCATTTGTTTTTCTTTTGTACAAGACCATGTATAATTTAGGGGAGCTGTGCCAATTATGCATTACAAAGTTCTACTGATCAAGTACAGGTTCCATCAGATGCATTATATGGAGCCAAATAATCCCAAATCTTTGTTTACAGCATTATCAGTCCCCTGACCAGTGTAAATGCAGCTATTGTAAAGATATCCCATTCTACTTTTACAAAGATCAAAAGTCTTTATACCAAATCTGGGTATCTTTGTTTTAATATATTGCTTCCAAAGCTAAGCGGCCCTTCCAAGCATCAAGTTTTCACCAACAGTGATTTTTTTCATTAGGCGCATAATTCTCTTTGAATTTTGAAATAATATAATAAAAAACCAGCTAATGTTGTGCACTTAATCATTTACATTTTCTGTGCAGGTAAAATGAAGGAACTGTAAAATGGAAGTAGACCAGTTATTTAACAAGCATTTTCCAAAAAATGGAGTAGCTAGCATGTCATCTGTAGACCAGTACATGTCTAATGTATACTCCCGCCGCTGTAACGTTGCACTTGACAGCTAGCGTTTAAGTTGGTACACTCGCAAAAAAACAAATGAAAAGCTTCAACCGTTTGACTTCCTAAGCCAATCACAAGGCAGCATTCCGGATGGCCGATGACAAAGCGGAACCGGAACTAGAATGGGCTCTGTTGCCGGATGTAACTATTCCCAACCACGTGTTTCAGTTTGTAAATCTCTAGCTCGAGTGTCGAGTTGTTCTTTGCAAGCTACATATTGTTCGTTGTTATTTATATTTGTGGTTATTGTTTGATAGTTTTGTTATTGTTCGTTTATACATACATATATACTTATATTTATCTATTTTATATATATTTCATTCATATTATTTATTTAAACAAAAATTAAGTGCGACAATGTCTGAAAAACGACGCCGATCGCTGAGTGATGATTCACGAAGTGAAAATCCTTTGCGCCGAGGTGTGCCACTTAATAGTCAGGCATTGGAACTTTTTAAGGAGAACCCAGGAATTCTTTGAACAGGAAAAGGAGTACGTAAAGCTTCATGGCAATCCCTCTATTCCTGCTGATAAAGCCGTACAACGAACTGCAGCAGCTCTTGGGCTAAGCACGAGAACTGTTATACACAAGGGAGTGAAACTCCAAGAGAAAGAGGGCACAATTCCTGAACCATCTGGAATGCAACAGGTATTTCTATCAACTCCAGGGAAGAAAAGAAAGCAGTCTCGTCCAGTCACAAATCTTGATGCTTTCCAATTAGACGCCATACGTACACATTTATGCCTATTATCATAGAAAGAAGTATCCGACCATACCAAAGCTGCTTATATCGCTTATTTTCAATTAACAATAATAACACGAAATAGTTATTATTCATTGACGTTCGCTACTTGCATACACTTTTTGTATGCGGCTTAGACACGATAGAAAGGAGAACAATCAGCTGTTGTTGTTTACTAGCCACTCTGGCAACGTCGCAACCGCAATGTAGCCAACCTTACGCAAAGCCACACGAACTGTCAAGTGCAAAGATACAGTGGCGGGGGTATAGGTTTACGAATAACACCCATGAGCGTAATTAGACCAAGTTGCCTGTAAATCTCATTGAGCGTTACTTCTGATCACTTCTGATTTCTACTTTTAGGTCATAATTTGCCTTTAGAGGCAAGGTCTTCCTTCACCTGACTTGCATATATATATATATTTCTTTCCATAACAATAAAAGGCAATAAGTCAGCAGTAAAAAAATTGGTGAAAATATCAATTGGTTGGCTGTCAAAAGTTAGCTGAGCATGGGGTTGCAGACCAGAGCTGTGCTTGTAAAGTTTGTGCTGCAGTTGTTTTGAGCACCCCACAATGTTGCTACTTCATGAACACTTGAAGGAAGAGTAATTTTCTTCCTCACTGCTACCTATATCCTCAAAACGCCCCTCAAAATCTGAAAACTTGCCGTCAATTTCCAAATCACTCTCCTACAGTAAAAGGTTCTCCACATTTTCTGAAGTAATTTCAGAAGCCCGTACACTACCTATGCAAGTTAACTTATTTGCTACATTACTAGTTGAAGCCATGGTTAGCACTGAGGTATAAACATTTCAAATATGCTTTACAGCTAACTCAAAGAAATCTCTCTGAATCCCAACACAGCTACATAAATACTCAATTTTACTGAGTGAAAACAGTATTTGTAAATAACTCATAAGGCAGCTAAAATAAATTACAGCTAACATGCAAACGTTGCTTGGAAAAATATTCTGAAACATGCATACAAATGCTAACAGAGAGGTTTGGTTTATTTGCAGCCTGGTGTGTTGCACAATATGATATACAAGGCATATTGCATGGTAACAGAAACTAATTATAAGAATGTTTTGCTGAGGTAGCCATATCATTTGTATGCACAATATGAGATGCATTCGTCGCACAGAATGACTTAGCTTGCTACAGAGAAACAAAATAGTTAATTTTCACTCTTTTATTTTAAAATAGAGTATCTACTTTGTTGATGTCATGGGTGTACACTACTTTTACTGAACCTTAAACCAGTTTTCTAGTTTTTTCTTTTTTCATTAAAATAACTTAATAAATACGGAAGATATGAATGTGTATTTATGAAGCATTGTTAGCCCATTTAAATGCCTTGTGCTGTTTATTGAGTATCCATGCACAGCACATGCAGGGTTTAAATGGCCATTGGGGAAATGGTTAAGGGCTAGACTGATGAAAGAATTGAAAGTCACCTGCAGAACGTTATTACTGCCCATGTTGGAACATCTCCCCTTCAATTCAAGAAGATCTGAGGAGTACCATTAAAACATTAACCGTGACCATTTCTACAGATAGTTTAAGGATCAGCAACTCCTTAATGTCCAGTGTTATTGTTATGGAAAATTATTATACCACATGGCCCAAGTAGATAAGTACATACTAAAAGCAACACTAAAGTACAAATGGTAGAATGGCTCACTCTCATAATGTGGCATGTAATATTACAATGAAATAAGGGGAGTTCATTAACTCCTGTAACTCATAAATGAAAACAGGCCCAGGTCCAAACATATTGTGGATTATGTCAATGTAAGAATAAGTAGTCATAGAGGACTGACATTTGCGGATAAAAATTAGTTACATATGAAAGTGTAAGGAAGGCAGGACTTGCAATTATCACACGGCAGAAAAAGTAGCCGGGCCCTGACTACAGGGTACCACCAATTCACATACTTGGAGCTGTGATCATGACTTTGCAGGCAGGCAGGCTTCAAATCTGCCTACCCTTTGCTGCAAGAGTAAGGGACAATTGCCCTTCTGGCAGTCTCGTATCTAGCATATTCTCATTTAAAAGATTGCTCTTCCTTCCAGAACAAAGCAGATCTGGCCAATTTTCAAGAATCCCATGATTTAAATATTTCAAATGTGTATAGAATGTAAAAATTACAGCATTTATATAAAGTATAAATACTAGTAAAGCTTGTTTTGTTTAGTGGAAAAATTCCCTTTTAGCTTGGATGTTCATAAATTTCATATTATGGGTATAGTTAAACAGTTTTTAAAAATATTTTCAGCCTAATCTAAAGAGCTGCCTCATCAAAGAAAATCATAGCATGGAAATGCTCTCGCTTATTGCGTAGCAACATCTGCATGCACATACACAGAAGTGCTGACATTGCACATTGTTGGAGCACAATTGCTTGCACACGTTGCTATTTGAATTTCAATCTAAAGCTACAAAGACCTGCTTTGGCTTACCACAACTCATTGTTGCCCATTCTCAAAACTTTCAAAGTGACCCTATGTATGTGAACCAGTGATTAAATATACTTCACATTACAATATAAGAAGGCACTTCATCAGTACACATGGTGCAGATTGTTTATTTATAGGAATTATTACTTTGTTATCAGAACCAATATCTTTCAAGATGGAATAATTTATTCATCAATGTTTACTTTGTAATATTAAAATGAAGTGACAGTGTCCACACTGAATGCTTACATTTGGAACACATCACCTGAATACGCAGGGAGTGAGAGTGTACTGCATGCAGTGATGGTCACACTTCAGTTCACCATGCAGTTCTGCACTTTTGGGGTAGACAGAATGCGATTTGTTTCCCCAACTAGTATGAGGTCCAGAGCAAATTGGTCAGCAAAGTGCTGAAACTCACCTTATTGATACCTCAACCAAATGTCATGCTTCATGGTCTAGGGGTACAGTAGTAGTTCCTGAGGTCGTAGGTTCAAACCAGGTGGAGGGCAATAGATTTTTTTTAGCATAAAAATCCTTAGCATGGCTTCCTTCAGAAGGGAAGTAAAGTTGGTGGTCCCTGTTACAGATTTACAGAATGTAAAAGAACCTCAAGTGTGATAAAGAGACCTCTGAGCAAAATTTCTGGCCTTTCATGCCCAATATAGAATAGATGCTAAGGATCATAGCAGTTAAAGAGCATCCATAAATAAAACTCAATTCTTCCCACTCAAATGACACTCCAAAGCATAAATTGAAAGGAGGTATGCCATTTTGTCAGTGGTGTAAGGCTGAGCAAGAAAGTGAGGTCCTCAAAAGAGGATCACCTTCACAATTGGTCTGAGGGTTTGACGGAGCTTGGTTGGAGGACTGAAGAGGCAAAAAAGACCTCCCTCTTATCCCGGGAGGTGCGCAGCAGCTTCAGTACAGTACCAACAAGGTCTGAGTCAGACTTGAGATCAACCCTTGGCTTCTTCTGTCTTGATATGCATTTGCTGGTTGGTGCTACCCAGTTTTTGTGTTGTGTTCGGTGGTGTTTTATGTTTTCCCCAAACAGAAGCTTTTTGTATGTATGAGGCACACTTTGGTGATGGTGTTGGTGCTTGTGATACCAATGTAACTTCCTGCACTACCGATGGGCTCTGCTGACTTCTGGGTAGCCATTGGTGGTTTCTTTCACTGACACATCACTCTTCTTGGGGAGCTACCAGTTGGGATCTGGCTGATAGCTGCTGAGGGCCGTTGTTGTTCAAGAGACCGGGCACATGGAGGCTATCACCTGCAGCCTATCTGGACATCCTCCATAGTAGGCCACACAGTTCCCCTTGCAATTTGACACAAGTATTATAATAGCATCTGTAGATATGCCTTGCGTAAGGGATCGGAGCAGACCTCTTGTGGATGGGTGGAAAATGAAAGCAGCATAGTAGATGGTGGCAATAGTCGCTTGAGTGGTTGAAACCCAAGCAACGGCAACATTGGGCAAAGTCGCCAGGGCATTGAAATGTCTCTACTTTGACCTGAAGATAAGAGATCTATTTTAATCTGAGCGTTACTGTACACTTCTGACAGAAGATACGCATAACCTCCCAGAGAAAGTCTGTCACCCCCTGAAAGGAGTTGACAACATTGAGAAGAATATGATGTCTCTTCTGTCCACTGGTGGCAGATCTATTGGGTCATGAGTTCTGGTTTACAAGTCTTGGTTTCCCTGGTAGGTACTACTACTGAATCCATCAGGTAGTCCTCAGGGAGGTCAGCCTGACTATTCTCTGCTCTCTTCATAATGAAGAGTGTATGGAGAAGACTGAAGTCTTGTTGGAGTGTATGTACAGAACAGTCTATGTCACTTTGCAGTCCGAGTACTCCATCATGAAAGATTTGCCTACCAGCAGCGGTGAACTATCACAGCTGAGGCTGTTGTCAGATCATTCACTCAAGACAGAGCAGGTAGGATCCCCCTTCCAGCTTTTGCATTGACGGCGATTCTTCTTGTATTTTTGGTTAAATCCAAACCCAGAGGTCTGGAAAGAACTACTGGGGACATCAACGTTGGTGCTGCTGCATAGCAGGTCCACTAGTCTCCTCACTACTGGGAGCTGGCTTCATGATAAAAAATTCTGAGTTATGGGAAGGGGCAGGTATGTACTCAACACACCTAAGACACAACTAAGCTGCAGGCAGCAGAGGCCAATGGCATAAGCAACAGAGGGCCAGATACCTAGGTGTGCTGTATCTCACACTAAGATGGTGAGACTCACTATCCTGATAGATATTCTGAAGATCTAGAAAATGTTGAATGAGAGGCCTACATCACTTCCTGTCCCATTTGCTCACCACAGGAATAGACTGGGAGCTTTAAAAAATACACCACCGGCCTGGTGGCAAGTCAAACAATGGTGAGCTTTGTCACTGCTTGATTGAGTGGCTGCTGTTGTGATTGCTTCAGAAGATTTAGGTGAACTGCTTTTCCAAGTTAGCAATTTTGGGCATGGTCACAAGATGTATGGGTGACCAATGCCAGTTTTCTTGCTGATGATTTCCTTCACCTGAGATGGTAAGCACTCTCAAGCGTTTTGACTGGAAGTGCTTGGATGACCAACTGGAGCTTTTAGAAACCCGTGACTGGCCAAAATTTGACAGCTCTTTCCTTAGAGCCTCATTAATCTTCTTTTGCAACAAAGCCTGACTTACAACAAGCAATGTAGAATATTTTTTCAAATTCTTAATGGTTTGTCTGTATATTTCTGCTTTATCCCGTTAGCCACTAAGTATGATGTCTACATTCCTGATTTCCAAACATCTGTAGTTGTAAGAAGCATTGAAGGTAAAACTTAGCTTTTTCATGCCATTGTGTTTAAATGTTTAAGATCATCAAATCCTGTTTCACTCCAGGTGCTACCCTTAAAAGAAAATAAGACGACTTGCTTTTCTTTTCACACCCAGTTTACTACCCAACAGTATTATATTGCGCTGATGAGGAATGTCATGTGTATGTTTCTGACATAAACTTGTGGATTGTTGTTAAATGTGGCAGTTTGGGACATGGTTTGCCACTCCTAAAAACTGCCAATTTTTTACCAAATATTAGGGCAGATTCTAAGTTTATCTAAAGTTTCCACAAAGTCTGTTTTCACAGACTTATATTGCTAATAAGGACATTAAAGTTTTAAGTAACATATTTAACACTGCTGAAGCTCACTAAGCAATTTGAATGACAATAAAGGTTATAGGAACATTAACATTCATCAAAATCGTTAAGTGAACACTCATTCTCAGGTTTGATACATTGTGTGTGGGAAAGAAGGAATAAGTGAAAGTTGTGACAGAACAGCAATCAACATTTTTGTACACCCTAACTCCCCCACCGATGTGTACCATTTCATAAAATATGTGTCATGCCGAAAGATGCAAAATTAAAGTCCACAGAAAGTACTGGTCACAAAGTTTGATGTAAGAAACCAAAAGCGGTGAAGTTGCTCCTCTTATCAGCTTACTGTACTGTAGGGGCATTAAAAATCAACAGTACATGAGAACTATGTAACTACTGGATCATGCTGATGCCGCACTATTGTGTTTACTTATTCTTTCTCAGCAGTAGTATGCTTCACACATAATATACACCACTGGCGACTACAGGTGTTTGGCAGTCAGAGAGTAGACATCATGTATAATGAAATGGTGAAGCAAAACAGGAAAAACATTAAGAGCAGCAGTTCTTTTGGATGACTTGGAGAAATATGCAGACAAGCCATTAAGAGTCAAGAAAAGAATATACTCATTGCTTGTTACAAGTCAGGTTTTGTTGCAAGACACCAAGCTAGATGTCTCTGCGGTAATGTATTAGGCTGGCATTAGGGAGTCCCTGGGTTCAATTCTGGTTCCGTCCACTCTGACCATGGGTTTTTCGTGGTTTTCCCTGGTTGGCAAGGCAAATGCTGGAGTGGTTTCTCTTCTACCAAGAATTTCTATTTGCTCATTTCCTATCATTTCGCTTTCCCCTTCATGTTTCAGTTAGACTTAGGGGCTGTGCAATATCAGTCAATGTCAGACAGATGGCGCAGATGCTTGCTCATTGAAAGTTCATGGTATGCCAGATGGCAGCCTTCTCTGGGCTGTCTCAGTTGGGTCGACTTCTTGTGATTTTGCCAGAGAGAAGCCTTCATTGAACAGCCGATAAGTGTGACTGGGTCATCAAGCTTGGAATCATTAGGAACCTCTGCACATCTCTGTCAGCCGACCTGCCTGCAGCCTATAGCCTCCTGCGGTTTGTTCATCTCATCTGTTCCTCCTGGTAACCACAAAATATCTGCATTGGGTGGAAGTACGAGGTGCCCCTTCCATTCCCTGGTCATACTGTATGTCATTTGTTGGAAGACAAGATTCAATGAATGGGCATAAATTCTTCTTCATATTACCCTCCTCTTTGGAGGACTTACACCCCCAAGGTCTTACAAGCCAATGTCATGGGTCAGTAGCCTGTCAAGGAGTAAGCAAACTTTGGATCATAGCATAAACAGGATGGGTGATCAGCCCAATGCTTGGTATGGCAGTGAAGAAGAAGGAAATGAAATGTAGTGATGAAAGAAATGATAGGAAAATTCGCAGATCAAAGTATCCGACCCAGCATTTGCCTAGTGACCAAGAAAAACCATGAAAAAGCCTTGATCAGGTGGTTGGCCTCAGGGATTTGAACACACGGACCTCCTGAATGTGGGCCACAGACATTACCCTGAGCTATCTCACTTGGTGAATGTAGAAAAGGTGCTTTGAGGTAAAAGTTAAGATCAATTTTATTTACATATATTTTATATTATCTTGTTGGTCCTCCCTATGAAACACTGTGTTATAATTCTTGCCCACACCAATAGCATTTTTAAGCCAGTGACCTAGAATTCAGCAGATTTACTCTGATAAATTAAGCTGATTAAGCAAGGCAATACATACAGTGTGAGGGCACATACAAAGCAACACACCTACAGCACTGTACCATCATATGTTACTGATGGCATACAGTAAAAAACATCTAATGTGTTGCATTCACATGACTTTCTGTACTCACTCTTCAACAAACTATTACTACAAAAGATTATTTTTCTATTTATTTCTTATTAATCGAGATTAACTTTTATGATACTAGAAATGTATCATATATAAATTGATATATGAAGGATACAGAAGGCAAAAGCAATAGTCAGATTTTTAAGAAACACGTTGCTTTGTGATGGCTTTTAAATTCCATTCTCTTTGCATGTTCATGAGAAAAAATAAACAAGAAATACTGACTTACTACTGTAAGTATTTGATAAATGAAATCAATAACAAAGAATATTTTAGAAACATTGATTAATGGCACAAACGTTCTTATTTGACCTAAACTGTATGCTTTAAGATGATCTACATATTTTGTGTACTAATATTTTATCCATCCCTTATGGGATAGATGACATTTTATTTTTCATGCAAATATCTTAAACGTATGCTATTTTAAACAAAATCGTTAAGAGCCATTGTTGAGAAAATAAAACATAATGAAAAGTTTTTCCATGTTAAGGGTAGTTTGAGGCATTGATATTTACTTGAAAAATCTTTGTGTCGCATTTTCTATTTTCAGTGAAATCTCGATATCAAATTTTTAGGTGGAATTCAATAGTTCCTCTGCTTAATGTAGCTAAGTAGTAGGGAAAGTAAAAATTTAAATCTATACATTACATTCCAGAAACTAAATGTGAAAATTTTAAATTTAAAAGTTAGTTGATAAAACACAAAACAAAATTATTATCTATGTACGAAACCTATTTAGCTAACTAGATGAAGTATTAATACTTTTCAAACTGTATACCGAGTTAAAATAATTAAGTCCAGAAGAATTGAACCTGTAAAGTGAAACCATTTTAATTAATAAAATAAAATGAAGATGAGGTCAAATAAGGTTTCACTCATTGCAGTTTTGTACAGTACACATTCACAGGCTCTTGCCTGCATCTGGATTTTTGAATCAGTCAACAGCAACAGATGATGCAAGCAGGAGCCTGTGAAACATGTTCTGCCTAGTGCAATCTTAAAGAGCATTTATTTAACTCCGCTTTTATTTTACGTCTTTTTATTTAAAACGGTATTGCAGCATGACAGGAATTAAAAGTAGTTCCCTCAAGTTTCCTAGAAATTATATTAAAATTACATTTTAATTGATTTTCTAAAACTGCTGTTTAAATTTTTCAATGCATAAATCTCACTAAACAAACTAGATTTGAAGGAACTAAATTTTAACTAGCAGAATTCTACAAGTTCATGAAACTATTATATGAGTAAGTATGAATTATTATAAGGAGAAAGTATACCTTATGTACAGAAACAAACTAAAGTAAGCAATAAAAGTTTGAAAATTATACATGCACTCACAACAAATTCCCTTCACCCAAAATAGAATAAACAGAAATATTACCAGGTTGGCTCCTTAGCCATGCTCAACCCAAACTATATAAAATTTAAGGAGAACATACTGACTTTAAGGAATTCATGTTAATTATTGAAAGTCACTTAAGTCACTTCTCCATCAAGATAAGAAATCAACCTTCACTTTTTAAAAACCCCAGCAGCAAAGTATGCTTTCTCTTAACCAAAAGCCTCATACTGAAAAGTTTCTGCTCAATTTGATGGATGCTGTTCATAAATGCTTCATCAGCAATGAAAGAACACAGCTAATGTCTCATAACATCCAATCCCTTACAGTCTTCTTCTTCACCTAAAGAAAGGCACCGAAACCAGCCTTACTGAACAATTTGCAGATGGTGACAAATATTACTACTTGCCATATTGTAACAAACATGTATACAGCCTGCAGTATATTTAGCTTCATTTCCTGTTTTCTTTTGATGAAAGAAATGGTTCTCTGTATCAAGAATTTGGTCTTAAACGAATGGATTACTCCCAAATTCAAAGACTGCAGTTGACTGGTGCAGTTTACATGAAGAGTGGGGAGTTTCTTGCTTCTGTTGCCCTCACAACATAACAGTGCTGTAAATCTTTACTTCTCTTGCAACATGACATTTCCCCCTGTGAATTGTATACATTTGATTTGGAAGTGTACTGAAGAACACTCATGATTCATGGCATTGAAAATGTCCTTTTGATGAGGTGACACTTCCCTTCTCCACCCCTCTTTCATGAGTTCCTTTATTTCCAAACTCTGATCACACATATTACTGAATGAAAGTTTGTGCCACTTTTTGAGGCAATGAAGCAAACCATTAAGAACATAGAAGTCATTCAACTTCAATTTTAAAGTTATTTCTGTAATTTTCTCCTACAAAATGTTGCTATAAATTGAAATATTTCTGCTTCTTCTTTCTTTAAACAATTTCATTAAAATGATTTCCAATTCTATGAATGGCAAAGCACTAAACTTATTCATGCTGTACCAGCTTGGTACCCATTTATTGTTTTTAAAAAATCCAGGCAGTCACAGATGATTAATATTTCTTCACAATGCAGAACAAAGAAATTTCAGGATTATTTGCCACATCTTGAAACATTGCTTTTTTCAGGTAATAAATAACTTCTTCCATTTTGCAGTCATTTTCCTCCATGAATTAGAAAATTTAAATGAAGGCTCATTGCTATAAACTACTGCTTGTGTTTACACCAGTCCAGCATATTGACTATGTGCACAAAGTTGTTGGTGGATCATGCCATGTGAGAGCATGCCGGCCCCTTACCTAGCCACCTGGATTGTTAGCACCTTTGGCTGGCCCTTTAGAACAAATGGTTCATGCAACAATGGCGTACAAAACAAATGACCCTTACAATAATGGCCCAAGTAACACATCCAGGTAGCGATTGAGCAGATGAAGACCCGTTACCAACAGTCAAGGTTTCCAGCAGGGTGAGCTGGTGTGGTTGCATCAAAGGGTGTAACTTGTGATAAAAAGACTTAATGATGTAGTCTATTGTGTCCTCCAGAGGCTGCCTGAGGAAAGAGGCTGGTGGTACACTTAGATCATCTAGCGTGCTATCACTGTGCTGGTCGGAATGACCAGCCCTGAGAAGGGAGCAGTATAAATAAAAATAAATTGAGTTCTATTTATGGATGCTCTTTAACTGCTACAGGGAGCAGTATGGCCATGTGCACCAAGTTGCAGAAAGGTGCACTGATATGAGAGCATGCTGGTCCCTTTACTAGCAGTCGAATTGTTAGCACCTTTGGCCGGTCCTTTAAAACAAATGGTCTGTGTAATAATAGTCTTCAGGACAAACGGCCTACACAATAATGGCCCAAGCAACTAACATTTTATGTGTGCACCCTGCCTTTTTGGAAATTTCCTTGGCAGCAAGTATGAAAAGTCACCCAATAGAGAAAACATTGTGCTTTGTTGTAGGGCTAAATAAGGGGGCTGCTTGTGTGGATTTGTTATTGAGTTCAGAGAGAAATGGTTAAGTGCAGTGAAGAAGTTGGGCTACACTGAGTGTCTAAGCAATAAATAAAATTGTTTCATAGCAATTGCAGTTGTCATTTGTTACAGTCCATAGGTACACAGTAAATGCAACCAACACTAAAAATCTGATGTGTTACACTCAAATGCCTTTCTCTACTCTTGTACAAACTATTTTTACAAACACTTATTCTCCATATGCTTCATGTTAATTGAGATGTTAATCTTATTGCTAATTTTCTTGTAGATGCAAGGGGAATTGGTAGGGTTTAAGCGATAGTCAAATATTTTAAGAGGTGGTTGCTATGTGGAGTATTTCATTCTCTTTGCATTACCAGGACAAAAAAAAAAAATGAATAATGAATTTGAGAAAAAGTATGTGTTGGAAAATTTAAGGGAATAACAAGTAATATCTCGAAAATGGTTCACTCAACAAAAAAAATGCATATGACATAAATTGTTTATTTTAATGCAATCTACATTTTTTGTATAGTAAAATGTTGTCTATCTCTTATCGTTTACCAGTTATGCAAAAGTCGTTCACAATGAAGAATACTTTTGGAGACTTTCCCAGAAAATTCAAGATATACATTTTATTTGTCATGAAAGTATCTTAATTATATGATATTTTAATCAAAATCGTTAGAGCCATTTTTGAGAAAATTAAAATTTTCGAAAAATGTTCCATGTAAAGGTAATCTGGGGTGGGGGGATTTTCTTGAAAACCTTGCTCTCTGGAAGATACTGAACCTAAATACCAAGTTTGGTGTTTATCCGACTGTTAGTTTCTGAGTTATGCTGTTCACAGACAGACACACACACGGACATGTTTCCAAAAATGCTTTTTTTTGGATTCAGGGGGCCCCAAAACATATTTTTCCGGTGAAATCTCAGTATCAAATTTTTGGGTGGAATACAATACTTCCCCTACTTACTATATGTAGTAGAGAAAGTAAAAATTGTGCAAAACTGAGTGAAAGCTTAGGATACTGAAAGTATCACATGCATCAGATATTGCAACTATAGGGGAAGTAGGTTATCGCACTGAATAATTTTCATTATTAGAGCACACTTTTACATATTCACAACAACAAATTTTTCTTAAAAGTGGAATTCTTATTAAAGAGGGTTTCATAAATTGTGGATTTAAACAACATTGTTCTTATTACTATCCTGCTTATTCATTAAAAGAAGATAAAGCAGGTTGCTCTGTAAGGCTTTACTCCAGATGATTTTTATGACATCCCAGAAACTATACCCATAATCTTCCGTTACTTTGCCTTTAGAGTTCTGTATTTGCATCAGAGTATTCCTGCCACTTCCCTAGATCCTAGAGATAATCTAACATGCTTCACCTGACTTACCCTAGGTACCTGACCTGATGTTGAACCAAGGCCATCTCAAATATCCTGGGTTGCTTTAGCTCATTTGGTTTAATACATCGAACATAATGCGGATGCTTGCAACTCAGATTGCGTACCAGCGCACTTATGGAAATCTTGAACTGTGTGCCAGTTGTAGCAGGTCTTTTAAGGCTTGACCTCTTAGGATTACCTGTAAAGATAGGGCAAAGACTAAGTGGCAGTTAATTATCAGGGTTAAGAGAATGCACCAGGTGGCTCAGCTGCCCTTGATTTTCTATTATGTAACCAGTTGAGTCATAAATATTAAGATAGTTAATATTCCTCTGCTTACCTCCTAAATGGTAGCACCACATTGCAAGCATACCATCCAGATTGTATAGATAACATTAGCATTTCAAACTTCTTCCACAGAATAATAGTAGTAATCAATCAATTAGGACAATAGTTGGAACCCAAAATTTGTTATTTTCTTTATCATTTTAATTGGATTTGATAATCTGTTATAAAACTTATATCAATAGTACACTATTCCTTCCTTATGCAATTTAGTGTTTGGTTTTATCACATGCACAATTTTGTCTGGTGTTGGGTCCAGTTATATCTATATTTTTGGTTTACTTCTAGCAATATTCTTATAATCCTCTTTTGCATTAGAAACAGTTTTTTAGAATTGGAGAACTTCCTTGTAAGACTATTGCATAACTGAGGATTAAATGCGAAAATGTGAAATATGTGGTTTTCATTGTTTCTATACTAAATGTTTTGTCAATTTTCTGAAATTTCAATACACTCTGCTCAGTCTTTTCATTGAAGTGTCAATATGTGTGTCCCATTTTAAGTCACTCTGAATCCAGACACCAAGAAATTTGGCGGTGTTTACTTTATCAATGATTATATCCTCTATTAAATTATTAGAATGCACAAAGTTTTTATTCAGAATGGTGTGAAAATGCCTTGTTACTGTTTCTGTTGTATTTATGTTTAACTTGTGATTTTCAAAATACCTATACGTTGTTCTTATTTGGTCCGTTGGGTTTATGGTTTAGTGCACATTACTGTAATTGTTATATCATCAGCAATTGAGTAATAGCCTGCTATTGGACGTATTACATCTCTAAATCATTTATGAATAAAAGAAAGAAAATAACGTCCTTCAGGTATATAGATGTGCAGTTAAGGTCACTAACATCAAAGAGAACAGAAGAGGTATACAAACAATTATTGGACATATTTTTTATTTTGGGATTCCTGCCATATTTTCATCAGGCAATGGCAGGGAATTTGCCAACCAAGTGGTTTAGGAACTGAAATCCATGTGGTGCAATTTGGAAATTATAATTGGAAAGCCGTGGCACAGCCAAAGTCAAGGTAGTGTAGAAAGGACTAATCAAGATATTAAAAAAATTCTGATGTGATACATTCACATGACTTTCTCTAACCTTAAAATTCCATACTGTCTCCATGCAATTGCAAGAACAACTGAATGTTGACACAACTATAAGAGAATAACCAAGAAATGAACAATTCAAACCTTTAATAATGGATATCTCAGAAATGGCTTATGCCACAAAAAGACTTATTGAAATTTATTTTAAATAAATTGTGAGTTTTAAAGAGGTCTACATTTTTTGTGTAATACATTTTGGTGTATCGCTTCACGTTTATCAGTTATGTTTGAAAGTACTAAGCCAAAATACCAAGTTTGGTATTTATCCAACTTTTCGTTTTTGAGTTATGCTGCACACACACGCACATGCACACAGGGACATTTTTCTAAAAATGCTTTTTTTATTCCAGGGACCTCAAAACACATCTTTCTGGTGAAATATCAATTAAAATTTTAGGGTGGAATGCAATACCTTCTCTACCTACTATGTACTTGGTAGAGAAAGTAAAAATATTATCTACATGGATGCAAACTGAAAACTATAAACATTGGTCAGAGGGATTAAGATTTGTCCAGATGATGAAGAACAGGGTATATCATGAAGGAATTTAATATCGCCCTATGAAGCTATGCTTGTTTGTGAGATAAAAGTGGGACTTTCATCTTTTACTCTTCCTAATGATTCACAAAAAACTTGGAAATGGAAGAGACACTTGAGGATGTTTTGATGGTCAAACATAAGTATGGATGACCCTACTGAATCCATGTCATAACATATTTCTGAAGCTGGATTATCTCCTCAGGGTCCTGAAAGGAAATTGGTGAGTGATCCAACCTACAAGAAAATGAAATCATTCAAGCTACTTGCTCATCATTGAAAGGAACTTCCCTAGAATGGAATGCAATAACAAAGGAAATACTTATAGCTGCCATGTGCACACTGTGCACAGGAAAATAATTATGCATAAAAATACTTCAGCCAAAGAAAATTTAAATATCCAAGCAAAGAAGATGAAGTTGAACTCAAACAGGTTTTATTCTTAAATACAAAAAACAAGCACTATAAGCAATGAAGTTTTCCAACTGGGAGAAGAAAGAACATGCATCAGTCAATTAACTGCTGATGATGATGAATGTCCTCGAAAATGTTCCAGTTTTAAAAACTTAATAAGAGAAGATATGTGAAGTAAGTATAGTATAGTGGACTCATTCTAAATTCAACAAGTTTAAGTGTTATCTATGTTACAAAGTTTGTTGATATTGTGTGAGTGTTAGTTTCAGATATGAGCTAAGGATGTGTTTGTGCTCGAAATGTTATATTTATTGCACTATCTATAGAGGGTGATACATTTGTCACACTTGGGAATCAGTATGGAACTCTGCCTCAGTTGTATATGAGAAACTAGTTTATAGTTTTCCTGAAAAGCTTCTTTGGCTAGATGATGTGGCAGAAGAAAAGTCACTGCATGAGAAAGCCAGTTTGCAGTTTAGTCTGAAGGTAAAGCTGTAAAGCTAAATTTGAAACAAATAATGTAGATGAAATAGCAGCTGCCACTGAAGTTTAACTGTAAAAAATAAATAAACAAGAATGTGAAAGAAATTTAAAACACTTAACATTTTAATTAATAATAATTGTGCTTATGTAATTTATATGACATTTTTTCTTTAAAATGAACCTTCATTATATATGCAGGTGTTAACATTTAGATGTAGTGTTGGACAACAATAGAAATATGAGTGCTAAAATAAATATACAATAATCAGAAGCTAAGTTTACAGATGCTTGACATTTATTATACTGTGTTTCACATGTTTTTTCTTTATGTTTATTCATTCTTCATTTAAAATATTAAATTCCTATAACGTAATTCAGATATAATTTCCGAGATTTAAAATAACAATTTTAACATTTTGAACAACATTATCCAGCAGCAATTGGCTAATGGCAAGATTATCTAGCAAACATTAGTAATCTAACATTATTTAGTGCTAGTTGGGTAATGGCAAGATTATCCCATCAAAGTTAGCATTGAGTTCAAAAGAAAATTCAGTTCAGATGTTAACTACACTGTTTGGATAACTTTACCATAATCCAGATGAACTCAACATTAGCCAATTTCAGTCCTTACCCTAATATATATTGAATTACCTGTGAATGTTCTGTGAATTTCTCTTCATACTGATTGAATTTTGTGTAATTTTATACAACTGGGAAACTATAAACAATGGATAAAAATTGAGCCAGTATTCATTGCATTCTGAATGATTTTTGTGTAACTGGTAAACCATAAGAGATTGACAACATGATATTAGACAAAAAATGTAGATCTCAATAAAGGACACAATTTATGTCAATAACATTTTTTTTTTGTGGCACTAACCATTTTTGAGATATTCTTTGATATTGGTTTGAATTTTCAACTACTTATACCTTTTAACTTCTCTACTGCTTACCAAGAGTAAGTAGAAGAAGTATGTATTTCGTCCAAAAATTCCATAGAGAGATTTCAGCAGAAATTTAGGTTTTGAGATATCCTAAATAAATAAAAAAATCTGATGTTATAGATTCACATTACTTTCTCTACCCTCTAACCTTGTTAGTGGGTATACAAACTATTCTTACTAAAGCTTATTTTTCTATCTACTACATTTAATCCAAACAAAGCTTTGCAAAAATAGCTACATTACACATTTCATTATAAATAAAAGAGAACAGTGAGTGTCAAATATTTAAGAACTGGACGCTATATGCTGGCCTTAAAATTCCATACTGTTTCCATGTAATCATGAAAAACAACTGAAAATCAATGGCACTTTAAAAGAATGACAAGTATTGAACAATTCAAATCTTTAATAATGGATATCTCAGAAATGCTTATGCCACAAAGAAACTTATTTCAAGTAAATTGTGTTTTTTAAAGAGATCTACAATTTTCTGGCGGATTTTCATCTATCGCATCTATAACGTTTACAAGTTATATAAGATTATACAAAATAACTTCTGAATGAAGAGGTCTTCCTAGGCTATTCCCAGAAAATTCAAGATATACATTTTATTTTTCATGTAAATATCTTTCATATATGATATTTTAATCAAAATAGTTAAGAGGCATTTTTCAAAAATAAAAATGTTTGAAAAATGTTCCATGTAGAGGTTAGTTGGGGTAGGGAGATCTTCTTGAAAATCTTTGTGTTGCACCCTTGCAAGATGTTAAACTCAAATACAAAGTTTGGTATTTATTCAACTTTTCATTTTTGAGTTATGCTGTTCACAGACACATAACACATACATAGACATGTTTCTAAAAATGCTTTATTTGGATTCAGGATGCCTCAAAACATGTATTTTCAGAGAAATCTCAGTATCAAATTTTTGGGTGGAATAAAATATTTCCCCTACTTCTATACGTAGTTCAGAAAGTAAAAAAAGGAAAAACAAATTTAGAAAAAGGTCTGTGTGTATGTTTGTGCCTATCTATGAAAAGCATAACTCAAAAATGTTTGGTTAAATACCCAGTTTGGTACTTATTTAACTCTGCATCTTCCAAGAATGCGACAAATATTTTAAGAAAATCTACCCACCACTATCCTAACCTGCATTTGGTATTTTTTGTTATTTTTTTTAAAAAAAATGATGTAACATTATTTTAATTAAAATAACACATGTTTAAGATATTTACATCACAAACAAAAAGTATATCTTGAATTTTCTGTAAATGCCTGTGAAGTCCTCTTCATTCTAAATGACTTTTGTATAATTTGAAAGCCATAAGGCATAGACGAAATCTTTCTACATAAAAAATGTAGATCTCATTACAACATACAGTTTATGTCAAATAAAAATGTTTGTGGCATTAACCATTTCTGAGGTATTCTTTGATATTGGTTTGAATTTTTACAAATGCTTTTTTCAAGTAAAATAAACCATGAAGTTTTATCTCATGGTCATGCAAAGAGCATGGAATTTCAAAGCCATCAGTTTGGAACCTGCTTCTTAAAAATCTGACTATCGCTTTAACCTACTGTATCCTTTCTATACCTACAACATAATGTGCAATGAAAGTTTATCTTGATTGACAAGAAGTGTATAGAAGAATAGTGTTTTTATGAATAGCTTGTATTTTGTATTTGTATTTATTTATTGTGCTAAGAGACTTGCAATTTGATTGTCTACTGTGCTTTGACCCTGACCACTCATTCTGTAGACAATCACTACAGTTTATCTACATTTTACAATTTCCCGTCAATAAAAGATCTTGCTTCAGTTTTTCATGTCCCATTTCCACTTGTTTTTCACTTGTCACTTATTGATTACTTTACCATCATACATTCACCATAGTTTTCCATTCAAAGCAAGATACACTACCTCTTACTTTTCTCTATTCACGAATAGCTAGTAGAAGAGTGAGTAAAGAAAGTAATGTGAATGCAACACATCAGATTTTTACTTCCTCTGCTACTCTTAATTTTATTTCACCAGAAATACATGTTTTGGGACACTCTAAATAAATAAATAAATAAATAAATAAATAAATAAATAAATAAATAAATAAATAAATAAATAAATAAATAAATAAATAAATAAATAAATAAATTAATTAATAATTTAAAAAGAATCATTTTTAGAAAAAGGTCCATGTGTTTGTGTCTGTGTATTTGTGAACAGCACAACTCAAAAATCAGAAGTTGGATAAATACCAAACTTGGTACTTAAGTTCAGTATCCTCCAGGGATGCAATCCGAAGATTTTAAAGAAAATCTCCCAAAGACAAATTATCCTTTGTATGGGAATTATTTAAAATGTTTTATATTCTCCAAAATAGTTCTAATGATTTTGGTTAAAATCCATATATTTAAGTTATTTACCTACATGACAAATGAAATATAAATCTTAAATATTTTTAGAATAGCCTGTGAAGTCATTCACTCAGAAGGAATTTTGTGTAATTTTGCATAACAGGTAAACCAAATAGAGATAGGTGTAACCATAATAATTAATTTTAATAAATAATTTTAATAAGAAATTTTGTTATAACTGAAATGGTTTACAAGGACAGTATGAGCTCAGGGCAATATTTAATAGTTAAATAAATGGATTTGGTCAATGAACAGAGATAAGTAAAGTAAGAAATTAAGAACTAAAGGAAGTAAACTAAGAAAAATATTGTAATTTATGAATATGACCAGACAAGAGCCAGGGTTGGAGGCCGGTCTTATTCTCTTATGTTTTGTATATGGCTTAGCACAATAAGTATTTCAAAACAAATATTTAAAATTTTAATAAATAATTTTTAGTAGCATTAGCCATTTGCGAGATAACTGTTATTGTTAATTTGAGTTTCTCAATACCTTGTCATTTTTTTAAAGTGCTGTTACCATGCAGTTATTTCTCTTGACATCATGGAAATGGTGTGCAATTTCAAGGCCAGCATAAAGCATCCTGCATTTAAATATCTATCGATTTGAATTACTTTATCCCCCACTTGCAAAATGTGTAATTAAGCTATTATTTCTGCTAAAGTTTATCTGGATTAACCCAAAATATATGGAGATATAAGCTTTCATAACAATAATTTGTAGAAGGTATATAAAAATAAATGATAGTGGGTAGAGAAAGCCATATGAATATAAAACATCACGTTTCTAGAAAAAGGTGTATGTTTGTGCATGTGTGTGGGGGGGAGCGAGGGAGAGAGGGAGAGGGAGGGAGAGGGAGGGGGAGCGAGGGAGAGAGGGAGAGAGAGGGAGGGGGAGGGAGAGAGAGAGGGGGGAGGGAGAGGGAGAGAGAGGGGGGGAGGGAGAGGGAGAGCGTAGCATAAGTCAAAAGTGAAAAGTCAGTTAAATACCAAATTTGGTATGTAAGTTCAGCATTTTGCAAATATGCAACTTTTGATTTTCTCGAAAATGGCTCTAACGATTTTGATTAAAATGCGCTATGTTTAAGGTATTTGCATTTAAAATAAAATGCACATCTTCAATTATATAAACATATGTATGTATATATATTTGCAGTTTTACAATGCACAAGACTACAATTTTTAACATCTTCTTATCACTTTTCTCCATTCTTGCCTGTTAGACCATAAATCTTCCTCAATTTCCAATCTATCATTGCCCCTCTAATTCCTTGAATCCACATGCTATGCAGTGTTCCTTATCTCCTCCTTCCAGGTGGCATCCACTCCATTATTCTTTTGGGTAATCTTTCATCTTCCATTCTTTTAGCATGCCCATATCATTCTAATTGTTTCTATTGAATAAAATATAAAATTGAATTTTGAACGTTCATATTTTCTTTTATAATCTCGTTTTTAATTTTTCTCTTTTAGATCCATTTCTGTTGCCAATAATTTTCTTTTTAACTAATAGTTCAGACTCTACACATCAGAGCCATAGATTATAATACTTCTCATTATTATTTTAAAAATTGTAGTTTTAGTTTCTTTTGAAACCTATTTATCTCATAATATACTATAGATATAGCATACTTTCCTGAGTTTATCTTTGATCTAGCAGTTTCTTTTCTATCAAAGTGCTTCTAGATTTGATATGTTTGTCAGTGAGATAAGAATAGAGGTTTTCTATTGTGAGCAGCCAAGGACTTCATATCTGTTGTGTATTGTAGAACTATTTTCGGTATACCAGTGGCCCCGACTGTGTTTTTATAAAAGCTCTTTAGCTGCAAGTAAGTAACCGAAAATCATTGGGGATTGTTATCAATGATTTTTTTGAGTGGAGCTAGAGTTTGTCTCCTGGTGCTGGCTGTATTACTCTTTTTCTTCTTTTTAATATTGTGTTTGGGTTGCAAAGGGGGGAAATTTGCATCATCTTCTGAAGAAGCACAAGAGGATTTATTTGTGTCTGTAACTGAATTGGTGTGATTAGGATTGTTAGATGAAGTACTTGATGTAGAGACAAGGCATTTTATTCCAGCTGTCTGTTGTGATTTATTTATTTCACTTAAGGTGGGAAGGGGGAAGGTACTTGCTTATCCTTGTTGTGTATCATCCTGTGATTCTAAGCATTCCATGTCTAAATTACTCTCATTTGTGTTTATTTGAGGATTCAATTCTGTAGGGATGTCAGTACTCTTAGCTTCTTCTGGTACAGAATCTACATTAATTTTAGCATCCTCAGTATGATTATTAGTTTTATTATGAGTGTGAAGTTTATTGGAAACCAGTAGGATTGAAGGATTGCAAACGTTAATACAGTCCCGAGCTAAATGACTCTCTTCTTTATAAAGGAAGCAAAGTGGTGTATCTGTGGAGGGAATGTTCAGTAGCTTGTGCCTTCAAAGTTGACATGAATGCTCAGAGGAATTTAGTAAGATCATCAGGGTGAACATAAGTTTGGCGTCTGAAGCTCAAAATGTGGGAAAACCCAGGTTCAGCTATTCCTGCCAAGTAAGTGATGTGGGAAACAGGCTTTATTCCACATTGTATTAGGTGATCCTCTATCACATGATTAGGTATGACAAGGCATACATTGGAGAGCACAACTCGCTTACTTGGCATAATTAGTGATCATAGAGGAAGAGAAACATTATTTACTATGGTTTTACTATGTTTAGGTGTAAGCTCTTCTTGATTTTAGCATTGGTTAGAAACATGCATATCCTGTTGTTCGAAATGCAGGAAGCAAATCTAATATTAGAAGTATCAATGAGTTTACTCACTACGAGTATGTAATCTCTAGTGGATAATCCATTGTGTGATTCAAATATGATGGCTTGTTCTTTTCTTGGTGGTGTTTGAGTAGCTCTTGCGTAGCTGGTGGACTGGACTGACAGATGCTACTTTCTGTAGGGTTAGTATAGGCGATATGTTGAACTGTAGAAGTATAATTAATCCAAGTCAATTTGACTCGGATTAAACACTTAATGAACTAAAACAATAGTTCTTCTACACTCGCACACTGTTTGGTGCACAATTACTATTTACTTATGCATATAATTATATATATATATATATATATATATATATATATATATATATATATATATAAAATATTGTGGATCGGAGCTACACATCAAATGAATAACAGACGTGGTCTACCTCTTTTGTTTTTCTTCTTTCTTGTTTTCCATCTTGTGTAATCTTCACTCCCAGGTATTTATATTCCCCTGTGTGTTTAATTATCCCCATTTCATCTTCCAGTACCAAATCTTGATGAACATCTCCAATGGTCATATATTTGGATTTATCCATATTTACATTTAGGCCCCATTTGTTGTATTCTTGAATCAATTTCCTTGTAAGATATTCTATGTCTTCATATTCTTGGGCCAGAATTAACTGATCATCCACAAATTGCAGGGAGTTTTGTTGAGTCATCATGTGTTGGAATTCCCATATTTTTACACTTATTTTTCCAACCTTCTATAGCTTTTACTGTGTAAATTTTATATAATGTAGGAGACACACAGCATCCCTGTCACAATCCTTTATTAACATGGAATCCGCTTGACAAGTTTTTTCCCATATTTACTTTTACATGTGTATTTTTGTATAAATCTTGAATTGCTCTAATAAACAAATATTTTATTATTGCCAACAGAGCTTTACAAGTTATCTGACAAGGTCAGCACTTAAAATCTTGCTCCCATGGACTATTTTCTCTGGAGCTACATGAGAGATTGTATTTACCAAGAATTACCTCCTGAAAGAAACCACATTCACACAAAAGGTGCGACTACAACACCTGTAATATTATGTAGGTTGCAGGAAGGGTTAAATGAGGTTAGCATTGTGTGTAAAAAAGATCTTATTTTGAACATCTTCTTTGAGTTTCCAGTAAATCAAAATAGAAGTCCCTGCAGCAACTTGGGAGAAGGCCATTCAACCTACTGTTCAGTATCTATCCAAGCTACCCAGTACATTGTTCTGTCCTGTTTGTCTGCTGACCCACTGGAGAGAAGGCCATCCAACCTACTGTTCAGTATCTATCCAAGTCACCCAGTCTGTCCTGTTTGTCTGCTGACCCACTCTGAAAAAGTGTTAGTAAAATTTAATGTCTTAGAATTATTACTAATCAAGTACTGGGACAAATTAATGACAAGAGTAAGGGTGTTAAGAGGAAACATGTAATTAAAGAAGAATGGAAGAAAGAAAAGGCTAAGAACACCAAGCAGAATAGTAAAGATTACATTGGTATTGCTGGGAAGCAGTTGCGTGAAAAGATACTCTCTCCTATTAGTAACTGCTGTAAGGCTGAGTGTTTAAAGTTATAAGTAAAGTTACAGAGGGGTATTTCTATTGATTCTGGAGCTGTAAAATGTCTGAATGGGATACTTATTTATCAGTATGCATGTCAAAAATGAGCATCCCCACAAGGTCTTGTAGAGAAGCCAATCCAGAAATAAATAGGGAAAATAACTGGAAATATTCCATTAAAGATGAAAGAGCTAATGTTAATATTTGTCATTCATATTTAATGAAATTGATTTAAGTTACTACCAAAAGTTGAGTCATACAACAAAAGATTTTAAATTCTCAAAATATTGAAGAAAAAGGGTGCATACTCCAAAACATACCTAAGAAATTAGACACAGATTTGGCTATGCTTAAAATGCATGTTCCTAAATTAAATGTAACTCATTAGTTTTATAGCACACTTCTGTTGTTACATGTTTTCTAATGTTCATGTCCATAATGACTTCTTGTTTTACATTTTCATAAAGAGCAAGTTTAAAAAAGTGCATATTCTACAATGTCATTTGTCCATGATTGTTTGGTCAAAAAGCTCCATACATATAAAGAAGATAAAAAGATTATATTTCGTCTAATGCAACTGTGGGACAAAATAAAAACAGTACAATGCTACACTTCTGAAACTGGTTTTCCAAATCAAGAAAGCTGGATATCATTCACCCTTTTTGCAGTTTGTAGCCACCCTTTTGGGCAGTATGATCAATTTCAGAATAATGAGATCAGGATTGTTAAGAAAATCTGTGATTAAAACTCCAAAACTTTATCTCTCAAAAGAAATTACCATCATTCAATCTTTTGTATGACTGAGAGATAACAAAAGACTGGGAATCTGCTCTTAAGACCTTAATTTTAAATACCCCAACAGAAAAATGTAATAATTTCAGAATTCAGAGGTATGTGTGACTGATGTACAAGAGTACTGAGCTTTGTTTGTAACAGTAACATACAAGGGGACTCCATCAACCATTCCACTATTAGTAAAAACTCCACCAGAACACCTTATACTCTCTGCAGTTCCACATGTATAAATAAATCCTAACAAAGCAAGGGATGTAACCAATATTTCCTTATTTAGAGAAAGAAAGTCAGCATATAATTTCTAATCCATTTCAAAACAGCAGTAGTGCTATTGGGCTACAAGCTTCAGCACAGTGTAAAAAAATTTTCTAAAATAACATGAAACATGATGATGTATCCAAACCAGAGATTATTATTAGTGTCAAAACCTTTAAAGAATATTCTTAATTGTTAAGATCTTAATTTTCAAAGTATGTATAATACATATTTACAAGCATATCAATTTTAGAATTTCTTGTGAATAATTTGAAGTTTCAGGATATAGATATATTTCATTGCTCTGAAAATGTGCTTTCTATACTGGGTCATCCATATATCATGGCACCGTAGCTGAGGTGTAGTCCAACTTGGCTGATAAGCTCTTGTTTCCTGCCAGCCAGGAAATACAAGAGCCCAATGTTTAGCCAGCTAGAGTGACTACCTAATGAAGTCTAATGTAGTTTAAAAGTTATGTAATCACCCATATCACTGAAGCAGATGCTGGAATGGCCTGCCTTAGTTTTAAACACATTTTTGGCATCTTCTTATGAAATTACCATTTACTTTTCTTAGTTCTCTTTGAGAAACAGAATTGATCTTATAGCAACTAAAGCACGCAGATTCGTTTTATAGGTACTCTTTATTCTTTAATGGTCCCAGGTGGTTAAATCTCCTGACAGCACAAGTGATTCTATACCGACATAAGAATTATAAATAAATACCCAATGTGGAATAGAATAATTAGGTCTATTGTTTGTCATCTGAGACGGTAATTTGTATCATAAATTACTTTAATGTAAATAATTATTTTTATATGAATATGTATTTTTATGTAACATTGATTTCAGAGGTTTAATAATTGTAATTATTAATGGTAAATAATAATTTTCGGCTCTACTGAAACTGTTAACAATAACAATACTGCAATGAAGGGTTTGAGTTGTTTATCGTTACCGGGAACCAGGAAGTTACGTAATGTTTCGCGCCTTTTCAGTAAAAAAATGCTTCCAGAATGTTCTATAAAAGTAATATGTATTAGTGGTTTTCATTGGATAGTAAAATAGACGCTAATGTTGGCGCGTTTTATTAGCCAATGGTAATTCATTTATAATCTTTAGGTGTATATTGGGGCAAGCCTATAAATAGCCATGCTCGAAGTCAAGCGTCCCCCAGTTCGGCAAGATTCACGACACATTACACATCGTCCCCAGTTCGGCAAGATTCACGAAGCATTACACATCGTCTCCCGCTCAGTTCATCAAAGATTCGTGTACAATACGTGACTACATGTCGCCTATCGGTCCTTCAGTTCGTTAAATTACACGCAGTGAAAATCATTAAAGATCTAAAATATTACAAAGTCACTTATATACAAAAATTGAAGTACGTGAGTTAAAAGTGAGAAGTTATGATAAACAGTTTCAGTATGGCGATTATCTAGACAAATCTGTGAAAGTGTTAGTGCACGTGTTCGACAATAAAACATTATAAAACACATTTCATCACTAGTAATTTTTTTGATAAAAGATTCCTTTTCCGCTTCACACCCTGCAAGAATTAAATGCCTACCTAAATAGCTGGCCGGAAGACAATATACATAACCTTAAAACTAATTCATATAGATTGCTACGTCAGAGGGAACTACGAGCCAGACCAACGAATGACGTCACACGAGATGGCTGCACTAGTGAGGTAAACAACATTACGTGAGAAACACATCCTCAACGTGGTGCCCTAAAACATATATACAATTTGATAATACTTCAAATTGGCGCATCAACGTGGAGCGACAACTAGGAAAGGAAGGCTAGACGACTAGGAAAGGAACAAGAATAACCAGAAACAGGCGAAAGCAGCAGTGAAACGACCTACAAGACGCAGATTCCGAGACAGAAGGGTAATTCAGCTACAAGAAAACATCGAAACGACGTAGATTCATCACGATACAACGCAGAAGCGACATACAAACCTAGGAGAATGGGGCAGAACGCTGGACATCAAAACTACAGCATCAGACAGCATCAAAAAGGTAATTAAATGAGATTGAGGAGCGGTAGGATAATAAAAACAATGGCTACCAATAATACGGAGGAAATAATTATGGAGGGAGATAGTGTAATAGTTAGCTGTGATCCAATACAAAGTACAGGGAATAGCCCAGATTTTTTGGGATTTGAAGATGAAAATGTTAGTGTAGAAAGTGAGAATAGGATAGCAGGAAATGTTAATCTTGATACTAGTATGATAATGATGGAAATGATGAGAAATATGCATAGGGAATTGAGGGAAGATATGGAAAAGAATAAGAGGGAATTGAGGGAAGAATTAAGAGAAGATAGAAGTAAGAGTAATGAGAAATTAGAACAAAAACTAACTCAGAAAATGGAAATGAATAATAAAGAATTGAGGGAAGATATTAGTAAGAGTATTACAGATCAATTAAGGGAAGAAATTTGTAAGAATAATGAGAAATTAGAAAAGAAAATAGATCAAAACAGGGAAGATATGCAAAAGAGTCATAGGGAGTTAAGAGAAGATATTCGTAGGAGCTCTGAACAAAACAGAAAAGATATTGGTAGGAGGAATGAGAAAGTAGAGCAAACAGTAGATCAAAGCAGTGAAGAAATTGAAAAGAAAGTTACGAAGCTAGATAGTAGTATGCCAAAAATGAGAGATGAAAATGAGGAAGTAATAGTAAGTGAGATAGGAGAAGTTTCAAAGAAAATGCTAGACATGAGCAAGGAAATAGGTAACAAAGAAAGTGAAGTTAATACTAAAAGTGAGGTTAATGTAGAATGCACAGAGTTAGGAAGTCAAATGAGTAGTATTACAAGTGAGCTAAGAGAGATAAAAGAGGTTATGAATGTAGATGTAAATCAGGCGCAAGTTAATTTCATAGGGGAAATATCAGAAATACAGAATGAGTCAGTAATGCAAAGAAGTAAATTGTACCAAGATGTTCAAAATGAAAACTCCAGTCCAGTACAGTGTAGTACAAATTTGTCAGAGTATTTTCAAAGTAAAGAGATGGTAGAAGAATTGAAAATGAAAGTTGTTAAAAGATGTGTCATTCAAGAAACTGTAGATTGTTTTCAAATGTTATCATGTGATGAAATTTCAAATGAATACAAGAGGTTATTCATGAACAATTTGAAGGTTAGGTTACGGCTACGAGTAATGTTTAGCCACACACAATTTGATCCAGGAGGGTAAATAGCAATGAGATGTAAAGTAAATGCTGGATAGTTAAAGACGATTTGCAGAGAAATGTATTGGAACGTAAGAGGGTTAACTATTTATATATATGTCATTTGAAAAGAGAAATAAGTTATAAAAAAAAAAAAAAAAAAAAAGAGAGAGAAATGTTTTAAAAAAAAAAAATAAATAAATAAATAAATACATTTTAGTAACTGTAACAACATTTGAAAATTAAGAATGCAAAGATTGAAACTTAAGATGGTATTAAATTAAAAGTACGTAAATACAATTCCAAGATTTAAAAATTAAAAATGCAAAGATTGAAATTTAATATGATATTAAATTAAAAGTACGTAAATACAATTCCAAGATTTAAAAATTAAGAATGCAAAGATTGAAACTTAAGATGATATTAAATTAAAAGTACGTAAATACAATTCAAAGAGTATTGTTAAAATAAAATTCAGAATAACAAAAATTGGTAAAAATAAAAAAAATAATTGAAACAAATACTTATGTAGCAAACAGAAAAGGTGAAACATTGTCAAGATTTAAGAGATGTAAATATATTTGCAAAGTACAAAATAACAAAAAAATTGGTAAATATAATTAAAAATAATTGAAACAAATACTTATGTAGCAAACAGAAAATGTGACACAGTGCCTAGATTTAAGAGATGTAAATGTATGTAGAGGGTAAATATTTTGGTAAATATGTATAGTAATTACAAAAAAAATTCTTGAATTGATAAATTTTTGGTAACAATATAAGAAAGTAAACCATTTTTTGTAACACTAGTTAAATAGTTTAGGGTATAGTATTTGCTATAAAAAAAATTTTGTGATATCAGATTAATATCTAAATTAATTAAATCAGAGCCAGTAAGTAGTGGCGAGATAGAACATATGTCGTGTGTTAAATACGTGTGAAGTGTAAAGTGAAAGTGATAGCGTGTGTTCCAAGATTTAGGAGACTAAAAACACAAATTATAAAATCCCAAACAAGTTATAAATATTTATAATTATGTTTCTAGTGGGGCATATGAGACGGTAATTTGTATCATAAATTACTTTAATGTAAATAATTATTTTTATATGAATATGTATTTTTATGTAACATTGATTTCAGAGGTTTAATAATTGTAATTATTAATGGTAAATAATAATTTTCGGCTCTACTGAAACTGTTAACAATAACAATACTGCAATGAAGGGTTTGAGTTGTTTATCGTTACCGGGAACCAGGAAGTTACGTAATGTTTCGCGCCTTTTCAGTAAAAAAATGCTTCCAGAATGTTCTATAAAAGTAATATGTATTAGTGGTTTTCATTGGATAGTAAAATAGACGCTAATGTTGGCGCGTTTTATTAGCCAATGGTAATTCATTTATAATCTTTAGGTGTATATTGGGGCAAGCCTATAAATAGCCATGCTCGAAGTCAAGCGTCCCCCAGTTCGGCAAGATTCACGACACATTACACATCGTCCCCAGTTCGGCAAGATTCACGAAGCATTACACATCGTCTCCCGCTCAGTTCATCAAAGATTCGTGTACAATACGTGACTACATGTCGCCTATCGGTCCTTCAGTTCGTTAAATTACACGCAGTGAAAATCATTAAAGATCTAAAATATTACAAAGTCACTTATATACAAAAATTGAAGTACGTGAGTTAAAAGTGAGAAGTTATGATAAACAGTTTCAGTATGGCGATTATCTAGACAAATCTGTGAAAGTGTTAGTGCACGTGTTCGACAATAAAACATTATAAAACACATTTCATCACTAGTAATTTTTTTGATAAAAGATTCCTTTTCCGCTTCACACCCTGCAAGAATTAAATGCCTACCTAAATAGCTGGCCGGAAGACAATATACATAACCTTAAAACTAATTCATATAGATTGCTACGTCAGAGGGAACTACGAGCCAGACCAACGAATGACGTCACACGAGATGGCTGCACTAGTGAGGTAAACAACATTACGTGAGAAACATTATCCACCACGTGGGGACACAAATACACAAATACACACTAATAATACTTCACATCTCACTTTACTTCAGATGTTACTCTCACTGAAAACAGAACAAATTAGGTTGCAGGACTTTGAATAAACCAGTTATCCCCATACATCACTAACCTTCTGCCTGCACAAGTGACTGCTATTATCAGCTGAAATGCTTATGCAGCTCTGTGTTCCAAGCTATTTGGATGACACAGTATTACATTGCTTATACAACTCTGAAACTGATTTACTTACAACAGGATTTTTTGGAGTATGGGCCCTTCTTCCAGCTACCTCCTCAATTATTAGTTTAATGCTTCCAGCACATATTTGCTTAAAATGATACATTTTAACAATCTGATGTGTTACATTCACATTTCTTACTCTACCAACTATAATTTACCTTTATATATCGTCTACAAACTATTCTTGCAAAATATTTTTCTATCTACTTCAAGTTAATTGAGATAAACATTTGCACAAATGGTTTATTATGCATTTCATTATAGGTACAAAGGGAATCACAATAACCAAATGCTTAAAAACTGGTTACTGTAGGCTGGCCTTGAAATTCCATACATTTTGAGAATGTATAATAGTGACAACCCCTTAAAAAATGACAGTATTTAAAAATTAAAACCAACAATAACAAATAACTTGGAAATGACTAATGGCACAAAAGAGGTTATTTGAAATAAATTGTGAGTTTTAAAGAGTTCTAGCAACTTTTGGATTGCTATTTTTGTCTACTCTTTGGATTCAGGGGAGTTCAATACATATATTTCTGGTGAAATCTTGATATCAAAATTTTGGGTGGAATATGGTACTTCCTTTACTTAGTATATATGTGTTAAAGAAAATAAAAATCTTTAAATGGCACATTCAGTATCATAGTAATATCCATATACTAAAAACAATATATGAGATAATAAACACAGTCATTACAATAAATATGAAGCTGAGCATAAATGAAGGTAAAAATATATTAATATTATTCATGTGTTTTTCTAAATAACTGTTTATTTTTACCTTCTCTACCACTTACTTAAGTTAGAAGAAATATTACATTTGTCTAAAAATTCAGTATCTTACACTTCTAGGCAATAGATATTTTGGGGTTCCCAGAATACAAAGCAACACTTTTAGAAAAAGGTCTATGTGTGCGCAGATATGAGGGGAAAGAGAAGTAGAATAGCATAGATGAAAAGTGAAAAGAAGATAATAGCAAATTTAATACTTAAGTCAAGCACCTTTTAAGGTGGCAAGACCAGGATTTTCAGGAAATTCCAACACAAACCCTTTACAGGGAAAAGGCTTAATTGTTTTTTATTCTCTCTAAGTATCTTAAACTTTCTGTTTACAGCCTATAAAATCCTGCTTATTCTTAGCAAGCAAATTTTGTATAATTGTAAAACTATATGCAACAAACAAATGCTTACTGACAGAAAAGTATAACTATGATAAAATACACTATTTATATAAAACAAAACAATGTTGTGGCACAAGTCATTTCTGAAGTATTTGTTGTTGTTCACTTAATTTTTCCAATTTGAAATGTTAAGTGGCCACTCTTTAGTTTTTCAGGAGCTCCTGCAAAAGGTACACAATATCAAGGCTACCATAACATCCAACCCCATATTTATGTATGCACCCAGGCCTACACCCAGGGAGCAAATTCTTAGGGGTGGTGACATTGAGAAAATAATGAAACAGAAATAAATATACATATACATATATACAGATTGGGCGAGAAGTCCTTGTACCCCATACCCCTGTAAGTATGCAGGTTGGTAGTATCAAATGTTATTATGCTATGTAGCTATATTACTTCTCATCAATCATTGGAATTCATGGTTACATGTTTTTTGAGTCAAGTTTTATTTGTAACCATGGCAGATGTGAGCAGTCCTAGTTACACTATTGCGGAGCGCTTAGTGACAGGTGCATGGGTGCATGAATGACAACACACCGGGCAGACAATGAGACAGATTATGGGAGCATTCCAGAAAAGATTTAATAAGGTTCCACCATGAAAAGTAACAGTTTTGGATTGGGAAAGATGTGCTTTTGCTTTTGGCAGTGTTAAAGACAGGCCACAGAGTGGAAGGAAGAAGATATGAGAAGAAATATGTGCTGGAGTTTTATTTTCATTGTTCATGGCATTGTTCAATTTCTGCTTAGATTGAACAATCTTCTATGCAGTTGACATGTAAACATGCTTTAGAACTTGGTATATCAAGGACAACAATGTGATGCTAGACTCAGACCTTTTCGAATGACGTTCATAAACCAGCTATTCAATAGAGACCAGAATGAGTGCATTTTAGCATGCCGTACTTTGTTAACTCAATTTCCAAATGCAGTGAATCATGTCAATGTTATGTTTTCAGATGAATGTGCAATTTATCAAAGTTCATGTGCTAGAAATATTGTCTTTTGAGCCATTACACAATCAAGTTAGAAAGGAACCCACCTCATGTAATGATATGGGCAGCAATGACATCACAACATTTGCTTGGACCGTACTTTATTGAAGAGAGTGTGAATGGTGCAAATTATTTACACATGTTACAAACATGATTAATACCTCAACTTGAGGAAAGGGGCTTACAGAATGCATATGGTTGCAGCAAGATGGAGCACCTCCTCACTACACTCTTGCAGTGCATGAGTTCCTAAATGAACACTTTACAGGACGGTGGATAGGTTGTGGTTCATCAGCAACATCAGGCCACCAAGAAGTCCTGACCTCAAAACACCTGACAACTCATTATGGGGAGTCATTGAAGCGCATGTATCTGCACGTTGTTATGTTACAAATGAAGAACTGTGCAATGCTGTTGAGGATGCATTTCACACTGTAACAGACATGCTCAAGAATATTTCAAGAAGAATATGGTGGCGAATGGAATTGTGTTTACAGCATCATGGGGAACATACAGATATATTGGACACTTAATACATAAGTACTTGTGCAATTAGCATTCAATACTAGGGGTTACGGCAACTTCCCCCCTACACTGTGTATGCTGAAAATAAATTTACACATGCACCAAAAAAGAGCAGCGATGGAAGTGGGAATTTCTTTCAGTGAGAGGGAAATTGTAGATAGACAGATGGAGATGTCAATATCAATATCAACATCAATTTTATTGTCATTAAACAGTTATATAACTGCAATAGACATTGTCAATAATACAATAAAATACAAATCAATAATATAATATAAACTACACCTTGTACAACTTTACAGCAAAAAAGTAAAAATTAAATAACAATATCAGATACATTAAGATCAATAAAATGATTAATAGATAAAAATGGATTATCCACAAGCCAAGAATACAATTGCTTACAAAATATTTTATAAGGCAAAACATTTACTATTTGAGGTAGCTTATTAAAAGGTTTAATGCCAATATAGGAGTAACTTTGAGAAGTTTTCTTAAGTCTATGTTGAATATCAATCACTTGACCATTTTGGGTATTATAAGTATGAATGTTGGATCTCATGCATACATATGTTGATTCTGCTTCATAAAATCCAATACAGTATAAATATACAAATTTATAACAATCAAAATATTATATCTTTTAAAATAGGGTTTACTATGTGTTCTAGTGGATATCTTAGCAATAATTCTTATAGCTTTCTTTTGCGCAAGTGATACATCTTGGATATATGAGCTATTACCCTAAAGTAAAATACCATAATTAATAATACTGTGAAAGTATGCAAAATATGAAACACACATATACTCAAAGGGTACACAATTGACTAAATTCCTCAACAAGAATACAACCCTTGACAACTTTCTGCATGAAAATGTAATATGTGGCTCCCAAGTTAAAAATCTATCAATACAAATGCCTAAAAGCTTTACATCAGTACAAAGCTTCGGGGCAACTGCATTATTTAAAGTAAAAATTATATTTTTAGTTATAGAATCATAAACCATTGTGATGTATACTTTATATTACTTTGAATCTGTTTCAAGATACTGTATATTTACATTATTATGAATAAAAGTTGTGTCATCAGCAAATAATATGATTTTAGATTCAGTATTGAATGGTAAATCATTAATCATAATAAGGAATAGCAGATCTTATGTGCATGATGCAACTGGCAACACTGCCTTACTGCATGTTGCCTGCACTGTTTTACAGTGCTGTAATGTGGACGGAGGTGGAAAAATTTGGGCCCATGGGTATAACATTACATAAATACAGAACTGATAACATCAATCTGCTCTTTGAACAGCTTCTCAGATCTTCTCATTCTCTTCTATGCTCTTGTATACCTTCTTATCATGATTAACAGGAAGTAAATAGAAAAATAAACTTTTGCATGAATAAGAATCAAAATAAGTATAATGGGTAGAGAAAGTATTGTGAATTTTGAACTTTTGGTTTTAAATATTATAAAGATATTAAAATAATAAACTTCCTCAATAGACATGAATAGATTCTCTATTGTGCAGCTACTCTAAATGTACAGGTTTGTTTCAATTATACTCTGTAGCAATTGCAAAGACAGGTTGCCAAAATACAAATAAAATCTTTGTTTGGTTGCAACATATATTTTGAGTTCTAGCAGTGTTTAAATTACACCAGTGAACATTATGTGAGGGAATTCAAAAACAATATCTGAATAACTTGTATTGTGCTATCTTGTTTGCTAGGTATGTAACCAAAGATATGAACACTGCACAATATGCATATAACAGAAACCATTGTTTTCATGATAGCTATGAATAATGAGTTGCTTAAAACTACAAAATAAGGAATGGTTGACACATAGGTATAATATAGAGCTCAGACTTTTTAATTCCATAGCTTTACATACTCTTACTAGTATTGTTAGTAGCAGCTGTAAGCATTCATTCAAATAAATAGTTGCCTTCTCTTGAATAGCTAATATAATTAACTCTCTTATTTTACTTCTAGCATGCATTTTTGTTTGAAAATTAATAATGAATAGATCTTAACATTCAACTTCACTATTGTTACAAATTACCTTCTGTGAAAATCCAAAAATATAGTTTTCTTCTGTTTATTTCAACTTTTTTACCAAATACTCAGAATATGAAACATATAGTGGACATAAAAGTTTAATCAGCTATGTCAAATTGTTGCTAAGATATTAATTTTTTACTCATTATTAATAACTTTGATATAGTAATATGAAATGCTCCTTGAACCCTAGTTTATCGTGTTGCCCCCCCAAATTTGTAGTTTGAGCTTAGTATACAAATATAAAGAAACTGCTGTGCAGGCATTTATTAATTTTAATTAGTTTAAGAGAAAGAAAAGCCTTTTGTTCACCTGATATTGAATTTCTCAACTTTTTCAATTTGAATTATATTTGAAATAATTAATTTCAGATAAGCTATTCATATTTTTTAACTAGTCCATAATATTTGAATTCATAATTCATGAGCCTCTCCTGAAAATTTAAGCTAATAAGTTATAAACTGTGCTACAAGGAGCATTTTGAAAAGTGCAAAATACTGAAAAAACGAAACTGAGGAAAATGGAGTTCATTGCAGAGCTTTGCCTAAATGGTACAGGATCAGTTAAATAGCCATTTAAAATTATTGATATTAAAAACCAATTATGTAGCATGAAAGTGCAAGTTATAAGTATAATAAAAATGTAAAAAAGAAAAAAAACATTTTCAAATCTTTTGTTCAATTTCACCAATGCATTGCTTTAAACATGTTTCAGATGCATTATTGCCTCCATTAGTGGCTTTGTCCCACTGATGCATTGTCGCTTTTGACTGGATGTATTTGCAGAAGAAATTGTTCTCATTTGTGAAGCTGAAATCTATAATCCAGTTTATGTTTTTCTGTATTAATAGTTTCTCCCAAAGTTCAGTGAAGATGTGTGTAAAGATCCATAGAATATTAATCTTCAAATATTATTACACTTCACCTTTGTTTTCCAAGCAGTAATTCATGCATTTTTGTGCTATTTTACCTTCTGGAAAAAGAGCTTTGAGCAGAGGATGGTCACATCGGTACATGGCCAAAGACAGATCTCGATGCAGAATATCATTGTTCTTGTCAACAAATCCACAGACATTGTATGTCACTGTCCCAGCATAATGTTTTAACCTGTAAGAGTTTAAAAAGAGAATAATTAATACTATATGCTTTGTATCTCCTTATGATAATATTTTATCAACAATAATTTTTATTACTGCACTTGTTATGTAAACAAATACAAGCAAAACCCTCATAAGAACAGATTATAAGTATCGAAATAGTGTCTATATTATTGCACTATTAAAAGTATGCAATTAACAGTCACATAACTTTCTCTGGCCATTATCTTTTCATAGCTATGTAATAAATAATATACAAAAACTAATTTTTTCCTATTCGCTTCATGTTAAATTTGATAAATGTCTGCAAAGAATTTATTTCCATTAGGTATGGATAACACATAATTTTAATCTACAGCAGATTGGGATGGCAGTCAGAAAGATATTCATTAAAAAGTTTATTATGCCAGCTTCCAGTTCCTAACAAATAGAACATCAGAAATTTAACACACTTTTATAATACACTGGTTTTAAAATCAGATGCAGATAGTTCAGAAATGGATAATGTTGCAGAACAAATTGATATAAAGTATATTTTAACAAAACTACATTTTTCAGGCACTATCTTTCTGCATTTCTCTTCTGGCTTTCTAGTTATATAAAGTTCAATAGGTCTGAAAAGGGCTGACTGCTTTTTCCACAATCCTCCTAACCAGTGCCATAAATGCTTGAATTTTTTTCCAGCTGAAATTCTCTTCTTTATGTTGAACCTGAATACATTTTTAACAGTGAATGTTGACTAGCTAGAGTTATAACATGTTCTTTGAATTTTCTTCTGAATTTCTGAAAGGCCAAAGGGTGGAAAGTGATGTTTGTATTATTTTTTTCCCCCTATGTTGGTTTCTTGTGTTTAAAGTATTTGCCTTCTGACTTTTTTTTTCAAAGTCAGTTTTGTTTATTCTATGTAGAATATTGTTATAGTCTTTGTAATATTTTTCTATGGTCAGGGGTATATCCTACTTGGAAAAGACCGTAAAAGGAATTGAAATTAATTCATCTAACATGCAGGGAAATATTCATTACTGTACGTCATCTTTGAACAATCAAGTATGTTGTACCTCAGAAGTCACTCTTAAGACCTTTTTTATTCCTATTATATATTGACTCAAGTGAGCATTTGGATCTTTATTATACCTACTATACATTGACTTAAGTAACATTTCCCAACAGCTGGCACTGAAATCATCCTATATGCTGATGACACTGCAATATTAGTATCTGCCTAAACAAATGATCAACTTAACATCAAAGCACTGAAACTTTATTAAATCTAAAGAGTTATTTTACAAATACAGCTTAGCATTTAATATTAACAAAACTAATATTTAGTGTTTTCCTAGAGCACAAATTGTAATAGTGAACAACTGAATTTGTTATACATAATATAAAAATAGAAAGTGGATACAACTAAATAATTAGGAATACATGTTGATGATAGTCTTTCATGGCAAAACCACATGCTATTACATATATAAAACTTAATAAAATAATATTCTTGTTACATCAGACAGTATGTCCTTTACACATAGGCAGTTCATAGTGTATATTTTTCTCTTTTCATTCCCATTTGTAATATGAAGAAATGATCTGGAAATCTACTGTAAATATTTATTTTACAGAAATGTTTACCTTCTCTACCACGTACATAGTAGGTAGAGAAGATATGAATTCCACCCAAAAATTTTATAATCTGATCTCACCAGAAATGCACGTTTTGAAGCCCCTTGAAACCTCCCCAAAACAATTTTAGTAAAAGCTGTGTGTGTGAACAGTTTAATTAAAAAACAAAAATTCAAATAAATACCAAACTTGACATTTATATTCAGCATCTTCCAAAGATGTGACACAAAGATTTTTAAGAAAATCCCCCCATCCTAAACTAACCTTTACATGGAACAGTTTTTGAAATTTTTTATTTTCTAAAAAATGGTTTAAAGATTTTGATTAAAATGATATTAAAGATTTTTACATGGCAAATAAAATGTATATCTTTAATTTTCTGGGAATATCTGTGAAGTCCTCTTCATTCTGAAGAAATTTTGCATAATCTTGTATCACTGATAAATGTTAAGTGATGGATGAAAATGTACCACAAAAAAAAAGGGATTTCTTTAATATGCACAATTTATTTCAAACAACTCTTTTTGTAGCATCAGTCATTTCCAAGATATCTGTTATTGAACAGATTCTTTAAAGTGCTGTTGATTTTCAGTTGTTTCTTGCAATGTCATGGAAAGAGTATGGAATTTTAAGGCCAGCATATAGCATCCAGTTTTAAAATATTTTACTATTGCTTCTCCCTTTGTATCTATAACAAAATATGTAATGCACCTAATTCTGGAAAGGTTTATTTTGATTAAAATGAAGTAGATAGGAAAATAAATTTTTGTAAGAATAATTTGTATATCCACTGAGATGTGACGGAGGGTAGAGAAAGTCATGTAAATGTAACACAGATGTTTATCTTAAAAGAAAGGACAGAAAGATTAAACCTTCCAAATCTTGGAAACATTTAAAAAAAATTAAAATATTACCCTAATTTTTCACATACCTACATTATGCTATTTTATGCAAAAGAAATCCATACACATTGCATGTATAAATACAGAGTGTCAAAACCATTGTACGATGAGGCAAAATGGCATCTTTATTTAAACCTATAATGGTAACTTTATAATAAAAATGTTATTCATGCTAGCTCCAAACATTATAATGCACTACAAGCTGAATGAAAAACTATTTTCATTTCAAAATGTTTAAACTAAAGTTCAACAAATTTTTACTTGATGGTAGATTGAGTCACACTTATTGACACTCACCTTCACTAATTAAATGTTGTATAAAACAGAAACTGGAAATACAGGAAATTCACATACCATCCTTGGGCCTTTAGAAAATTTGAATGAATCTTCAATAAATTTAACATAAGACCAGCTCCACAAAACAAATTCAGCCTGAAGAACTTGCTAAACACACCTCTCAAAAATACCATCCCAAACACATTAAAATCCGGAATTTACCAGATTAATTGTGATGAATGTGATAAATACTACATAAGAAAAACAAAAAGAAACTTGGAAACCAGACTTAAGGAACACTAAAGAAACATAAAACTAAATCAAATATACAAATCCGCTATATCATACCATTTTTGGACAGAAAACCACAACATTGGCCAAAGTATAAAATTGTTAAAACCCCTCACCACACCAATAGAATTGAACATCTGGGAAAAAATACACATCATTAAAAATAGCAACAACGTCCTTAATTTTGAAATCCCACCTTTGTGCCCCAAACACCAGATGGCAACAGGTTCAGATTCTGCAGGAACAGGAAGAAGAGCATATGAGAGAAAGAGACCTTTAGTCACTCAGTTGCTGATGATGAGGATGAATGCCCTCGAAAACGTTTCTGTTTTATACAACATTTAATTAGTGAAGGTGAGTGTCAATAAGTGTGACTCAGTCTACCATCATGAAGAATACTTCACTGTTAATAGTGCTTCTGTTTTTAATCTTTAAATTTTTACTGGTATACTGCTTCTACAATATGCAAGAGTATTTCAGTGCTGATATTCATACCTGATTACAAATTATAGATTGTACAGTCAAATCCCCTGCTATATATATATATATATATATATATATATATATATATATATATATATATATATATATATATATGCTTACTTGCTGTAATGTGATTTGTACAATGTTTAACTGAACCAGATTTGTATCTCTGTATACTGTTATAAGAATATTATTTATTCACCCCCTTAGACCATATTACATGATATGGCCATAAAACGACTATATATAATATACACGATTAGTTTTACAATATGCATTATTGCACCTAAACATTTATATATTCCCCTACTGAGTAAAAGATATGCTGTAGTAAAAGGGTTTTAACTTCTTTATTAAATTGTTTTAAGTTACATATTTCTTTAAAATTTGCTGGCAGTTTATTATATCATTTAGTATCTAAATTTGTGAGATTGTTTTTAGAACATTTGTCTTGCATACCTGAACATGAAGTCATTCTTTCTTTATGTGTTATGAATATGGATAGCTGTATTTGAACATAGTTCTCCTTGATATCTTTTAATATGTTCTACAACCTCTGCTATAAAGAGACACATTATGGTAATGTATTAAGTTCTCTAAAATAAGGTCTGCAGTATTTCCTGCTATTGATGCAGTAATTTGTATCATAAATTACTTAAATGTAAATAATGATTGCAATATGAATATGCATTTTTATGTGACATTGATTTCAGATGTTTATTAATTGTAATTATTATTGGGAAATAAGTTTATACGGCTTTACTGAAACTGTCAATAATAGAGCAATAATGCAGCGAGGGGGGTGAGCTGTTTATCATTATTGGAAACGAGGAAGTTACGTAATGTTCTCTCGTTTTTTCCGTTGAGAACCTTCTGGAATATTTCCTAAAGCATATGTATTCATAATTTTCATTGGATATTAAAATAGACGCTAATGTTGGCGCGTTTTATTAGCCAATAGCAGTTCATTTATAATCTTTAGGCGTATCTGTATGCAGGCGTATAAATAGGCTAGGTTAGAGGTAACGTCAGTCAGTCCTTCAGTTCGCCGAAAGCATTCATACACTACACGTCGTCTTCAGTCAGTCAGTTCGTCGAAAGTATTAGTTCGTCATACATCAGATATAGATTCACAAGTTACGCGCAGCAGAATTATGAAAGATCTAAAATATGGTAAAGTTAATTATATAAAAAGTTGAAATACGTGAATTAAAAGTGATCAGTAAGAAGTATTATAACAGTTTCAGTTTGGCGAGTATCTAGATCAATATGTAAAAGTGATAGTGAACGTGTTCGAAAATAAAAATTATAAAACAAATTTCTTCATCAGTGTAATTTTTGGATAAAAGATTCCTTTCCGTTTCACAACCTGTATTGAGACACATGTTCGACCCAAGCCAACAGGATAATAGCTAGCCGGAGGACATTTGAAATGAATTATTTCAAAAACTGATACTAGGAAACGCAAATTGCTAACGCCAGATGGAGCTACAAACCAAACAAATGAATGACGTCATAAGATGGCTTCAACACTGATGTAAAAAAACATATTACGTAAGCAATACCGTTACAAATTGGCTTCCCATACGTGGGGCAGTTAAAATTATGTAACCAAACAAAACAAAAGCAACACAACATAAGATCTTCAAGTTCTAATAATTTACGTAAAAACATATTACGTAAGCACTTACTCTTACAAAATGGCTCCCAAATGTGGGGCTAATAAAAACATATATACGTAAACATTTTTACCATCGCAAATTGGCGCCCAACGTGGGGCACGATAACCAGGAAAGGAACACGATGACCAGGCAAGGATCAGAATAACCAGGAAGGGGCAGAATTAACCAGGAAGAAGTGAGATGACCAGGAAGGGGTGAATGCAGCAGTGAAATGATCTACAAGACGCAGATTCCAGAAACAACAGGGACGACAGACTACGATCGTAATTCCGAGATTACAAGGCAACTGGGAAATTCAAACTACAGGACAACAAAACTACGCAGTTTCATCGAAGCGACATACAAATCTAGGAGAAAGGGGCAGGAAGCTGGACATCAATATAACAGCAACAGACAGCATCACAAAGGTCAGAGTATCGTAATTTTTTTTTGGAAAACAAAAACAATGGCTACTAATAATATTGAAGAAACAATGATGGAAGGGGATAGTGTAACAGTTAGCTGTAATTCAATACAGGTTACAAAAAAAAGCTCAAATGATGTAGTATTGGAGGGAGGAAATGTTAGTGCAGAAAGTAAGAATAGAATAGCAGGAAATATTACTATTGATGCTGGTATGATGAAGGAAATGATGGAATTGCTGAGAAATATTGGTGAGAAAATAAAACAAAACAGGGAATATATGCAAAAGAGTCAATGGGAATTAAGGGAAGAGATTAGTAAGTATAATGAGAACTTAGATAAACTAATTCATAGTTATGAGAAATTAGAGCAAACAGTAGATCAAAGCAGTGAAGAAATTGAAAAGAAAGTTATGAAGCTAGATAGTAGTATGCCAGAAATGAGAGATGAAAATGAGGAAGTAATAGCAAGTGAGATAGGAGAAGTTTCAAAGAAAATGTTAGACATGAGCAGGGAAAGAGATAACAAAAAAAGTGAGGTTAATACTAAAAGTGAGGTTAATGTAGAATGTACAGAGTTAGAAAGTCAAGTGAGTAGTATTTCAAGTGAGATAAGAGAGATGAAGGAGTTTATGAATGTAGATGTGAATCAGGCGCAGGTTAGTTTCAGAGGGGAGATATCAGAAATACAGAAGGAGTCAGTAATGCAAAGAAATAAATTGTACCAAGATGTTCAAAATGAAAACTCCAATCCAGTACAGCTTATGACAGATTTGTCAGAGTATTCTCAAGTTATAAAGATAGCAGATGAATTGAAAATGAAAGTTGTTAAAAGATGTGTTGTTCAAGAAACTGTAGATTGTTTTCAAATGTTATCATGTGATGAAATTTCAAATGAATATAAGAGGTTATTCATGAACAAAAATTTGAAGGTTAGGATACGGCTACGAGTAATGTTTAGCCATACACAATTTGATCCAGGAGGGTAAATAGCAATGAGATGTAAAGTAAATGCTGGATAGTTAAAGATGACTTGTAGAGAAATGTATTGGAACGTAAGAGGGTTAACTATTTATATATGTCATTTTAAAAGAGAAATAAATTATAAAAAAAAAAAAGAGAAATGTTTAAAAAAAAAAAAAAAAAAAAAAGGAAATAACATTTTATTTTTTTTTGTAACTGTAACAACATTTAAAAATTAAGAATGCAAAGATTGAAACTTAATATGATATTAAATTAAAAGTATGTAAATACAATTCCAAGAGTATTGTTAAAATAAAGTACAAAATAACAAAAATTGGTAAATATAATTAAAAACAAATACTTATGTAGCAAACAGAAGATGTGAAACAGTACTTAGATTTAAGAGATGTAAATATATTTGTGTAGAGGGTGAATATTTTGGTAAAATGTTAAACAATTACAAAAATCTTAAATGTATAAATTTTTGTCAACAACTTAAGAAAGTAAACAATTTGGTAACAGTAATTAAATAATTTAGCGTACAGTATTTGCTATAAAAAAATTTTGTGATGTCAGATTAATATGTAAATTAATTAAATCAGAGCCAGTAAGTAGTGCCGAGATAAAAAAAAAAAAAAAAAAAAAAGTATGTCGTGTGTTAAATGCGTGTGAAGTGTTAAGTGAAAGTGATAGCGTGTGTTCCAAGATTTAGGAGACTAAAAACCCAATTATAAAATTTCCAAACAAGTTGTAAATATTTATAATTATGTTTCTAGTGGGGCATATGATGCAGTAATTTGTATCATAAATTACTTAAATGTAAATAATGATTGTAATATGAATATGCATTTTTATGTGACATTGATTTCAGATGTTTATTAATTGTAATTATTATTGGGAAATAAGTTTATACGGCTTTACTGAAACTGTCAATAATAGAGCAATAATGCAGCGAGGGGGGTGAGCTGTTTATCATTATTGGAAACGAGGAAGTTACGTAATGTTCGCTCGTTTTATCCGTTGAGAACCTTCTGGAATATTTCCTAAAGCATATGTATTCATAATTTTCATTGGATATTAAAATAGACGCTAATGTTGGCGCATTTTATTAGCCAATAGCAGTTCATTTATAATCTTTAGGCGTATCTGTATGCAGGCGTATAAATAGGCTAGGTTAGAGGTAACGTCAGTCAGTCCTTCAGTTCGCCGAAAGCATTCATACACTACACGTCGTCTTCAGTCAATCAGTTCGTCGAAAGTATTAGTTCGTCATACATCAGATATAGATTCACAAGTTACGCGCAGCAGAATTATGAAAGATCTAAAATATGGTAAAGTTAATTATATAAAAAGTTGAAATACGTGAATTAAAAGTGATCAGTAAGAAGTATTATAACAGTTTCAGTTTGGCGAGTATCTAGATCAATATGTAAAAGTGATAGTGAACGTGTTCGAAAATAAAAATTATAAAACAAATTTCTTCATCAGTGTAATTTTTGGATAAAAGATTCCTTTCCGTTTCACAACCTGTATTGAGACACATGTTCGACCCAAGCCAACAGGATAATAGCTAGCCGGAGGACATTTGAAATGAATTATTTCAAAAACTGATACTAGGAAATGCAAATTGCTAACGCCAGATGGAGATATAAACCAAACAAATGAATGACGTCATAAGATGGCTTCAACACTGATGTAAAAAAAACATATTACGTAAGCAATACCGTTACAAATTGGCTTCCCATACGTGGGGCAGTTAAAATTATGTAACCAAACAAAACAAAAGCAACACAACATAAGATCTTCAAGTTCTAATAATTTACATAAAAACATATTACGTAAGCACTTACTCTTACAAAATGGCTCCCAAACGTGGGGCTAATAAAAACATATATACGTAAACATTTTTACCATCGCACTATCTATTCCACTTAGTATTCTTATAGCTCTTTCCCGTATTTTAAACATTCTCTCACATTTTTCTCCCCAAAATTTTTTTCCATGTTTTAATCGAGTTTGAAAATGAGGAAAATATACATTTTTCAATCCAAGTAAATTCAGTGTGCGTTTTAGACATTTTGAGTATTGTTGCTAGATGATGAATATGAGTGTCCCATTTAAGATTTTGATTCATATATTACCCGGAATTTTGTTTCTCCTTTGTGCTCAATATTTTTCTCGTCATATGTAATATGTGTTTTAATATTATTTTTACATTGCCATGTATGAAATGTCATTACAATAGTTTTTTCTTTGTTTATGATTAGTTCATTTGTTATAAACCAGCTACTGAGGTTTTTCATTATTGAGTTTTCTTTATTTTGTAATTCTATTTCACCATCTTTTTTTACAAGAATGTTGGTGTCATCTGCAAACAGCTTGTATATCAACTTGTTGGCTGTTCAATTCAATTCAATTTATTAATCCGTTCAGTAATTTTGTACAATGTACTTTGAAACAGGATATGTCAAGTTAAAAAACTAATTTACTATATACAATTATCAAATATTATATAATACAAGTATAAAGCTAATAAGCTATACAAGCAGATTTTTATTAAATTTTAAAAGCTTGTCCGCAGTGTAAAAGCAGTGCTCCTGTAAGAAATGCTTCACGCTTAATTTAGATATATTATACTTTTCTGTTGCTTTTATAGCATTAGGGAGACATTCTATGCTAGAATGCTGAACTCCTTTTTACATATATTAGTTCTGGAGGAAATTAAATGTATGTTATTCATATTTCTAGTGAGATGTTCATGTAATAATTGTTTGCTTGGAACTAATGACCATTCTTTTCCACAAATAGCACTAATTCCAATATATACATACATTTTTTTTTTAATATAGAGTCAACTGAAAAATTCAATGCCACAGCCGGGATTTGAACACGGTTCTCCCGCTCTCTGTGCGGTTTCTCTAACCATTGAGCTACTGTGACAACATGCTGGTGGGGCATTGAATTCCCCAATTCACTCAAGTTGTTTCCCAGACATACCTACTACGGCATCTCCCTCGAGATGACAAACTTAGCGGCGACCTGCTTATTGCAAGTACTTCACTGCTGGGTGCAGATTATTATTAAGGGTTTTAATGGCGTTGAATTTTTCAGTTGACTCTATATTAAAAAAAAACTTGCCTAGACCATGCTACGGTCTATTAAAAGTATAATTAATTTATACAATAACAACAAATAATATACATACATGCCAATTTGTTTGGTAAATCATTTATATACATTTAAAACAACAGGGGCCCCAGTATTGAGCCTTGAGGAACACCTCTCATAATTTCCTTTGTATTGGATCGATTATTACTTATTCTCCATTGTTTTTCATATTGCAGATCTGCTGCTTGCTTCCTATTGGTTAGATAAGATTTAATCCCTGTATTCATGCTTCCTGTAATTCTATATTTGAACACCTTAGATATTAAGATTTTGTGGTCTAATACATCATATGCTTTAGTAAGAGCTAAAAATATTCCTATTGTCAGCATGTTTTAGTTCATTGCTTGCTGAATTTGATCCAACAATTTAGCTATCACAGTTTCTGTGGACCTATTTTCTCTAAAGCCAAATTGTACATCTATAAGGATGTTGTATTTTTCCGAGAAAGATATTAATCTGTTAGAACATAAGTTTTTTGAACATTTTTGAAAATACTGACAATACCCTTATAGGTTTATAATTTTCTTTTTTGTCTTCCCTCCTTTCTTACGTAATGGGATAATTTTTGCAATTTTAAGCTTATCAGGGAAAATGCCAGAGTCAAGCGAGGAATTATACATATTAAGCTTAGTATTAGGCATCAATCATTTGATTTTTTTTTTTTTTACAATTATGTGTGTAATTTTATAATTTTTATTATCCATGTAATTAAATCAAATTTTTTGTACTTGTTTACTTTGATGTGGTTTTTTAATACCTATAATTTCACATGTATACTTTACACCAAACAAAATACCATAAATCAATATTTACCGATCTGAAACTGAGGCTGTTTATTACGTATTGCAAATATATGTTCTCTGGGGTTGCAGCTATCATTTTTAATACAATTTATCTCCATATGTCTCTTCTCTATGGAAGCCAAAACTTATTTTATTCTGATTTTTCATGCTTTTTATAAATTGTTTGTTTATTGTGCTAAGAGATTTACAATTTGATTGTCTACTGAACTTTTATGCTGGCCACTCATTCTGTAGACAATCACTACAGTTTATCTACATTTTACAACTTCCCGTCAATAAATTATCTTGCTTCAGTTTTTCATGTTCCATTTCCACTTGTTTTTCACATGTCACTTATTGATTACTTTACCATCACACATTCACCATTGTTTTCCATTCAAAGTAAGATACACTACCTCTTACTTTTCTCTGTCCACTGTCCAAAGCCATTTATTTTTTACTTTACACAAAAACTGTCCAATGCTCCTAGCGTCCTTGCACATCATTTCGATTATAAGTGTATTTCTATCCCCCTTCAACCACTTCCTTTTAATAAATTCTCTTCTCCAATTTCTAGTAAGACATCATCTATATATAAATTAAATAAAACTGGGCTTAACTTACATCCTTGCCTGAGGCCTTTCTTTTGTTTTTCTCTTGTTACACAGCCTGTCTCCACCCTTACACAGAAGGTGTTCTCAAAATACAATGCTTTAAGGATATTCATCAATTGCTGACTTACTCCCTTACACACTAATTTATGCCACAGAAGTTGTAACTCAATTGGGTCATAAGCTTTCTCTAAGTCTACAAAAGCCATACACAATTTACCCCTTTTTCCTTTTAAATATTTGTCTGCTAATGTTTTTATAATAAATAAATGATCAGTTGTTCTCCTTCCCTTGCAAAAGCCCATCTAGAATTCCAAAAGAATATTATATTCTTCAACCATGAAAGGCTCTAAGAAACAAAACCAAGGACTTGAGAGAATAATAAGGAAGGTAACGGGAAGAAAGTGGTATAGATACGTAAGAGAAGCAGGGCCGCTCAGTGAGCGAAAAGGCCAGGGAGCCAAGCAATCTCAGTGACCCAATACTAAAACAAGCACCAGACAAATTGTACAATAGATGTAGGGGTATAAACGAATATTACATTGTATGTATTGTAAACATGTAGAACAAATTGTACAATAAATCCATTCATTCATTCATTCATATTCTTCAACCCAAAATTGTAGTCTAGCTGCCAAAATGCCCGCAAAAAGTTTTCCTATATTAGATAGTAATGCAATACCTCTCTAGTTATTAGCTTTATCAACATTACCCTTGCCTTTATATATAGGATGGATGATAGTTTCCCTCCATCATTTAGGTACATAACCCTTTCTAATAATTACATTAAATAAATCTAATAAAATTTTCACTCTTCCTGTTTCAGTACACCACTCCTTAAGAAACTCTGTTGGGATTCCATCAATTCCAGTAGCTTTATTTTTCTTCAGTAACTTAACTTGTTTTATTATTTCCTTGGATTCTGTTTCCATTGTAAATTTCAGTGTTTTAACTTCTAAGTTCTCTAGTTTTGTTGAGTCAATTACTAAATTTGCCCACAGTGGCAAAAATAGTGTCTACATATCTACACAGGTGCTTCTGTGACTTTTCTTTCAAAAAGCTCACATATAAATTGGGCCAGAAATGGAGGTAAGGGCTTACCATTACTGGTAATTTTCACTTGGAAATATTCTTCGTTTACCCTGAATAAAAAATAATTCTGGCTGATGTAAATTTTGAACATAACTCTTGTATTGCTTCTTTTTTAATGTTTTTGTAGTTCAGCCATTTTTTTCATACATCTTGCCCAACCAAAAAAAAAACAAAAAAAATCAGAGTACAAACAATGCTGGGTGTCATACTTATTTGGAATTTCCTATTAGTCATTTTGAATTAATGGTGTTATTGTTTAAGGCAGAAGGAGAGTATATCTTGAGGTAATCAGTCTACTCAGTTATAAGGAATTGACATGGAGGGTGACATAGTGTGTGATGGAGAATTAGAGGAGAGAGGGAAAGACAAAGCCACCAATTTAATCCTTGTCAGTTTCTTGTAACTAATGAAGTTGTGCTATTTTATTACTCTCTTCACTGTTATGTAGCACGAGCTGTACACCATCCCAGTTTCTCTGCTAATCTGATATGTATTCATGGTCTCCCCATCACAATTTCCTGTACTCTTCCTACATTAATGCTTTGAAATTTATAACAACCAATCTCCTACATCTGTATAATTGAGCCAGTCACATAAACAGAGCAAAACATTTTTTGCAAGAAAGGGCAATAAATACTGACAAGGATTTGGTATCCCAGTTACAATAATCATAATTACAACTGACCTCCTAAACTTCTTTGCAAGCTTTTTTATCTTTTCTTTCTTCTTTTATTGAAATTTGTCAAAATTGTGCAAAAGCATGGAGAGAATCATGCAGCAGCCCACTTCATAAACACAAATACCTTGTATTATCCTTTCATTTCAAAAATAACTTTCTACTTGTGATACTTAGATATGAGCTTCACACAACTGATATCTTGACTGAACAGAATGCAAACACATGATTTCATTTAAAGGAAGTTTGTTTTGAAAATGAACCACAGTAGTTACAAGTAATTACTTAGTAGTTCTAAGATCTTACAGTTCACCTTAATTTCAATGATGTACACCCAATCTCCAAGACTTAGCTCTTGAGGCAATTACTGGATCATGCAGTTAAGTTATGCTATTGAAGACATGTTGTTGCTACCCACAAGAGAGCCACAAAGTAAGGTTCTCTGACTAACAATTACACTATACATTAAATTTAGTGGTGCCAAACTCCAAATAAATTTGATCAACTGGTATTTGTGATCCCATGGAGGAAAAAAAATTGTCTGTGTTACATCCACATTGCTCTATCTCTCTACCCTTCCACAGACTATTGTTATAAAAGATTATTCTTCTACTTCATTGTCAATTAAGTAAAACCTTTACAGAAATAGCTTCATTACAGATTTTGTTGTAGGCACAACAGAAATACCAATAGGCTGAAATATTGGTCATATTTATAAATTGTTATCATTGTATACTGGCTTAGAAAACCCTCACTTTGCCTGACATAACAAGAAGCAAAAGAATGTGGTGATCTAACGCTTTGAAAAATGTATAAACAATTGGAAAATTCAAACCAATAACAATAATAACTCACAAACGGTAAATGCCACAAAAGTTGTTTGAGTTAAATTGTGTGGTTTAAAAAGACCCATATTTCTCATATAGTAAGATTTAGTCTGTTTATCAGTTCTACAAAATGGTACAAAATTCATTCACAATGAACAGGATTTTACAAGCTATTTGCAGATAGTTCAAGGTGGCTACACATTTTGTTAATCATTTAAATGTTTTAAAAATATGGTATTTTAATCAAAAACATTTGAGTCATTTTTGGAAAAATAACAATAATGAAACATTCTCCATTTAAGGATGGATAGGGGTGGGAGAATATTCTTGAAAACCTTCCTTTCACACATTCTTGGAAGATGATGAACTCAAACACCAAGTTGTATGTATCCAACATTTCATTCTTGAGCTATGCTTTTCTCTCTCTCTCACACACACACAAGATTTTTTTAAAAGTCGTTTTTTATTCATGGTACCTTAAAACATATATTTCTGTGAAATCTCCATATTGTGATGTAGCTGCTGTGAGCCGAACATGACATGTGGATGGCAGTGTCTTTCAGCACTCACAGATTGCCCAGTTAAAGAGATGATCTCCCTCTGATGTAAACACCAGAAGTGCTCTTGCGGGATAACAAGATGGTTCTGGAAGTTTCTCCCCTTTGCCTCTCACAAACATTCCAGGAACTCTCACACTTGTATATAAGTGAGCATTCATGCAAGTGGGATAATGAATTGTTCTTGATGTGACATAAAGTGTTGGTTACTCACTGTGCTCTACAAGTGGGTTTGTTACTGTGACGGAGCTGCTCCACATGTGACAGAAGAGAAGTCCAGTTTTTTATACTCCAGCAAGCGAAGCTGAAGGAAGACGTTCCTTCATGTGTGTTTCATTGCACCATTATGCACAAAGTGAAAAGTGAAGCGACAGTAAAAATTGAATGCACCGGTAGTGTCAGCATTACTTCCCTGAAATTGTTATATGCTACCATTACTACTTTGACTAGCATTTACCACCACCAAACGAAATGCATAGAAAGCAGATTAAAGTATTTTTGACTTCACATCCGCAGATCCATTTGTTTTTTGTGTAAATGTCCTTGTTGAATTTTCTAACACGTTAGCCTTTGCATCTTTTGTTTGCTCTATATTTATGTACAGATCAGGAGTAGGTATTTCCATATATTTCGTCTTCTAATGATAATGTAGAAAATGGGCTACTTAGTATAGAACTTACAATCAAGCAACACATGTGAGCACTCATGCACTCAACAGTTTTTGCTGTTCTTAGCACACCTTTTTAATCCTCTGCTGGACTGCTGTTAATACAGGCAGCATTAGTAGGAAACAATGATTAATTTCAATTTTTAGTATGTATAATGGAAGATGAATGACAAATATGTTATAACAAAATACGATTATCCGCTAACTTTTACACTGCAAAGTAGTCATTAGGATCCTATTTCTCATTTTTAGCATAGTATACTTTGGCTTAGGTGTACAATAATGTTGGCAATTATGATTTGCATGTACTGTCATTGATAAGCTGTGCCAGGTATTAACTGTCATGAATGTGAGCTATCCTCTTCGCACCCCTCCAGTCCCTACTAGAGTCTAGATTGAAAACCCAGAATGCTATGAACCCATGCCTGAATAGAGGTGGCACAGATTCATAGAATAGAAGTATAACAATGCTGCAAACTTGCAATTTGCAGTCGCTTTCTACAGCTTCTATAGTTTTTCTATTATCAGGCAAGTCATTTCATTGATCCGTGAAGAATAATAAGCATGATTGCATTCTTGATGTGACCATAGAGTATATAAACAATTTAAAATACATATTTCTTCATTTTATTAAGGTAGTGCCATGGCATGGAGGCAATATGCCCAGAACCACCCCTGAGTAAAGTGACAGTGAAAACAACGAAGTCACAATATTGAAATTTTGGATGGAATACAGTACTTCCTCTACTTAATATAGGTGAATGATACAGAAAGCAAAAAATATACAGAACAAGGAAACTACTGTCTTTTGATATCATATCATCTCACTGCTTCTGAGCAGGACAACAGATGCACTGATGTATATATATAAAAATAGTGAACTCCACAAGCATTAAAGAAGAACAGAAGAATACTAATGCTGATGAAACTTTCCATCAATCAGAGTTATTTTGTATTCAGGAATAAAGTGTTCTCCCAAGTGAAAGGACTATCAATGAGAAGCCCACTTTTTCATTTCTGGCCAATTTATATATAAGTTTTTTTTAAATAGAAGTAGCAGAAGTATTCATACATATCACTGAGCAGGATGGCTCAGGCATAATGTCTGTGGCCGTGTTTGGGAGGTCCCGGGATCAATCCCACCACCCACTCTAGCCCATGTGGTTTTTTGTGGTTTCCCTCAGGTCACCAGGTGAATGCTGGGGTAGTTCATCTTCTACCACGACTCTCCTTCCTCTCATTTCCTGTACCCATCATCTTCCTTGTCATCTGTTTCAGGGTTGTAGGACCAGGCGACGGTGTTTGGTGGGTTGCGGCTTTCGCTCTGTAGAGGTTTCTTCCCTGGCATCACTGCGGCATCACTCAGTTAGGTCTCTCCATAACATGGGGCTCCACTTGGAGACCCTGAAGGTTGATGGCTTGTGGGGACCGGGTGACATCGGATGCATTTCGCCTGGAAATGTTAGAAACCCTGTCCATGCTTGCGTCCATTGGCATCTGGATCTGGTCACCCTTAAGGTCCTTCCCCTCATCCTTCCTTCCCAGGGGTCACCGAAGCATAAAGGGCTGACTGGCCTGCATGCAGTGCTCTGTTCTGGATCTGGGGACCCCTCTGTGATATATACCTTTATCTTTACATTACCACACATATCTCTTTTATAGACATTTAGACAATATTTTTCCATAATGGACAAGCAGTGAGCAAATGGCAAAACACCACTTCTAAAAGTGGAAAACACATCAGTAAAATTTACCATACAAGCAAAATCTAATAATATGCTCATTCCCCTTTCTTGACATAAAAATTATGCAAAATCAGAAAAAACTAAGTTTCAGCATCCATAGAAAGGATGTACTTACAGATAAGTACATTAAAAATGACAGCTATAAGCCCAGAGAACCAAATTTGCAATAATAAACAACCTTGCTTTCAGATTCTTATATACCCATCCCTGAGCACAGATAAATATAATAAAGAATATAATAAGATTTGGGACTATAATACATATTAGCACCACAAATAATTTTACATTTTGTATTATTATAAGGATCATTTATATATAAACATGTAATAGGTTATTGTTAAAGGAGCAGCAATGTTTGTCAATTTTTTTCATTGTAAATATTGCCCATGTTATGTTCCTGGTTTTCCAAGTGAGAATGTCTTAAAAATGTGCCTTGAGAGTGTAGAAATGAATCTTTTCAGTGTAGCAAGTTACCATGTCTTTTATATTTAAAATGAGGGGTAAAAGTCTATTCCTGTAGGTTAAGGTCAGAGAAGGTAGAGATATCAGAAGGTGAAATATCAAGAGAAACAGGAAGTCCCAGGTTACATTATGTATATAGTCACATGTTTGAACCCTTAAGCCAATAAGAGAGTAAAATGACATCATTGAAGAACTGATGCTATCAACGGCGCAGCATAGTGACCAATAGGAAATTAGTTTAGTTATGTTCCAAGCATGGAGTAGTTTAGTATAAATACAGCAAGAAGTATTCTTCAGTACGCCAGTTTCGACTGTAAACCATGCCGAATCCACGCTTGTGAGAGACATTTCTTGCGCATTTATTCCACAGATAAAGAATGTGCTGATACAAATATCCTGGTGAGACTAGTGTTCAATTCCGTGAAGATATTGGTAGAGATCACACATTATATTTAAATGTGTAAACTTGTATAAACCAGAAAGTTATGCGAGAATTAATGGTCATGAGAAATAGAGGCACAATATAAAGAACAAAGTTCACTATGCCAGGTATATTCCAACAGTGGCATGTATTCTGTGAAAGTGTAAGAACAGGAATATTTCATGGAGTGAAATAGTGTGTTAACAAGAGTTTAATTACAGTTTACTCACAAATTTTATGTGTGTACATGTAATCAACTTATCCAGTGATCCAGTTACCTGTTCACAATCCTAGATCTCTGTTATCATTGGCTTAAGATCCTTGCCTCTACCCTAAAAAAACCTAGCCCAGGCAAACCACAACAAAATAATTCAATGGAGATTGGCTACAAAAGCAGAAGCCACATCACAGCCAGAGGAACTTCTTCAAAGCTGATGGGCAGAGAACTGGAGATTGAACTTGCCGAGCCAGCCCTTCATTTGATGAAGCCTACTCCAAAGGTAACAATCAGGTTCCCGCCAAAAATTTCAAATAAGAAACGTTAAACTCACCAACAAGAAAGGAAAAATATCTTAGATAATACAGTACATAACATGCCTTACAAAAGAAATTGTGGTCAACAAGCAAACAACATTTAAAACTTCAATGTATCATGGCTTTGTTTACTCATTGTTCTACAAACTATTCCTACAAAAGCTTATTTTTCTATCCACCTTTTGTTAATCAGATACTTTAAAATTTTGTCATATACTTACATATTCTGTTTTATGTAGGTATACGAAGGATACAGCAGGTAAAGCAGGTTTTTACAAGATGTGTCACTATGTGATAGCTTTGAAATTACATTTTCTTTTATGACCATGAGAAAACCGAATACCGACTTACCACTTGAGTAAAGTATAAGTATTTGAAAATGTAAACACATTACAAAGAATATCACAGAAATAGTTAATCCCACAAAAAAGTTATATTTAACATAAATTGTGTGCTTTAATGAGGTCCACATATTTTTGTGTAGTGTGATTTTGTCTATCACTTATCAATTACACAAAAGTCATTCAGAATGAAGAGGACTTCACATGCTAGTACCAGGAAATACAAGATATACATTTTATTTGTCATGTCTTAGATATTTTAATTAAAATCATCAAAGCCATTTTTGATAAAATTAAAAATTTTTAAAAAATATTCTATGTAGAGAGTAGTTTTGGGCAGGGAATTTTTTCTTTTAAATCTTTGTGTTACACATTTGGAAGATATTGAATTTAAACACCAATTTTGGTATTTATCTAACTTTTTCTTTTTGAGTTATGCCCTTCACAGATACTGGCATGCACATTTTTACTTTCTTTAGAGGAACTATTTTATGGTACTCCATCCAAAAATTACATGTTGTGATTTTGCCAGAAAGACAAGTTTTGAATAAAAAATTTTTTTTTACAAAAAAAGCCTATACATGTGTTTGTGTCTTTGAATGGTATGACTCAAAAACAAACTGTCGGATAAATATCAACTTTGGTATTTAAGTTCAGTACCTTCCAAAGATGTGACTTCTCCCAAACTAAACTACCCTTTACATGAAAGCTTTTTGGGAAGTGTTGATATTTTCATTAAATTGTATATGACAATATAATGCATACTGTGAATTTTATGGGAATAGCTTATGAAGTCCTCTGTATTTGACTGAATTCTGTATAAATTTGTGTAACTAGAAAACCATAACAAATAGGAGTGGTTCTTTGAGTCAAAATAATGATACATTTAGGCAATGATTTGCACCCAAAATCAAATTCAAATTATAATGCTTTTGTGCTATATCCACCTTACTTGTGGATGATGAGGTATGGCTGCAATATATTGTAATTGATGGCATAAAAGTAACCTGTAATATAGTGACAATATTGTATTACACGGGATCATACTGAAGGATTTAGGCAGTGTGCTAGAGAAGTTTTTTCAGTGTTATGAGTACAGTGTATTTACCACAGAGATAAGGTCAAAGACTCTTATTAACGATAAGTCCATGTACTGGTTGTTTGACCACACAGTTGTAATGTAACAGATTTGTATGATGCAGAGGGAGTAGCTGTTGCACTTGCTTTCAAGAAATTAAATAAGCAATTGAATTTAATGGCAAACAAATTTGCAGTAGCTAATAACTTTAATGACCCATTCATGTTGGTTCCTTTTATGTTAAATGGTTCTGAGGCTGATGGTCATTCAGACTAAAGAATAATAAGTATGAATTAATAACTTCATATTAAGAGAAAAATGCATCATTCCTATTGACAGCGCATGAAAAAGAGAAATGTTGGCATGAAAATGTTGTGGAAAATACAGAATATAACTAATTAGAATGTGAAAGAAATAAATTTAAAAAAAAAAGCAGGTGACAAACTAGGGAAAATTAACATTTCAAAGAATTAGGGATAAAGGAAAGAATATATGCAACAGACTAGGACAGAAGCAAGTTACCAGGAATTGGAAAAAGAGAGAAATAAAGAACATATGCAACAAGCCAGTAAAGTTGAGAATTACCAGCAACTAGAAGGAGTAAGAAGTAAGGAACATAACCACTCAGTCAGGAAAGACAAAAATTACAGAGATTTAAAAGGGAAAGGAACAGAGAATATAAATAGGGATGATAATAATTACAAAAAATCAGAAAAGAAGAGAAATAAGAACATATGCAGCAAGCTAGGGAAAATGAATATTACAAAGAATCCAAAAGGAAGAGAAACAAAGGACATAATATGCAGTAAGCTAGGGAATGAAGAATACAACGAATCAGAAAGAAAGAGAAATAAAGAGCACAAACAGCAAGCTAGGGAAGATGAAGACTAAAACAAATCAGAAAGGCAAAGAGACAAGGAGCTTATGCAGCAAACTAGGAAAGATGAAAATTACAAAGGGACAGAAAAATAAGGAGCATATTAAACAAGTTAGAACAAATAAAAACTACACTGAAACCAAAAAAGTTAAGAATAAAACATTAAAACTACTGCAAAGAATTAATGAGATCCTCCATTAAAGGTATTAAATCCATAACAAATTGGTACAAATGAATAAAAATTTATCAAGATTAAAATTTAAATTTAACTGAAGCAGAAAAAAAAATACCAGAGTATGTTTGCTGCTGTTGTGAAGGTCTGCTTTTAGATCACTCTGTAACTAACTGAACATGAATCTGATTAAAACAAAAGAAGGTAATGGCAATTTTGAAGAGTTTCTTGAAATGATATTACATATGTGTAATATGTGTAAGAACTATATTATGAAACTATAAGCTCCAAACATTGTGACAAGCATGGTATGAAATTTGCGGGTACACCAGAATGTATCACAAAATTACATCCATTAGGGGAATGATTATGCAGTCCTTAAACTCTCTAGAAATCAGAACCAGAGATGAAACTTTAACAAAGTATCACAGTGAGGGCAACAAACGGGAAGAGGTACTTTTAATGTCCAGAAATAAAATAAGAACAAACACAATAGAGTAAATAGTACCAGGACAGGACAGAAAACCAATTGATTGACATTTAATAGAACACTTTGATGAACTTTTCTTACTAAAGTATTTGTGGAGCAGCCTTTTAATATGCCAAAATATCTCACATAAAGTAATTAAGCAAAATCTGATTGTAGACGCAGTAATGGCAGATTCTGCATACCAAGTAGACTATTTAGTTTATTTATTTATTTATTGTGCTAAGAGATTTACAATTGATTGTCTACTGAACTTTGACCCTGGCCACTCATTCTGTACACAATCACTACAGTTTATTTACATTTTACAATTTCCCGTCAATAAATTATCTTGCTTCAGCTTTTCATGTCCCATTTCCACTTGTCTTTCATTTTTCACTTATTGATTACTTTACCATCACACATTCACCATAGTTTTCCATTCACAGTACGGTACACTACCTCTTACTTTTTTCTATCCACTGTCCAAAGCCATTTATTTTTGACTTTACACAAAAACTGTCCAATGCTCCTAGCATCCTTGCACATCATTTCGATTATAAGTGTATTTCTATCCCCCTTCAACCACTTCTGTTTAATAAATTCTCTTCTCCAATTTTCCGTTCCTTGGCACTTAAATACTATGTGTTCAATGTCTTCATTACCACCACATATCGGACATTGATTTTGAGGAATATCCTGTCTTAACTCTCTTAGCCTCCATGCTCCAGTTCTTACCCATGCAATAGATTCTTTCTCTTCTTTATTTACTATGTTTATATATTTTTCCCTACCCCATGTATTTTTCATTGGCCTATAACAAACCAATGAGCTCTTTTCAGCAATCTCACTGAACATGATTTGTATTTCTATATCTTCCAGTCTTTTCCTTGCTGTTTTCCAAAAATTGTTCACGTTATTTTCTCTCCTTCTCCACATGTCTCCTAACCCATTTTTCTCCAAAATGTTCTATAAATTACTTACCCATCCATCATTCCTTAAACTATTCTCCTGGTATTCTATACATTGCCTTAACAGATTACTTTTTCCTAGATTTAAAGTTCTGAACCAAAATTTCAAAGCTCTTTCCATTATCTTCCCCTTCGTCGCCACCCTGCCCATCTGTAATTGCACTACCTGTCTTACAATTGTTGCAGAGACACCCAAAAATGTGCTACAGAAATACACTCCAGTAACACATGACAGACTGACAGACTTTCACTACTCATCGGACAAAGAGGAGCAGGGTTGCCCTTAAAAAGGTAAAATTGCAGTGGCCAATACACAATTGAACCAAAACCACCTCCTCATGATGAAATACATGACAGGAAGTTACCAAGTTTATTAGAATGTCATTCACTCTTCTAAGCTTATTTCCATGGAGATCTGATCACTCTTGGCACCAGTACGATAGCACTGCTCTCCACAAGTCTTAAAGTCTTTCAACGTTACACAAGATATTACAATTTTGGGTTCTGTGGTCGCTGCCTTAGCTGCCAAATCTGGCAGTTCATTTCCTGGCAAGCCAATGTGATCACGTATCCAAGCATACTCCACATTAACATCAGAAGAGTTTAAAACATGGAGAGCATCCTGGATGCGCTGTACAATGGGATGGTACAGCTCAAGAAGGCTCTGAAGTGCACTAAGGAAATCACTCAAAATGAGACAGTCACCCAATTTTCAACAGTACACATACAAAATGGCTCAGTATATGTCATACAGCTCTGCATTTTAAATGGAAGTGCTACCATAAAAAGCGAATATATGGGGTTCGGTTCCATGAATGTAAGCACATCCAATACCGTTTGGTGCACTTAGATCCATTGGTGTAGATCAAAATTTGGCCTTTGTAACCTGACAAAAATTCTAAAAAATCAAATGCGGATACTAAACGTAGGCATCGTAGACTTCTTGTATGCCATCATCTCAGGATCTATGTGATGTCGCACGTAACCAAGGGGGATACCACTCTCCCCCTTAGGAAACATGCTAGCATTTCAATATCGTGCTTTCTAAGAAGCTCCCAGAAACGAACACCTGCAGGCCTTGGATTAATGGAGCTGTTTCTATAACCTTCATTACAGCGTGGTGTAGAAAAAAGAAGCAAACACTAGATGAATTGTGGATCTGATCAGTGTATGATACAGTTGCAGCAAAAGTGTCCGATCCGCTCCCCAAGATGTGGCATTTAATACCCTCAGATATCCAGAGAACGTCACATCGTGCTTTCAACTGTGCTATATGCGATGAACAGCTAAGTTTCCTATCAAAGGTCAACTTCAGGAATTGTTGAATCTGCGAATGCAAGTTCATCTGGACCAAATCGGAGCGAAGGTGGTAACCGTCTCCTATGGTGCCAGAAGTTAACGCAGATTGGCTTCTCAGTTGAGAAACGAAAGCCGTTTTTAGAACTCCATTCTTGCAGATTGTCTAAACATTGCTGCATGCGGCATTCCTAAAACGGCATACGCTGAGAAGCACAATAGATGGCAAAGTTGTATACCAATAAACATGACAATACCCATGGAGGAACACATTTCGAGATAGAATTGCTATAGCAAACAGTGTAACGCTTAGTACCGATCCCTGAGGCACTCCATTCTCCTGAACAAAAACATTAAAAAAAAAAAAAAAAAAAAAAAACAGAAAATGCGGTCCTTCATAAGCTCTTGAATGAACAGTGGTAAGCGTCCACGTATGTTCCAGTTGTGTAGGGAGCGTAGTATCCTGCTCACCAACACATATCATAAGATTTTTCAAGATCAAAAAATTTTACAATGGCTTGACAATTCTTCATGAATTCTTTCATGATTTGTGTCAATAATGACACAAGGTGATCCATTGTTAAACAACATTTTGAAAACCGCACTGAGTGTTAGTCAGTAGGTTGTGAGTTTCCAGCCATCATACCAACCGTCCATTGATCATGCATTCCATTAACTTGCAAACGCAACTGATGGGGGAAATAGGGCAGTAGCTGGACAGAAGATGACAGTGTGAAAAAGTATTAAAGGAGTCTAAAAGAAATGTAGGCTCTCCAGTGTAATTGTCCAAAAAATCGGCGATTGATATGTCTCTCACAAAAGCCTGGTGAGTCCCAAAGGGAGTGATGACCATTGACGTGTCCCACCAACAGAAAAGGTGTTGGTAACTGGGAAATTAGATCTCCTAACTCAGTGAGCGATAGGCTGTTAGATGCAGGCAGATAAATGTTACAAATGGTAAATCGGATGGAGCATGTTTAATCCTTACAGCTACTGACTCATGTCAGACTGTATGGATACAGATTCCACTAATACAATATCTCTGATGAGCATATAGTGCCCCATGAGCAGGAAACCGTCCTCCAGTGTAAGATCACATCGTACTGGGGGATACCATCTGATTTTAAAGCAGTCTTGTGGTTGGAGTTTAGTCTCTTGCAAACATATGACCAAAGGCTCATACCTGTTGAGCAAAACTTCAAGCTCTGTTTTAATTCCACGTATTTTCCATTGTAGGATAGCCATAGTAATTATAATGGGATAAGTTTTCAATCATAAGAATCCACTACATTGAGGCTAGCGATTGTCGAATCAATTTACCCTTTTTCTTTGGTTCTGGGCTAACACTTTTAGCAGAGGGTTTATCCTGCCTCTTTTTCACTGTCGTTCTGGCAGTTTTCCTTTCCAATAGAAAATTTCGGTTCAAGAACCTTTAACTGGTTGGAAGTAGAGAAAGGTGAAGATGAAGATCGCCGATCCGAGTCCTTCCCAGAAGATTCCACAGAAGAGGATATCTGAGGAGATGATCGTGGACCTTGTTTCCCTTTAGATACTTTGGGTGTAGGCTTATCACTTTCCTTCAGGAAGTCGATTCTGTCCTGTCATAGCTGATCCTGAACTTTATCGATGGTGCATTATGCGTAACGGCTTGCCGGTCTTATTATTGAGTTGATGGTCTTGATGGTGACTTTACTGAAGGGATCTTGTCAGCAACAGACTTGACAGATGTCGAGCAGATGCAAATGTTGATTTCATGGGCTTTGGAAGTGATCTGGCTACGAGAATCTTTTCTGAAATTGTTGCCCGGTTAATATCGCTCATTTGAGTTGTAATTTCCTGACTTGGTTTAGCAGCAACTGAGCTATAGATACCGTACTTCAGGACAGAAGGTTGGCAGATGCGTAGGAGTTTCCAGACTTTCGAGACGAACACCTTCTCCCTAACCCGAATCTCTTGGATTGCCCTTTATTCTGTAAAACGGGGATATTCTCGAGAACTTGATGGAGGTTCACCACTGCAGTTAACACATGCTGGAGCTGATGTGCATCCTTCGACATGTGAGAATTCTCCACAACTAACGCATGTAGCTTCACCGTTACAGAAATCACTTGTGTGTCCAAAGTGCTGACACTTATAACATCTCAGCGCTAATTAAGGGTGCTAATGACCCAACAGCTAAGTGCCCTTAAACACAAATCATCATCACCATTATCATCATCTCAGTGGATTAGAGATATATGGCTCAACTTCAATGGCTTCATATCCTGCCTTAATCCTTTGAGGATCATCTACCCAATCAAAGGTAAGGAACAGGGTATGAGTTGACACAAATTCACCTCTTTCTTTCCGCTGGAGCCGATATATGGAAGACAATTTGTTCAAGATTTTCTTGACTCTCTTCATTGGTCATACTGTCCAATGGATGGGTATCTACCACACCGCGCAATGAGTTCAGGTCCTGCCCATTTTGACACATATTGGGTAACTGGCTAACATACTTGATCTTGGTATAATCGCTGCCTGGGATGCTGAATGTGCTTCAACAGGAGCGTGCCACTGCGAGTTCTAATGCAGGATTTCACTGGACCAGCAATTTTATCCGGATTCCTTTTAAATAACGAATGGACTCACCAATGAATATTTCCTTTCTTCCTCTGTTCTTGCAATTATTAAGTAATGAGGACCACAAGACTTGACTACTCTTTTCTATTAACTTTAACAGCTTTTTTTTTTGGTATCCATGCTGATTAAATCTTCCACCATTGCAAATGTCCCCAATGGCATGCTCACATCCTGGGCACCACCTCAGCTTAGGTGAGACCCCTGGTCTGGACCTTGTTCAACTTAGGGTCTCACCTCCCATATGATGGACATGGATCCAGTTGTCTTCAGGAGTACAACAGCTCACGCAGTGGCCTCTCCCCAGGACTGACCTTTATCAGCAAATATGAACACAGTCCTACATGATACTCAGAGGCTGGGAATTATGCGTTATCCAGACACCCTTTGCGACTCCCCTCCTCCATCCCACACAGCAGTATCTCTCAGACTGTGTTCAGGCATGTAACTTATTATTGGTCAAACATGCTTGTGGACCGAAGTAGATTGGGCACTTGGAATAAGCGCTCTCACCTCTTAGAGGAACCCAATTGAAAGTGTGGCTCGGGACCCTGGGAGTACCAATCTCACATCTACCATAGTAGGCCCCTGAGGGGCCAAGGAGGTGTTCAAATTACTGCTTAGGGAAAGTACCTAATGAAAACACACCCAAATGAGATACTGTGATGAGTCTGTGAAGAAAAATCATGTTAATGCTTCAATTGAGAGAAGCGTTGCAGCAGACGACGTTGATGAAAGCTGCAGAAGGAAACATTGAAATCTGTCAAGTGTCTTTGATAAAAATTTTGTCGTTGGACAGCATACAGTTTTAACATAGCTGTAGCTGTAACCAGGAAGAATCATTAAGGTGAATTGGAAAGAAAAGATGTACAATAGTTGTATGCATGAGAAAAGATAAGAAATTCTGGAAATGGCCTGAGACAGAATAAACTCTTGGACTATAATACTGAAGCCATTACAATCACAATGAGACTACCAGAGAGTGCAAACAATAGTGGACTACTGAGAATTAAAGAACTGGTATTAAATATTACTAAAGTCAGCATATATAAATTTCAAAAAGCACATTTTTGATACTATTGTTTTACACTTTTGTGTGCACGAATTATATTATTCCTGTATTACTTTTTACATTTATAATAAGAATGTTTCCACATACTTACAAATTGCAGTGTTCATAAAACTCTACAGAATGTTAACTTTAAAACACTGTCTATGTTTCTTCAGCCCCAGTAAAATGCTGCACAGTTATCTCTATAGGGGGTGACTTTATGCTGCTTAATAAAAATGTAAATCATCTGAAAGAGAATTTCAGTCCATAAACACTTGTACTAACGTTGAACCATATTTTGCAGCTTACAGTTCTCAATGACTTCAACATTTTGAAGTTGTTCAAGCATGGTGAAGTTGTAAATCATAAAACAGTGGCATAAAGTAGCACTGTTTTACATTACAATGAGAGATTTCGCTTCCAAATATACTAATTAATAATATTAGATAGGAGAATCAGCATGAAAAAAGTGAATCCTGAGAAAATGACATAAGAAACAAAGTACCTACAAGATGGGGTAACTTAGTTTCTGTAAAAGAAATACAAGTCGTTTTTCTTCTTGTGAAGTTGCATAAAAATGATAGAATATACAAAATAAACTTAAATTATTGCAATTGCTTATCTATTTTCATTTTCCACAAATACATGAGGGTAGTATGGGCTTTAATGATATACATAAACCTCTTTAGATTTAAAACATTCTGTACCAACATGTCACAGAATTCTCAGAACATCCATTTAAATTGCAGCAATTTTCTGTAATATATAGTATATACATGTATGTATACAAAGCAAGTACATAAAGTTCTAGTACTAGTCTAAAAATTCTCAAAAAAAATAAACTTCTGAAAGACTTCTTGCTATTACTATCCTCAAGATTATGCTTTAAAAGTGCTGCAATCTAAACACAAATTGTGACATTATTGCAAATAATGATGATCAATAAAACTGAAACCAATTCAAATTTCTTAATACATATTACAGAAGTATTATATAGAACACATACTAAAAAGCTTTTACATCCAAACTTTGTTGTTTGCCATATGATCTATTCTCCAAAAACATGGTAACCAGTTATTAAGAAGTGCAAATTTTGCCCATTTTCAGTCACTATTTAGGTATGCAGTGCTGAAATATTCTGGTGTAGTGAGGAAAAACATTCAGGAAGAATTTCTGTGAATAATGACTGTATCAATCGGCAATTGTGCAGAGAAATCTTCAAACACAACAGTATACTTATATTAAGCTGCATTTCTATGTTGGAAATTGATCAGATCTTGTTTGAAGCATTTACGAAAAAATAATTTCTGGCTATGTTGCAAGAAGAAAAAAAAATAAGTATGACCTGCATGTAGTATTGTAGAACAGAATCTATAAAAGCACTTTTAATATAGGAAGAAAACTAAAGAATAAGTTATATCAATGTTAATCAAACCGACCAACAAAGCAATTAGATTTAAAACTAAAGTTCCGTCCCTCCTGTTGCAACATGCTTTCCATTGTCAATGAATATATGGCTTATGACAGGTTATAAAAATTGTTGTTTGGTACATTATTCATATTTACATTGTGTTTTAATTTGTATACAATCTGCTGTAAATGGTATTCTTTGATTTTGTAGTACTAATTAATATGTTTTTATATTTTAGCATGCCATTCTGTTATTTATTTTATCTTCAGAACATATACAATATCTGCTACATATGCACATACTTTCATTATTCTTATTTTAAAGTTTATATCACATTAAATATTTTATCAACTGACAAAGCCATGAAAAATTTGAAATGGTGAAACTAAGGAAAGGGCTTTACAAAGATTGATTAATTAATTAGGGATATGTTTTATGTACATTGTAAATATGTACCTCTGCTCTTATAACATTATATTCTCTTTGAGACATCACCGATTAATAAATATAACTAATTAAATCCCCAATTTTCTGTACATATGTACATGTTTCTATATATGAACCTAGCTTCTAAACTATATATACCCTAGGAAAGTAAAATTCCCCACCTGAAAAAAGCCATTTTATTTCCATGACTAGTTTAGGACTGCTGCAACATGCATAAAGAAACAGAAGCTAACTATGAATATGACTATTTTAACCACATATGCTACTCTGACTTTAATCATACTTTATTCTAAGAATAAAAAGCTATCCAAGATAAACCTAACAATAAAGGGTTTCATATAACAGGTCCTTATGATATTCAAAACTTCTTCTGTTAGAACACTGAATAGTTGTTCAGTTGACTTCTATGCTTGGAGCTTAAGCACTGTAGCTGACCTAAGGTTTCCAGTGTGTGTCCAGCTTAAATAACTTAAATTGCTTACAATATTGAATTTATTAATAGTGAAAATAAAATGTTTTGCTACAAAATGTATGTTTGACCTGCTGGTTCATCAAATAAATTTAAATTTGAGTAGACAAATATAAGTTTGTACTCCATAATTACAGTAGAACCTTATATTGAAGGAATAAAATTAAGTTATTGTTTCAGATAATTCAAGCTTTTAAATATGCAGACACAAAGCAAAGTTTTACTACCTTCTGCTTTATCTCTATTTCCAAATCATGGATTTAAATCTGGAGCTACAAATGAAAATATTATTAATCTACCACAACTTATTTTCAGAATATAGCGCATTTCTACCATCAGAATACTAATTCAGGATCCACAATATTTTAACATTCAAGTACTTAGAAACAGTGATCTTGCTCATGGCATTAAAATTTTGAGAAACTAAATGCATGCATCTTACATAACTGACAATTTACCTAAAGCAATTTGGAGGTATGCTGTTGTCTGAGTTTCCTGGTATTGTGACAAAGTTTCTGTGAATCTGTGACATTCCTTTGACTTCACAATGCGAACTACCTGCGCAGCACTGTGCTAGTTTATTTAGGAAAACTTCATCTGATAAGATACCAGACTTGAGGCACTCTTCATCTAACATAGATAAAATTCCATGGTTATTCTGTGAAAGAAACATATCATTATATCTCACAAGCTATTATGGGATTACAATTTACTCCTCCCCCCACCCCCAAAGGAAGAGAAACAGAAATACAAATACACACATGTTCAATTTACCCTTAACTTTTTTATTTCATGTGAATTTAGGACCATAGCATCTCACACTGGAAATAAGCTATCCAGCCAGCCTGCCATGCAGCCAAAAGGCAGTTATAACACACTGCTCCCTGGTTCAGGTTGTTTGCAAGCAATTAATTTGTGTTGACAGGATGTACCAAAATAATGGTGACATTAATATAATACTGTAAATGCTGATCTGTATAAATCACATGTTTTATACAAATTCTTATTAAATGTTTGTTATGATGAACCCCAAATGATACCATGAACCTGTCCATGATACATTGTAGATGTAAGATTAGATTAAAAAAAAAAACTTGTTTTCTTTTATATATGTAATTAATTAAATTAATTATATGTTTTTAAGACCTACCCAGCCTTGGGATTGTTTTAGATGTAGAGTCAGCTAAAAAGTTCAATGCTATAGCTGGTATACGAACACGGTTCTCCCACTTTCCGGGTAGTTGCTCCAATCATTGAGCTATTATGAGCAACTATTTCACAAGTGGTTAACTATTTGTGTACCCAGAAATAAACCACTTTCTATTATGCGGACCAAATCTCTTGATGTTTGAGGCATGTCCACTAATACAGCAGTAGTGAATAGCAGCAGTGCGGCATTGATAAAATACTAATTGCAATTTCATGTGCGCGCATATGTATTTCATATTTCAGAAAAGCAACAAGTAGCTAGGATAAAAGGCCATGTTTTTCTGAACAAGTACAAGAAATAATCATATTTTTACACCCAATGGTTCACTATTAATTTATAGTTACCTTTCTGATGTTAAAACAGAGACTTTACCTACTGTTATGTTTGTAGTGGTAATAAATCTATTGCTGTCATAGTTATTTTATATATTGTTTTGTCATAGACATAATTATCACTTAACAATGTGCAATTCTCCATGTTCTAGATAAATTTAGAAATCCCACATTATCCCACATGGTTTTCTAATGCAGCTACAAACTCATCATGAAAAACGTTTCAAAACCTTCTGTCGCAGCTCTACAAAACCATACACGACTTTTTTTTTTTTAATAAACAATGTCATGTATGGTTTTGTTTCACAAATACCACTGAAAAACCAATGATTAAGTGCATTTGGCAAATCTGCTCTTAGTCATTTTCCTCACTCGGGAAGAGAACTAAGAGCAGATTATCGGTGGTTATTATGCTTACTTCTGGATAATGTGAAATCCTAGAATCAAACACCTATCCGTTACATGAGAAGAGCGTGTTGTGCTCTTTATGACATTCAACGCTTCGTTACTAGGAATGCAATAATATAAAAAGCCATATAAAGAATAAGCCAACTGAGAACTTTAAGCAAAGAATCAGCAACTGTCACCACATTGTTGAGAAAGCACCAACAATGGAATTCATTGCATCATTGTGCGATAGCTCAAGGTTAATAGTATATTATGCAACGAGACCATAATGGTAGTAATTAAAACGCGAGTATTAACCGAGCGAGCGAGTGAGCGAAGCAAAGCGAGGTTAATAATTATCATGCAAGCGTTTTAATCACCATTATAGTCAAGTTTCATACGACTGTTTATGCTCGACCATGTATCTAAATTAAAGTTTCATAAGTATTCGTGTCTGGTTTGAGTGATGTGTTACAATCATTATTCCTTTATCTTTATCTATGGTTACAATACAATGACCTTGTAGCACCTGCCATTTTCTGAGAACGAATTTATACCTTTTGATATTCTTTAATCCATGAATTGTGAATAGAATTTGTCGCACATCTTTCTTGACTTTTGTGGCAACAAGTTATTGGTAAGATTGAGTGCTTTTGTCGTAATTTTTGGGGGTGTAAGTTGAATGTCACTGTTACTAGTGTCAGACATTTTGACTTTTTTCTAAACTCGCGCTAGTACCATTGTCGATCGAAACGAGAATAATCGATATTTGCACTTTCACAATGTTATGTGGCCACTTCTGATTGGTCGAATACCAATACTTTAATAAACAGGTGTACTTTAATGGGCCTCATTAAAGTACTCGTCGTATAAATACTACATTTTGGCATGGTCGAACATAAAACATTGTTAAAACATTGACAAAGCAAAAATACTGTTGGTGTACTTTTACAGCATGTTTGTTGGGGAGTTAAGTGATTCATTGTGAATTCAACTGCGGTGTAGTGTACTCCGTTCTTACAATGATAGGCTTTGTCCTAGCGTTTATAAACTTAACTCTTTCATAAAAATGTCGCTTAGTAAGCCCAGCAGTACCAATGGATATAGCATAAGATTAGGACTGTTGTCTTCAGTGTGTATCATTTCTTTAAAAAATATGCCAATGAAGAAATCCGCAAAAATCTTAACTTCATGAAATGTCAAGAACTGAAAAAGGCGCATGCAGAGGGAGCCATGAAATTGTATACATCGCCGAGAAAGCATTTGCGCTTACCTAAGAGTAACAAACCTGGACAATTTTGAAAAAGATGTGCGCCTTAGTGTTTTTGAAATTTATGATAAACGTGATACTGAGGAGATAAGGATGTGCCACTTGAATAACAAAGGACACGTAGAAAGGTATGGTTTTTTATTTCTCTATTTGTGTATTACATTTCCATTATTGTGTCTCTTCTTGTTGTTCTTTTAGTTTTTAAGTGAACATTGCGATGACATTTATTACAAATGCGTTACATTGACGAAGTGAAGTGAAGTTTGGCAACCGTGTGGTCACTCCATATTGGTTGTCATGAAACGTCAAGAGATCGCACAGTAAAGGCTGGTTCACAACCAACCAGAACGAGAACGAAAAAGTTTAAATACATGTATTCATATGGGAATGTTCACATCCGCGGAAGTCCTCCCGGACCCCGGGAACGGGAAAGAAGAGTTCCCAACTTTTAACTTTCTCGTTCTCGTTCCCGGGCACGGCATATTAGATCCCTAGTGTGCATATTAGACTCTTCACTCTAGAAGTTGTTTTAGGCGGCCGTGACATGAAACTTGGAGACGGAAAACCCGAAGGTAAACGAACGTTACGGAGTTTTACGAAATCGACCGATATACTTCAGCATGTGTTCAGAATCAGATAGCGAATAGCGGGACCTCTCCCATGGCTTGAAACCAACATCGAAGCCTGCTGATAAAATTGCAATGCCGAAACTGTAAAATTAAAGCTGACTTTTGTATCAACGAGCAATTATGTAAATATAGGAGTTCCTAGTGATACCGTATTAATATTGAGCGACATTCTGCTCTTTCTGTATCCTCCACAACTATGAAAATGTGTTATATGTCCACCAGATGTCACTCGTTGTCATACGCTTATGCTGCCAACATATGAATAATTAATGCCGCCAAAGCGCCGCAACTGCGGAAACGACCACAGGGCGTAGCCGAGGGATCTTATATAACCTTAGGTTTATAAATTCACGGAAGGTTAGGTTTAGGTTAGTTTTTTTATGTAAGCTTAGTTTCTGATTTACTTTATATATATAACCTTGTTTTAATTTGGGCATTATCAGTTCGCTTGCGTGCGTTCATAAGCTTAGGTTTAGGTTAGTATTTTTTATATAAGCTTAGGTTTCTGATTCACGGGAGGTTACGTTAGGTTTAGTATATATATAAAATCTTGTTTTAATTAGTTACCAGTGCTTATATCAAAGCACGCGAGCAAAGCGAGCGTATGTTACTAAGCTTAAGTTTCTGGTTCACGGGAGGTTAGGTTAGGTTTAGTTTTTTTTTTTTTTTTTGTATAAGCTTACGTTTCTGAATTCACGGAAGGTTAGGGTTAGGTTTAGGTTAGTTTTTTTATATAAGCTTAGTTTCGGATTTACTTATATATATAAAACCTTGTTTTAATTTGTTACCAGTGGTTACATCAAAGCACGCGAGCATGCGCTCCTAAGCTTAGGTTTCTGATTCACAGAAGGTTACGTTAGGTGTTTTTTTTTATATATATAAGCTTACGTTTCTGAATTCATGGAAGGTTAGCCTTAGGTTAGGCTTATTTTTATGTAAGCTTGCGTTAACTATCTGCCACTGTTACAGTAAAGGAACTTATTTATTTAATGGAAATAACATATTAATACAACAAACTTTCACAAAAAGTAAAACACCTAAAACTGCTGGGCAGGTGGGCACAAGATATTGAAGAGATACATCCACTTCTAAACTCACTCCTAAGGTAATTTATTCACTTTCCGTTTGTTTTTATAAGCATTTTCAACAGAGATATAAGTAGAGCGGATTTGCCCAGGTTATGTATCGAAAGTCACGTTAGTTGTTTTTAATGAAAAATTTAAATGTATACAGTGAAAACGAGCATTATCGTCTTAAAATATTATTTAAAATTCAACAAGAGCTGTAAAAAGTATCAAATATCCCTTCAAATAATAGTTTGTGTTACATGCTTAACCATTAAAGATAGCAAGTTACTATATTTTAAATTAATGTTAATGTGACAGTGAATTAAATCTGATGCAATTGTATTGCATGAACCTGTACTGGTTTTCTTGAAAATCTTTGTGTCGCATTTTTGGAAGGTACTGAACTTAAATACCATCAAGTTGGTATTTATCCAACTTTTTGTTTTTTAATTATGTTGTTCACAGACCTTAAACACACACGGACCTTTTTATAAAAATAGCTTTTTGGATTCAAGGAGTCCCAAAACATGTGTTTCTGGTGAAATTTCGGTATCAAATTTTTAGGTAGAAGCAATATTTTCTCTACCTAATATGTACTTGGTAGAGAAAATGAAAATTGCTGCTATGGAGGAACAAAGTTCCAGGAAAAATCGCCATTGGGTAACATCCAGCTATTATAGAACAGCAAGAACGATCACTTCTAAATGTAAGTCAAATTTGTGTTACAAAAAGTCTATTTCAGTTTATCTTAGCAGTACTCAAAATATTGCTTGTATCAGTGTAGAAGTTGACAAAGATAACCCATCCATTTTCACGGCAAATGGCTTTTTCAATACATGCTATTGTTCATGTTATAGTTTAGTACTTTATAAGCACCAATTTACGCTATGTATATACAAATTCCTGTTTTGAAATGCATGGCTTTACGTATTCACTTTCAATTGCCAGTTGAAGAGCGCGTGCTGCCAACCCTCCACATTACGTAATTGACCGCAGCCAATGGGAGCAAAATGTGCCAGAATGGACTACCTTCCGTGCTCGAAATGTTAACTAAGAACGTTCCCTGTCATTGTTCATTTTCGGCATTTGCTCAATTTCGTTGGGCAACTTCAGGTGTTCCGTCTCCAAACGCTTGTTCGGCTGGGGAATTCAGTCCTATCAGCATGTTGTCATAGCTCAATAGAGCAACTGCATGGAAAGTGGAAGAACCACGTTCAAATCCCAGCTAAGATATTGAAATTTTCAGCTGACTCTACATAAAAAGTTAAAATATTTTAAAAGTTTAATTAACTTTGGATTATTACCTCCTACAGCTTCAGATTTCACTTCTTTTAATAAGTATAAACTGAAAGTAACCATGAAGCAAATATACAAGTTTATAAAATTAACTTTAGCTTCAGTAATTCTCAAGAAGTCATTTTATAAGGTTGAGTTCTCTCATTAAAGTTGAAATGAGTCAGTTGTGACGACACTAACACTTCACTTACTTGGCTGATATGGACATGTTTTGAACACAAACATGTTTGAAACATCCATTTAAATTGGATGTGAAATGTTAGTGTCATCACAACTGACTCATCTCAACTTTAATATTTGTTTGCTTCACTGTCAACAACTTCTGTTTTGCTACACATTGACTTCTCTTATTTACTTCCCTTGGGTTACTGAGACCAGAAGAAATCATGGGAGAGAAATAACTGACTGATAAATAGTATTAGATCCCAAGCACCAGATACTGAACTAATGTGTGTTGTTCTTAATTGGTAGGATGTAGGATTAGGAGGAATAATCACAATAAATTAAGAGCTAAACTGGTTATGTCGTAATAAAAAATGTTTACTGGTAGATGGTAGCTTTTGGTTAAGTGACAATGACTTTTGTATAAATGGAGTCCATTTAAATAGAACAGGATCCATAAAATTCAGAAATGTGATCTGTGAGGCCATTTATTCTATGATAAGGGAAAATTAAGCAAAAAAGAGATGGATGAAACTAAATTAAATAAATTCATAGTTGCTCAAGAAGCTCCAGGTGTATCTGATGCTGATGATAAATAATTCCTTAAATGTGGGAAGGGAAATAAGTATAGTAACATAAACTTTTGCTTAAGACATTAAAATGCACAAGATGCATAAAATAAATTAGAGGAAATTGAAGTTACAGGACTGTAAACCTAATATTTTGGTGTTGACTGAACACAGGGTTGATAAAAAGCATAAATAATTTAAATTAATAAATTATGAGCTATCCACAAGCTATTGTAGACAATATCATAAAGGTGACCACTGCATGCAAATTAAGGGCATCTCAGGCAGTACCAAAATTCCAGAAAAAACCATTTTCATAACAAAACAACAAACAACTTTCAATAATTTAAATTAAATGCTTACATCTAACACAAGAAAGCTGGGAAACTATATAGAGACCAAGATTGTAATAGAAAGTAGGACAATCTTTTTAAAAGCTTGACAATGAACTTTCTTAAACAATTCCCAATTCAAAAAATTAGAATATGAAAATGGGGTGACCAGCATATAAGAATTACATGGGAAATAAGAAAAGTGAGAGAAACAATGAAAGTTTCTTATATTTTCTATAATTTTACAAATCTGGAAATCTTCCGACAGAAAAACAATGGATTCCTGCACATTCTGGATTGAGTAACAATGAGAAAGCATACCTCTCAAAAGAGAGAGCCAAAATTCAAAATGAAGTACAACCAAAAGCACCACTGGAATCATTATCAATAATAATTATAACTCTAAATTAACTACAAATATATTAAATTCCAAAGGAGAAAGTTTCATAAATAAACCTGAAACTAATGCCTGAGCTACCTCGAAAAACAAGCATTGCCAAGTTCAGACTTGCACCGGATATGACTGCCTCAGCAACAACTACACAAAATTTGATTCCTACTGTCTCCAAATTATCTGTTTTGAAATATGGAAGAAAAAATATATATGGAACATTTATTATTCAGTGAACAACTCAAATTGTATCCAAACTTGACCTCAAAATATTGGGAAGCAAGAAGGAGAATAGCTTTATTGCTAAACTCTTGAGCATCACATTGCGCGTGGCACACACACACACGCACGCACGCACGCACCTGGAAAAATTAACAAATATATAAAATTAAAAACAGACTACTCACTAGGCACTAATTAATTTAAATGAGTATTTGTAAAAGTATTTGAGAATATATTAACTACTCAGCTGATAGGTTTCTTAAATAAATTCAATTTGTTAAACCCTTCACAATATGTTTTCAGGAGAACATTTTACACAACCACCAAACTCAGACCTTTATCACACAACACTACAAGAGCTTGACAATGATAATAAAGCTGAAAGAATATTCCTTGATTTAATGAAGGCTTTTAGCAGTATGTGTCATATACAACTACTAGGTAAGCTACAGAAGTATTTACAAGGGTAAATTTTAGAAATCTTATAATGTTTTCTTATAATTAAAAACAATGTAGTTAAATCCATTACCAGCAAGGACATACAGTAAAATCCACTATAACGAGCAATGAATTAAAAAAAAGTCAGAGTACTACAAGGATTGTACTTGGGCCACTTCTATTTTCCCTATAACTAAGATCTTCCCAAATCTGCGAATTACAAAATACTTTCATATGCAGATGGAACCTCATACTTGCAAATAAAGTTATAAGTACCTTGATATTGTAATGAAAAGAAGCTAGAAACAGTGATGTGTATTGAATTTATTTAAAGGTGAGTCGGAATTGTAACACTAACATCACTTAAGTTTACTCACTTAACATGTTTCGGGAAACGGTTGTTCCCATCCTCAGAAGTTAATTCAACTGGCCCGTGTTGTTGGTGTTTCCGTTTTTTGGACTGGATCCTGTGGTGGCATCTTGTGGTGGAGAAATGTACTTCCAGAGAGGATTTGGTGGCGGCAAATCAAAATTCATTAGATGTGTGTTGTGTTTTACGAATTTTGATTTGCCGCCACCAAATCCTCTCTGGAAGTACATTTCTCCACCACAAGATGCCACCACAGTATCCAGTCCAAAAAACGGAAACACCAACACGGGCCAGTCGAATTAACTTCTGAGGATGGGAACAACCGTTTCCCGAAACATGTTAAGTGAGTAAACTTAAGTGATGTTAGTGTAACAATTCTGACTCACCTTTAAATAAATTATAAGTACCTTTTTAGAAAACTTAATTACCACAGAAATACAAGATATCTGTAACTGCCTGGAATACAACAATCTAAAAGTAAATCCTCAAAAGACAACAATAATCATATGTCAGTAGTGAAATAATAAGTACAAAAATAAAATTGTAAATGTGAAAATAAATTATGAATATATTGAGAATTTGGAAAATGTGACATTTCTGGGAGTAACTGTTGATGAAAACATTCATTTAAATTCCACATTGAACATGTATGTAACAAAATTAATGCTTATATCTATTGAAAAATTTGGCAAAATATCTAAACTAGAATGATATAAAACAGGGTATTATGGACTAGTTGTGCCACTCTGAACTGCCTACCACTTTGTGAGCTTTACTTTGCTTTCTTTTATTGCTGCCTTATAGCAGCACTGTTCTGCTTTTTGCTGATGCTCACTCAATCATGCGGTGGAGATATAGAACAGATACACCGGCAAGGGAGATAGGGTGTTGGCCACGCGAAGGCATAGTTTGGAATGGGAGAGAAACCTCACTGTAAGGTGTGTGAGTTTCTTTTTGTCTTGCCTTATGGCGTTTAATATGTATTTTAGTTTCTTTGGGTTTGGCAAGCAGTGTTTTAAGTGGTTTTACAGGCAGGCATTTTTAAAACATTTCTGGATCAGTGAAGATTAACCATTTGATTTTACATAGGTATTTGGGTGAATATATGTTTCATTTGTTAAATCACGTTTTAAACCTTGCTAATGTTGATAAATAGCTAAAGCCCGTACATTCATGTTTTAAAATAAATAGGCATGTGTGTTTGGTAATTTTATCTACTTTATTGGGTTATTAATTCTACGTAATGGGTCTAGTATTACAAAATGATAGCGGTATTGCGTGGTTGTTTATGTACTTGAGTGGCTAATTTTTTTTCCTGGTAGTCTGACATACTTTCATGCTGTTGAGCCATTTTCCTTATTGATTGTTATAATTTTATTATATCATTCTTTACTGTTTTGGCTTTTCCTGGCAGGAGTTAAAATTATAGGGTTATTATATATTACATATATTAACTTTTATTAATGAGTTTTGCCTTGAGTGAATATTTTTATAATGGAGATTTATATACTGACATGTTGAGGAAGGGAGAACTCTCTTTTGAGGTGGCTATACATGGTTGGGGATGATATGGACTTGGTATCAGTTCAAAATGCTTATCGATGAATTGCTGCATCACCGTTAATTTGCCTGCTGCCAAATCCCTCGTTCATCTTCCTTAATTGAGGCTAAATTTGCTTTGCAAGAATTTAAGATTATTTTGGAGGATGTTCTTGATTCAGCTTTTATGCCTAAAAAACCATATGCTCACCTGAAAGGGCATTTAGCACATTATGCTAATAGATTATTACATTTAGGCTTTATGTTGTTGATGGATACTATTGAGACTCCACAATTTGATTCAGCATTGGTGGGCATTCCAGCTGCCCCACCCATACAAGGACATGAGTCAAATATTGTAACAGTAAGTCCTGTTGTTAATGCACCAAACATACAAGCAGTTACCACTATTTCTGCTTTTGACAGGTTACATATTAAGAATCCTGTGCAATCACTGATTGAGGCATCAGGAAAATTTTTCTTATCAGATACTGGTGGAATTCTATACTTCCTTAAGTTTTGGATAACATTAATCAGTCCTGCTCATAACGCTGATGATGCTGCTCACACAATTTTGGAAGCTGTTAGTTCTCTGCTTCTTAGTATAACCTTGCATTTGATTAATTCTTCCTTAGAAAACTTGGATCCACTTCGCAAGTTTCAATATGAAATTTTACATAATTTCCTTCCTGCTAGGGAGACTGCTGAGATAATTCTTCTTTCCTCCTCCTTCTCTTCCAGATTTTACCCAATTGAGTTTTCCAGTTTGGATTGTCATAGTCCTTGGTTTGTCCAATCTCCTTCGTTTAGTCTTTTTTCTTCCATAACTTCTTTAATGTGAGTTTCCCACTCAGCACTGGATTTCCTCTTTTACGTCTTCTCATAAAATCTAACTCCACAGTTGATAATTTAAACTGAGTCGTTAATTATTAATTCCCATCACATTAGTGCTATATGTTAACTAAGGAGCACTTTCGGGAAATATGCTTCTCCCATCATCAGCTACAGCTGATTAATGGACCGTTCTCTCCCCTAACCCCAAGAAGTATTTTATTAGACGATTCTTCTGCCCTCTGTTGTGAAGAATTGGAAACTTGTGGTGTTGGATTTGTTGCCATCTGTGGTGAAGGTTGGGAACTCATCTGTCTTCTTTCTTCTCTCTTGTAATCTGATTGGATCAGCTGCATTAAGTAGTCTGTAGGCGGTATTTCAAAATTCAAAGCATTCTTAAAGTTGAGATGAATAAAAATCTTTTCCCAAATTTCCAACTGTGAAGGAATCTGTATAGATTTTAGTAGTTTTATCTCTTGTCCTATTTCATGGTTACTGTTCCAAAAATGGTTGGCCACTGTTGATTTATCTATTTGTTTCAGTTTTATATTTCTTTGGTGTTCACTTAATCTTATTTTTAAGATCCTTTTAGTTCTACCTATATATGAGCCTTGGCAAATATGACATGAAATCTGGTAAATTCCTGATTTTTTTAAATTATCAGTTGTATTAGTCAAAGGTGTATTCAGTAGAGTTCCCAACCTTCACCACAGATGGCAACAAATCCAACACCACCAGTTTCCAATTCTTCACAACAGAGGGCAGTAGAATTGCCAAATGAAATACTTCTTGGGGTTAGGGGAGAGAACGGTCTGTTAGTCGCGCGTAGCTGATGAAGGGAGAAACATATCTCCCGAAAGCGCTCCTCAGTTAACATGTAGCACTAATGTGATGAGAATTAATAAGTAACGACTCAGTTTAAATTATGATATGATAACATCACAATTAAAAGTACTTCTGTTCATTATAACTCCACAGTTCTCATCTTTTCCTGTCATTTCATTCTTAATACCCACATCTCTGTGCCATATAATACTACACCCTCCACCACCCTGTGGAAGATTCTTTTCTTTGTTTCCTGTCTCAGTGAATTATTCCAAATGAGGCCGTGTAATGCTCTGGTAGCCGTTTTACCCATAGCCACTCTTGTGGCAATATCAGCATCTACTTTACCATATTTACTTATGATGTCCTAAATATTTAGATTGTGTGCAGTACTTAACTGTTTCATTTCTCACTTGAATATTGACTTGTCTTCCTCTTAAACACATGTAACTAGTTTTATTAAAGTTCATTTTAAGACCTCATTTCTCATATTCTTCTTTTAGTTTCTGAAGCATGCATTCCATATCTTCTTTATCTAATGCAAAAATTATCTGATCATAGCAAAGAGGGGGTCGTCCTCACTGGTGTAGTAGTTACCATGTTAGCCTCTAGTTCCCGCGTGTTCAAACCCAGCGGAAGGCGATGAATTTTTTTGGGTGTAAAAATCCTTTGCATGGCTTCTTTCAGAAGGGAAGTAAAGCCGGTGGTCCCGTGTCATAGATTTACAGCACGCAAAAGAACCTAAGCCTGATAAAGAGGCCTCTGAGCAAAATGTTTAGTCTTTCACGCCCAATATAGAATAGGATGCTAAGGGCCATAGTAGTTAAAGATCGTCCATAAATAAAAGTCAATTTAATTTAGCAAAGAGGGGTGAATGCAGGTTAAAATTATCTATTGCATGTCCATTCTTGAACATTTTCTGTACCACATCTCCAACACTTGTTCCATGTAAATATTAAATAGAAGAGGTGACAAGCTGCATCCTTGTTTTAAACCCTTGGTAACTTCTATGCTTTGTGTTATGTTATTCCCCATTTTAATAAATACTTCCATATCCCGGTACAATTTTTTAATAAATGTATCCATTTTTCTGAAATACTACATTTTTCCATAGCTGTCTATATTTTAAAATACTATCACAGGCCTTTTCTATGTCCATGAACGTCTTGTGTGTATTGAAATTATATATCCTAGTTTTTCTGTTAACATTCTCACACAATGATTATTGTCCAAACAAGAACCTCCTCCTATGAAACCACTTTGTTCTTCTCCAAAATTCACCTATTTTCAATTTTTTTCTCTTAGGATACTAGAGAAAAGTCTAGCTATTGATGGAATAACACTGATTCCTCTATAATTCTTAATAACTATTATTGTGCTCTGCAAGGCTTTTCAGAACCATTTTCGGATTATTTTGATCCATATTTCCAACAATATCCGGTTGTTTTGGCGTATACTAATTTTGGAACAGTCGGAGGCTGCAGTTTGTGAAACCATAATTACCTGTTTAAAACCTCCGACAAGATCGGCACTGATGTTTGCAAATCCCCGAGAACGTTATAGGATTTACTTATCTTAGGCGTCCATATTTTGCATTCTGTAGTGGAGGATAGTAGACATGCTGATGTCTCCTTTTACTTCTAATTCGCCGTCAGCTCCTGAACCGCGTGTTTTGCAATCCGAATACTACGCAACTTCCTTCTTCAACTTCTAGGAATGTACCACGACAATCAAATAGTGAGTTTATTTGTTTCTCATGTAAACAAAAGGGACATTGGGCTAACCGTTGTCCCCAACGTACATTTTTTCAAATCTCGTGGGGACGTGTCTGCTGGTCCAGGTCGCACCGTTTGACGCCAGGATCGGCTGCGATGTCCATTTTGTGGACATACAACCGCAGTCCGACTAATTCGAAAACCTCATATTGAAGTGCAGTGTGAAAAGCTCCCCGTTTTGGCTTTAGTTAAGTTCGGTAGTTCACGCTCGTTTATTGATTTTAGAGTTTTTCAGCAGCTTTCCTCGTCGGTTACGGAATATTGCTGCGAGTCAACTATGGTGTATTTTGGTTAATGGGGATTCTGTCGTGGTTAAGGGTGTTGTTTTGATGTGGTTCCGTGTTTGTGATTTCACATGGAAACAGGAATTTCTTTTAATTGATGTTTAGTTCATCCGCTTATCTTGGGAGCTGACTTTTTGGAGCACATTCTGGTATGCTTATTGATATGCGCGAAAATTGCGTATTTTTTGTTTTTCGGCAATCTCTAAAGTTTCATTTTAAGTCTGCGCTTTCACCTCCCTTGCCCCATCTTCGTTTATCGCTGACTTGAAGCCGGTTACCGTTAAGGATCAAGATCTGAATCATTTGACATCTGAATATGCTAGCCAAGTCCTCGAGCTACTGCGTCATTTTCCTCGTCTGCTTACTGCCGAGCTTAGCTTAACCAATGAGACAGTATTCCATCCAACTGTCTGACACAACATCGGTCAAATTACCTCCGTATCGTTTGGCACCGCCGAAGATGCAAATTCTTAAGGATAAAATGGAGGTTATGTTCAAGCAAGACATATTTAATTACAGCAGCCCAATTTTATAGTCCCTAAGGGTGAGGATGATTTCCACCTTGTTGATTCCGTTGCATGATAAGCGTATAAAATAGAGGCTACTGCCCTACCTGACAAACACCTCTGTTCATTATTTTGCTGGAGCAACTGTTTTCACCATCTTAGATGTGGATGACTTACCATCAAATACCTTTAACTGAGTCAAACGCTTTACTGCATTTGTCTCACTTTGGAGGTTGCATGAATTTAATCCCGTTCCTTTTGGCCTTGCTACGGGAGCCCAGGTGTTGACCCGACTCCTAGATTAGCTGTTTGTGTATATTACATAATTACCTGGATGATCTTATAATTTACTTCTCAGATGCTGAATCGCATTTGAAACATTTACGTGAGGTCTTTTCCAGTTTGTCATGTGCCGGTGTTACTGTCAAACTCGCTAAAGTTCGGTTGGCCACGAAATAGCTTTCTTTCCTCGGTCACGTTATCTCTCCTGCGAGCGTCGTAGATCCTACTCCCACGAGTGCTATCAAGGAATATTCGCCTCCGCGCAACCTGAAATGGTGATTTTATGAAGGTGGTTAGTTTCTACAGCAAGTTTATACCTAGTTTTGCTACTCGCGTCGAACCATTGAATTGTTTGAGGCGCAAGCACGTTAAATTTCGGTGGCGACAGCTGCAACAATCTGCCTTAGAGGATTTAAAGCTGCAGTTACGAACTCTCCCGTCCTGGCTTTAGCTGATTTTACTAAGGAATTTATGCTCTACTTCCTCTAGGCAGACGTTTCTAGGTTTTCTGTTAGTGCCGATTTGCTGTAGCTCTATCATGATGCCAGATAGCCCATTGCTTTCGCCTCTCGAACCTTGAGCTCCTTGGATCGCAAGTACTCTATGGAGGAACTGGAGACTGGCTGTGTAATTTGGCGTTGAGAAGTTCCGCGTCTACATTGAGCACGTGTATTTCCGTCTGGAGTGTGACAACCAGGCATTGACTTGAGTGTTAGCTGTTCCATGCAAAGTAGGCCGCCTCGCTAGGTGGAAAAAAAATGAGTTTTATTTATGGACGCTCTTTAACTTCTGTGGTCCTTAGCGTCCTATTCCATATGAGCGTGAAAGACTGGTAATTTTGCTCAGAGGCCTTTGTATCAGGCTTGAGGTTCTTTCACGTGCTGTAAATCTACGACAGGGGACCACCGGCTTTACTTCCCTTCTAAAGGAAGCCATGCTAAGGTTTTTTACGCCCGAAAAAATCCATCGCCCTCCGCCGAGTGAGGTGTACATGAGAGTTCGTTTAAGTTCACTTCCGTACACATTCGCAGTACGGAAAACGTAGTCGCTAACGTCCTCACGCGCATGTTTGCTGAAGATCCGCAGCCTGCTGATGCGCTTGCACTTATTGCTTCAGTTGGGATCTTTTCTGAGGTACTTTCTTCTATGGTCCCATATTAATGACAGGACACTAACTTGGAAGGTATTATTTCCCAACTCGAGCGAGGTCAGTAGTGTCACTCTTATAGTTTACGTGATGATGTATTATGTTGCGCTACACGAGACGGAGGCGCAAAGGTTGTGGTTCCTTTTCTTTTACTTCCCATGATCTTTAGATTTTATCACGAGTCGATTTTGGGGGGACATTTATGCATTTTTGAAACTCTTGAAAAGATTCATTCACACTTTATATTACCTGGTCCAAGCCTGCATAGAGGACCATGTGGGGGGAGATAACTTCCTGTGGCATCTCCTTCATTTGAAAAACTCTTTGTCAATTTTGTCTTTTGTTTTTTCTGTTCATTTGACGGGAATACTTATATTTTTGTCGTCACCGGTGCATTTTCAAAATTTTCGTGATATTATCTTATTCGTAATTCTGCCTCCCGGCTTGCTTTTACTGCGCTTAAAACGTTGTTTAGTAGTTTTAGATCCCTGTCTGTTTTGGTGTCAAATCAGGTTTCAATTTAAGGCCCGCATTTTTGCAAGTTTCTGTTTTACGTGGGGCATTAAACATATAAGTACCACTCCATATTATCCGAATGCATCCCAGGCTGAGAGTTAATTGCAATCTAAAGGCTGCACTTGTTGCATTTTATCATTCGGACCATCATCATTGAAATGCAATTTACATAAGCTTTAGTGCGCTTTTAATACCTCCCGCCATGATGCTCATGGTCAGAGCGTAGTTTCACTACTTTATTCATGCCAGCCCATTACCTCTAACTTGCGGTCACTAGCTGAGCTGCTACCAGTTTGTTCTTCACCCTGGAACACAAAACAAACCTGGGAAAAAGCATTTAGGAATTTACAGGCTTCCCATGCTGTGAGTGCAAGGCATTATAATGCTGGTCATTTACCTAGCCCCTTCAAAATTGGAGATCTCGTGGTGTATAGAAATCACCCTATCAGTTAAAAAGTTTGCCGCTGAGCTCGCACCGCTTTTTTGGGCTGATATGAAATTGTCAACATTTCAAAGGGGGTAAGTTTCAAACCATCTTCACACTGATAATATTTGCTGTGCTCACATATCGCAATTAAAATCGTTTTCAGTTTGAGGTTTCTCTCTCTTTTGGTTGTGTTGCATATTTTGTATGTTGAACATGTGACTATTTTCATGAGTATATTTGTGTATGAGTGTGGGTCTGGGGATATGTTACTGAAGCATGTCCTTTGGTATGACCTTTTTCCTCATGAATGTATGATAGTTTTACAGAACGCCTCACTATTTGTGTGGATATATTTTGTGCTGTTAGGTGTGTTGAGTTGCTGAATATTATTGCTGCATTTGTGGGTGTATCTTGTGTACTAAGCCTGTTTTATGTTTTTAGATTTTTGAATATCAGAGATAATCTTGATGTATTTTAATTGTTTTAATTTTTATATTTTATCCATATTTTGTTATTCAAACTTAGTTTTATTTGCAGTGCCAATTGGTGCAACAAGTTCTTTCATTAACCCTCTGTGCATTTTAATGTTTATTCATTGTCGTGTGTCTTTGTTTATGTTGTGCTGTGTATCTAATTTGTGTTGTGTTTTGTGTATATTTACATTGTGTGTCATGTTTATGTTTATTACCTGGCGCTTGATTGTGTGTACTTTGCCTCCTGCCTGCTGCCACGTGTCACATTCCACATTTTCGCAGGCCAGTTTTTGGAACTTGCACGTTTTAGTCTATCTGGTGTTGTATTTTTCGTTTGTGTTTCCATTATGTGTTTGTGCAGACACTATTGTTTCTGTGTATCTGCTCTTCCTTAGTATTTCTTTCACACAAAGTAAATAAAATGTCAGAAAAAGACGAGCATGATTTATCTATGTGTAATTGTTGCATAAGTATAAATCAATTATTTAATTATATGATACATACCTATCTTTAGCTTTGCTAACTAGCTTTGTTTATTGAAATTATTTTTATGTATAATATTTCTATTGTAACTATCCATGTCGTATTGCATTGTAACACAATTGGTTCAGTACTTTATTTTGCACATTTTCAGTCAAGTATAAAATTTAATCTAAAGTGGCTGTTATTTTAACATTGAAATTTTTTTTTAGAAATTTGTATTTTGTTTAAAATTGGTTGATTATTTTATTTTAGGTATTTTTAGCCAAGAATAAAATTTAATCCAAAATAGTTGTTATTTTAAGTGTTACAAAACTTTTAAATGTTGTATTTTTATATCATTGTTTCAAGTTCCATACTGTATTATAATATTGTACACTTTGTTTTTGGTCTAAATACTTGCGCTTCTGTTTTGCAGCCATTTGTTAATGCTGGGGTCAGTGCTCCTGTTACACTCCTGATTCATTTGCACCTGGGCTGCTGTTTAAGGTGCTACTTCAGCCACATTGCATCACAACTAATCAGCTGCTGCATTGTTATGACCTGCCACACTGCATCTTGTAGTCTGGCGCCAGGGATCTATTTGCACCACTTCGGGGACCTCCTTAGGCGAGTCATTGTCCCTTAACTGGAAGGATCGTCGGGTACCAATGTTGTTGTTGTTGTTGTTGTTGTAGTAATGTTCTGGTGACCAAAGTGTTTTAAACAGCTGTGCATGCATCCAGGCCAGCCAACTGCTCCCACAGTTTAATCTCAAGTACTGTAGTTAAATATCATAGTAGAGCTCTTCATTACGTGAAAATATGGTGCTAAATAGGATCCAGTGTGCAATAAGTGTTTGCATGTACAATTCAGTGTGATATGTGTGCAAATACTAAACCAGACTAGTGTCCCCTTCAGTGCCCAGGTGCTCCTTTCTTTCTTTCTTTTTTCTTTTCTTTTTTTTTTTTACTTTGTTTTCCTTCATGGATTACAGAAAGTTTTTATTTGTAAGATCAAGATGAATTTTAATGTGGCATATTCACAAAATTTGTTAATATCTACCCAGTAAGAAATATAAAGAGAAAAACATGCGTAAATAAAATGATGATGATTGGACACCTAATTATGAACAAATAAAAGCAAGTTTTTTTTTAATATAGAGTCAACTGAAAAGTTAAACGCCAACGCCGGAATTTGAATACGGTTCTCCCACTCTCCGTGTGGTTGTCACTTGAGATGACAATCTTAGCGGCGACCTGCTATCGCAAGTACTTCAGTGCTGGTTAAATGGTTTTTTTTAAGGTTTTACTTTATTATTACATAAATTAATTATACTTTTAATAGACCTTAGCTTGGTGTTGGCAAGTTTTTTTCTTTTTAATATAGAGTCAACTGAAAAATTCAACACCACACCGGGATTTGAATACTGTTCTCTTGCTCTCCATGCGGTTGCTCTAACCATTGAACTATTGTGACAACATCATGGTGCGACATTGAATTATCCAATTGACTCAAGTTGTTTCCCAGACGGACAAAGCAATTCTTTCAGACAATGGATGGTATTAATAAAAGTAAGCTGTGACTCATGAGCCATGGCTTGTAGCAAAACCGAATCGTTGGTAGCAGCAAGTCAGTAATCTCAGTTTAGGTATTTTTGTGGCGGTATATCCATCAGAAATGACTGAAGAAGGCAATCAGTTTACATCTTGTTTTGTGAACTTATTAACCAGTCACAAAGAGATAATGAATAAATCTCAGATGCCTGTGGACAAGTGGAAAAAGGCTTCTGCTATGGCCAAAGTGCAGCAAAAACTAAAAGAGAATCTAAATCTTCACCTTACAGAAGACCAGATAGCGAAGAAAATAAAAAACATGAAAAGTCGCCTAAAAGTGCAGACTGATCTGCGACGGACAGGCAATAAACCCATAGTCCTGAAAAACTGGGAAAACAAGTTTTTAGATCTTATTCAAGGGGAATCAAATTCATCTATAGTTTCATTAAGAGGTAAGCATAGTAAAGGTTACTTTCGATTATTCTCCAGTTTTTTGACGCTAATAGTAAAGCTCTTTTTTTTTATTAAATAATTCAAGGTTACGAAACTCTTTGCTGTTTGAAAGGTTGCAATAATGTAAAATAATTCAAATAAATTTCATAACAATTAATAGGGAATAAAGTACATGTTAACTTTCAAAAATTAACTATAAGCATTTGATATAAATAGCAAAAAATCTATTTATATTTTAATGTAAATTAAATTGTTTCCCTTATTGTTTCAGGAGAAGAAGAAATTGGGTTTGATTGTCCTCCAGAAAATTCTGAAGCTTCGGAAAACAGAGTCCCAAGAAAATGCAGGCCTTGATATTGATGAGGTTTTTCCGTGTACATCTACTGCAAAATGTACACATGATCGTCCTGTAGGACCCAGCAAATCTGTAGGTAAAAGAAGATCAGAAGACCAAAGATACAATAGATATGTCTTTTAAGGAACTACAAAGATTTGTGCTACTGAGACAAATAGCAGTGGTAATAGCTCAAGAGGAAGAAAGTAAAATTAGATGAGAAGTGACATGTTTAGAGAGGGAAAAGTTATTGTACGAAATAGAACAAAGAGAGCGAGCAAATGTTCAAGATGAAGCCCTATATTTACAGTTATAAATTGGGGTTCTTTTTAAGCATGCATGTATCCATAAATGTGTTGTAAATGTGGTATTATGGTCATGCTAAAATGTTTCTATTGCTGTTGTAACCTTCTTTCTTTACTAGGTTTCTCTTAAAAGGCACAAAGGACAAGAAATGCTATTTAATGCGAATTAAGATTAAATTGTTCTTAACATTAATTACTTGGTAATTATAATGAAGTAAATGAATTGCTTACTCATTGTTGATGAGCATGTATTATTGTTGCAATCCTATCCCTTCTACACTGTCCTCTCTCCCTGATATGTTCATCACCAGCTGCTAGCTCTTCTTCCCCACCACCATCCTGAACAACTGGAATTTCGAAATATGCATCCCCAAGATACTTTGCCACGTTGTGCAGGGTCATACAGCAAATGATAATAGTAGGTATCTTTTCTGAAGCACATCTTATCTTGTTTTGAAGGATATGGAAACACTGCTTTAGTTGGCCAAAGCATCGTTCTATTATAACCCGCTCACTGCTAATGCACCTTGTATAATCTTTCTTCTGCAGTTGTAGGATTTTGATATGGGGTCATGAGCCATAGTGCAATATCATAACCAACATCTCCAAGCAGCAGTGCATTTGCAATTTCTCCATATGCGAGCATCATGTACAGATCTGGACCATTTTGCATTTACACTAATAAAGTTTTTTTTTGCATTACATGTGTCCTGAATGTTTATACTGGCAATGCCTTTTCTATTAATAAATTTGTCACCATGCACATAAGGTTTCTTAATCAGTATATGGGTACAGTCTACTGCGCCAATAGCATCCGGAAATGTATAATGCTGCTGCCACTCAAATTTAGCAGCTTGTAGTGCTGCAGTGGTTGCTGGATATTTGATCCAGTTTCTCGATTTTTGCATAATGCGAGAAGAAACTTTCCAAAATATATTTGAAACTGTACCTTGTAAAATGCCAATGTTCTCTGCCATGCCAGACTGGAATATGGGGTCCCCAATACAGCGTAGAAATATTCTTATTTTTCCATCTCTAGTAAGGGCCTTTTCCTCTTGTCTCCACAGCTTCTGGAAGAAAATGCCGGGCGAGCCACCTCATGTTTTCTTTCTCAAACCTATAAAGTTGTTTATAATTGTAGTCTTCAGAATCCTGGCACATTTTATAGTATTTTTCTTTTCTCAGGTTGACATTCTCTTGCAATTGAGCTATCGCTTTCAAGTTTGAGACAGCTACTGAGGTGGCTTAAGAAATCATAAGCCATGGCTATTAAAGTGAACTCACAGTTCCGTTTTATTAATACCACAGCTAGAGCCATGACTCGCTAGAAGGAGGGGTTGAGTCGTTGAAAAGTTGAAGGTCACGCTAAGCTTGAGTACTTGCGTTTTATTAATACGGAAGTGAGTCATGGCTCAGAAATTGCAATTTTTAAGTCATGGCTCACTTTTATCAATACCACCCAATGCAACAGTGCATAACAGCAAAATATTTAGAGAAACTTTGGCAGAAAAATACATTAAAATCTATAATTCTTCAAATCTTTATTTACAAGGCAACCCATGTGAATATATTCTGAAGGATATTGGAATATACTAGAATCTAATGTCATGCAAACCATAAAACCTGGTACAATCATTGCAAACACATACAGGAGATCATTAATCATTCCATAAATCCTACTACAGGATTTTTACCATACAAGATGATGAAGGAAAACCCCCAAAATTAATTGTAAACATACCAACAATAGGAGACGACAATAATGAAGAAATAAGTTTAGAGGAGAAATGCAGAATAGCTTAAAGAAGATAAGACCGAAAGCAAAGAAAAGAATTTAAAAAGACAAAATGCAGTCAGAGACAATGGAATACGAAAATAGAGGTTAAAGTTTTATTAAAACAACATCCCATCTTCAAGGTAATAAAGAAGATATGCTGGAGAATATATGGCAGACATGCCTATGAACTAAAAGAAGATGATAAAGTAATTGGAAGATATCACAAGATAATGTTGAAGCCATAGAAAACATATAATGATGAAGAGAATAACAGAATAAAATTATATCACAAATATATGTAACACTGCACATAAGAATAGAATAGATGAATACACGAAAATGTACATGGCGATTAAATGAAATGTTAATAGAATTTTAAAAAAAAGAGAGTTAAATAAACTCAACTAAAGAAAACCAAATTTTCAAAAAGATGTTAAATTAATTTCAATGGTGAATAATTTTTAAAAGAATAAAATACGTTAAAGGTCAGCAAACAAGAGTAATTAAATACAATGCTATGAATTGAATATATTAAGATCACTTAAAATTGTATAGAAAATTAGGCGAAAAAGTAAATAACAATGTAATAATAATAATAATAACAAAAAAAAATAAAGAAAGAAAAGAAAAGAAACTGTGGACTAATAAAGAGGCTAGTTGCCAACAATGTGTACAAATATTTCAAAACACAGCAGAAGGTCAACTGTCTAGCAAATAGCAGCAATATATATGAGTTACTACAACTACTGCTGATGTCTTTACCCAGAAACCATAAACAAAAAGTGAAGCCATGCTAAGGAGTGCATTATCTACGATGAAGGAAGACAGATGCGTTGTGTACTAATGCAAGCAAATATTTCTAATCCTTTGAAATCGCATTTAAATTGTATTATTTAATAGTGTTTAAATACATGGATAGGGATGATAAAGAGCATACAGAATTATTTTGTAAAATATACTGAGTGATTGGAATAAAGAAAAATATTCATATAGTGACTGATACTTGAATATCTTATCATTTACTACAACCAATACTAACTGACCAGAGATCCAGAAAATAGTAGGAATCCGTAGAGATTTTCTTACAGGGTTAAATGTTGCTACAACTGTTGACTAAAGCTAGACCCAGATCAAATCTGTGAGCTTCTGGAAGCAGCTATTCCAGCCCAACTAGTATTGGTTTATCTTATAATTGTTGCAATGTACTATATCTTACTACTGGAGAATAAGATTTTGATAATCCAATCCCTTCTTTTGTGCACAGCCTTTAATTACAAAATGAGCCTTGTATTGTACAATTCAGCCTTTAGTATCGCATTTAGTTTTGAACACCCATTTGGAATCAATTACACTTTTATTAGCTGGCAAATCGATTAATTCCCAAGTTTGATTTTCTATCAATGCCTCATTTGTTGTTTCAGTAATATTTTTTCTAATGCACCTCAATCAACTCCTGTTATAGCTGACTCACAATCTTCTTTTTCAATCACACTTTCTTTTGTAGGTGCCTCTGAGTATGAACTTTAACTGTTTCTTCACAGACATTCTCAAGGTAAACAAAACTTTTTCTGATTCTAAGAAAAAAGCATTTCTACAAATTATCATATATTTTGTACTTGTCTCATACAATCAATATGCTTTGCTATCAAGGGAGTATCCTACCATGATACATTTATCAGTTTTGGATCAAGTTTCAAACGTTTTTGTTTAGGTATGAATGCACAAGCTTTGCATCCAAAAATACATAGATGCTTTAGATTGGGTTTCTTCCCAGTCCACATTTCCTAAGGTGTTTAGTCACCTGTACATCTACTCAATGAACGATTAAGAAGATAAATGGCTGTTGAAGCTGTTTCTGTTCAAAACCTTTTAGTAACCCTGATTAAATTAGCATGCAACATGTCTTCTCTGTCATTGAACAATTGAAACATTCAGCCTTTCCATTCTGTTCAATTGTGTATGGTGCTGACTTTTGATGCTGAATTCCTGAGGAGTGTAACAATGTCAACAAATTATTTGCACGATACTCTCCACCACATCTGTTCTGAGAACCTTTATCTTATAAATGGTTTGGTTTTGCTTGAATATCTTGAAATAGTGATATACTTGATCTTGGTCCTCAGAAAATACACAAATTCCATATGACTGAAGTCATCTAAAAAAATAAACACATACCTGGGATTCTTGCTCAATGGGACCGCATAAATCACAATGAACTAGCTTAAAAAACTGAACGCATGAGTTTCACTATCATGAAATGTTAAGTGGTAGCTTTTAAATTGCAAACAAATTTCACATGTAAAATCTGAAGAATTTCTGATATCAAATTCTAGTCCATCAGCCATTCCTTTCTTAAGTTTCCCATGCTATCTATGTTTAAGTGAGCCATATGCAATTTGTACTGTTCTTTGCATAGCATGCTAGTGTAACTGAGTTACTATTAACATGTAATTTGTAAACATTATCTTTATGACTACCAGTGGCGATTAACACTCTGTCGGTCATAAGCCAGCAGCGAGAGGGGAAGGTTGTGTAGCAGAGCAAGCACGAAAGAACACGAAAAAATGGGAGTGGACGTTCAAACGTACTGATGCAGAATTGGAAGTTTCGGCAGAAAAAAATAAGAAAAGACAGAAAAACAAAAATGGAAATTCAGATATGGAGTGTCTCATCATGATGGTAATCGTGATATTGCTGATAATAGGAGGAGTGGAACAGAACCCAGGACCAGCAGAAATGAACAAATTAATGGAAGAAATAAGGGAGATGGGAATGCAACTAGGAAAAAGGATGGATAACAATACAAGAGAGCTGAAAGAAACAATGAAAATACAGAGAAAAGAAATGGAGAAACAGATATCAGAATGTAGAGAAAAAATAGATGAAGAAAACACTACGTAATATTTGGGGTGGCAGAGGACAGAAAAAATCTGGAAGACACGGTATATGAAATTATAGATGATGTGCTGGGAATACAGATGTACGGCTGGGAAGTTGAAGATATATTTAGGATAGGCAAGAAAGGAAGAAAGCCAAGACCTATTATTTTGAAATTGACAACAATGAGAAAAAAATGGGAGATTTTAAGACAAACAAGAAGACTAATTAAAAGAATGAATGAAGCAAGGGCAGTAGGAAAGAAAGCATATCTAAGAGGTCTACAATTAATAGTGATAGGTGAAAATTGGAATACGAGTATTAAAAGAAACGAAACCAGAGGAACATATGCACTGCAGCAAAATATAGAATGGCCGGAAAACACAGGACAAATACCTGAACAAAGAATGGGATCGTCAGCAGGATTTCAGCATAGGCAAACATGGGTAAGAAGAGGGCATCAACACGAGAGAACGACAGCTGATCAGGAGGGCAGAAGAAGTGGGAGAGGCAGCTTTGTAGAGAGACGAGAGGAGGAGACAAGGGGAAGGCAGGAGGAAGGTTTGGTAGTGGAGGGAGAAGGCGAAGGAGCAACATTGGTGAGCGAAATGACAGAGAGGGAGCGGCCAGAAGAAAGAAGAAGGGAGGCAACAGGAGTTGAGGAGCAAGGGAAGGGAGACAGTGAGAAGTGAAAGTGCAGAGAGGGGTTAAAATGCAAAGTGGGGAAGTGATATTGGTAGGGTCCATGAGTGATGCAGAAGAAATAATAAAAAAGAAAGTTTTAGAAATTATATCCAAGGATTACATTCAGCTTAGGGGTGAAAGAGAAGAAAGGGAAAGGGAGCCTAAAACTACAAGATACAGGAAAATGATGGAGAGTTTTATGTTTCAAGAACAACCAAAGAATAAATAGGGAAAGGGGCTGAAATTAATGTTTTGGAATGCGGAAGGGCTAAAAAATAAGCTAGGCAGCGGTGAAATTAAAAACATTATGTGTTCTATGGATTTTGTAGGACTAGCAAAGATATGGTTGGGAAAGGAAGAGGTAGCAGAGATAGCAGGTTTTAAGTTTCTAGAGAAAAAGGCAAGGAAAAGATGTGACACGGGAAGAGCATCAGGAGGAATAGGTTTGTTTATAAAAAATGATACAGAAATAATTATTGATATAAAAAAAATGGAGAATAGGGATCCCAATGTGTTATGGTCAATAATTAAGCAGAATAATGGAGTAAGATTAGGAATAGGGATGGCGTATAATCCGCCAGAAGCATCATATTTTTATAACTGTAACTTTTATAGTAAACTAGAAGAAGACGTGGAAGAAATATGAGAAAATATGCCAGAGAAAGAATTTATTATGATGGGAGATTTGAATGCGAGAATAGGTGAGGAGAATGGAAGATTATTAGGCAAAGAGCAAGTAGAAGAAGATAGGGATGTGATAAGGCCAAGGAAAAGCAGGGATGGAGTAATTAATAGGGGAGGAAAAAAGTTACTAGAATTTTGTGAGGTAAATAACATATTAATATGTAATGGAACACTGGAAGGAGATGAGGAATGGGAACTTGCATTCGTAAACGCAAATGGGCAAAGTGTAGTAGATTACATGTTATGTAGTGAGGAACTAGAGTACAGAATCACTACATTTAAAATAATAAACAAAGTAGTAGGTAGCAGCCATTGTCCATTAATGATGGAAATAAATGTTTTGGAACAGAAGGTAAAGAATAAGGAAATAGCTAGAAAAATCTGATGTGTTACACTCACATGACTTTCTCTACTCTTGTACAAACTATTTATACAAACGCTTATTCTCCATCTACTTCATGTTAATCGAGATAAACATTTGCAGAGTCTATCTTATTGCTAATTTACTTGTAGATGTAAGGGGAATATATATTTACAAGGGCAATTTGGAAATACAGTAGCCTTTAAGCACATACATATCTCTTAATAGCTGGTTGCTAGGTGCAGCACCATTCCCTTTCCCACAGATTAATACTCTTTGCATATCCAAGACAAAAAAATGAACAACAAATTCCCATTTGAGAAAATAAGTATTGAAAAATTTAAGGGAATAACAAGCAATATCTTGAAAACGGTTCACTCAACAAAAAAAATGTATATGACATAAATTGTGTATTTTAACGCGATCTACATTTTTTGTGTAGTAAAATTTTGTCTATCTCTTATGATTTACCAGTTATGCAAAAGTCGTTCACAATGAAGAATACTTTTGGAGACATTCCCAGGAAATTCAAGATATACATTTTATTTGTCATAAAAATATCTTAAACATATATTTTAATCATAATCGTTAGAGCCATTTTTGAGAAAATTAAAATTTTCGAAAAATCTTCCATGTAGAGGGTACTCTGTGGTGGGGGGATTTTCTTGAAAACCTTCGCGTCACATCTCTAGAAGATACTGAACCTAAATACCAAGTTTGGTATTTAGCCGACTGTTCGTTTCTGAGTTATGCTGTTCACACACACACACGGACATGTTTCCAAAAATGCTTTTTTTGGATTCAGGGGGTCTCAAAACATGTATTTCCGGTGAAATCTCAGTATCAAATTTTTGGGTGGAATACAATACTTCCCCTAGTTACTATACCTAGTAGAGAAAGTAATAAAAACAATAAAAGGTATAAATGGAGGGAGGAACTAAAAGAGGACTTTTAAAAAGAATTAAATTCAAAGGTAAGTCAGATTGTGAAGTGTGGTATAAATGGCTATGGATGAGGGAAAGCCAGAAAAAGTATTAGAGCTACTGAAATTATTACTAACAAGAGCAGGAGCAGGGATGGAAGGAAGGCATGGAAAAGGCTGAGAAATTAAGGGGTGGTTTGATGAAGAGTGCAGAGCAAAAAAATCTGATGTGTTACACTCACATGACTTTCTCTACTCTTGTACAAACTATTTTTACAAACGCTTATTCTCCATCTACTTCACGTTAATCGAGATAAACATTTGCAGACTCTATCTTATTGCTAATTTTCTTTTAGATTTAATGGGAATATATATTTACAAGGGCAATGTGGAAATAGAGTAGCCTTTAAGCATAGACATTACTCTTAATAACTGGTTGCTATGTGCAGCACCATTCTCTTTGCCACAGATTAATACTCTTTGCATATCCAAGGCAAAAAAAATGAATAACGAATTCCCATTTGAGAAAATAAGTATTAAAAGATTTAATGGAATAACAAGCAATATCTCGAAAATGGTTCACTCAACAACAAAAATGTATATGACATAAATTGTGTATTTTAACGCGATCTACAATTTTTGTGTTGTAACATTTTGTCTATCTCTTATGGTTTACCAGTTATGCAAAAGTCGGTCACAATGAAGAATACTTTTGGAGACATTCCCAGAAAATTCAAGATATACATTTTATTTGTCATGAAAATATCTGAAATATACAATATTTTAATCAAAATCATTAGAGCCATTTTGGAGAAAATTATAATGTTCCAAAAATGTTCGATGTATAGGGTAATCTGGGGTGGGGGGGATTTTCTTGAAAACCTTCGTGTCACATCTCTGGAAGATACTGAACCTAAATACCAAGTTTGGTGTTTATCCGACTGTTTGTTTCTAGTTATGCTGTTCACAGACAGACACACACACACATGGACATTTTTCCAAAAATGTTTTTTAGGATTCAGGAGGTCTCAAAACATATTTCCGGTGAAATCTCGGTATCAAATTTTTGGGTGGTATACAATACTTCCCCTACTTACTATACGTAGTAGAGAAAGTAAAAATAGGAGGTATTTAAAGAGCTTATTAGATGGAGATCAGAGAAGGAAAGGGAGAGACAAAATCTGGTGGCACTTAAGGGAGAATATAAAGGTTTGCTTGAGGCTAAGAGGAAAGAATGGCAGGGAAATATAAAAAGGAAACTAAAGGCAGCAATAGAGAATAAGGATAGTAAAAGAAATATGGGAAATAGGATGATGAACAAGAATAGAGGGGAGAAAAATGAAATTACACTGAGCAAATGGATAGGTACTTTAGAAGGCTAATTGGGGAAGGGAAGAGAGTAAAGTTAGACACAAAAGAAGTAGGATAAGGAGGAATATTCAATGAAAAATTAGATGACAAAATCACGGAGCTGGAAGTTTACCAGCAAATAAGGAATATAAAAAAAGGCAAGGCAGTAGGAATAGATGGAATACCAGGGGAATTTTGGAAAATTCAAATGGTTTAAAAGTGATGACAAAATTATTAAATAAAATTAAAGAAAAGAATGATGTGCCAGAATGATGGAAAATAAGTATGGTGGTACCAATCTACAAAGGAAAGGGAGGAGCAAATAGACCAGAAAACTATAGGGGAATAAGTTTACTATCAATATTAAGGAAAATATACATAGGTATATTGGCCGACAGATTAAGAACCTGGGTGGAAGAGGAAGGAAAACCGTCAGAATATCAAGCAGGATTTAAGAAAGGTAAACAAACAATAGATAATATATTTATAATAAAGACTATAATAGATAAGTATCTGAGCAGGAAAAGAGGAAAGATATACTTGTTTTTTGTAGATTTTGAAAAAGCATTTGATATAATAAATAGAGAAGTATTATCTTATAAATTAAGCAAGAAAGGGATAAGCAAAAATTTTATAAAAGAAATCCAGAAGATTTATAAAGATATAAAATTTTGTATAAGATGTAAAAATAATGGAATTACAGAAATGATTGAGCAAAAGATAGGATTAAGACCAGGGTACAAATTGAGCCCTATATTATTTAATATATTCATAGATGGCATACTAGAAAGAGTGAAAGAAGAAAATCTGCACTGCCCCATAATAGCAAATAGAGAGATACCAGGTTTACTGTATGCAGATGATCTTATGGTCGGGGTGGTAACGGTAATTGGGCTACAGAAAGCAATCAACGGAATACATGAATTCTGCAAAGAATGGAAAATTAAAGTAAATATAAATAAATCAAAAGTTATGGTATTTAAAAGAGGAAATAAACTAAAAAAAGAAGAAAAATGGCAGATGGGAGGTTTAAAGTTAGAAGTTGTCAAGGAGTTGGATTATTTGGGGGTGAGGATGAGCAGTAATGGTGAATGGGTCGCGCATAGCAGGAAGGTTATGGCTAAAGGAAAGGCGGCAATGACAGGAGTAAGGATGTGCAAATACAAATTAGAAATGCAAACTAAATGGATAGAAAGAATGTATGAAGCATTGGTAGAAGCAAGAATGCTATATGCAGTAGAAATTTGGGGGGGGGGGATCTGAATTAAGCAGAAAAATAGACCAGAACTATAAAACGTTCTGTAAAGAGCTATTGGGGTTGCCAAGATCAGCACCAGGGGAAGTAGCATTAGTGGAATTACAAAGAACAAGAAGAAAGGGAGTGATACTGGAAAGGATATTGAAATTTTGGTTTAGATGCCTGAGAAAAGATGAAGGGGATATTGTAAAGATATGCATGGAACAACAAAAGAGTACGAAAAATAAAAATAGCTGGTGGACAAGGGTAGAAAAAATTATGGAGAAGATAGGAATGGAAGATATTTGGAGAACAGGAGAAAGAAATAGCAACAGCTTCTGGATAACAGTAAGAAACAGAGTGGAGATCATAGAAAGACAGGAGATTTGGGAAGCTTAGAGAATAAAAAATCACTAGGGTTCCATAGATTAGTAAAAGGGAAATGGGAAAGAGAAGGGTATGTGGATTATTGTAATAGAATGGAAAAAGAAGCATTTGCATGGATGAGAACAGGATCAATGTATCTGAGAGGGCTAAGAGGCATAAAAAATGGAATTTGTAAACTATGCGGAGGTAGTGAAAGCACAGAGCATTATATGGCAGAATGCAAAGAATTATCAGAATGGAGACAAGAAGTATGGGAGGAAAAATGGTAAAAAATGGATGGAAAAATAGTAGCAATAAAAGTGTTAACAAGAAAAGAAGAAAAGCAAAATAAGAATATGGGGGAGTTCTTAAAGAAAGTAAAAGAGAAACGGATTAGAAAAGTAAGAGAGATAAGAGAAGTAGAAAGGCAAACAGAGGAAGGAGAGGATGGGCAATAGGGATTAAGGGTATCAAGGGATGCTCAGATGAGCCAGAAGGCCAGGGTGCTGGGCAAAAGGAGCAGCATAGCTGGCAAGGAAATTTGTACATAGGTTAAGTTAGTTTATAAGTGGAATATTGTAAAAAGAATTGTATATAAAATATAATAAAGTTATCTATTTAACTAAAAAAAAACTCTCTGTCTGCATTAAATATCTTGCATCCATTAGTATTAAATAAAACTGAGTTTCCTTCTTCATCATTGCACTTAGTGAAAGTGGATTTGCATACAGAGCAGGAACATGTAAAACCTGAATCAGATTTGCATCAAGTACTTTACCAGATATACAGAATGGAATATTTAACTTGCCAATTTTATCTGGAATTATTTCTTGATTGTTTGTAGTTGTAATCCTTAATGAAGGAAAAGTGGGTACATTATAAAGCATGTTTAAATCACTGCACATGTGTGCTGAAACTGCAGAATCAATTATCCATTCCTCCCTTTTACTGCATAATTCCTTATTTGCTAATAAAGCCACATAATTGGTACAATTTTCCTTATTCTGTGGGCATTTACAATCCCGTGCACAATGTCCATAGAAATTGCAGTTGTAACCCTGTATGCCTTTTCCTTTATTTGTATTCAAAGTTTGACAACCCTGATTGTAAGTTCCTCTTCCTTTTCTACTAAACAAAGCTAGCATTCTTTTATGGTCATAATTATTGCTTGGATCTGCTATGTCTTGAAGCAGTTTGGTTTTAATTGAATCAGCTGTGACTGGAATTCTGCAGTTTTTAGGCCAATGATCTTAGGTTTATATTTATCTGGTAACCTGCCAAGAGTATTACTTCAATCCATTCATTACTAACCATCATGCCAGTACCAATAACTTGTGCACTGTGGTTATGCTTTTGTTCATGTAATCTTCAATTTAACTGCTTTCTTCTACTCTTGCAGTAATCAGAGCTCTTTAAGACTTACATGTCATGTTAAACCAAATCTTCAAAAGCTTTACACAGATTATCTCATGCTTGTTTAGCTGTAACGGCAGTCTGAGCATGCACACAATTTATGGGATCAACCATCAAAACTATTTTCAAATTGCGGGCCTTTACATACTTTTTCTTATTCTCACCTATTCTTGAATTACCACAATTCTTCATGCTCCAAATATGTTTTAATAGTGAACTTCCATGTATTGAAATTTTCTCACCCTGTAAGTTTCTCAGTCAGAGGAAGTGGCTTCACTGACATCATTTTGGTGGAAAATGTAAAAACACACCAAAAATTCTTTATGTGTATGTGCTTATTTGTGCGCTTATGATTTTATGGTCTGAGTTGCTGTGTCTCTGGATCAATAAACTGTAGAAAATAGAACAATTAAATGAAGATACCTATTGACAGATTCACTGAATGGATGCTAGTACATAATGATTGTAACAACAAAAACATAAATAGTGCCATGTAACCAGACCAAAACCTCTGTGGACACTTTTTAAATAATTTCAACACTTTTCTTCGTATTTTAGTTTCCAGTCAATCTACTAGACAGTGAAGATTTTATCTAAATTTCCTCATAATGAGCAAACTTCTTTTGTCATTTTTAGATCATTTAATCACTATATCTCTTTCTATTCAATGCAGTCTTACCTTTCATTGGGTTCAAACCTGGTGGAGGGCGGTGGATTTTTTCAGGTGTAAAACTCCTTAGCATGGCTTCCTTCAGAAGGGAAGTAAAGCCGGTATCCCGTCTCATAGATTTATGGCACATAAAAGTTCCTCAGGGCTAATAAAGTGGCCTCTGAGCAAAATTACTGGTCTTTCATGCCCAATACAGAATGGGATGCTAAGAAACACAGCAGTTAAAGAGCATCCATAAATAATAAATAAAAAAAAAAAACTTACCTTTCAGTTTTAATACAGATATCCACATACGTTTTCCTGCCCCATTCCTTCTTAATACTTCTTTAGTATTTTAAAATATTCTCATCTTTTAAAGCCATGTTTCCTATTTTTCAATAACACCAATTCTTACTTAGTTTCACTTTATTGCATTATCTTCGACTAGTGATTACATGCTCATTATCTACATCACCAATTCCAATTTTTCTGTCTTCTTTGTTTGAATTAACCAACTTCCATCTTATTTTGCTTTCTCTTGTGCCTTTAAACAGAGTCTGACTACATTTTCTTGTTCCAGTAATTGAATCCTATGTCAGTATTTCAATAGGATATGTTTTACTACTATGCCTTTGGGTCAGCTCTTCCCAGCTGAGCTTTAGCTCCTCCGTTAGAACCTGTGCTAGGTAATACTAATACAATATATAAAAGTGAAGCTAGTGACATAGAAGCAACACAAATATTTCAATATTGCATTAAATATTTTGTGACAATTCTTCAGTTATCTTTTTAAAAATATAAACTCATAAGGACATATTTCATAATACATTGATTACATCTTCAGCTTCCCTTCCTTATTTACTCATTGTGTATTTGTGTCGTTACGGTTACTGTTGTTAGGCGATGTATTGTTTGGTATAGTGTTGCCATCTACTGGAAATAACACAAATTTGTTGACAGAACCAATTGGTGGTATTTCAAAATACTTTGTGATCTCAGCTCTTCAAAATAAATATTAAATGCTTCAATAATTTAACTTCTGATTTATTTCATGATTAAATGACCAAAAATTATCTGCTACAGCTGATTTATCAATTGTTTGTATTTATTATTTCTAAAATGCTCCTTTACTGTAATTTACAAATGACATTTGGTCTTTCCAATGTAAATTTGGTCACAATCTAAACATTTTAATTGATAAATGGTAAAATTTTTATTCTTAGAAATTTTATATTTTTTAGAAAAACCTAGCAAACTTTTTATGCTATGTTTATTTTGAGGAGCTAATATTATACCATGTTCTTTAAACATTTTTTGTGAATCTTTCTATTTGCTAAAGGATGATAAGTAAATTTTTTAAAAATATAATCTTTCATTTTTTAATAGCAGAAACATCTTTAACAGCTTTATGATATTTATCTTTCTTAATCTTTTCTATACAATCAGTATTAAAACCATTAATTAAAGCACTGTTGATAATGCGTTTATATTCTCTTATTCTTTTTTTTTTATTTGCTAAGCTGTATACAGGTAAGTATGACTGGTGTTCAGCCCTGGCTCTTTGCCGGTCATACTCATGTTTTACAGTAATTTCTTATTTCTAATTTATTACATCATTTATAAATTGTTGTTTAACTCTATTTACTGTCCATACCTTTTAACTTTATATTAAAATTGCCCAATCTTCTTACTATCTTTTTGAAACATTTCCACTACTGCTATACTAAATTCATCTTTATTAAGTGTATATTTATCATCCTATATATCGACTATTAAAACACAAATTTATGTGAAGAAAAGGGTTAAAACTCCTATTTTTTTATGTAATTATTCATAGAAGTTGATTTTCTATAAATACTAAAATTCAATTTATGGATATTGTTTATTATCTTTAAGTCTAAAAAATGTGAATTAGAATTTCTTCAATTTCTAAAGTGAGCTTTATAGCCTTATCTGTAAATTTAAAACTTTAATACTACATTTATGTGTTTAGCAGGAACAATAGCAAAAAAATTATCTACATAGATTTATCTTGTAAATTTAAAGTTTTAAAGCCTCATTTACGTGTTTATCAGGAACAATAGCAAAAACATCATTTGTGTATCTATACAAAAATGTTAAGGGAATGCTTTAGTGACTTGTATTTCAAAATAGCTCTTTAAAAGATCAGCATAAAAAGGTGTAGTTTACTTTCATATTAACAGTGTTTTCTCTTAATAAACATAGTTTTCCCTTGCCTAATGAATTTTTCTTCTGCTCTGTCCATTTTCCAGTTTTATTTATCCTAGTTACCAAAGGAATAACATTTCTTTACTACTTCACTTTTGCAACCCTTTATTATAAGGGGGGGAATTTTACAAGAGAGTGATTTAAAAAGCACAAGATTTGACAAAAAGAAAAGGTTTTAAAACAGTTTCTGTGGAAGAGTGCAGTGCAACACAAATAAGGATGGAAAGGGAGGATGAAGGGGCGATGAGCCCAAGAGAAACAAGATGTAGAAAGAGGATGGAGAAGTTTAAGTTTGTGAAAAGATACAATTCAAAATAGGGATTGGAGTTAAAAATGATGTTCTGGAATGTGGAAGGATTAAAAAGTAAGGTAAACAGTGGAGAAATACAAAGTGTAATAAGCTCAATGGATATTATAGGAGTAGCTGAGACATAGATGGAAGGAAAGGAGGCAATAGATGTAAAATACTTTAAGTGTATAAATTAAAATTAAATTGAGTTTTATTTATGGACGCTCTTTAACTGCTGTGGTCCTTAGTGTCCCATTCTATATTGGGCGTGAAAGACCGGAAATTTTGCTGAGGCCTCTTTATCAGGCTTGAGGTTCTTTTAGTGCCGTAAATCTACAGCACAGGACCACTGGCTTTACTTTCCTTCCGAAGGAAGCCATGCTAAGGATTTTTACACCCGAAAAAATCCATCGCCCTCTGCCGAGTTTGAACCTACAACCTCGGGAACTAGAGGCTAGCTTGGTAACCACTACACCACAGAGGACGAGTTTAAGTGTATAAGGAAACATGCAAGCAAAATATATGACGAAGGCAGAGCCTCAGGAGGGATAGGTATACTTGTTAAAAAAGATAGAGAAATAAGTATTGACACAGTGCTAACTGAGGAAAGAGGAAGGCAAGTTTTATGGAGTGTTATTAATCAGATAAAGAGGGAAAAAGTAAATGTCGGTTTAGGAGTAATATACAATCCTCTAGAAACATCACATTTCTTTGATAATAATTTATTTGATAATCTGGAAAATATATGGAAGAAATTAGGAGGAGATTCACAAATATTGAGTTTATATTGATGGCAGATTTTAATGTAAGAGTAGGTAAAGAAAATGTTAAAGACTAATGGCAACAGAAAGTTCAGGGGTGTGGAAAAGAGATGAAGTACTAATAAGAAAAAACAGGGATACAGCATGTAATAAGGAAGGAAAAAAATTATTTGAACTTTGCGAAATAAATAATTTAATGATATTTAATGCAACTATAGGGAAGATCAAAGACGGAGAGTTTACATTTACAAATGCAAACGGCCAAAGTGTGGTCTGTCTGGGAAATAACTTGAATCAATTGGGGAATTCAATGTCTCACCAGCACGTCACAGTAGTTCAATGGTTAAGCAACCACCCAGAGAGTGGGAGAACTGTGTTCAAATCCCGGCTGTGACATTGAATTTTTCAGTTGACTCTATATCAAAAACATGTCACAGACCAGGCTTGGTCTCTAAAATACAATTAATTATATATAATAATAAATAATATTCTACAGATAATGTATTGATAATCCAGACAATGACCAACAAATATTTAAAAAGGAAAAGAGGAAGGGTGTATATGCTTTTTGCAGATTTTGAAAAGGCATTCAACGCTATTAATAGAGAAGCACTGTAGTGAAAATTATGAGAAAAAAAGGGGTAAGTGAGAACTTTATTGAGGGAATTGGAAAAGTATATGAGGAAATAAAATTGTGCATAAGATGTGATCAAAACAGAATTATGGAGATGGCTGGACAAAAACTGGGTTTAAGACAAGAATGTAAGCTAAGTCCCATCCTGTTTAATTTATTTATAGATGATATACTAGTAAGAGTTAGGGAAAGTAATGGTCACTGCCCTATATTAATGAACAAGATAACAGGACTGCTGTATGCAGATGACTTAATGGTAGGAACTATATCAGTAATAGGCTTGCAAAAAGGAATTAATGAAATACACAAATTTTGTACAGAATGGGGAATTTGAGTCAATATAAAGAAATCAAAAGTTATAGCATTCAAAAAAGGAAATAAATTAATGAAAAGGTGAATGATGGTATCTGAATGGGCAACAGTTAAAGGTAGTAAAGGAGTTTGATTATTTAGGAATAAGATTAAGTAATAATGGTGGGTGGGAAGCACACGGTAGGAAGGTGATGGCAAAAGACAGAGCTGCTATGACAGGATTAAAGAATAAGTAATTACAAATTGGAAAAATGTCTGTTAAATGGTTGAAAGGATGTACGAAACATTGGTAGAATAAAAAATGTTGTATGCAGTAGAAGTTTGGAGGGGCTTCGGAGTTAAGCAAAAAAGCAGATTGAATATACAATTGTTTTGCGAAGAACTTTTGGGATTAATCAGATCAGCACCAAGGGAAGTAGCATTGGCAGAATTAGGAAGAACAGGGAGGAAAGGAATAATTATGGAAAGAATCTTGAAATTTTGGTATAGGTACCTTCAAAGAGAAGAACAAGATATGTTACAAATTTGTGTGAATCAATAGAAGATATCTTCAAATGAAAATGTCTGGTGGGCAGGGATAGGAAGAGAGTTGGAGAGGATAAGAATGGGAGACGTTTGGCAACTGAAGAAAAAAATAACAAATTTTGGAAAGTAGTGAGAAATACGATGGAAGATACAGAGAAGCAAGAAATCTGGGGAAGTCTTGAAAATAAAAAGTTCTTAATTTTATATAGAAGAATTAAGAGAGATTGGGGGAGAGAAGGTTTTGTTGACTTATGTAGCAAACAGGAAAGGGAAGGTTTAGCATGAGTGAGAGCAGGGGCTATGTTCCTTAGAGGGTTAAGAGGAAGTGATCAGGAACTTGTGCCATATGGCAAAAAAGGAGAATAAGATACATTACTTGGTAGAATGTAAAGTGTTAGGGAAGGGAGACAGGAAGTTTGGGATCCAAAATGGAACAAAATGCACATGAAAATGATAGCTATAAAAATATTAAACAGTTAAGGGAGGAAAAAAATAAAGGATATGGAAGAATTTTCAAGGAAAATCAAGGGAAAATGGTTAAGGAAAGTAAAAAAAAGCAAGGGGAATGGAGCAGAAAGGGCAAGAGAAAGGAGAATAATAGGAAAATAGGAATCAGGGAAGTGGAAAGGGAAAGAAAAGAATAAGAGCTAACTGAAAGCCAAAGGGTCAAGGCGCCAGTACAAAGTAGCCCTTAAAAGGAAGGAAAATTAGACTTAATTTGCACTAGAATGTAAGTAGTTTTAAGAAATTAAATAAATGCATTTAAAATGTTGTATGTTGTTCGGTTTTTCTGTACAACCCTGTAACTGCTGCCATCTCCAATTTCATCTAAGCTTGCCTTAGAGCCCTCTTTTATTTATATGCTGTAATTTTGGATTTAATTTTCCTTATTCTTAAATCTCGTTCTTAAGAATATCTTGTTGCTGTGGTGCTAACACATTGGTTAGTCCTCTGATTATTATTGCTGCTGCTACTAGCCACAGCAAGAGTGAAATGGTGCCAGGAAACACTCTCTTTCAATAAGGATGTGTATAATACCAACCAGTTGATAAATGCGTATAATATATAAGTGCCTACAACCTGGAGGGAATTAGCATCTTCGTCTTCCCAAATTAGAACACTTAAGTAAGGACTAAGTAAGGTGCAAAATAGAGACAGAAAATATAGAATGATGCTGTTGGACCACCCATTTTGCAGGCCAATCCTAATACTTTATGGCTATTTCCTGTTTCCAGCCATAAAAGAAAAGTTGGGGGTTATAAGTATAATATTTTAGAAAGGCTCTTGTGTTCTATAAAAAGAAAGTTAATGTAATTTCCACAGAAGCATGGTGTAGTTGCTTTAATGATTGCTAACAGGGGGTTACAACTTTCAATTACTAGTAGAAACATTACTTCAAAAAGAAATGCCTCTGTAGAATTAGTGAATTATAGCCTTCTTCTGGGAAGTATCCTAAACATTAAGATCTAAATCTCAGAGCATACTGGCAGTTTTATTGTGAGATAAGGAAGTGAATTAAGACAATCTTAAAATTAAATTGAATTCATACCTTCTCTATTAGATCACAGATGACAGAATTGTTGAAAAATTCTATAGGTGTCCATTCAATTCCTTCCCTTACATATTCTTCTTGTTCTTCCTTTAATGTCGTCTCCATAACTACTTGATGTAATTTTTCATTACAAAAATTTATGATAAATTGTTCAAAACCATTTCTCTCAAACATTTCAAAACCATATACATCCAATATTCCAAGTACTTTTCTTTTTCCATAACGTTTAACCTGAAACAGTAGATAAAAAGTTTATTATAGAACTGAAAATGTTGAAAACAAAACTACTGTTTTAAATACAGGAGGTGTTTGCACTTGTACTGAACCTGAGAAATTCAGATTTCTTTGTTTTGATGATTGCCATTGTTGGAAAAATTATGTGCATCAACTCTTATTTTTTTATTTGAATGAGTTTGTATTTATTTTATTTATTTTATTTATTGTGCTAAGGGTTTTACAAATTAGATTGTCTACTGCATTTTGACCCTGGTCACTTATTCAGTAGACAATCACTACAGTTTATTTACATTTTACAATATCTTGTCACTAAATTAACACATTCACTATAGTTTTCCATTCAAAGTAAGATGCACTACCTCTTACTTTTCTCTTTCCACTGTCCAAAGCCATTTATGTTTTACTTTACACAAAAACTGCCGAATGCTTCTAGCGTCCTTGCATATCCTTTCAAACGAGTTTGTAAATTGGTGCCTCATAGTGTTTGTCGATTATACTAACATCATTCACTAAACATAACACTTTATGAGCTTTCTGGAAACAAGCTGCTAAAGCAAGTAAGAAACATTCAAGTAAGCCGTATAAACAATTTTATTACCTTTATTTGTAAAATTCATCCAAAATATGTAGAAATGCTTAGATGTTGTAATTTACAAGATTAATCATTTATTTAGGATGACAATTGCAGATTAATAATGTTAATTTAGTAGTGTAAACATGAAAAGCATATTAAAGAAATGGAAAATGTAATAATCATGTATTTAATAAAAGTTGTTTCAAATTAATTCCAGCTCAGAAGGCAGTAAATGTGCATTTTTAGCAGCAGTAAGTAGAATTACAGTAATCTCAAGCCAGTAGTTAGACTTTCCTTCATATACATTTCTAAATTATGGTAAACGCTCTTAGTATTGCAGAAAAAAAAACAAAAAATCTGCAAATATTATGATCAAAATAATCCTTCCTTCCCTGAACCTTTGTGCCCTTAGGTGTCAGGTACCAAAATAATATACTTTTTCATATTTATTGTATGCTTATGTTCTTAAAATCTTGGTAACAAATGTGCAAAATAATTCTGATTCACTTGTCATTTCTAGCTGATCTTCTCTTCCCCCCAATAAAAACAAATATAAATGACACCCTTTGTACTTAGTATAATAGTACATCAAAATAATAAAAAATTAAGATGCTTATTTCACCCCTAAGTCACAGAATCAAATTAATTGAATTTGTCTATAAGAAATAAAAGCAAATGCACACATCCAGACTAGAAGGGGGCAAGTGATGATATTCTGCAATTTGTTTTAAGTTAAATTCTAGTGAGAATGCTATTCCCATACTTTTTTTTGTTTATTTGTTTGTTTTTTGTGGAAAAATATTAAATTTCATCATGAGAAGCCAATAATTGGTGTGATTTAATATTCCTTTTTTCAATCCATCAGTATTGAAACGTTTTTGAGTTAAATATTAAAATATTTTTCTTTTCTTTTTAGTGAAAATCCATACCATCTAGCTGTAGGTTAACTAAGATTAAGTACATAGATTTCATTTATTTTATACCAATATTATGTTAAAGCCTTAATTTTGTTCTTATTTTTTCATATTCTGATGAAGTTTATTTTATCTCAATGCTCTTTATTTTGGACTATGTATGGACGCCCAACTTACCCTCAACATTAATTTAAATAGCCCTCAAGTGGATTTTTATTTCTTTAAATTATTTGGAAATCGAATAGAATATATATATAAGCTAATTTTAACTCCTTTGATCTACATCAGTATGAAACTAAAAATGCTCACAAATAAAATAAAGAATAATAATATCTTTAAACTTTTGATTCAATTTTTAGGTTACACTCTGTGTTATACACATTTTATAAATAATATCTTTAAGTACGGTTTTATAAAGTAATTATATAAAGAATTGAATGATTTGCAAATTTTGAGAAAACTGCTTGTCAGCTTTATGGCTGTTCCTTAAGCTATTTTATACTGAATTTCTACTCATGAAATATAGAAGATTTATGTTAATTAATTGTTCTTTCACACAAGCCCTGTGTAGAATCAGACTAAAAAGTCAATTCCATAGCCAAATTTCAACCGTAGATCTTCCAGTTTCCATCCAGTTGCTCTAACCAACCAACATTCCAGCATGACATTAAATTCCTCAACTTAATTGCAAATTCATTTTGAGATCTCCTTGTGGTTTATTACAAAAATTGTGAGCCAGTTGGGGAATTTAATGTTGTGCTGGCATGTTGCCATGGTAGCTCACTTGGTTAGAGCGTCATGATGAAAACGGAAGAACTTTGGTTCAAATCCCTGCTATGGCATTGAATTCTTCAGTTTGATAGTTTGATTCTAGCTTTCCATAGAAGATTTAGCTTGAAACCACAAATTTACCATGCTTTTGTGAAAAATGCATGACTTCAGAAGGCAGTAAATGTGCATTTTTAGCAGCAGTAAGTAGAATTACAGTAATCTCAAGCCAGTAGTTAGACTTTCCTTCATATACATTTCTAAATGCACAAATTTTTGAAATGTTGAAGCTCTATGACTGAGTGTTTAGTATTTCTCAGTGGAGTATGTTGGAGTCACTTATATAAAAATCAGATATCCTACACCCATCAATGCAGGCGGCTATGAAGTGCATGAGGAAGAGTCAAGCAACTTATTGCTTTCACTTAACCCAACCAAGGATTACAACTACTATATTTAGTATTTTGCTGATTTTATCATTTAAAATGGTCAACCAATGTTCCTCTGGTGATGTAACTATAAAGGTACACCGAGGAGCTAAAAAATCTGATTTTTTGAGAATTTTGTCAAAAATTTTTATTTTAGATTTTATTTTCCTTTGTATGATTTGAATTAATAGGCCTAAGAATTTATTTAATTCTACTTCTAAATGTGATAAAACTGAGGATATTTAAATGTCTACATAAACCCAGGAGGGGGACGTGGCTTGAGTGAATGCTAATTCTTTAAGTTTTATTTTTTCTGCAACTTTGCCCCTACTTTTTAAAATAAACATTATCCAATCTGTCTTAAATTTTTAGAGTATATTTAGCTCACTTGTGTGAATAACTTCAAGTATCACTTTTTAAAAAACTAGTAAGAGACAGAGTTATAAAATTTTAAGTATGATATTTTAGCTAACAGAAATTTATGAAAACTTAATATTTAAAATATCTGGCTCCAATTTGCTATTTTGAAAAACCAATACTTCAAGTTGTCCTGCACATGGCATAGTGGGTTGGAGCATGGTGCTCCAATTCTCAGCCACAGAATTTGTGTGGGTTTGAGCCCACCCATAGAGGTGCAGATGTTTCTGCCCATGGACTGGTGCCCAATCAGCATAATGATGAATTTGAGAAGCTAAGTTAGGTAGGTCATGAAAGCTGATGTTCCAGCTGGGGAAAGGATGATGCTAACCACATCATTTCCCCACATTGGCTGGATGATTGTCTCTGCCTTGCATAGTGGATATAAAGTTGACAGCCAGGATGGTAGGCCAAGACCCTAAGGGCTATAGTGCCATAGATTTAGCTTAATACTTAGTGTTATTTCCATTACATGTATGCACAACCTGTTCAAAACACATGAATTTCAGTAAACCCGATTTGTCCCAGAGTTGCCATGTGGCAACAATGGACATGTGCACAGATAACGTCCTAGAAGTAAACACAAACCTCATTGTTGATGTCGGACATATGTTCTCATTCTCCATAGATGTGTCTTTCATGGAATTCCCCGCTGATTTAAATAGTTTGTGTGGTTTCACTGTGGGATCATCTTTAAGTTGGAGTAGCAGAGCAACATGTCAAATAAAGGGGCTTGTGGTGACATGAAAGGGTAATTATGCATTTTATTCACACTTCTCATAATTTGCTATTAATCTTTGTGAATATCTGTAGTAAAAGGTAACCTTGTTTCACTCTAGAAGTAGATTTTAGAATACACTTGATGAAAGTGGAGTCAACCAAAACACACTTACTAGCTTCACTCACTTATTTATTTTGCAGAACATGTATCATGAGAATGAGCTCACATCATCAGCTGCCTGTTGACTGTCAGAGGAACTCTCGAGTCGTATTGTTGAAAACCTGAGATGTCCTCTGGTGGCCTATGGATGAAACTAAATAGAAGGTTGTCTTCTTCTGGCAAATCAAAGTTCATGATGCAGTTTTCAAACTTCTTTATATAAATCTTCTCCCATACTTCAAACTCTTTGGATTTTTAGGCTGGTTTCAGCCTCTCGATATTGGTGTCTATTTCATAGTTATGAGTCCAGAAGTGAAAAGCAACTGCTGATTTGTTGGTCTGTTTGAACTTTATTCAATGCTGGTGTTCCTTGAAGTGGGTGCCTATGTTCCTTTTCGTTTTTCCAATGTAAACCTTTTTGCAATTTTCACATTGGATCCGGTAGATTCCTGACATTTTGTCATGGGGTATGGGATCAGATTTTCTTGCTTAAATGTGATTCTTGATGTGAAAATGTTTTAAAGTGCCAGGGTAAACTTGTGATTTTTTAATATTTTCTGAAATTTGTGAAAAAGACATGGGTGGTACGTGAATTTCCTGAAGTTGATTTTTTTTCCCTGCTGCGTTAGGAAGTGTGATGACCTGCTTGATGCATTTTTGTCTCTTGAATTTATGTATTTTCCTATCTACCATTTCCTGACTGAATCCATTCTCTACTGCAGATTTGATGATGTGTTGTAATCTATGAGCCATGCTGTTGAATGCTGCTTCTTTGTGTACTTTGGGGTTGTAACTATGTGCTTTAATGAATTTATCTGTATGTGTGGGTTTTCTATGTATTCCAAATTCTATGCCATTTGGAATCTTCAATAATTTGAGGTCCAGGAAAGCTAAGGAGTTGTTGATAGCTATCTATATGGTGAATTGAATGGATGGGTCCTGTAAGATTAAAAGTTTGAGTGTCCTCTGTGTGTTTGTGTTTTACTATTGCAAATATGTTATCAACGTATCTGTACCAAACTTTGAACATACAGGGGAATGCTTTGGTGATATGTACTTCAAGTTGGCTCATAAATAAATTCACTGGGTAAGGAGATAGGGGACTTCACATAGTCAAACCTTTTTCCTGTTGGTAGAAATTCTCTTCAAAAATGAAAAAGGAATGGTTTAGACAGATCCTGGTGAAGTGTAGATATTCTTCACACTGTTCAGCTGGGATGTTGGTGGAGAGCAACCATCTTCTCAGAAATGTGACCAGTTTGTCTATGGGAATGCTTAGGAATAGGTTTTTGACGTCGAACGAGACGAGTGTGCCCTGGGGGTTCAATTTGATCGATTGCAGTTTTTCCACTAGCTCAAGGGAGTTTTGATGCTGTGGCTTTTGAATTGTGGCAGTGCTTGAAATTGGTAAAGCAACCAGCTGGCAAGGTGATAAGAGGGGGTGTTTATATAAGTAATTATTGGCCTCATGTTATTGCCAGGCTTGTGGATTTTGGAGGTCATATATTCTGGCTAACTAGGGGATGTTCATCTTGATACTATGGCATCTTGTCTTTTGGGATGATATGACTGTTATTTATGGTTTTCTCTGTGGCTTTTATCCATTTTTTCAAGGGATTATTGTTCAAAAGCAGGTATTCTCCCCCATTCAGCAATTCCTGCATTCTTTTCGAGTAATCAGATCCATCCAAAATGACGATTTTGCTCCCCTTATCTGCCTTCAAATATACCACATCCTTACTGTTTAGAGTTTTGGTGATATTCCTATGGTGTGTGCCTGGGCCCTTTTTGTGTAGCATATTGCTCAATATTTCCGTGCATTTGTTGTGAATTGTGCACCTGTTGCTGTTGCTCAGATCTGCTGTGGTTATTTCAATGTCGGCCACGTAGTCATCTGGATTGTTAGAAAACTGTGGGCAAGTCTTGAGGCCTTTATTCAAAAAATCTAGCTCCTCTTTGTTGAAGGTTTGTTGCGAAAGGTTAACAACATTGAGGTCACAACACTTTCTAATGCAGCAGAAAAGATCAACTTCAGAAAATTCACATATCACCCAGGCCTCTTTCATAAATTTCAGAACATATTCAAGAATCACAACTTGGCCCTGGCACCTTACAACAAATTTAGCATCAAGAATCTCATTTAAACAAGAAAATCTGATACTATACCCCAGGACAAAAAGTCACGAATCTACCGGACCCAATGTGAAAATTGTGAAAAGGTTTACATTGGAAAAATGAAAAGGAACATGACACCCGCTTCAAGGAACACCAGCGTTTCAAAAAGTTCAAACAGACCAGCAAATCAGTAGTTGCTTTTCAGTTCTGGACTCATAACCATGAAATAGACACCAATATCCTGTTGCTGAAATCAGCCCAAAAACCCAAAGAGCTTGAAGTATGAGAGAAGATTTACATAAAGAAGTTTGAAAACCGCATCATAAACTTTGATTTGCCAGAAGCAGACAACCCTCTATTTAGTTTCATCCATAGACCACTAGAGGTCACCTCAGTCTTTCAACAATATGACTCGAGAGCTCATCCAACAGTCAACAGGCAGCTGATGATGTGACCTCATGCTCACAGTACATGTCTGTAAAATAAATGAGTGAAGCTAGTAAGAGTGTTTAGGTTGACTCCACTTTCATCAAGTGTATTTTTTTTAATTGTTTCACTGTGTGAGATTCCACTACCTTTTGGAAATTTTAGAATGTTTCACATTTAATAGTTGTTTCTAATGTTTGTTTTGTCTGCATTGCCATATGATTACATTGGGTCATAGGTTAAAAATGAATCAAGAGAAAACACAGATTGTGGTATTCAAAAGGGGGGGGGAGAAATTAAGCAAATATGAAAAGTGGAAGGGAGAGAATAAAGATTACAGGGTGGTGCAGGACTATATTTATTTATGAGCTAAAATAAATGGAGGTAATAAGTGGGAGAAGCAAAAGAAGTTTGCATTGGCAAAAGGTAAAGGGGCAATGGCAGCAATCACAAGCTGCAATATATAGTACCTAATATAAATGTTAAATGGCTGGAAAAAGTTCATGAGATGGTTTTGGAGGCAAAAATGATGTATAGAAATATGGGGATTAGATAGAGGATGGTAAAGTATAGATGAGGTGCACAGGATGTTTTGTAGAGAAATACTAGGGTTACCGAAGGCAATTGTAAGACAGGTAGCACAATTAAAAATGGGCAGGGTGGCAACTAAGGGGAAGATAATGGAAAGAGCTTTGAAATTTTGGTTCAGAACTTTAAATCTAGGAAAAAGTAATGTGTTAAGAATGTATAGAATACCAAGGGAATAGCTTAATGAATGATGGATGGGTAAGTAATTTATGGGACATTTTGGAGAACAATGGGTTAGGAGACATATGGAGGAGAGAAAATAACATGAAAAAGTTTTGGAAAAAGGTGAGGAAAAGACTGGAAGATATAGAAATACAAATCATGTTCAGTGAGATTGCCAAAAGGAGCTCATTGGTTTGTTATAGGCCAATGAAAAATACATGGGGTAGGGAAAAATATATAGACATAGTAAATAAAGAAGAGAGAGGATCTATTGCATGGGTAAGAACCGGAGAATGGAGGCTAAGAAGGTTAAGACAGAGTATTCCTCAAAACCAATGTCCGATATGTGGTGGTAATGAAGACATTGAACACACAGTATTTAAGTGCCAAGGAACAGAAAATTGGAGAAGAGAGGTTTTAAAAAGAAGTGGTTGAAGGGGGATAGAAATACGCTTATAATCGAAATGATGTGCAAGGATGCTAGGAGCATTGGACAGTTTTTGTGTAAAGTCAAAAATAAATGGCTTTTGACAGTGGATAGAGAAAAGTAAGAGGTAGTGTATCTTACTTTGAATGGAAAACTATGATGAATGTGTGATGGTAAAGTAATCAATAAGTAACAAGTGGAAATGGGACATGAAAGACTGAAGCAAGATAATTTATTGACGGGAAATTGTAGTTGTAGATATACTGTAGTGATTGTCTATAGAATGAGTGGTCAGAGTCAAAGTTCAGTAGACAATCAAATTGTATATCTCTTAGCACAATAAATGAATGCTAAATACTGCATCCTTGTTTAGCTATAGATTTTGATGTTCTGTGTTTGATACCCAGGGACTCTGAACATTTTTGGAGCAATAAAAGGTCTTCAAAAATGTCCAATAAGCCTAGTGAGACTAATTGAATTGAGCAGTTTGAATGGTTATTGCTTTTGTGCCCATTTTGGTGTTCAAGATTGGAAAAGTGATCAAATGATTTTTGTTTTAGGTCTTGTCACTGAAGGATGCACTCAACTATTTATATGAACTATAGACAGACAATGAAGAAATGCAGGCATTGTACATAGAGCCCCCTGAGGTAGAAGATGGCAATAAGTGGAGAAGATGATGCTGATGATGAAGAAAGTGGCATTCCAGATGATTTTTGTCCTAGCCAGTTGAAAGCAAATTGTGTTTCATGAGAATCAACATACCAATTCAATTGATGGTCTTCAAATCGATAACAAATACCTATTACAAATGAACCTAGAATAGATAATATTTTGGCTGATGTTTTACAAAACTCTTATCAAGATACAGAAATAGATTTATTGAAAATTTCTGACTCTGAACCATTCACTTTGTCTCCTTATAGGCACTTGCATCAAGTTACAGCAACCAACTCTGCATGTTCAATTCTACTGATAAGAATACCAAATTCGTCTGGATGAATGAGGATTCTGGCGCAATGTTACCCAAATTTCTACAGCTAGTTATAAACATTGTAGTGAGCTAAAACCATATGAACAGTTCCAGAAATATTTTGATGAAACAGTGTAACATATTTTTGATGATGCAGTATTTCTTGGGAAACCGAATCCAAACAGTACAGTTGAGGAACTCAAAGTTTTCATTGGCAGTTTACTTGTAACTGGATATAATTATCACAGCCATATCAGGACATTTTGGAGTACTGATAAAGACCTACGGAATGAAATGGTGATGAAATCGATGGGCAGAAATCATTTCCTACAAATATTGAGGTTTTTTCATTTTGAAGGCAACCATAAAAACTCACTGATGGGGATAAGATGACTGTGGAAACTATGACCCATTGCAGATCATCTAAAGTAAAAAATGCTAAAACATTTCCATCCTGAACAACATCTCTCTTATGACGAGAGCATGATTGTCTATTTTGGTTGTCATGGATGTAAGCAGTTTATAAAAGGAAAGCCACTATGATTTTGGTATAAAGTGTGGCCACTGTGTACTCATTCAGGTTATTTGACAAATTTTGAGATATTCTAAGGAAAAACTCCAATGTTAAATGCTGTTTATGAAGAAAAGTTCAGCAAGTGTGCAGCACCACCTATTAATTATGATTGATAATTTTGAACCTGATCTTCAATAACTGCAATTATCTTTCTTTTTTGACAACCTTTTCACTGCTTTCCAATGGTGACTTATTTGAAATCCCATGGATATACTGCAACAGGCACTATTTGTGAAAACAGAATTCCTGTGAGTTGTCCATTACCTCAGAAGGGAACTCTAAGCAAAAGGTCAAAAGGTCATGTGGATTTAGCATTTCAATGAAAATGACAAGTATTTGTTTAACAAAATGGGAGTATAATAGTGTTGTATTACATTAATCACATTTGGGATAAATCCAGCTTCAAAGGTGCAGTGGTATTCAAAGGAACAGAAAAAGAAAATAAATGTGCCACAACCATGTGATATAAGGAAATATAATCAATATATGTGTGGTGTTGATTGTGTGGATCAACATGTGTCTATATTGCATTGGAAATTGTGACAAGAAATGGTGGAGCTGCATATTCATCTGGGTGATTGACATATGTGTTCAAAACGCTTGACAGCTGCATCAACAAAATCACAGCTAGAATTTACACATGATATACCAATCTAATATTGCAAGCATTTTGGAGAAGAAGCTAAGGGACCTGGACCGGCTCATAAACGTAAATTGGAAGGTACATCTTACGAAGCTTTATGTATGATCGGCTGGCCACATTCATTTGACAAAAAGAAAAGGTGTGCAAGAGAGGGTTGCTCTACAATTGGCTGCACTGAGTGCAGGAAATGTAATATTGGTCTTTGTATTAAATGCCTTAAAAGTTATCGCACAACAGAATGAACAATGACCAATTTTTGTAAAAATATGTTGATGTTTATCAATATTTGTTGAAAATAATACAATTGAATCTGTTCAAATTAATGTTAAACTATTTTATATCTTTCCTGAATTAGTAAACAGCATAGAATTCAATAAATACATCGGTATACTACTTTTATTCTCTATACAAATTTTTTCCCAATATGACCCAGCGGTGAAATATGACAGCACTCCCTTTTTGGCACATCCAGGGGAAGAAAACAAAACGGGTATTATTTTTATATTTCTTAGGATTCCCTTGGCCAATTCATGAGAAAATATCTTAATTTTAAAACAAAAATAGTTCTGGGACAAAACAGGTTAATGTTTACTTAAAAAATAGAAGTAAAATTTAAACTCCATGTTCAAAACTAGAAAAGAAAATTTATCCATAACATTTCATTGTAGAGCTCTGAAACTTAATAGTATCATTTGTCAGAGTATATGCTTAAAATTTCATCAAATTTGGTCAAATTGGAAAAAGTTTTGAAAAACTCATGAGTATCCCTTAAACTTGTTACCATTACAGAAATCTTGAAGTACAAAAGTCTTTTTTGCTAGTACAACATATCCAACTCTAAAATTGAAGTCCTATCATCAGAATAGCTTTGGGTAAAGGCTAATTTTTCTTTTCATCACAGATTTCATATTTTAGGCATAAAATGCCTGTTCAGTGCTTCAAAACTGATCTTCAATCATAATTGTTTTACTTTTAGTCAGTGGCAAAACTAAGGCACTTGGGCTTCCCAGTAAGATGTGTTATGGGGCCTTTGCTCAATATAAAACATTTAGAATGCTTTAAAATAATAACCGTAATTCTTAGCATTAAGTATAAGTAGGTAGTAATAACACTTCAAGTATAGCAACAGTATATTCCTATTACTTGCAAATGTGTGTATGTGTATGTGTGTACCTGCTTTATAAAGCCTACAGTTAATTATAATGCTTGCTGTTAATTTCAAGTTATACACAACCTTAATGAATAATCTATTAGGAGGAAATCTATATTAATATTAAGATATAAAGAGAGAAACTTTGTGTGTTGGTATGTGTGTGTAGGGTAATATCAAAAACCACTCAACCTATTTTTGATAATTTTTTCACCATTGAAAAAGCCTATTCTTCCAAATGGTCAAGACTATATAATGTTTCCAAAAATTTTAAAACTGGGGGTTAGTGGTATTTTTAGTATTCATGTCACCAAATTTCAATCCCATTTCATTGAATAAGGATAACAGAGGTTACTTTTGATAGTTTATTGAAAATGTGGCAGATTTTTAATTACTTTGAGCCCAAAGGGGTAAATGGGGAGGCCTAAAATGTATTAACATGATGGACACTATCAGCAGACCCAGAAGGGCCTATATAATAAGACATCAGAATTGTGATTATATAAATTTATGATGATGCATCAGCCTAGGGGAGAGTCCTGTAGGCCCAAACACTTTTGGTGTTTTGGCCATAGTGTTATTATGTTATGATATACTAAATGAACAAATGTTCCTGAGCACTCTAAAGTGTGTAGTGCAGTATAGCATACATTTAAAACAGGAGCTGTCATTTAAACAGCATTAAATTTTGCTTTTTAAACATTTCATTTACTATGGTTCTTGTCCCATAATAGCAAATACAGAGATACCAGGTTTACTATATGTGGATGATCTTATGGTTGGGGCTATAACGGTAATTGCGTTACAGAAAGTAATCAACGGAATACATGAATTCTGCTAAGAATGGGGAATGAAAGTAAATATAAATAAATCAAAAGTTATGGTATTTAAAAGAGAGAATAAACTAAAAAGAGAAGAGAAATGGCAGAGGGGGGGGGGGTTAAAGTTAGAAGTTGTCAAGGAGTTGGATTATTTGGGGGTGAGGATGAGCAGTAATGGTGAATGGGGGGGGGGCGCATAGCAGGAAGTTTATGGCTAAAGGAAAGGCAGCAATGACAGGAGTAAGGGTGTGCAAATATAAATTAGAAATGCCAACTAAATGGATAGAAAGAATGTATGAAGCATTGGTAGAAGCAAGAACACTATATGCAGTAGAAATTTGGGGGGGGGGGGAATCTGAATTAACCAGAAAAATAGACCAGAGCTATAAAACGTTCTGTAAAGAGCTATTGGGGTTGCCAAGATCAGTACCAGGGGAAGTAGCATTAGTGGAATTACAAAGAACAAGAAGAAAGGGAGTGATACTGAAAAGGATATTGAAATTTTGGTTTAGATGCCTGAGAAAAGATGAAGGGGATATTTTAAAGATATGCATGGAACAACAAAAGAGTACGAAAAATAAAAATAGCTGGTGGACAGGGGTAGAAAAAGTTATGGAGAAGATAGGAATGGGAGATATTTGGAGAACACGAGAAAGAAATAGCAACAGCTTCTTGATAACAGTAAGAAACAGAGTGGAGGACATAGAAAGACAAGATATTTGGGGAAGCTTAGAGAATAAAAAATCACTAGGGTTCTATAGATTAGTAAATAGGAAATGGGGAAGAGAAGGGTATGTGGATTATTGTAATAGAATGGAAAAGGGAGCATTTGCATGGATGAGAACAGGATCAATGTATCTGAGAGGGCTAGGAGGTTAAAAAAAAAAAAAAAAAAAGGAATGTGTGAATTATGCGGAGGTAGTGAAAGCACAGAGCATTATATGACAGAATGCAAAGAATTAGCAGAATGGAGACAAGAAGTATGGGACGAAAAATGGGGAAAAAATGGATGGAAAAATAGTAGCAATTAAAATGTTAACAAGAAAAGAAGAAAAGCAAAATAAGAATATGGGGGAGTTCTTAAAGAAAGTAAAAGAGAAATGGATTAGAAAAGTAACAGAGATAAGAAAGGTAGAAAGGCAAATGGAGGAAGGAGAGGATGGGCAATAGGGATTAAGGGTAGCAAGGGATGCTCAGATGAGCCAGAAGGCCAGGGTGCCAGGCAAAGAGAGCTGCATAGCTGGCAAGGAAATTTGAACATAGGTTATGTTAGTTTTTTTAAGTGGAATATTGTAAAAAGAATTGTATATAAAAGATAATAATGTTATCTATCTACTATGGTTCTTGAAAATTGTCTGGAACAGACAGACAGGAATTATTCTGTAATGTGTGTATTTAGAGATAACTTATATGAATAACATTTGTATTCAAACCTGTTAAGTATGAACAAAGTAAAGTCTTTTCCAGCTCTACAGGGTGTATGAAAAAACATTTTTAGCTGAGAATATTGCACTTTATAGTATTAAATTAAATTATTTCCAACAAAATCTTAATAACTTAGAATAATATGGACCTTTCTATGTTGGTTTATACTATGGGTGTTACTAAGCAGGTCTAAAAGAAAGGAAAATTATGGCCAAATTAAAAAAAAGAAAAATTATGTTTGTAGACAATAACGTTACTGTTCAGAAACACTAATGTCCTTATTACTGAGTTTTAAGGCACACATCACACTTACAAAACAAAGTTGTACCTCCCACAATTGTACAGTTTTCATGGAACTAACATCCTTTGTGGTCATCACACTGAATCCAGTCTTCATTAAAATCTCACCCACAATATGCAGTTAGCTTGTTCTTCAATGAGCTGTGATGATGTTGAAGACTTCCAAAATTTAAGTTTTTTTGAACACTGAAGCCTAAGCTTACATGATTTCGTTGTTTCCTTTGCCACTTTCTCATCTTATTTGGCTTCCAACTGCTGTCTGAACAGACTTGAAGTAAGGATTTGTTTCTTGTGCTTTCCGTTTTTGAACTTCAAGTCTTCATTTGCTCATCTGGCATGGGGAAATCTTTTGAAGAATTGACGTAGGCTTATTGAAATTTGGAACTGGTCTGAAATCATTTTCCAATATTTGAGAGTCAATCACTCCAACTTCAGACTCACCAGGTTATAGCACTTCTGTCATTAGTGATTGCAGGAAATCTAGATCAGAAAAGATCTCGGAATTAAAGGGATAGATGCCTGTATATTAGAATCCAGTGAGAATACATTGTTATACATTAACACACAATTTGCTTACCTAATTCAATGCAGCAGGCATCCAAATCTTACTTGAGGAAGGACCTAACATGCGAAACACAAAAAACTGCTTAGCTTCTGAACATTATAAACTCGCACTGCCTGCCTTGATATTCACTTGCATTGTGTTCTCAGTGGCTCCTGGTGAGGTGCTGCCACTGCGGCATTTTTGTAAATTTACACTGTACAGTACTAGAGGATGTCCATACCTATCAAAATCTCCCCTATATGACATGCTGGACAAATTTATTACTCTGAAACTGAGGTGCTTTGGAAGGCTAAATGTGCTCAACTTAACTCTCAGTCCACAAACTCCAAAACAAAAGGGAAGCAAATATTTTTGGAGATTATATACCTTTTGTATGTGTAATTTATTTTAAATGAGCTGTCTTACCTGGCACTACATTAGTACATTCTGTAATTATGCGATTGAAAATAAGGATATGGGGTGATTTATGAAAGTTGCAAGTAGTCCGTAATTTGTACTTATATCTTAAATGCAAGTGTTATTAACAAAGATCTATGTTTTATACGGACTGGTCAAATAGTGACAATTTGTACATAAGAGGTTGAAAAATATTAGTATGGGTAGCTCTTTGGAGTTCTATGGTATTTTATAATTGTGTACAATCTAACACTCTATCACTAAACAGCAAGTTACTTTGGAATAGACACCCATTCTCAATACTGATGCTAGACAATGAAAACCTCATAACTCCATCAGTTAGTGAAAAACTACATATTCCATCAGCCAGCATAGAAAAAAATTGTTGCTTAATCTGTTGAGAACACCAACTTCACATTGCACTGCACTGCTCCTGGTAGTATAAATGAAGAACTATTATCTCCCCCATTCTTTCATTTATGCTGAAAATCTCCCATATCCAGCAAGTCCATTGTTAATTGACTGAGGAATAACATTCTGTGATATTGCAGAGCTATCTATTTGAATACATCATTGCTTGTGCTGATTATTACAATGATTCATATTTCATAGGTATATATTTAATGTAATAGCGGCATAAAGTAACTTCCAACCATATGAATGTTACTGTTTAAACTGATGTGAAATTGTATTTCATCATGTATAGCAAGCAATATCTTCTAGGTCAATAAAAGTTTTATGAGTGTAAAGAGCTATTATTTTAACTCATAAAATAAAAATTGTGAAGATAATTTACAATCTTAATTTAATTAAATACCTCTTAAGAAGCATTCTTTGCCATAGTTGTCACTGGTTTGATCTCATGTGATACCAGCGGATGATTTCTTTTCTTAAATGCACATATCTATCAATATATCATATATATGTAATATATATATATATATATATATATATATATATTTATTCAGCCAATCCTACATCTTATAAAATGGGGTCCCTTTTCTCTAAATTCATCTTTCCGCATGAAAAATATAACCCTCTCCGCCTCTTACGATTTTCTGCATTTGAGTCTTGCTGTGTCTGATCTTTTTCTTTTTATTTTCTCTACTGCATACCTAATAGATAGAGGTAGTATTGCATTTTATCAAAACATTCCATGTCAAGATTTCATAAAAATATGTGTTTTGAGGCCCCATGAATCCATAAAAAACATTTTAGCAAAAGCCCCATCTGTGTGCTTAAGTGTCTGTGAACAGCATGACTCAAATATGAAATGTTCAATAAAACAAAACTTGTTTTAAGTTTAGTATCTTCTAAAGATGCAACCCAAATGCTTCCAACAAAATTCCTACCCTACCCCAAACTATCCTTTAGATGGAAAACATGTCAATATTTCTAAATTTTCTCAAACTGGCTCTGATGGTTTTGATTAAAATACTGCATATACTTAAGATACTTAGATGACAAATTTATTTCAAATACTTTTTTGTGACATCAGTCATTTCCAAAGTATCCATTGTTATTTGGTTTGAATTTTCACTTGAAGCTTTTTCACATCATTCACTTAATCCTTGTGATGTCATTGAAAGAGTATAGAAATCCAAGGCCAGAATATAGTGATCCGCTTTTAAATTTCTGACTATCCATTTGGTTTCCTGTATCCCTCCTGTACCTACAACAAATGTGTAATGAAACTATTTCTGTAAATGTTTATCTTGAAAAGTACATAGGAAAAATATGCTTTTGTAAGAATAGTTTATAGAAGATATATAATAAGAAGTAATAGTGGATAGAGAAAGGCATGTGAAGGAAAAACACATCACAGAAAGGTCCATGTGTGTGTGGGGGGGATGCATGTGGGTGCGTGCAAAACCAAAATGTGGATAAATACCAAACTTTGTATAAGACTTCAGTATCTTTCAAAGATACATCCCATAGGTTTTCAAGAAACTCCTCCCACCACAAACTATCCTTTATATGGAAAAGTTTTCAAAACTCTTGAATTTCTCAGAAATGGCTCTAATGGATTTCATTAAAATACTATATATTTAATATATTTAGATAATAACCAAAATGTATACATTGAATTTTCTGTAAATAATCTGTGAACTCCTCTTCATTCGGAAGGAATTTTGTATAATTTTGTAGATTTTGTGAACATAAGAGATAGACAAAAGCATATTATACAAAAAATGTAGACCTCTTTAAAACACAGTTTATTTCAAATAACTGATTCTGACTTCAACCATTTCTGAGATAAGCATTGTTATTGGTTTGAATTTCTCAGTACATTTGTTTACTTCATTTTTTTGAATTACTGACAACTTTTTGTTGTTTCTTGGAATGTCATAGAAATAGCATGAAATTTCAAGGCCAATTTGTAAATATTTGACTATTGCTATTACCTTTATATCTATAGCAACATATCTATAGCAATAGGTATTTGTGTAAGACCAGGAGATAGTGATCCACTTTTAAATTTCTGACCATCCATTTGGTTTCCTGTATCCCTCCTGTACCTACAATGAACTGTGTAATGAAACTATTTCTGTATATGTTTATCTCAAAAAGTAGAGAAAAGTAGAAAAATAAGCTTTTGTAAGAATAGCTTGTAGAAGCTATATAAAAATAATAGTTGGTAGAGAAAGTCATGGTAATGTAACACATCAGATTCTTTTTATAATAGGCATGCAAAGAGTAGAATTTCAAAGCCTTATAGAGCAAGCCTCTTTTAAAAGATTTGACTATTGTTTAGGCCTCCTATATTCCCCTTGTACTTAAAATGAAAGGTGTAATAAAAGCACATCTGCAAGCATTTATCTTCATCAACCAAAAGTAGATAGGAGATTGAGCTTTTATGAGAATATTTTATGGAATAGCGGGTAGAGTCATGTAAATGTAATACATCAGATTTTAATACAGAAAACGTTTTTGGTATCAAACACAGTGAAGCAATTCATAAAAGATACTTAATGAAAGGTGGAATCAACTTGAACATTCTTAATAGCTTCACTTACCTATTTATTATGCAGAACATGTATCAATGAGCATGAGCCCACAAGCTCATGCTTTCTAGCAGTTAACAATATGAGCTCATGTTCATGATACACGTTCTGCATAATAAATAGGTGAGCGAAGTTATTAAGAATGTTCATGTTGAATCCACCTATCATTAAGTGACATCACATTTTGTTTTCTTTCTCTAGCACCTATGAGCAGATAGAGGAAGTGCTGCATTACAACCAAAATTTTGATATTCAGATTATATCCAAAATGCGTGCTCAAGATTCCCTGAAACTAAAATAACCAATTAAAAAAAAAAAGGCGCTGTGTGTGTGCATGTGCGTATGCATGTGTGTGTGTGTGTGTAAATCAAAAACAAAAAGTAGATAAATATCAAAATTTGTATTTGAATTCAGCATCTTCTAAGGATAAGACATAAACATTTTTCAAGAAAATCCCCTACTCTAGACTACCCTTTCCATGGTAAGTTTTTCAATATGTTTGATTTCTCAAAAATGGCTCTAATGATTCTGATTTAAATTCAATCCATTAGTTATTTCTTGCAATGTCAAGGAAAGAGTACAGAATTTTACTGTCAATATATAAAGATCTGGTTATTACTTCAGCCTCCTGATACACCATATAGGTACCTACAATAACATTTAAAATGAAACCTTTCATCAAGGAAACCAAATCATCCCTATCAGATAGTGACTGCATTAAGTGATATTCTGTCTGTGGAAAAGGAAGCCCAGTTGGAGTTGCCCCTGGGATGGAGCATTGTAAGTCTATGGGTATTTGCAAGGGTGGCTGAGAATGTGATACTGGGACTGAATGCCCTCAGGAGCCATGAGGCGATGGTCAAAGTTGGCAACTCAGCTAACACAAGATGATGCTTCAGAGCCCTAGTGAACATCTAGGGGCTTGCGGGGTAATGTTAACAGGGATGTGGTTGTGTCCAAAAGAAGTAGGATGGTTGTGAAGGTGCATCTGGAAGGCCAGCAATCAAGGAACCTTGTGGACTATCTTCAGAATGTACACAATATGGCCCGCCAACACATCCAGGTAGCAAGTGTCCAGATTAATGCCTGTTATGACCAGTAAGCCAATAGCCAAGGTTTCCAGCAGGGTGATCTGGTGTCGTCGTATTGCTCTAGTTGGACCAAGGGGCATTGCCCTAAGCTTCTATAATTATGACAAGGACTGCATGATGAAGAGGCACAATAATGTGGCTCCAGAGGGTGCCTGAGGAAAATGCTGGTGGTACGCTTAGATCGTCTAGCTATTTATGATGGTGCTGTTTGAACCGCCAGCTCTGAGGAGGGAGCAATGTGATCATTCATGCAAAGTTATCTGAGGGCCACCAGTGTAAGCACATGATGGGCCATTTACCTGGTCGCTGGGTGGTGCTTCTGACTGGTCCTTTAGAACAATGGCTCACAAAACAAATGCATTGTGTACTGTCTCCTAGCAGTTTTGGTAATTTCTGCTCCAGAAAGTTCCATTAGACAGTTCAAGTAGCCTACATAAGGGGATTGGTAGTGAGCGTCTAATGAGTTTGTTAATACATTAAGAAGTGTAAGAGTTTGGACAGCTAAAAGTGGCAGTTAAGGGTGACAGTTCAGAGTGCAGTTAGCTGTGTTTTGCTCTGAGTGTGTGTCAACAGTGACTCAAGTGTTATGCTATATTAAGAGTCTTAGTGGTAAATAAAGTATGTTTCACAGCAATTTGTGTTCTCATTTGTTACAGTATCATGCTTGGAGTTTTGCAAGTATGTTAAAAAATGTACAGTGAAAGACAGAAGTTTCTACATGTTGACAAGAGAGAAATGAACTTTTCTCCTTGACTGCCAGTAATTGTTCTGAAGTATGAGAAGATTTGTGAAAGAAACTGCAAACTTGTAACAAATTATTGACTGCAGAAGCTCAACAAAAACAATTATGGAAGTTTCTCTCCACAAATCATACAAATTACACAGACCAATAAATCCACATATTATGCTAGAAGATGCACAATAATAGTGTTGCACTCTTTAATAGTATTTTTCAGGATGATGCTGGCAAAAACATGGTTGCAGAACAAATCACAAACATTACCTATCATGCCCAAACAATTACCCATGTAAGTCACAGTCATGGTAGAAGACCAAAATTCAGTCTACGACTAGCACAGTTAAGAAATAAAGCTTCAGAGTATAGTTCTTTCACCTTTAGCATTCACCCCAATTACATGGAGGATGTATCATTGTACCCCTGCCTACAACCCACAGTTACAACCTACTGGGTATTATATACCCAAAGCAAGATATTCCTACAAATAATATGGTTTAAAATCTACTGGTCCTTATTGTATTGTATCATTTATTGTGCTAAGAGTTTTACAATTTGATTGTCTACTGCACTTTGACCCTGGCCACTCATTCAGTAGACAATCACTACAGTTTATTTACATTTTACAATTTCCCGTCAATGCATTCTGTAGACAATCACTACAGATTATTTATATTTTACAATTTCTCTTCAATAAATTATCTTGTTTTTTCAGTTTTTCATGTCCCATTTCCACTTGTTTTTCACTTTTCACTTATTGATTACTTAACCATCACACATTCCCTATAGTTTTCCATTCAAAGTAAGATACACTACCTCTTACTTTTCTCTATCCACTGTCCAAAGTCATTTATTTTTTACTTTACATAAAAACTGTCCAATACTTCTAGCGTCCTTGCACATCATTTCGATCATAAGCGTATTTCTATCCCCCTTCAACCACTTCTTATTAAAAAATTCTTTTCTCCAATTTTCTGTTCCTTGGCACTTAAATACTATGTGTTCAATGTCTTCATTACCACCACACATCAGACATTGATTTTGAGGAATACCCTGTCTTAACCCTCTTAGCCTCCATGCTCCGGTTCTTACCCATGCAATAGATTCTCTCTCTTCTTTATTTACTATGTCTATATATTTTTCCCTACCCCATGTATTTTTCATTGGCCTATAACAAACTAATGAGCTCCTTTTGGCAATCTCACTGAACATGATTAGTATTTCTATATCTTCAAGTCTTTTCCTCACCTTTTTCCAAAAATTTTTCACATTATTTTCTCTCCTCCATATGTCTCCTAACCCATTTTTCTCCAAAACGTTCCGTAAATTACTTACCCATCCATCATTCATTAAGCTATTCCCTTGGTATTCTATACATTCTTAACACATTACTTTTTCCTAGATTTAAAGTTCTGAACCAAAATTTCAAAACTCTTTCCATTATCTTCCCTTTAGTTGCCACCCTGCCCATCTTTAATTGTGCTAACTGTCTTACAATTGCCTTCGGTAACCCTAGTATTTCTCTACAAAACATCCTGTGCACCTCATCTATACTTTCCCATCCTCTATCTAATCCCCATATTTCTATACCATACATCATTTTTGCCTCCACAGCCATCTCATGAACTTTTTCCAGCCATTTAACATTTATATTAGGTACTCTATATTTGCAGCTTCTGATTGCTGCCATCGCCCCTTTACCTTTTGCCAATGCAAACTTCTTTTGTTTCTCCCATGGTCCTTATTAAAGGAGTAGGCATATTTAATTAAAACTACAAAGATAGGAGAATAATACAATGAGTTATGAATTATTTATTGTCTACTTTGTGCTTACACACAATTTTTGCAATGTTTGCTATACAATACAGTGGGTTAATTAATTTTGAAGATTGAGAAGCTAGTAACAGTGATGTGTCATAATTTAAAATAAAGAGAGTTGGAGGTTGTTACACTACTTCACTAAAAGGTTCTTTCTTTGAACGCGTTTCGTTTTGCTCCCATCGCCAGCTTGATTCCAACCTTTAAAAAATTTTTAAGTTTTAGCGTAACTTTGTGTTTTAAGCAAAGGTTTACGAATCTTATATCAGCAGCCGTGTGTTTCTTTTTAATCTCTAGTTACAAGTACAATTTTATGTCTTGTTTAATTCCAAAGTTTAAATTGAAATTGTATATATCTGTTCTTACCTCCATATTCTTTAGTTAGTATGTGCTGCAATATCAGTGAATCTTTGCTTCTTTTTAGACTTGTTAGTCCAAATCATTAATTAATTTTGAAGATTGAGAAGCTAGTAACAGTGATGTGTCATAATTTAAAATAAAGAGAGATGGAGGTTATTACACTACATCATTAAAAGGTTCTTACTTTGAACATGTTTTGGAAGAATGGTTTGCTCCCATTGTCAGCTTGATTCCAACTTAACCTTGTAGTAATGTAGTGTAACAACCTCCAACTCTCTTTATTTTAAACAATACAATGGAGTTGCTTATTATTTCTCTTCCCCTTATATTTAGCATTCTGTTGTATATATAATGGGGAAGTATAATTTTCCACTATTTACTTTTTTGCCTTATTACCCATTTTCCGTATTTTCTCCAATTTGCTTCACATCTCTTTTAACCACTTTAAAGTAATTTTTCCTAAATATTTTCCTGCTTTCTCCATATATTCATTTGTTCTTGTATTAAAAAGCTTCTTAACTTTCAGCTCTATTGGTAAATTTTTCGATTTCTCTAGCATTAAATTCTCTCTTCCTTTATCCGTGTCCTCCCATTCCAGAATATAATGCCAATTGTCATGTAATCCATTACATTTAAACATCTCTTCCCCCCTTCTTCTCCCTGTTAGACCATTTAAATTCATTACACCTGTCCTTGCCCATGCATACCCCATTCTGGCCTCTTTGTGGCATACTTTGATGTATCTTTGTTTTCCCCATTCCATTTTTAAATATCTATAATCTATTAATGAAGTTTTTTGCTTGAAACTACTCATAGTTTCTTGCTTATCAATATCCTCCACTCTTGTTCTAATTTCTTTCCAGAAACCCTTACTTTTGTTGTTTCTTTCTGCCCATGTTGTCTGTATATTGTGCACCCAAGTTTCTTTTTTCCTTATTTTCTCCTGTACAACCAAGCATTGCTTTGGTATCTCATTTTCCTCCAATAGCTTTATTCTGAATCAGTATTTGATTGCCCTTTCTACCATTTTGGCTTTAGCTCCCACCCTCCCTAGTTCTGCTTGTGTTACTCCATTTGGTGAACTTCTTGGCTTATTTTGCAAAAATTCCTATGTATAGCATCTACATTTTCCCTTCCTTTTTCCAGCCCCCATATCTCTGCTGAGTATAACATCCTTGCTTCCACCACTGTGCTATATATCCTTTCTAGCCGTACAATTTGCATTTCTGGTGAGAATAATACAATAAACCTCAAAGGTTTCAGTGTAAAGCATAGGTTTAACCTGCCTCCATCTTTATACAAATCAAATCAAAAACCCCCTGCCTCACCAGATTGCCCAAGTCTAGACCTAATCTGATGCGCTCTTCTTTCACTGCCTTAGCAATGTTTTTCCCATATAGGTCATATATAGGCACAAAACCTAAAAAGTGTTCTCTCAGGAAATTAGTTGGACATTTACATATTGCTGCTTAGTTCCTGAAATATCCACAGTTTCATCTGCAATGAACTGAAGTATTTTACTCATTTACATCAGTAACAAGCTTTCTTTGTATTATTTCCCCACATATACCTAAAACCTAATTTAGATTACAGGAGTGGCATTTCTTTTTCGCATTAGCCAAATGCTTTTCCAAGGCTTTGTCACCAGCATCATGGCAGAAATGTAACAAGAGTGCAAAATGTTCCTCTTTCTTTTCAGATTTGGTCAATGTTAAGAGACCACCATCCACATCGCCTCTCAAAGGAAATTCTTGCTATCCACAAAATATTATAGCTTTAACCATTGGAAGAAGAGCTTTTCTGTTTTCTTGAATCTCCTTTTGCCTTTGGTTATCGATTTGAGATGCCATATCTTCTTTGCCATTCTACCAACATTGTCTCAGAGCTTGGACACAGTCTTTATGGTGAGCGAGTGTCTGATGATTGTTAAATATTTCTACATGTTATCAAACATCCCACATCCCAACTTCTGATCATCACCCTGATCTACACCTTGCCTATAGAGGGGAGCACAATAACAGCAATGAGCTTTCAGATATGTTAGCCGCCCCATCTATCAAGCCAAATGCTTAGAAATGTAAGTCTCTTAAAACCATGCAAATGTACAGCAAACATGTACAAATTATCAGTGATAATGATAATTGACAGGCTCTCCTTGTAGACTTCAAGGTCTACAACGATCAATCTCCTAAAGTAAGGCTGGTGTCCAAGTGATGTATTACGAATCACAAAATTTTGGAATTGCAAGCTACACACTGAGATCTTCCTTGGTAGTGATGGTACATAGAAAGAAGTGTTGATAAAAGTTGATCATTTGTAAGAGACATCTGTGGTCATGGACGGTCTTCAAAACCAGCCAAGTGTAGAGGTCACCAATGTGGTCATCAAACAACCATCAACCCTCCACCGAGATGTGAAAGCCGAGAAATTGACCTCTGGCACACCAAGGAGACACTTCCCTGGATTGATCAGTTCACTGTATTCCTGCTAAAGACAGTGAAAATGATCCAGATGCAATTCCAGTGTTTTGGAAATATGAGCACATATTCCAGATATGCCACATAACTCACCATTGATGAAGTTTCTGTGGAGCTTTATGTAGCTGGAAGGATATAAGAAGAAACCTGATGGACAATCATCATGACAAAGCATGTAACAGATTAATGCAGGAGAATGTGCTAAGTTCTGTTAACTGCTGTGTGTAGTTCAAGATGTGGCACACGGGGTTATGGGCCAGAATGGTCTGTGGGGTTCAAAACCCAATAATTATTATGGACACCAACTGCAGGATGTATAGTAGCAGCACTCTCGAATAGCCTAGCCCTACCATTTTGAAACATGGGATCAAACTCCACTTAAGAACCAAAAGTGCTCTGAAGCAAGACAAGACGAAAGAGCATTGGTGGACTGAGTGTGTGTGAATGTATTGAATGCTGTTCCTCACTGCTTCACAAGGGTGAATTAACATTGAAAATTACTGCAGATGGCATTCAATGGTGTCTCACTGAGCCAGTTTTCATGCTTGTCCTTGACATGCTCACTAATTGCCAGGCTTCAACAGTACCATGAGGCAATCCATTAGACCTTTCTGCCGGCAACCAAACCAGAAGCTGAAGAAAGATAAGATGTTGACTCCTATGTGGGTTGGTCAACATCAGTGATAACGAAGTGCTGAGATCTAAACTCAGCAGTGTCCATTCAATATATAGACACTGCTGCTATAGCCATATAACTGACATATTCTTGGAGTCCAGACAAGTGCATGCATGAGGAAATGGGAGCGATTAGAGATCTTGTCGTTCAAGTACCTGCGTTTAGAGGTGTGACCCACAAAGTACAGGTAGCCAATGATGATTGATGTCACAGCCTTTGTTGCCACTGATGGCTCCTGGTTCCATTTTCCTTCAAAATAAAGGAGCGGGGTGCTGTGCTTTGCCAGACCTGAGGTGAGGTGAATGATTTGCTTTTAATAGGAAATGTAAAGCAATTGTTTAAGATTTAGTGAATAAGTTTCTAGCAAAATCTTGTTCTAAATAGCAAAAGATATAGGCTCTAGAAAGAACTGAATTTTCCAGTAAATGCTTAAAACTGTATGAATAAAACCAAGCTTTTTCTGGATTCCAAAAGCAATTACTGTGTAAATGTTAAGTATGGGTCAGACCATTCTTAAATATTTTAGTGTGGTGTAAGGTTTACGAAAGCTGCATTCATTCAAGTAAGGTCTTCAAAGCTATAATATATCTTAATGTTAAGGTTAAGATTAGGGAAGGACATTACTGCTTTTTCTACAGATTTAATGAGCAAAATTTGGATAGATTGTCAACATTTCCAAGGGTTGGATAATGAAACTTGAGAGGGCTGTTTGACTTTGAAGCACAGATTGGAAAATTTTCTTCACTTTTTAAGTAATCCTGCATATCAGCCTTGGATTGGAAAGTATGTACTGTGCTTGAAAAAATACTAGAAAAAACAAACTTATGGATTATATTCCTAGGGACAATGAAATTAACAATGCTATGTTAATGATATGATTTTTCTTATATCACGCATGTCCATATTATGAAGCCACTGTACCATGGTGATGACTACATAAACAGAAAGGGTTATGATTCAGTCAATATACAGGCAACCGACAATGCCAAAGAAAAATCACTACCATATATGCACAATGGTCAGGATCTGTGCATGATAATAGAGTCCTCAAACCATCTTGATCTATGGTATACTTAATAAGCGGCATTCTTATGCTCTACTGGAGGTGACAGTGAGTATGGAATTACTCATTGGTTACTGACACTCTACATGTATTTTCTTTTTTAGCTGCTTCTCTGAACTTATCTTTCCAAATTGTTGTCGATTGTAACTGTAATTGCTTCTCTTTTTCCATTTTAACTTTTAGTGTCACTCAGTGACTTTTTAAAATTGCTACAAACTTCCATTGTGTGTGAGTATAATCTTTGGAGTGTTACATTCGGAAGTCATGATTAACAATACTGAGTATTGTGGCAGATATAAAGAAATGAACTAGAGTTTCAGCAATCAACCAGCCTGGCCTTGAATTCCCTCTACCATACTATAATTTTCCAGCATTTACTTACTAGCATTAGAAAATGATTATTCATCCCAAAACAAACTATTGCTAATGCTAGTTCTAAATATTAGAAAATAATTACGTTTTCTTATTCTTATTGCTACTAGTATTTACTGCATCTTTATTCTCTTCAGCCCTGATCTCCAAAGCATTAGGGCACTGCACCAGTAATGGCTGATTTCACTGGTAACTGTAGTGGTGTGCTATTTTGTTGGCTGCACAAGCATGAGCGATTTCACTCAACCCTGATTGCTTGGAGGGTGATTACCTTGCACATTGACTCCTTAATTTTCTACAGCAGTTCCACATGATAATACTACAAGGCTCTGGCAGCAACGGCAACCTCATGATGCCACCTTGTGTGCATGGTGCTGAGACATACATTCATGGTAACATCTGGTTGGCTGATGAGGATGGACTGGAGGTGCATGCATAGGATACTTCATATGAAGAAATCTGGCACCAAAGGTACCAAGCTTCTGAGGTGTCACATGAACTGACCATTTGTTGCTACTTGGAAGGTACCAAATAAGCTGATTCTGCAGTACAGAAAAACACCATATCAGCTCTTCAGCCAGTGGTCTGAGTTGGACAGCATGGAAGTAAAGCTCAGCCATGTAGCACTGGCCCAGATGCAGGAGGACATATAGAATTTTATAACCTAGTTGGTTATTGGAGACAATTCAGGTTGCTCTTCCACCTGAGCAAACCACAGAATCCACAAGCTGAATTTGTGGAAATCTTACAATGCAGGAATGCTGTATATTTCTCTGTTGGGTTACTGCCACTGGCATTGCTGTTTGCTTCATTTATAGCTCAGCACTCTTAAAGATTACATTGGCATCACCAATTTACCCTGCCTTTGTTTAATTTGGCAATCCTCAAGGATAGAATGAAGCGCGAGGGTGAATGACAAGCAACTTACAGGTGTATGCTAAATGTGTTTTGTTTCACTATCTGTATTGCTCGTCTTGGCAGTGAGAAAACTGCAGTAATTTACAGCTTCATACTCTTTAACACACTATGTAACTATTGAGTTAACTGTTTTTGTCACTGTCAGGTTGTTCATATGCTTTTCCCTTAATAGAAATCGGGGTATTTAGAGGCTGTCCATTTATTCCATGAAGGGAGAAAGCAAAATAACCTTGGCTATTCTTGTATTTGCACCCCTCACAAAAGCTCATTGGCTAGCTGCTGCTGAAATTAGAGGAACTATTTCAGTTTTCCCACATCATATTTTTAAGTTATTGGTGCATTTGCTTTAAATTGCTGAAGTTATTGCTTTTAATGTTCTATGTAATAACAAACTTGTTTGTCTCTTAAAGCTAGGGCCTGCTTTTAAGGCAAATAGTTTTGTCCCAATAAATATAATATAGTGAAACTTTGGAAAATATTCTAAATTTTGTTAATAACTTCTGAACCAAGTCACTTCAATAGTTAAATAAAATTTATTACCAAAAGCAATGCAGTTTCGTTACTTTGCATGTTAAAACTTAAAGTTTAATATGGCAAATTAGGCATTACAAATTCCCCTTAAACCAAAAACCAATTGACAGAAGTAGAAATGAAAGTTTCTTTGCTCACCTAAGATTCATGGAAACAGAAAAGCAATAAATGTATTTTTATTTAACGCTTAAAGAAAATACAATGCAACAAAACAAATGAATTTGCTTAAACATTCAATAAAGAACTAAAAATTGACTAATGTTATTTTTATTTGAATAATAATAAAATAAAATGAAATAAAAACAATGTACTAAGGTTGCTAATTCTGTTCATACACACAAAATCACAAATACTAGTAGGTACATTCAGGTACATAAAATTTATTGCCACATTTTAATTTCAGCATAAATTAGGATTTATGGAGGTAATATACTAAATTGTGGTAAAAGGAGACACTTAAAAAAGGTAGTGAAAAGAATAAAACTATACATCAGCTGCTGTTTTAGCATATACTTCAATAGGACTTGCTTTAATCATTCCATAGGTGAATTAAAATAACATAAGGCTGAAAAACATACTTTTTTCTGTTGAAATGCTTGTACAAACATTAAAATGGTATTGTAAAGAGAAACATAATATCAGTAGTGAACAATATCTATACCTCTTTCACATGGTATATCCTACTACTTACAAGAGTCAAACAAGTGTTGAGGAATGTTTTAGGAAACCAAAATATCATTTGGCCTTGGATGTAGGTTACAATATTTTAACCTTGAAAATTTATGAATTCCTGGTGGATACCCTTGAGATAACTTTAGATGCCAATGACCACCATTTATTTCATTCTCTTCCCAAGAAATCATATCTCTATTCATCTTTATGATCAACTGAATTTTAATTAACTTCAACAGAGATAAATGTGTGTATCATTATTTGGTATGGCAAGCTTTGTTTGGACAGTTAATGATTTTTCCCTGTAAATATAATTATTTTCTCACCTTAGTACTTTCGTTAATTCTGTTAACGAGCCAAGTGAATAGACGACTATAAAGAGCTTTGCAGAGAGAGTCGCGTGCATATGTAGCTTCACTGGCGCTTAAATCAGCACTAACAAAATCTTGACCTTCTTCAAGGGTACGGGAAGTCATAGCTCCTGGCAAAGAGCCTTGATCTGTGCCAACCAGCTCACACACATCATACAATTCTGTAAACCAACATATCAAAAAGCTGTAATATTAAGGATGCCAGTTTTGAATGAATGGAAGCATGAGCGAATCAGTATAGCAGAAATGAATTAAATCCATTCTTAGCAATGTTTCATTTTTCCCATATTCACATCATATGTAATTCACAAAGGCACATAAAATTGCCTGAAAAGAAATGTGCAACACTGATAGAAATAATCTAAGAGTTGAAATGCTTAGTTCTTTTCTGCTCCATATAATGACAGCACTTTCATAGCTCATTCTGGAGGGAATTGTTGGTATATCGTTGTTGAGTTGTATGGATATTAGAGAAAAAATAGTTTTTGTCCTACTTCAGAATTTTACACTAACCAGCAAACTTCAATTTTATGCTAATTGCCTGAGCAATAAAGTGAATTAATATGAAATTCATATGCAAAATCTGAAAATGAATTTAATTTGTTGCTAATTCTTAAAGAAGTCTAACAAATTCACATTAATAATAAAGCAATACAACTTCATGCAATTTGTTCAAAAAACAAAATTATCAGCAATTATTTCTGAATAAAGATTTACATACAAATACTACAAACATTAAATAAAGCAGAGTAAATGAGTTAAAAAAGTGTAATACAGAATGAGCCAAAAGACTCCGAACTGCCTGCGTGGTGTTTTTCCTGTCCACGTCCTCAGCGCTCGTTGCCATCTGCCGCTATCTTAGAAAGGCATGGATGAAACCATACAACATTTTTAAAACTATTTTTAAAGGCTTTACTTACCAACTTTACGAAAGGAGATGCTGAAACTGGCCACCGTCATTGTCCATACATTTTTGGCACCTCTTTAGGAAACTATCCATCACTCGCAGTAGTTCACGTTGAGAAATTTCCTGGTGGATATTTTGTTTTAATTCTTCCAGGGTGTGTGGGTTAGTTTTGTACACTTTATGTTTTAAGTTACCCTGGAGGGGTATTTTATGAACAACATTACCGGCTGCGCGGTGTTTTTCCACCATGTAGAAATATGATAGAAACATAACACACTGCTGCTATAAACAAGGTCACACTGTTGTCGTTTTGCTGTGCAGTGTGAAGTGCAGTTTTGAGTTGACGGTGATGTAGTTCAGTTATTACGAGTTATTTATTATTTTCTCCTGTACTTAGTCACACAGTATATTATAGCTAAGTATATGTTTTCTACTGCACTGCATGTATTTATTTATGATTCATATGTGTTAACTCGGTCAGCTTGCCAAGTGAAAGTACAATTTGCAGAAAGATTTCCAGGTATAAAAATTCCAGGCTGAACAACAATCCATGAACTTTACATAAATTTCAGGCCACAGGAAGTGTTCAGGCTAAGAAATTTAAAAGACGGCATTCAGTTCTTACCAAAGAAACATTAGACGACCGGTCATCGTTTGGAAAATTACCCCCAAAAATTCCATGATGGATAGTTTCCTAAAGAGGTGCCAAAAATGTATGGACAACGACATTGGCCAGTTTCAGCATCTCCTTTCATAAAGTTGGTAAGTAAAGCATTTAAAAGTAGTTTTAAAAATGTTGTATGGTTTCATCCGCACCTGTCTATGATAGCAGCAGACGGCAATGAGCACCAAGGATACGGACAGGAAAAACACCACGCAGTGGGTTCGGAGTCTTTTGGCTCACCTGTAGTATCATAGGCGTAGAGCTCACAAACTTTTAATTACAACTTTGAGAGATATTTAACACTTCTATTTTGTATGAACATATATACCATTTAATCTCATCAGTGTATTTTTATGGTGCACCATCAGTTGTACTATAATTAAATACCTAAGAGTTTTTACATTCTTTTGCAACTACATTATTTAATCACTGATTTTTCACTATGAAAGTTTTTGTGCTGCTTTTCCTTTTAAGTAAGAGATATTCCTGATATCATGTCTCTACTCTTTTAAAACTTCATGTTTCTTATTATGAATAATGCCAACTGTACATATTGTCTAGAGAAATGCTTGATTGTGAACAACAGAATAACAACAATTGCTCTACTTTGTGGTATGGTGCTTACGTAATATGTTTTACGTTAATTATTATATCTTGAAGATCTTATGTTGTGCTGCTTTTGTTTTGTTTGGTTACATAATTTTTAACTGCCCCACGTATGGGAGCCAATTTGTAACGGTATTAGTTATAATGTTGATGCTTGTGATGTTTATGTATGTGTGTTTACTTCACGCGTTGCCATTTTGTGACGTCATTCATTTGTTTGGTCTGTAGCTCCATCTTGTGTTAGCAATTTGCATCAGTGTTAGTGTTCGTTTGATTTCATTTCAAATGTCCTCCGGCTAGCTATTATCCTGTTGGCTTGGGCACGTATCTCTATACAGGTTGTGAAACGGAAAGGAATCTTTTATCCAAAAATTACACTGATGAAGAAATTTGTTTTATAATTTTTATTGTCAAACACGTTCACTATCACTTTTACATATTGATCTAGATACTCGCCAAACTGAAACTGTTATAATACTTCTTACTGATCACTTTTAATTCACGTACTTCAACTTTGTGTATAATTAACTTTATAATACTTTAGATTTTCGGAACTTGTGAATCTATAGCCGACGTATCTCATACAAATATTTTGACGAACTGACGAACTTAAGACGACGTATATTGCACAAAGAATTTTGATAAACTGGCCTGAATACGACGTGTAATGTATGAATGCTTTCGGCGAACTGAAGGACTGACTGAAGACAACGTGTAGTGTACACAGATTTTTGATGAACTGGAGGACTGACTGAAGACGACGTGTAGTGTATGAATGCTTTCGGCGAACTGAGCGACTGACTGACGATACCTCTAACCTAGCCTATTTATATGCATGCATCAAGATATGCCTAAAGATTATAACTGAGCTGCTATTGGCTAATAAAACGCGCCAACATTAGCGTCTATTTTCATATCCAATGAAAACCACGAATACATATTGCTTTTAGGGAGAACATATTCCAGAAGTTTCTACCGAAAGCGCGTCAACATTACGTAACTTCCTTGTTTCCAATAATGATAAACAGCTCACCCCCCTCGCTGCATTATTGCTCTATTATTGACAGTTACAGTAAAGCCGTATGAACTTATTTCCCAATAATAATTACAATTAATAAACATCTGAAATCAATGTCACATAAAAATGCATATTCATGTTACAATCATTATTTACATTTAGGTAATTTGTGATACAAATTACTGCATCATATGCCCCACTAGAAACATAATTATAAATATTTACAACTTGTTTGGAAATTTTATAATTGTGTTTTTAGTCTCCTAAATCTTGGAACACACGCTATCACTTTCACTTTACACTTCACACGCATTTAACACACGACATATGTTTTTTTTTTTTTTTTTTTTATCTCGCCACTACTTACTGGCTCTGGTTTAATTTGTTTAGACATTAATCTGACATTACAATTTTTTTATAGCAAATACTGTACCCTGAATTATTTAATTAATGCTACAAAGTTGTTCACTGTTTTTTAAGTTGTTGACAAAAATTTATACATTTAAGATTTTTGTAATTGTTTAACATTTTTACCAAAATATTCACCCTCTACACAAATATATTGATATCTCTTAAATCTAGACAATGTTTCACATGTTCTATTTGCTACATAAGTATTTGGTTTTAATTATTTTTACCCATTTTTGTTATTTTGTACTTTATTTTAACAATACCCTTGGAATTATATTTATGTACTTTTAATTTAATATCATATTAAGTTTCAATCTTTGCATTCTTAATTTTCAAATGTTGTTACAGTTACCAAAAATTTAATTTTTTTTTTTTAAACATTTCTCTTTTTTTTTTTTTTTTTTTGTAATTTATTTCTCTTTTCAAATGACATATAAATAATTAACCCTCTTACGTTCCAATACATTGCTCTGCAAGTCATCTTTACCTATCCAGCATCTACTTTACATCTCATTGCTATTTACCCTCCTGGATCAAATTGTGTGTGGCTAAACATTACTCGTAGCCGTAACCTAACCTTCAAATTTTTGTTCATGAATAACCTGATGTATTCATATGAAATTTCATCCCATGATACCATTTGAAAACAATCTAAAATTTCCTGAACAACACATCTTTTAACAACTGTCATTTTCAATTCTTCTACTATCTCTTTAATTTGAGAGTACTTTAACAAATCTGTACTAAACTGTACTGGACTGGAGTTTTCATTTTGAACATCTTGGTACAATTTATTTCTTTGCATTACTGACTCCTTCTGTATTTCTGATATCTCCCCTCTGAAATTAACCTGCGCCTGATTCACATCTACATTCATAACCTCTTTCATCTCTCTTATCTCACTTGAAATGTTACTCATTCTACTATCTGACTCTGTACATTCTAAATCAACATGTTCATTTTGAGTATTAACCTCACTTTCTTTGTTATCTCTTTCCCTGCTCATGTCTTAGCATTTTCTTTGAAACTTCTCCTATCTCACTTGCTATTACCTCCTCATTTTCATCTCTCATTTCTGGCATACTACTATCTAGCTTCATAACTTTCTTTTCATTTTCTTCCCTGCTTTGATCTACTTTTTGATCTAATAACTCATTATTCTTAGCAATGTATTCCCTTAATTCCTCTTGACTCTTACGAATATCTTTCAGCATTTTCATTATTTCCATCATCATACCAGCATCAATATTAATATTTCCTGCTATTCTATTCTTACTTTCTGCACTAACATTTCCTCCCTCAAATACTACACTGTTTGAGCTATTTTCTGTAACCTGTATTGAATTACAGCTAACTGTTACATTATCTCCCTCCATAATTATTTCTTCTGTATTATTAGTAGCCATTGTTTTCTTTATCCGACCACTCCTTTTGATTGTTACAATTTTGTTTTCTAAAAAAAAAATTACTATACTCTGACCTTTGTGATGCTGTCTGTTGCTGTTACTTTGATGTCCAGCTTCCTGCCCCTCTCTCCTAGGTTATATGTCGCTTCTGCGTTGTGTTATGATGAGTCCACGTCATTTTGTTGTCCTGTAGTTTGGAATCTGCGTCTTGTAGATCATTTCACTGCTACATTCGTTCCACGTCCTGGTTCCTTTCCTGGTCACTCTGCTCCTTCCTGGTTATGCTGATCCTTTCCTGGTCATCGTGTTCCTTTCCTGGTCACTATGCTTCTTTCCTGGTCATCGTGTTCCTTTCCTGGTTATCGTGCCCCACGTTCTGGGTGCCAATTTGCAGTAACTTTTATGTTGTATTTATTTAAAATTATTGTAGCCCCACGTTGTGGTAGCCAATTTGCGGTATGGTGCTTACGTAATATGTTTTACGTTAATTATTATATCTTGAAGATCTTATGTTGTGCTGCTTTTGTTTTGTTTGGTTACATAATTTTTAACTGCCCCACGTATGGGAGCCAATTTGTAACAGTATTAGTTATAATGTTGATGCTTGTGATGTTTATGTATGTGTGTTTACTTCACGCGTTGCCATTTTGTGACGTCATTCATTTGTTTGGTCTGTAGCTCCATCTTGTGTTAGCAATTTGCATCAGTGTTAGTGTTCGTTTGATTTCATTTCAAATGTCCTCCGGCTAGCTATTATCCTGTTGGCTTGGGCACGTATCTCTATACAGGTTGTGAAACGGAAAGGAATCTTTTATCCAAAAATTACACTGATATAGAAATTTGTTTTATAATTTTTATTGTCGAACACGTTCACTATCACTTTTACATATTGATCTAGATACTCGCCAAACTGAAACTGTTATAATACTTCTTACTGATCACTTTTAATTCACGTACTTCAACTTTGTGTATAATTAACTTTATAATACTTTAGATTTTCGGAACTTGTGAATCTATAGCCGACGTATCTCATACAAATATTTTGACGAACTGACGAACTTAAGACGACGTATATTGCACAAAGAATTTTGATAAACTGGCCTGAATACGACGTGTAATGTATGAATGCTTTCGGCGAACTGAAGGACTGACTGAAGACGACGTGTAGTGTACACAGATTTTTGGTGAACTGGAGGACTGACTGAAGACGACGTGTAGTGTATGAATGCTTTCGGCGAACTGAGCGACTGACTGACGTTACCTCTAACCTAGCCTATTTATACGCATGCATCAAGATACGCCTAAAGATTATAACTGAGCTGCTATTGGCTAATAAAACACGCCAACATTAGCGTCTATTTTCATATCCAATGAAAACCACGAATACATATTGCTTTTAGGGAGAACATATTCCAGAAGTTTCTACCGAAAGCGCGTCAACATTACGTAACTTCCTTGTTTCCAATAATGATAAACTGCTCACCCCCCTCGCTGCATTATTGCGCTATTATTGACAGTTTCAGTAAAGCCATATAAACTTATTTCCCAATAATAATTACAATTAATAAACATCTGAAATCAATGTCACATAAAAATGCATATTCATATTACAATCATTATTTACATTTAGGTAATTTGTGATACAAATTACTGCATCATAGTTATCAGATTGTGCTTTAGAGTTTTATTTTGTATCTGTGTTGTGTATGAGAAGATGGATAATTCATTCTAAGAGTACTGTTACCAGACAAGTCAGCCTCATTAGACACATGTTGCTTTACCCATTCTTTGAATGCAGGAGCATCAGCTTTCTCAAGTAAGATGTTGACTTAATTCCACTTTAGCTGCCTGTAAATGAATGAACAGGCAAGCGAATAAACAAATGAATGAATGAAGGAACAAATGAAGAAACAAAGAAATGAATGAAAACAAATAAATAAATAAACAAAGAAAGAAAGAAAGAGACAAATAAATAAATCAATGAATTAATGAATCAATGATAAATAAATAAATAAATGAACGATATTCAATAAATCAATAGATTAGTTCTATTAGGTATTAGTTCTACCTTTATTAGAAGATATAATTATAGGCCAATCAGTAGTTTTATTACTGTCCAAGTAGAAGGGTGGTCATAATATTTTAAGCAAAAAATGGGACATTCCATGATGACCAGTTATACTCTTGCAGAAAAAATCTTTTTGGGCGCCAAATTAAAGATGATTATTAGCATATTATGACTGTTATTGGGGAAGGACTTCTTCTTCTTCTTCTTCTTCTTCTGTGAAATTGACCTTCCATTATTCTTTAATCATGTATTTTCTTGCAGGTTAAGACACACTGGATCATGCGGCTATCAATGCAATATGCAAAGTAAATCATCATGTGTTTTTAACTCTCAGAAAAATGAATGATTTGTTGTACAAGATAGTAGCGTAATGGAATGAATCATCAAAATGTGTAAATAAACATAAAGTTTTCTAGTAATGTTAGTATTAACCTTCAAGAACTTTGTAGTTTGTTTCTTGCATTACTTCCTTTCCCTCATATACCCTCTCTTGTTTTCTGCTATCACAAATGCTTAATGCACCATTTTCTGATATAGAATACAACTTTTGGTCACTCTGTTAGAAATTCAGTGGGAAAATGCATGACTTTAAATACAAATATACATAAGTAATTACTTTATTATTTTCAATTTTGTATTGTTTTATTGTGCTAAGAGATTTACAATTTGATTGTCTACAGAACTTTGACCCTGGCCACTCATTCTGTAGACAATCACCACAGTTTATTTACATTTTACAATTTCTCATCAATAAATTATCTTGTTTTAGTTTATCATGTCCTATTTCCACTTGTTTTTCACTTTTCACTTATTGATTACTTTACCATCACACTTTCACCATAGTTTTCCATTCAAGGTAAGGTACACTACCTCTTACTTTTCTCTATCCACTGTCCAAAGCCATTTATTTTTTACTTTACACAAAAACTGTCCAATGCTCCTAGCATCCTTGCACATTATTTCTATTATAAGCATATTTCTATCCCCCTTCAACCACATCTTTTTAATGAATTCTCTTCTCCAATTTTCCGTTCCTTGGCACTTAAATACTATGTGTTCAATGTCTTCCTTACCACCACATATCAGACATTGGTTTTGAGGAATACCCTGTCTTAACCCTCTTAGCCTCCATGCTCCGATTCTTACCCATGCAATAGATCCTCTCTCTTCTTTATTTACTATGTCTATATATTTTTTCCTACCCTACGTATTTTTCATTGGCCTATAACAAACCAATAAGCTCTTTTTGACAATCTCACTGAACATGTTTTGTATTTCTATATCCTTGCCTTTTTCCAAAAATTGTTCATGTTATTTTCTCTCCTTCTCCACTTGTCTCCTAACCCATTTTTCTCCAAAATGTTCCATAAATTACTTACCCATCCATCATTCATTAAACTATTCTTTTGGTATTCTATACCTGTCTTAACACATTACTTTTTTTCTAGATTTAAAGTTCTGAACCAAAATTTCAAAGCTCTTTCCATTATCTTCCCCTTAGTCGCCACCCTGCCCATCTTTAATTGTGCTACTTGCCTTTGGTAACATTAGTATTTCTCTACAAAACATCCTGTGCACCTCATCTATACTTTCCATCCTCTATCTAACCTCCATATTTCTATACCATACATCATTTTTGCCTCCACAACCATCTCATAAACTTTTTCCAGCCATTTAACATTTATATTAGGTACTCTATATTTGCAGCTTCTGATTGCTGCTATTGCCCCTTTACCTTTTGTCAATCCAAACTTCTTTTGTTTCTCCCACATATTACTTCCATCTAATTTTACTCCTAAATAGATACAGCCACACACCACCCTGTAATCTTTATTCTCTCCCCTCCACTTTTCATATATGCTTAATTTTCCTCTCTTTTTGAATACCATAATCTGTGTTTTCTCTTGATTTACTTTTAACCTCCATTCTTTACAATATACATCAATTGCTTGTAATGATTGTTTTAAACCACTTACTGTAATAGATCCTACCACTAAATCATCTGCAAAAAGAAGTCCTGGGATTAGGATGTTGTTAATTACTGGTGCACAGTTATTTCTTCCAATTTCTAGTAAGATATCATCTATGTATAAATTAAATAAAATTGGCCTTAACTTACATCCTTGCCTAAGGCCTTTCTTTTATTGAATTTCTCTTTTTACACAGCCTGTCTCCACCCTTACACAAAAGGTGTTCTCAAAATACAATGCTATAAGAATTTTCACCAATTGCTGACTTACTCCCTTATACACTAACTTATGCCACAGAAGTTGTAACTCAATTCGGTCATACCATTGTGGGAGTTTAACATCAAAACTATTTTTCATGATAAATAACTTCTCAAGATAAACATGGAAGTGATCTTTTACTGGAGTATGAACATGAAGAGGTTAAGGAGGCTTCGATAATTAAGGATGCATAAGCACAATAGAAACTGTATTCTAAGAACAGTTGATCTCAAAATTAATCCAAAAAGTGTTATGTGAAACATCAAAGTGAATATATAGTGTACTATAGTATATGTAATACTATAATATGTAATATTGAAGAACAATACAAGAATGAGTTCACATAACAGAGGCAACAGTTGCAAGCAAATTTCGTGGAATAAATCAAAAGGTGTGATAGCTGACATAAGTCACATTCAAATATTGTGTATAGATTGAGCTGTTTGAATAAAAAACTGAGTGGTTATTATCAAAATGCTTGGGGTTCAGCTCTAGTATCAGACAGGACCATAGAAAGTCTTAGAGTAAAATTGCCAAAAGAGGAAGAATTTTCCAGAATAAATACCAAAGCAAGGTGTGCTCAGAGTTATTTCAGTGGAAGGCCCAATGCTGGGATCAGGTGGGTTGGACTACACCCTGGAGAGTGGAGGGGAGTGGGGTCCAAGGGTCTTCCCCAAAATTAATTTTGAAAACCACTTCTTAAAATGGTATACTACTCTCTTTCCTATGAAAACCTGCATTTTTCAGAATGCAAAAATCCAAGTTCTCAAGATAAAAACATTTAACAGTTAGAGGGAATGAAATAAATAACAAAATGCCTTAAATAATGTTTAATTGAGGTATTTTATTTAAAATTGAATTTAAGCAATATTTTCAGGTTTTAAGAAATCAGAAGTTGAAAAAATCATACATAAAAACTTGGTAACTATCTGTGCATAACTGACATAAAGTGATGTTCTCCTCTTAAAAGGGACCATCCTTTTGAATTCTTTAATAATATCTTCTGAACTGACATCTATTGTGAGTTTTTATTTCATGAACAGTAATAATAAATTCCCCAGATGCACTTGCTTCTTAGGAAATAATAATTTAGTTTTTAATTCATGAAGCTTAGAGAATCCTCTACCGCAAGTTTAGCTAGTAACTGCAATTACAGAAATGGTTGTTATTGCTCCCCTTTGAAATTCTGAGACACAGGAAATTCATTTCTGAAGTTCTTTGGAGGGAAATCCTTGCCTTTTCTTATTTTCAAAATATTTCACTCTGCACTGAGTTCTGCATTTACACCAAAATGTCTAATGAAAATATCTATCTATATCTTTATGCTTCCACTTATTTGGACCCAGATTCAGATCCATAATTTTTCTAACAGTAAAAATCACATGGTTTCTTGGTTGAATTGGCTGTTTAGACTTCCAACTAAGATAACAAGAACAGGATAGTAAGTAAAAAGGCGAAGTTCTTCCTTTTTTGCCTCAACATAAAAGCTGTTTCCTGGTTTTGAATCATCATTTAGGAGTGCTACTACTTTTCTATTTTTTGGTAGGTATCTGCATTTCAATGCTTTTTTTACAACTCCTTCACTCATCATTTCTCATTTCAATTAACACCAAAGCTTCATTTTCTATTGCTTCAACTGCTCCCCAAATATCTAAGTCTAGATTCTGAAAAGTTTTGCTGCCTTTCATGATGATTTGAAGAACAGGGTGCATGACATGCAAGCATGCATTAAGTTAAATACTTTCATTTGGAATAAAATTGCTTTTCCTTTCTTCTTTCTTTTGAATCATTTGTCTCTTCAATGATGTCTTCCATTGCTTTGATGATGTTTTCAAACCGAGCAAGTATTGCAAACACAGCCTAAGACCGATACACCCAATAAGTTTCTGAAAGCAACTTCATTTTCAACTTTATTGTACAGTATTGACAGGTTCATTTTCTTGCGTTTTACTTGTCACCAGTAGTGGCTCATGAGTATATATTTTGGGTATTCACAACACTTTAGTCAGACAGCCCTGAAAATGTGAAACAGCATCTTCTGCTTAATAGTTATGATTAAAAACAAACTGATACAATGGCAGAGCTCCTAACAACAAAAATAATAATAATAATAATAATAATAATAATAATAATAATAATAATAATAATAATAATAATAATAATAATAATAATACATAACTTGTCTTATGAAAGAACGTTTGTTTGGGAGGGGCAATGTTTGTTGTGTGCATAATTAAGTACACCATGTTAGGGTGCAAATGAAGTAACACGTAAATAAAATTATAGTTGAGATTATGGAGAAACCGGAGTAGTTTACATGCTTGTGCATATTACCTATTTCTGCTAGTGACCCTAACTTCTGCTATAGTTTGCTACCACCTAGTGGTATTGATGTAAAGATTGTGCAGTGATAGTATGGAAACAGAGTGCAGGATAAGCTTTGCGCACTAATGCACTTTCTTCATGTATGCATGACCCATAAGTATTTGGCCCCATAAGGTAATTACATCATACCAGTTGCACATGCACATAAGCTCCTTCAAACATGCAGAAGTCAAGATGTGCTAGTGACTCTATTGCCATGTGTCATCAAGTTCACAGAACTAGCACAGTAGATTTAAATGCCAGAGATTCTAAATTTCCCTATATACATTGTGTTTACTGGCATTCAGAGAAAACAAATCTGTGTTACATTCTTATAACTTTCTCTATCCTCTATTGCTTATTAGTGGGTATACAAATTATTCTTATGAAAGTATATTCTCATATCTACTTGATTTTAATCAAGATAAACCCTACAATAGCTACATTACACATTTTGTTATAGATACAAAGGGAATGAATGTTTTAGAACTGGAAGCTATACACTGGCCTTAACATTCCATAATCTTTCCATGACATCACGAGAAACAACTGAATAAAGAGTGGCTAAGCATTGAACCATTTGAACAATTAATAACGAAAATGGCTGATGCCACAATAAAGTTATTTGAAATAAATTGTATTTTTAAAGAGACCTATATTCTTCGTGTAGTACGGTTTTGGTTATCACTTGATGTTTACCAGTTATACAAGATAGCACAAAATTCCTTCTGAATGAAGAGGACTTCACAAGCTATTCCCAGAAAATTCAAGATATACATTTTATTTGTCATGTATATATCTTTGATATATGGTATTTTAATCAAAATTGTTACGGCCATTTTTTAGAAAATAAAAATGTTGAAAACATGTAAAGGGTAATTTGGGGTGGGTGGATTTTCTTTAAAATCTTTGTTAACACACTTGACAACAAAAAAATTGTTAAATTTGTCCTATTCATTTCATTAAAATTGATAATCCCAATATAACTTCACAAACTGCAAATGATAAAAAAATTATTGTTATATACAATTCTCCGTCACATCTTTAGAAGGCACTAAACCTAAATGCCAAGTCCGGTATTTATCCAGCTTTTTGTTTTTCAGTTATGCTGTTCACAGACACCCACAAACACTGACCTTTTTCTAAAAAATCTGATGTGTTACATCCACATGACTTTCTCTTTTCTCCATCACTTACTAGTGGATATACAAATTATTCTTACAAAAATGTATTTTTATATCTACTTCATTTTAATTCAGCTAAGCCTTTCCGGAAGTAGCTGTCTTATACATTTCATTATAGATATAAAGGGAACATACATAGCCAAATGTTTTAGAACTGGACACTACACACTGGCCTTAATATTCCATACTCTTTCCATGAAATCGCAAGAAACAACTGAAAATCGACAGAACTTTAAAAGAATGGCCACATTGAATAATTCAAACCATTAATAATGGATATCTTGGAAATGGCTGATGCTACTAAAGAAGTTATTTGAAATAAATTGTGCGTTTTAAATAGATCTAAATTTTTTCATAGTATGTTTTCATCTATGGCTTAAGTTTACCAGTTATATAAATTATACAAAATTCCTTCTGAAAGAAGGGGACTTTATAGGCTATTCCCAGAAAATTCAAGATATACATTTTATTTATCATGTATATATCTTTATTATATGGTATTTTAATCGAAATCGTTAGAGCCATTGTTTAGAAATTGAAAAATTTTTCATGTAAAGGGTAGTTAAGGGTGGGTGGGTGAAAATGTTTGTCATATCTTTGGAAAACTTAAATACTAAGTTTGGTATTTATCCAACTTTTCATTTTTGAGTTATGCTGTTCACAGATACGCCACACAGACATACATGAACATTTTTCTAAAAATGCTTTTTTTTTTTTATTCAGTGGGTCTTAAAACATGCATTTCTGGTAAAATCTCAGTATTGAATTTTTGGGTGGAATGCAATACCTTCTCTACCTACTGGGTGCATGGTAGAGAAAGTAAAAATAACCAAAAATCTGCAAAGCATCAAAAGTTATGCAGCAGCCACTATTGCTTATAGCCCATTACATTCCCCTGACATTGAAGATACTCCATTAAAGCATGTTTGTCCAGATGGCTCCAATTTCTTCCAAGGTTTCATTCAGCAAATTAAAAATAGTTTCAGCATCTGTTTTCTTTAATCTCTTTGGAAACAAATCTCTCTAATGTCAGATCCTCTCCTGCAGGAATGTACTGAACCACAACACTTGCACATGATATTTCATCAGTGGCCACAGCACATGGTTGTTCTCTTAACTCATTTGTAATTTGCCTTAACACTACTGTTTTCATTACTTGTGGTATATTATTTTGGATGGGATTACTTAGGTATGTGCAATTCTTAGCAGTGTTCTCTTGATATGTCCTAAAAAGTAATCATAGTTTATTAGAACAGACAGTTTCTAGAAACAGATTTCTTTATAAACTATCTTCCTTTTTATCCTGTCCTCAAAGAATTTTACCTCCTTTAGCTAAAGCGTGAACCATGTTAATAAGATGAGTCATGAACTGTGTATTTTTCAAATGTATCTTTTATCTTTCTTTGATTTGAGCATATAGTTCTTAATCAACTTACTTCTTTTCATCAAGGACTTAAACTATTTGAAGTATGGCATTTACTAGTTTCACATTTTTTTTTAAAAATGTTCTACAAGAAAATCCAGATTTGATGAAAGTGCACTCATTTCAACCGATAGTTAAAATATTGTTTATCACAAAACAACCCTTGTTGGCAAAGGTGTGTTAAAATAAATATTAAGTTTAAACAAATAAACAATGATAAACCTTTAAGGTGTGGATTGAAATCTGTTTTAATACATACTCATTGTTTGGATAATTGAATTACTAGAGACTGGAAGTTGGCATAATGATTATACTTAACCATTATAGATATCATAAAAATTATGTAATATAAGTACAACCCCTTACCCATAGAACTGTTATTCATAAAGATAAATATGCCTATTTTTGCCTATTTTAACTCATAATGTCTATAAATGTCTCTTTGCCTGTTTATTTTTATAACTGCATTATTTTGAAAAATGAGGGAGAAAGGATTGAAATGCATGCAATTTGCATCTCATGAGTTCATGACATTTACTGTTATCCACAGTTAGATGTGTTTATTAGCATATATGATGATGAGGTTTAAATAGCAGTTTTTCTACTGCATTTTTCTAGAAGCAGCTATCCCTGCTGTACACTCTTTATTGTCACACTTCCTGTTTAAATGTATTGTTGACCAGGTGTTTTGTGCAAATGGTTATCAAGGGTGCTGTTGGCTTTTACAAATCAGTTACTCAATCAGTCTTAAAGAACCTCAAAGTTTAAAGTAAAGCTCAAATAATTTCATGAAAGAGTTTGGTAGGGAAATATTCTCAACCGATGTCTCAACCCTGTTTCACAAAGCATGTGAAACATCAATGAACTGCACAAAGAAATGTCACATTTTGCAGCATGTAAGAACTGCAAAAAATCTGTAATTTGTAAAAAGACCTATAAAGATGAACCAAAAGCAATTCTGATCTTTTCTTACACTATCTTCAAATGTCAGTCACAGTTTTCAGTAGATCTCTAAGTCATTTATTGCTACTACCATCCCCTTACTTAAACTACAAAATATAGCTTTTAAGAACCTCTTAAACCTCTTACATTTAAACAACATTTCAAAAGACAGCAGAGACTTGATGAAGATAAATTAAAAGATAAAGATTATAAGAATATTAAAGATAGAGTTGATGTACAAAAAATGCCAAGGAAAACTGTAGTGGCCTTATTTAGGATGGCAACTGGCCACGATTGCCTCACAGAACACCTCTACAAGTTACGATGCCTACCTACACCCAAGTGCACTCTCTGTGAGGAAGATGTCATCCTGAACAAACAGCATCTCGCCAAATGCAAAGGCCTTAAAAGTGATAGCTTACAGACTTTATATTGGGAAGCCAGAGGGAAAATGATGCAGATCAATTAATCCCCAGTGCAATTGGTGAACAACAGCAACAGAACCTCTTAAATATACAAAATAAGAAATCCCAAGTGAGGCCACTTTGCTTAAATCATATGTAGATGTTTGTTATAATGGTGCCATTAACATTGGAGAAGGAGTGGTTGGTAAAAAAATATAGGTTGTTGATGAAAGTACCTATTCAATTATTTGACTTTGGTATAAGAGGATTAGCATATTCTTGGTTTGAATCTTACCTTACAAACCGTAAGCAAATAACAGAGATTACAGATTATAATGCTAACACTAATGCACTTTTGGCAGTTAGATCTAATGCACTTGATATAACTTATGGAGTACCACAAGGCTCTATACTTGGACCATTTTTATTTATCTTGTATATAAACGACTTAACAAATAACATACAAGCTCATAACATTGTTCTATTTGCAGATGATACTAATTTACTAATAACAGAAAAGAGTAATGAAATGTTAAATAATTCACTAAACCAGGCCAGTAAAGATCTGGTATATTGGTTAGATAATAACAACCTGGTTTTAAATACGGTCAAAACTGTTTGTCTTAAATTTCATATTACTGATAGTGCAAACAATAATTATAACATCCCTGAAGTAAAATTAAATAATAAATTAATCTCATATAAAAACGAGACAAACTTTTTGGGCTTGTGGATACAGAATAACTTGAAATGGAAAACTCATATAAAACATTTAATAACCAAATTAAGCAGGAATGTATATGCCTTAAGAATTTTAAGTCAAAATGTCAGTCTCCATGTGCTGTTAACAACTTATTATGCACATATACATTCAATAATTAAATATGGTATCATATTTTGGGGAAACTCACCAGAAACTAAGGATGTATTTATCAAACAAAAACAAGCCATACGAATTATATGTGGTAAAAAAAGGTTATGCTCATGTAAACCACTATTCAGAAAACTTGGCATACTTACTTTGGCATGTTCTTATATATTGGAAACAGTCTTACTTGTAAAAAGAAATAAATTTAATATTCAAAATAATGACAATGTCCATAGTCATTACACTAGACATAATAAGGATATACACTTAACCTCTGTCAGAACTACAATATGTAAGAATGCAGTACTGCACTCCAGTATAAGGAATTATAATTCCCTACCTAATGCCATTAAAGATATAAATAATTATAATGTGTTTAAAACTAGAACAAAGGCTTTCTTGCAGGAACACTGCTTCTACACCGTAAAGGAATATTTACAGTTTAATAAATCCTTGTTTGCATAAGACATTGTACTAATCCGTTAAGTTATCTAGTAGTATGTCATTTAATTTATAAATATATCTATTGTATATCATAGTTGAACTCAAATTATATATAACTTTATTGTAATGTAAATATATAAATTTAACTATTGACATATCCTGTATCAATGTACTATGTACTGAATTGATGTTAAAGGATTAATAATAAAATCCCTGAGGCCAATTCATTGCTAATGTAGCAATTGGCGCTATGAATTTTGATCAACCCTTATCACATATCTACTGGCATGTGAACAGTTAGAAAAACTAACAGTGCAACCATGAATCTCTGCATTAAATATAACTATTATGCCAGAAGTAGTTAAGTACCAGGATGTTCTTCTTACTTATAATGTTCTTGCCTATATGAAGAAAGTTGGCAAAATGCTCAAAATTCTGTTCCCCAAAATGCTGCATGTGATGTGCTCAACCATGCGCTGCATAGGGTATGTGAGAAAATTTGTGGTGTATTTCCAGAAGTAAATGTCCTAATTTCCAATGCCAAAAAGGTATTTCTTAACCCATTAATGCCTGGCATTGCCAAATCGCAATGGTGTGCACGACTCTACAAAATATTTTCCTATGTATTTTAATTTCAAGCTACAGTATTGGAGAGCATTTCTTTGAAGGTAGAGAGGAATGCAGAACTTGACAATGTGGTCATGTTAGTTTGCATCTATCTATTGTTTTGCTATTATTAAAGTAACAAGCCCATTGACTGGTGCTGCCAGAAACATGAGTAATTTCACTTTGAGTAAGTTTATTATTGATTATATAAAAAAAAATTTAAGATAATTATTATGTAGTGGTGTTATAGATATACTGCTGAATGTGATATTATAAAATTTAGTAATTTGAATGAATATTGAACAACATATTGTGGCATGTGCACAGATAATATTGATAAGACGCTCTCTGGGCACCGGGGTTGGAACGGCAGTTTGTCTGTGAGTAGGGGTGAGTCAGGGGAAACAGTGTCAAGGAGGGGATAGCGTTACTGACGCCCGAGTTGGCGTGGCTTTTTTGTAACAGTCAGTAAGTAAGCTTCGAGTGAGACTGACGGGAAACTGCTAAAGCACGATGTCCTCGTCGGCAGGCAATGGGCAAAGGTATGTGAGTATTTAATTTCATTTAATAAACGGTGTTCCATCCACGTTTGGAAGTCCTAATTATGGTAGAATAGAATCTTTCCTCTCCCTTTAAGCCAGGCATTGTGTTGGTGTAGCAATTATTTTGGGATTCAACTTAGCTGCGTCCTCGTCGTTGCCTCGTAATTTGAAGTTCTTGTTTGATTTAACGATCCCTCTCGCAAGCGAGTAGCTCCCCTCTGTAGTTGAAAAATAATATAAAGAGAGGCATACGACAATATCATAGTTTGAACATTGCTGTTGCCACATGGCAACACTAGGCATTTGCACTATACCTATATTATTTTTTGTGTTCCTTTTATTTTTTAGGCCAGGCTTTTCCCTTGTTGAATCCTTAGACATATGGTAAATGAGAACATCACTGAAGATATTTTCATGGAGCCTCCAGATGTCAGTATAGAGCAGATGAGGATTCAAGAAATGAAAGCGATGGCAGGTAATTATGTTATTAACCATATCATTCACAATTTTGTGATGAACATTTTACATAGAACTTACTAGTGTTGAATATATCATTACAGGCTTGTTGATAATTTATCAGCTTGGCAGCTGAGAGCTAATGCAGATTTAAACTTCTCAATAATGAAAAACTGGGCATTGACTGTGACAGACATTTCATTGGCAGGACCTTCATCTTTGTCTGATCCAGCTTCACATCCTATTCTACCTCCAACCAATGATATTGCTATATCAGCCCCTTCACTGTAAGAGATATTGAAATCGAGCATTGAAAGAGAAGTAGGTCCACCACAATGGATAAATGGAGCAAATTTTGAAGAAGCCTATACTTCATTAGCTGAAACAGAATATTCTAAATACAAAAGCATGTCTGTTTTGGAAAGTTTTGAAAGGTTTATACAAGAAGATAATTGAGCACTTAGTTGTTGAAAGAAGATGTTATGGGTTATTTTTTAACTGTCCAGATAAAACTATAACAGCCAAAGAGACTCATATTGTCAGTGGGTACAATATTCTGCCATCTAAAAGGCATTATTGAGATACTAATAATGACATGAAGAACCTAGCTGTGTTCAACTACATGAGATGAGATAGATTTTTACAAATCTGTCAATTTATGCACTGCACTGATAACATTAAAATTGATCCAAATGATAAGGTCTGGAAAATCTGTCAGGCTATAGAAATGCTGAAGAAGCAGTGCATGGATAATTTTATACCTGAAAAGTACCTGGCATATGACAAAAGCATGGTAAATGTTTTGGCTGCCATGGTTGTAAGCAGTTTATTATGGGCAAACCAAAAAGATTTGGGTATAAAATATGGAGTCTGAACACTAAGAATGGCTATTTAGTCAAGTTTGAGCTTTACCAGGGCAAAGGTCCAAAGGGGAACACAGAGTATGAGAAAGTATTTGGCAAGGCAACGAACCCCTTACTGGTATTACTTGATGAAATTCCAGCAGAAAAGGAACTTACATTATACATTTTTCATGGATAATCTATTTTCCAGTTCTGCATGTTTCTTATTTTTAAAATTCTATGGATATTTGGCCATTGGAACTATAAGGAAGAATAAAATTCCCAAAAAACTGCCCAATTCAAAATAAAGGCTGTTTTTCCAAGAAACATTGTGAGTGCTTTGAACGGGGGATTCAAAGAAATGATGGACTATATGTCTGCTGGATGGACAATGCCATAATCACAATGATCTCCTCTTCATAACCTGTAGGCACAGTTAAGAGGTTTTCTCATCCGGAGATCTCAAGTAATTGCAAAGAACATGTATCTAGAGAAACAGACCAAATGGCAAAATCTGGGATGCTACCAAATTGGTATTTATAGCAAGAAATGGTGTTGGCCCATCTTGACATGGATGCTTGATGTAACTATGCAAAACAATTGGATTCTGTATAATAAATCAGGCAAACCAAAAATTTCTCAGCTACAATTCACGCGAGAAGCAGCACATGTGCTATTATGTAAGTCCCAAGTCCTTCCCAAAGGAGCTGGAAGACCATCTACATCAAAGACTTCATTAACAGATAACCAGATATCTGATTGCATAAGGTTTGACTGAACTGATCATTTTATACAACATACAGACGAGAAGAAAAAGAAAAGGTGTGCTCATAGTCGATTTACTGTATACATATGTGTTGTTTTTGTTTCACATTTTTGTGAATATTGTATTCTAAAAGTTTGATTTATATATAGGCCATGTGTTGCCTATATTCATTAATTATGTATTTCAAATGTCATGAATTATTTATAAATTTGTTTTATAAGTTTATATTTGCAATCTATAAATGTGGATTATAATCTCCTGTAAATGCCATTGCCATATGGCAACGGCTGTTATTTTGGAAATTAAAAATGTAATAATTTTTTACACTGTATTTCATTATTTGGTTAGTCTTGAGACATAATAAATAAATAAAAATAAATAAATTCCGGTGCTAATGGATTAAACTCCCATTCAGAATTCAGTTTTTTAAAGAAATCACCCCTGAACTAGCCTTACCTGTATAACAAGTATTAACTAGATGGGGCACATGAGTAACCGCAACATTATATTATACAATGAATTATAACAAAATTGTTGAAATACTTAACAGCCTATGTGAAGATAACACAACATCCATACATATTGTGAAGCAGTTGCTGCTGAAGAACACTGTGCATAATCTGTGCCATCAAATGTCTTGAGGAGACAAATAAAACATTTGTAAATTCACTGCATTTTATGCACAATGTTTTGCAAAAAATTCAAGTTGTTCCAGGTGATGTAAGTCAATGTGTAAGAGGAAAACAGGAGCAGATTAGAGATAGTAATAGCAACTTTAGCAGTTAAAAGACATAGGAAAAACAGTGTTTCAACTGATATAGATCTACAAACTAGCACTCTCCAAGTACACTTCAATAATGTTAGTATGTGGATAGGTCTTTTTCAGTACTCAAAAATGTCTGATAGAAGCTATAATCTAAAAGTGGAAAATTTGAAAAAGTACTTTTTTGTTGTGTGCAATCAATGACTGTTGTTACTGACAGGCAAAATCTATTGTGTGTTAAAAGTGCTACAGTGCACTAATGAAATATGCAATATTGTTCATATTGTGTTTTGTTTAATACAGGGTGATCCATATGAAACTGAACACTTTTGAAGACTTTTAATTTCCTTCTGGAAAATATTAAAGAATTAAAAAAATTGAGTTCTGTTATCTCTGAGGTTCTGTGAGCATCGGTATGTTGTACTTTTTTTAAGTACAACATTTTAAAACTGAGTAGGTCATGTCAAACAATGAATGAATGAAATGTTTGAAAAGATGCCCAAATTGAGCCAGGGGTTCATAGAGCTTCAAGTATTCCACATTCATCTTCTCAGGATAAGGAAAACCTACCCCCAAAAAGCCTTATCTGGGTAACTCACCCTAACCAAGATTTAAATTCAGGACCTGGCAGACACACTATCCCCAAACCATAGGGAGGGGCAATATTGTACTGATATTGGTACTCCTACCATCCATTGTTGCCTTATGACTATTATTGTCTATTAGTAATTAGTTTTAGTCTCTAGTTTTACAGTATAGACGAATATGCATTTCTCAATTTAGCAGTATGTTTTTCTTATGAAAATACATTGTCAGACAAATTCATTCACAGGAACACAATGGAAATTTTGAAGACAACTCAGTGCATGCAATGTTCCAAGATGTACGGGCTGTTCCATTTCAATTCGGACAGAAGGATACCTTGCAATTTTTGAAGGGTTCAATTTTCTGCCATCTAAAGTAGACATTAAGTTAATATCTTTTGCAAAATTGCAGCTATGATAAACAAATGGCTTTGGATTTCTTCCAGGGTCAAAGCTACCGAAATTTAATAAATTACATGATTCTGAGACTCATAGCTCAGAAGTAAAATTCTCAAATAAAATTCAAAATGAAGGTAACATTGTATAGTTTGTGGTGGCATTTATTCAATGTTTTTAGAACTTAAATCTAATGTAATTTTCATCATATTTCATATTTTTTTCTGAAAAACTGAATTTTAAATGGAATACAATTATGCTATATTGCTCAACATTTAATTTAAAAGGAATATTAGTTAACATTTTTATTGTATCTTCAATGGAAAGCTGTAGAAAAAGTAAAAAGTAAATAGAAACAGAATGAAATCTACTAACCACACTGCACCATATCACGCAATGCTGATGAGTCATGACAGGATGATGTCGATTGTCTGCTGTTACATGTTTTGCTGTGAGAATACTAAGTAAGGTGATACGAACATGAATAAACAATCATCTTTTGTTCCTTTGACCTAAGCAAATCATTTTCTTGCCAGGTGTGGTTGTGGTACATTGTTTTAATAGGTCTAGGTATGGAAAATAGTATATATCAAAAGTGCACCTCTCTTAAAGCATTGCACTGAAGTACAAAGATGATTACTTTAATAATAATAGAAATGTTACAAATTGTGCTCCTGTGTTCCATTTGACTAACATTATACAGTAAAGTTTGAAAACTTTAAAATCCATGCAATGCTTCAAGGTGTCATTGATGCACGTGATATTAAGAGAAAGCTTTTATGATGCAAATGAGTTTATGGAGGCATTATAATAGTAAAACCAACTTACTGTTTAATGTAAAGATATTATTACTATTATAATAAGCATTCTACATAGCTTTATAATTACTCTTATTGTGTATTATTCTTCATAATTTATATTACTGTTAGCATTATTGCAAATTTTTTAATGTATGGATAGGGACCCCAGATTGTCGGTAAATAAAATAATGTAATATCGGTGTAAAAATATTATAGTGAGCGGTGTTTTGGGCGGTAAATAAAACTGCTTAATGGTGTTATCTCATGCAAAAAAAAACGGAAAAAACAAAAACACAGTTTAAATTATTTTACTGTGGAACAAAGGGCACCTTACATGTAACTTAAAAAAGAGGAGCATGAAAATATTTACATAGTATACATTTCGACTGATTTACTTTGTTAGAGACAAAGCCACCATAAGTTCAGTGTTCTCTGGCTTAAGATTTGTTCTTAAGTTTGTCATGTTGTTCCCATATGCAGAGAAAAGTCTTTCACTGTCCACATTGGTACCCACAATAGTTTCATACACTTCTCACTGAAACACAAGTGGTCACATTGAAGTCCAGAAAGTAAATCCATATGTTTTTCAGCAGCATCATCTAATTTCTCACACACTATGTTCTTCAGAGCAGCATATCCCTCCTTGAATGTTTTCTCTGGCAAGTCTCGCAGAAAAGGTAACATTCTTCTTGCTTTTTCTATAGTTATATCATTAGATGCCTCATTTGATACTATTTTTCGTACATTAAACAATTTACCTGCAGAATGAATAATATCAGCAGCTGGATCAGCTGACATTAAGGAATTCAGCTTGGTAACTGACTTTATGCCCAATTGCTTGAACTGACTGATAACATAAGACTTCTTGAGAGTTGGCAGTCTCTGAAGAAGACTTGAAGTTTTCTCTCCAAACGAGCCCTCAGCTACTATTGTGAAGCCATTTGATATATCTTTAAGTTTGCTATATAGTTTATGAACAAATGGATATTTAGATCCCTCAAGCACTTCAATAAGGCAAATGGTGTTTTTGCAGTGTTCAAGAAGGAAAGATGCCTGGCAATTTATGATATTTTGAGACCGCATTGAAATACTACTGTGGAATCGGTTTGAATTTCCGCGTGCCGCAAAACTAAACTGACCTGGCAACGTCTTGCACATGCTGTCTGTACGGCGCACGAACTCCACCGTTGCCAACTCCACCGTCAGCTGAATTGTGCATGCGCTAGCTTAATTTGAAACGTGGCTCCATCGGCATAATTCCTTTTCTTTTTCAGAGCAGAAGGTAAACAGACTCCTTGCGCTAAATTGTAACGTAATTTAAAGAATATAACTTGACTCCAAACGAATCTTTCAGTATAGCGGACACAAAATATACCTAGACCTGCGTTCACATTATGGCAACGTCGCGAGACAGCAACAGGGGGTACAGGAAACGGAGACAGTGATTGGTAGAAGAGGCTGTCTACTGTCAGAATTGACTTGAACCAGACTTAGAAATTCATGCATTATTTAACGATATTTTTGCGACAGTCTTTTCCAGCCGGCATGAAATGGGGCGATGCAAGCACGAATCGTTAAAATACGGCATTAGAGAAGAATTGCAGGTAGTTTTGTCATTTAAATCCAAAGAATAATTTGAGTGAAATGAGAAATCCGTCACTGATGCGGTGTTGCCGAGTTCTGATAAACATGGCATTCCTTTTGTTGTGAATGCGAAGGTGAAGAGTGAAGGGATACTTTGGTGTTCTGTGGTGAAGGGGACGGGGTAGTCGAAGCAGTACCGATGTTTGCCGAAGCTCTGGTTAAATCACAGTGCAGTTTGTTGTTCTGTGCCGTGCAGTACACAACACCGTGCAGCATGGCTGTAGCGAATGACAATACACGTATCCGTAAATGATTGATAAGCCAAATATCTGATTGTTTATGTGAAAAGGAGAGAGAGAAAAAACTTTGGGGTTATTTTGCACATTTTTTTCCATAACGGTGTTATTTCGCGTTTTCGCGATATAGAACTAATGTCGCGTTATTTCGCGACTCAGAATGGATATATATGTGGAATTTAAAAATAATTGATTAAAGGTTTTCCTTATTGTTAATTTTCGGCCAATTTTGCGAATTAACTACTCGCGAAAAGTCGGGGTACCTATGTATGGACGATGTGTTAAATTATAACCTTATCATGGCATATTGTAATAATATTGTAAATAGCATCAATGTGTTGACATATCCGATCAGTTATACTGATTATTGGATGAATAACACTACTACTACTACTACTACTACTACTACTACTACTACTACTACTACTACTACTACTACTACTACTACTACTCCTACTCCTACTACTACTAGTACTACCACCACCATATTGGAAGAGATATCCACAAAAAGTTATCTGCTCACAAGAATGTCACCTGTAGAGATGCACAAATGATACCTATTGTCACCAAGAAGGTTGGTTAGAATAGAATTCTGAATAATCTGCACACTAGTATATGGACAGTGGCAGCTGTACAAGAGGTAAGCCATACTCAGTCTTCTGCTGAAAGAATGCTGCATAATAATAAGTTTCATATTCATCACTTCCACATACACCAGGAACTTCACAGGAGGGATATTGAAGCTTGAGTGAACCTCTTAATATGGATGCTAGGCCAAATGGTAAATGATTTGTGTTCATATACAAATGCGATTGCACAACAATGGGACCATCAGTTGCCAAAGTATGTACTTCTGGAGTATTGATAACCCTTACTGGGCAAGAGAGAGACAGTGTTCCAAGTACAGTGGGGAATGAATTTCTGGTGTGTAATCTTCAGCGATGCCTTACTGTGCCATATTTCTATGTGGAGCATATACTAGAAGCACAGGACCTACCAGTATTTTCTTTACAATGAACTTCCATTGCTGCTAGAGAAGCAAATAATCATGTGGTTTCAATATGATGTCACCATGCAGGTTGATGGTCATCTGCAACCATCTAAATTAGGCACATCCTAAACATTGCATAGGAAACCAAAGATCATCTGATCTAATGCCTCTAGACTTCTTCCTCTGGATATCTTTAAAGCAGGTGTATGTAGAGAAGCCAGGAGATCCATAAAACCTGTACAAATGTATCATGATGGCCTAAAGGTCCAAAACACCTGTCATGTTACAAGAGGTTAGAATTTCATTCAACCGCATGCTCATGTGTGCATTAACCAAACAGGTCATCATTTTGAGCACTTGCTTTGTTAGAAGAAATACTGTTTAGGCATTTTTATTCTCATGCTCTTGCTATCCTTATCAAGTCAAACTGTTTAACACAAAACAGACTTTCATAACCACACTACCATCCTAACGCTGAAAAAAGTACATGATTTGATAGTAATGAAAATAATAAATTTCTTTGCACTGCATCACTGTACCTAGGTACCAAAATAAACTCTCACTTCTAAGCTAAAATATTATTTGCAATTTCCTTATAATATATTATCTTTATTTTATCATTATCTATTTGCCTATGTCAAATTAAAACTTTCACCTACTTGTAGTCACATTAAAAATAAGCTTACACAGGTGCCACAGCTCACCTTTTCTGCAGCTGGTTACTGCATCAAGCTAGTGCTCGTTCCAACTTAGCTATTTTGAAAGAGAGATGGTTCCAGTAATGCTACATATGGAGCATTTGCTTGTCGTAATGTACATTTTCTGTTGTACAAATGCTTTGAGAACTTCAAACATCATGTAAGCATTCAGAATTTCATTGTAGCCTATCCCTACCTGTTATCTCTGTGCCAAGTACTCTTTACATCCTTATGAAAATACAAGATGGAATGCAAAGGCATCCAGTGAATGGTTCAAAAAATAGAGAGAGCCACAAATGCAAAAAGATAAAGAAAAAAAAAACAACAGAGAATCAGGTCGAAGTATATAGCCACAATACCAACACCAGTATTCTGACATTACAATGTGCAAAATTGGCTACTTCCTAAGTTATCAACAGAGGAGGTGAAATACAAAAGTAACAAATTAATATCATATACATTAAAAGCAATAAATGTTTACATAGTTCAACGGAATCATGGTTGAGTCTGATGCCGTCTACTGAGGACCATGGTGAAAAATACAATATCCCAGATTGAGCATGTGTTGCAACAATAGCATATCTTAGGGCAAAATAGTCCTAGCTTGCGGGTGATTAGGTATTGGTTAAAATGTGAGTATTATCCCCATAGGCGCAATTGCGATAGGAGAAAAACGAAGGGATTTAAATAGAGAGGATTTTTCAAATAATGTCAAGTGTGTAATGCTTGTGTATCTGCACAAAGTCCACCTGAGAAGAGACTCTTGCGCAACGAAAATAAGACTGGCAAAATCTCCTCAGCCCTCCAAAACAAGCAAAGATCCAGCCACAAATAGCGCCTTCCAACGGGGCTCCTGAAAGCAGAGACACGACGCCCTGTGAACGGACGACGTACACGAGTTACAAGACGTCTAACGACGCATAGAAGAAAAGTCCGGACGCAGTACATAGATGCTCGGAAGTATGCCGGAGAACAATCAGACGTCCAAAAACTGTGGATGCAACCACAGTCATTAAAACGTCCTAGGACGTTTGCGCCCGATATCAGAGATGGACAGCTCAAGGAGTAAGTAGAAAACTCATCTAGCAAGATGGCTCCGCGGTAACGTGTGAGGCTCGCATTCGGGAGGTCCCGGGTTCGATTCCCGTCGACCATACACTCTGACCTTTGAGTTTTCGTGATTTTCCCTGGTCGGTAGGCGAATGCTTGGGGTGGTTTCTCATGTACATTGATATCTTTTCCATTTTCAGGTGCTTTTTAGGTTTCGTGGCGTATGGTGGTGCCGGACAGATGGTGCGGATGCTGCTCAAAGGAAAGAGTACTCCCCGTGAACACTAGAGGACTGCTTGGTCGACGGATCGTTCATCTCCCTCTCTAGGCAGCTCCAGCGGTCTGGAGACGAGTGTTTGAGCCTGGAACTATTAGGACTTCCGCGCGTCCTCTGTGGCCTGTCTGCAAACGATCTGTAGCATCCTGTGGTTCCTTTACCTTATCCCTTTCCTTCTGGGGGATGGTAGCCACAATAGATCTATGTAGGCCGCAATGGGCATGGTGTCCTCCTCCGCTGTAAAACCTAAACCTAAGTAGAAAAATCTGCAAGCAATTATTACTGTAAATGCTCTCTTTTTAAAGGACCATTAATGTAAAGGACTGTTGATATGTGCAATGTATGTGCGTAACATAGTAAATAACGCGTGCAGTAGAGTAGAAAGAGGGCTGGCGTAAAGCAATGATATTGAGGAATAGAAAGGTAGCAAAGATGTTAGTCAGTGATAACTTGGAGAAGAAAGCGCAACGGTGAACGTAGTTATAGTGGGCTATAAATCAAAGTAACTCAAGCAGCTAGTAGCAGGGCAGGCACAGACCTGTGTACATTGACTAGCATGAAATTATGATGCAGCATTTATTGGCATAAATAGCAAAAACAGCTGATTGAAGTAACCAGAGAGATGAGGTTTGGGAACAGTTTGATATAAAGTGGAGTACCCAGAAAGAGAAAAGAAAGCAACAGTTATGACAAAAAGAGAGTTAAGGCAACATATAGAATTACATTTAGCTAGGCAGCAAAATGAGCTAGAAGAGGTGCGACTAGGACAGAATTCCATTAAGGAAGGCTTTGTCCGAGCATAAGTTAAAGAAGCTTAGGTAATTTATATTCATTTAAGCAACAAGTGCGAACCCTTGAAAATGTTTTGTTTCAGCGCAGAGTTAGCGAGGATTTACAATAGAGTTGTGTGGTTTTTAACACCGAAAGGGAAATGCCGGAAGATATTGCCGTGATATTAAATGGCGTAAAAAGCATAGTAATTAATCAGAATAAAGAGTATGCATAGGAAATGGTAGGAAAGACACGACCACAAAACTCCTCGAAAATTATCGTTTCACCAGCAATCAGCAAATACGAAACGCAAAATGGAGAAGTAAGCAAAAATATGCGATTTGTATCTATACTTTACACATAACGAATGAAAATGAAGACTGTCAGCACAAGTCCTGCCATTTTGCGTGGTGTATCAGATAAATCACGATCCATGAACATCAGAATAATACGCATGCTTCAATAACAAATACTAATGCCATGCCTGCACATGGAATGCCGCCAGCAGACTTAACAATGCATTTGGTGTACCCTATGATTTACTCAATGAAATGGTGTAAACCTTTGACGATAGACGCGACAACGCGAGGCGATTCATTATGGACGTGGAATCGAACTTTTCATTGGAGTCCATACCCGCCATTCGAATCAATTGTCACTAAGCGTGGATTACAAGGACTTTCCTTCAGCTGGTTCAGACTTGCACTAGGTGAACATGAACAATTCCGCCGAGCGTTTCTAGCGAGATACTGGAATCGGAATACAAAGTCTATGGTTAGGAGGAAGATACATGACGGGAAATATCAGAGCAAATGAGACTAAGGTTGATTATTTTGTTCGTCTCGCGAATTGTAGCACGACCACGGTCGCTGGAGGAAACATTGGAGCTTCTCATAGCAGTCAGGAAAAGGAGGCCTCGAGAGCCTCCAAAACAAAATTTATTTTAATAGAGGACGAGCACATCAGAATTCCCAACAGATGAGAAACTAACCCCACTAGTTAAGAGGTAGGCAGGTGACAATATACTCGGACATGAGAAGAGAAATGCTCCTCAGCAAATTAAGTAAAGTTAATACTACTACAATAATCCAGGTAGGTAAATGCCCACATAGACAGGTCGGACCTTTCGATAAATTATTTAGAAATAAATCAGCGAGATGGGAACGTGAATAGATGGTGTAGTAACCGCAGGAGAAGACAAAATAGGAGGCAACGAACCTGGGATTCTCCGCCACTACAGGCGCAAGGACCGCCAAAAATAGGACTCGCGGAAACGTCAAATCATGTAGAGTCCGTGACATTTCAACCGAACCAGTAATACAAACCCGGTCTAGGAACAGTTAAACTGTTAGCAAGGAACATTACACGCCTAGAATGAGCCCCGGACTATGGTAATTACCAACGTAGATATAGGAGGTATTGTAATATGGGTACGATAGATGTGAGCGGTAACGGAACCCGCGAGAACGATTTAGTCAAGATAGCGCAGAAAACGAAACAAGGAATATGATATCGTGGAGGCACCAAAGATAAAGTTGATCTTAAATGAATATGAACACTATGCCTACTGCGTACCAGTGATGGGGAGACCGGGGACAAAAGTAACATTTTACATATTCCATTTTTGTATTAGCTCCTTATAAATAAATAGAACAAAATAGGCTAGCGTGTGTATTCTGTGTAGCTTTCCTAGCATAATTAAATTTAATTTCTCTAAAATTTCATATAATTTGTATCCGTGAAATTAATTTTAAGACATCAGTGCATGTTACTTTTGTCCCCGCTATTGGGGACAATAGTAACACAGGTGGGGTATGAAAGTAACATAATAATGAAGTTTCATTTTATCATCTAAATGATTTATAGAGTGCCTTTAAGTAACTTGGCCATTTCAACACATTGTACAAAATTAATAAACTGCAGAAAAACAAAACTTTAATTCTAGATAAATTTGCAATTGTTACTTTTTATAATTTTGTGTTTTTAAAAATGAATTACTTATCACCATTAAAATTTTGGAACGGGCTTTTAGCTCTTCTTCTATAGCCAATTTCTCTGGCATGTCGGTCAAAATCGCAGTCTTTCTCCTTTTCCTTCCTTTTCTTGAGTTTTGCCTCGCTGCATTGCAAGTTGTGGCATCTGGATGTGATTCCTCGCATATTGCTACTGGATCAGCATTAGATGTCCTCACAGCTTCAGATGGTACGCTGAAAATCCGTAATGACTCTAAGGACATTGTTTGCTTTTCATAATCGGAAGCTTGCGGTGCTGGTCAATCAGTGACGGCAGATGGAGCAAAGTCGGTTTCACTGAAAACATTCCTATTGAAAGGGACTATGCCTGAGAAGTGAACGCCTGCTGCAATGTTATTGGGAGCAAGTGGAAGGGCTTACCTTACAATTGAAGGAATGTCATAAATTGTCATGGTCTTTCCTGAATGATTCGTGATCCAGCTATCGGCTTAAGCATTGACCATCTTTTTAAATGGCCCATACACTGAACGGTCTAGAGGCTGCATTCTATGCGTACAATGTGGTGGGAATAATAGCATAACAATCCCCTTGCTTTTGCAAAAACTCAGACTTCTGATGGATATATGAGATTCGTGATCATCAAGAAGCAGCAAACATTTGTACTCGGGAGTTGGTTTAGCATATTTTTCAAAGTGGTGCAAGAACACCAAAAATTCTTCCTCTTGCATTCAACCACTCTCATTTCCCGCTCCAATGCAACCAATAGGACCATCTCGAACAAAATGGTCATGATACCGAGGTGAAAAAAAAACAGGGGATGTGCATCTAATGCTATTTTATCAGTGACGGGGATGAAAGTAACACTGTTATTTTCGTCCCCAGCAGCAATGTTACTTTTGTCCCCAACCACGCTTTTCTTTTGTATTTTTGGCACAATTTATAATAATAAAAACATTGATAGCAACAACATAAAACTAAGAGTTTTACATTGTTAAATCATTTTAGCAGACTTGCGTTTACAACGTTCTGTTACCCTTATAACAAAACTAAGAATATTAAGAAAACTTACTTGAGGCACTGAAAAAATGTTTTACGTCGATACACTCAACAGTTCTTTTCCAATACCGGCCAGCGACTGGTAGGCAGTGGGGAACCTTCAGGACATTCATTGTTTAAATCACGTGACTTTCGGAGCTACATGCGAAGATAGGGAAGGAATGTTACTTTCGTCCCCTGTTATTTCTGTCCCCGCTCTCCCCTACATCCAAGAGTTTTTCGACACTTAATAAAATGGATAACGAACTTGCAAATATTTCCGGTGCGGAATGTATTCTGTTCAGACGCCGTTGAAATAAATAACTTGAGAGTTAAAATCAAGTCATGATAACGGTAAAAACCAAAAGATGTGACATTAGACTTAATGTTATTGATTATTCCGTGGTTATCAGCATACCTGCTTCTTGGTAACGATATTTTAATTATGTTTAGAACAAAGATGATGTCAAAAGTATAAGAAGAGAAATCGTGATTACTTTCGCACAGGTAGTTCATTCTATGAGGATGAACGGCCGGTACAGGCACAGGAGTATAGTCCAAACAATGTTTTTAATATATGAAGATAGATGCTTAAAATGTGGTCCAAATGTGCATGCCGATGAGGACATAAGTAATTGCGACGAAGAATGTAATGATATCAGAATCGAAGATGAGTACCAAAATATAGGTCAAAATATCCAGAGGTCACCAGAGCGAACCGGTTTCCTTCCTGGAAGCGAAAGGGAAAACAATGACATTTTCCAGGGATTCAGGGACAAAGTGAAAACAACATGTATTTTGGACTCAAAACAGAAGGAGAGCTACCTACTTGACATTCTGCACAGAAATCTATTCTAAAGAACTGGACTTTGTAATGCTTACTTGTACAGCTTCTACAAGAATGTCAACTATTAAGGCATAAGAGTAGAGTGATACCACAAGATTTGAGAATCAGTGTGCAACAGAAGATAAGTCGAAAGCTAGTGATGAAGTTATAGAAGTTACCCAATCTCCTTATTTAAACCCTTTAAGTATCGTTAAAAAAAAAACCTGATGTGTTACATTAACATGGCTTTCTCTGCCTACTATAGTTTATTTCTATATACCTTTCACAAATTATTCTTGTGAAAGCTTATTTTTCTATTTACTTCATATTAATCCTGATAAATGTCTGCAGAAATAGCTTCATTACACATCCCGTTGTAGGCACAAGAGGGATGGAGGAAACCGAATCGGTGGTCAATGTTTAAAAGTCAACCGCTATATGCAGGCCTAGAAATTAAATATTCTTTCATGACATTGTAAGAAACAACCGAATAGCGACATTGCCTTAAAACTCTCAAAGCTATTGAAACATTTAAACCAATAATAACGGATATTTCGAAGTGGCTGATGTCAGAAAAAGGTTACTTTAAATAAATTGTATGTTTTAAAGACAGCTGCATTTTTGTGTAGTTCGTTTTTGTGTATCTCATGGATTACCAGTTATAAAAAATTCCTTCCTTCGAGGAGGACATCATAGGCTATTACCAGAAAATTCAAGAAATACATTTTATTTGATATGTAAATATCTTAAACATATGGTGTTTTAATCGAAATTGTTAGAGCTATTTTTGAGAAAATCGAAAATTCAAAACATCTTCCATGTAAAGAGCAGTTTGGAGTGCCGGGATTTTCTTGAAAATCTTATGCCTCATCTTTGGGGAATACTAAACTTACATATTGAATTTGGTATTTATCGAAGTTTTTGTTTTTAAGTTATGCTGCGCGCGCGCGCGCGCACACACACACACACACACACACACACACACACACACACACACACACACACACACACACACACACAGGACCCTTTTGTAAAATGCTTTTTTGGATTCGGGCCCCTCAAAGTACCTTTAAAATCCAGATATTGAAGTTTTGGGTGGAATACAATAGTTTTCTACCTACTAGTACATGATAGAAAGGTAAAAAGACGGCACTGCACGCATCATCATCGACGTCCGGCAGTTGAACAAATGTATAACACCAGACAATTTTCGGACGGAACCAATTGACAATATTCTGAGCGGTATAGGACCTAATAAATGGTTTTCTACCCTCGGCCTAATTCCTATCTACAAGTAGGGCTACAAGAGCATTAAAGAAAATAAATGCGTTTTTGCACAGAGGCCGTGTATATCAACTCAGGCAGTGCACATTCGATTTAGCGACATGCGGAAGCGTGTTCTTAAGAACAGTGTACGCTGTAATGGGTGATGGTTATGCAATAGCGGATTTTGTAATGCAATATGTCGACGAATTTTTAATTCATGACGTCAACATAGAAGAAGCGTAGAGACAATAAACAAGACACCTGCTTCGAAAACCCTTAAAACAAATTCGCCATTTATTTTATGTTCAAAACCACCAAAGCTGTTTTCTACGAAATAAAATACGAATTATATAGCTCCACCAAGGGCTTTGGAGATTGACGAATGTAGAACAGGAGACATTCGAGAAAATAATAGGATTATTTGCGCAGTCTATATTGTTGGAAAGGCCACGTATGAACTTGCTCTTCCAGATATTTTCCATAACTTGTATCACTGAGCGGGAGATAGCTACAATCTATTACATTCGAAAATCTAGAGATACGCACACGGCATTTCGTCATACGATACAGAGATAAAGCATATCTACGGCAGCAAGAACGTGTGCGACATTGTCATGGCTCAGCGTTGGCAAGGGCATTCCCGAACGACTATTGCACACCCAAGGAGAAGTGGCGGTACTCAAATTTGACCTCGCGCCAAATAAAATGTTAATCAGCTAACTAAAGGGGTAATAAATTGCAGGCAAAAAATGAAAAGCTAAGTGACAGAAATGCTAGAAATAAATGGAAATGCAACCGGTGCTATTGGCATAATTAATGACATACTGTATAAGTTAAAGCGGGGGGGGGGAGAGAGAGAGAGAAGCTAAATTGAGTTTTATTTATGCATGCTAACTACTATGGTCATTAGCGTCCCATTCTACATTGGGCGAAAAAAACCGGAAGTTTTGCTCAGAGGCCTCTTTATCAGACTTGAGGTTATTTTACGTTCCGTAAATCTATGAAATGGGACCATTGGCTTTACTTCCCTTCCGAAAGAAGCTAAGCTAAGGATTTTTATGCCCGAAAAGAACCCATTGCCCTCCGCCGGGTTTGAAACCGCCACCTCGGGAACTAGAGGCTAACTTGACATCCCTAGACCACGGAGGATGAGAGAGAGGTTTAAATGGGTTACTTAATTCATCGAAGCAGCTAGAGGAGGTGCGATAAAAGCTTATTACAGTGCAATAATTCATGCAGGAATGAAAAGAACCTGTGTTGCAGTCAAGGAGCATTTCTATGGCCCCTGTTGCAACTCAAAGCAAGGAAGTTGTTTTCAGCGTGTGAGGTGTGCCAGAAGACAATGTCCTTTAATGTAAGTTCGACGCACCACCTCAGGCGTTAATATGCGAGCGCCCACAACTTGTGGTAGTAAATAGTCATGTAAAAATGTCCACATGAGGAGGAGCAATGCAGTACATTTTAGTTACGATAGATGTATTCTCAAATTTCGTAATGTTTTATCCAGTTAAGGAATTATTCAGCACTGTATAGGGTAGTAAAATTCTAAACGACTATATCCCTAAATACGGCAAAATAGAGGCTATTTTAACGGACGTATTCATCCATAAGGAAACAAATTCTTGAGCAAACTTAAAAGTAAAGGAGTTATTAAACCAGTTATCACCCGGGATCAAATCCTTACGAAAGAGTACTGAAGTACGTTGGAGTATACGAGGGCGGATTGATAAGTCAGTGACTTTTTAAAGAAAATAAAATTGTTTTTCCAAACAATCCATTTTATCTCTCAATATAGTATCTTTTCAATTCAATGCACGCTGTCCAACGTTTCTCATTTTTTTAACCCTTCCAAAAAATATGATTTTTCGAAGTGTGCAAAATATGAGGTTGTTTCTACCATGATGCGTTCACTGGACGTGAATTTCTTCCCAGCGAGTCAATTTTTCAGGTTTGCGAAGAAGTCGCTCGGAGCCAAATCTGGAGAATATGGTGAGGTAACAGTTTGTAGCTCACTTCCACATATTTTGCGATGGCAATGGCTATTTTGTGTGCGGGTGCATTATCCTGCTGAAAGAGAACCTTTTCTTCACCAAAGGGGTCGTTTCTTTAACAATTCCTTGTAAAATCGATCCACATTGCGGCATAATATGAACCTGTGATCGCTTTACCTTTTTCTAGACAGTGGATGTGAATCCCAAAAGACAGCTGCCTTGATTTTTCCTGCCGACGGAATGGTTTTCGCTTTCTTTAGAGCAGGTTCGCCGAAGGAAATCCACTGCTTTGAATGTTGTTTGGTTTCAGGTTAATAGTGATGGATCCAAGTTTCATTAACCGTGATATAACGCCGCAAAAACTCATTTGGGTTGCGTTGGAACATGTCCAAACATCGGCTTGTTCACAACTATGAGCAATTGCGGCCAGCACCTGGCTGACAGCTTTCTCATACCCAAAAATTCATGCAGAATGTTATACACCCGTTCGCTCGAGATGTTTACGGTCTTGGCTATCTCACGGATTTTCACTCGGCGGTCTTCCAACACAATATTGTGAACTTTGTTCACAATTTCTTATGTTGTGACCCCAACCGGCCGTCCTGTGCACACGGCATCTTTTATGTTCGAACGGCCACATCGAAATTCTGTGAACCATGCCATCTGATGGAGCAGAGTCCCATAATACTTGTTCAGATTTTCTTTCGTTTCCTTCACGTTTTACCACGCAAAAAGTGGTGCTTTATCAGAACACGAAATTCACTTTTCTCCATTTTCTATGAAGCTACAGAAATCTGCTTATTTCAGAGCTCTCAAAATGTTCTAAGAAACAAATCAATTTCTGCGATTCTATCCAGAATAGATGTAAGACTTGGGTACAAACAAGAAACCTGTGATTAGAACGCTATCTGTCGTCAAAGTCATGGACTTATCAGTCCGCCCTCGTATTTCCGCGTCCTTTGTAGCAGTTGCCATGGCCGAAGTTTTGCAAGTATGTGAAGGCATTGAGTTATCGCACGATATGTACATGATCGATCGCGTACCAATAACGTCGTAGACATGAATAAGGTAACGCTATACGAACTGCACATAAATGTTTAGATAATAACAGAAGAGTGTATCACAATGCAAATTATGTATTTCTCCAATTTGTTAAAATATATTTATAAAAAAAGAACAATATTGACTTGTTGCCATTTCATTAGTTTCTTTAGAAAAATGATAAATGTGTTTGTATGTAGCACAAGAAATTAGAATTTACCTGCAATGCAGAGTTAATTCCCAGGAATGTGCAGAAAATAACAAAAGTATATTTGATCAGTAAAAGGGAGAAGAAAGTAAATGAGACATTAGACTTTTAATGGGGGATACATCCTGTGTCAGCTTTAATACTTTTACTGTGGTATATTACCACTGAAAAAGGAGGGCATTGGATGCAAAATGGAGCAGAACATGGAAATAGGATTTTATATTTAATTTACACATAGGGAAAGTTCCTTTCATCCATGGACTTGTGCTAGGCTGCTGAAACAAAACAAAAAACATATGAGTTGCATATATTACAAGATAAGATACACCGAGAATGTTTTTCTAAGTGCCCTCCTAATTCAGATGGACACAGGTAAGACATGCCTGTCCAGCCTTTGAAGGCCACTGCACCTTGGGAGAAGATTTCCACTTAGCTGTTCAGTAAACAACAGTAACCAATGAGAAAAGTGTGTGTGTATTTCATGTGTAAACCCTGATTTGGATGCAGGAGTTCAACAGAATCATGGCTGAGGGGGGTGCTTCAGCATCCTCAAGGTAAAGGGAGTCTGTCGCTGGCTACTGCAGAGCATAGTGCAAAACACAGTATTCTGGATTAGGCATGAAATAATGTGTGTTGTAACAGTACCATTACTTAGAGGGAAAATAATGCTAGATAATGGTTGATATAGAAATTGGTTAAAATGAGAGGATTATCTCCATAGGCATAATTGTAGTATAGGAAAAAACAAGGGAATTAAAAAGAGGAGATTCTTCAAACAATGATGTCCTATGTGTAAGAATTGTGTGTATTGCACAAAATCCCACCTGAGAAGAGACCTTTTTGCCAATCCCTTCTCCCTTTGCTCCTGAACAACACACCTAAGCAGTTATGTGGGTGCATAGAAAGGAAACCACTGAGACTGAGAGAACAACAAAACTAAAACAAGAGAAATCTCCTCAGCCTTCCAAAACAAACAATAAGGACCCTGCTACAGTTTTTAGTTATATCTGTAGTACCTAATGCTTAAAACTGAAATGCTCATATGTCTGCTTGAAGAGTAACTAACTAATAATATTTGCATGGCAAATGATTAAATATACTTTCAGTTCCATTTTAACTCTCCAGCAACTGTTAGTTAAAAATGCTCTTGCATTTCCTCTAGTTCTTGAGGTTGCGGATTCAAACCCGGTGGAGGGTAATGGATTTTTTGGGTGTAAAAGCATGGCTTCCTTCGGAAGGGAAGTAAAGCAGTGGTCTCGCGTCATAGATTTGTGGCACACAAAAGAACCTCAAGCCTGATAAAGAGGCCTCTGAGCAGAATTACTGGTCTTTCATGCCCGATATAGAATGGGATACTAAGGACCACAGCAGTTAAAGAGCATCCATAAATAAAACTCAATTTAAATTTTGCTCTTACATTACATATCAAATACAATGGCTTTTTTTGCTATGTATTAGTAAATTCTTGATTTTTAAATGCTATTGTATTAAGTATATATATAAAGTTTTCCACATTAAATTATTGCAACATTACCATATAATACAGTATTAATAGATACATAAAAAGAAACACACATGGAGAAAGAAATGAAGTTCATCTTGGAAACATTTCTTTTTAGACATCACATCACAGTTTTAAAGTACTTGTATTATAGAGAACAGCCTAGAGAACCAACGTAAATAACATTCAAATAATTACCCTTTTCTGCTTCCTAAAAAGTTATATAATTGAACTTAGTTCCTTTCTGCACCAAATGATTCAAATAAATAAAGAATATGATACTTAATAAAGATTCAAAGCAAACAGATCCCCTAATATTCATTATATAAGAAAGCTAATTATGTGTTAAATAGTATTAAAAATGGCATTCTTATTGACTGCATTATAGTAAACAAGTAAAGTAACATTAAAATTCATCTGCTACCTTACTCACCTCATTTTACATACCACAAAGCTTCAATTTGAGGAATAATGTTTAAAATAACAGAAACATGGCATATAAGTACCTCGAGTCACACTTTTTGAGGGAGAGTTAAATCTTTGCTGAGGAACTGGTGAAGAGCAACACTTAGTGGCACAGACTGCAATTGTGCGTTGTGTCAGGCTTGATCCCAGAGCAGACAGTTCTGTGCCAAGAAGCTGACACACATCAAAAAGTTCTGTGAAATTGTTTATACAAGGTTAGTGTATTTTAAAAGTTACATAATTTGTTACATCAAACTCTGCTTCTTGACATCTTAAATGCCAGTGTTTTACATTAACTCTTACAACTGCAAAAGCTGTTTTTTCAAGCTAATCACTGAGAATCTTCTAAAACAAGAATTTACTAATTATCTTAATAATCATAATTGCATGTATTTATATATGCAAACCAGAGAAAAGATTAAATAAATGAAGTTAAAAAAGGGCATATATTGCAAAGTATAATATGAAAACGGGACTGCAGATGTTTGGCATAGTAATAAGGATGCTCTCCTATTATCTATCAACTCCAATTCAAGGATATTTGAGGAAGTAGAAAGCAAGAAGTCAGGGTAAAATAATAGATAAATACACCTACTCCTAAGCTATCTATATTGAAAATATGGTAAATGTTGACACTGGTCAAAGATGGAAAAATTTGAAACTCATGCTGATGAGTTTCAAATCAACAGATCATAAAATGCATTACCAAACTAGAAATATGTTCTTATACAGTTTTTGCTATGGTCAGAGCACTTCAATATACATTGGTTATATTATTCTATGATAATAAACACCGAATTGGAAATTAAAGTTGTTTTTACTACTCTATAGACTAGCTGTTGCTTTTAAATTTTAAATATTGGAAAATAGTAGTACTCAAGATTTAAAAGCAACTTGCTTCCCTTTTCCTCTGTGTATGCTGTCAAGCACTTAGCATTTCCTCTTTTCTCTTAAGCTTAACATCCTGCCAACTTGATGGTCTTAAGAAATCAATGAAATGGTGACAGAATGGAACTGGATTACTTTAGCACCTAAGCTCTTATTCATCTTTTAGACTGAAGGGCTTCTGGGGCTGAATTTTCCAACCTTTTTAATTAGAAGGATATAGCTTGTATTTCGTTAATTAAAGATACACAAACAATGAAATTGTTGAATAGGTTTTTAGACATTACAGTTACTTAGTTTAATTACCAAAAGTAAACTTACAAAGCTTCCTGTTCATTCAAATGATAAATGGTGAATTAATTCTGTCAGAAATATACATATAAGGCCCTCAGGAAGTTTTGAAAACTTTCAATACAAGGTGGAACAGAACAATCTGTGCAAGTTTGTTGGTGGTATTCTCTTTCGCCCTATATAATCTAGGTGCAGTCTTAAAATAAAGATTGAATTTACTTTCTAGGAAAGAAATATACTGGACCAAAAATGCGAATGACAGGTTTAACTCCTTCTTAAATACTTTATAAGTATTCCTTCTTGATATATTCCTTCTTAATACTTTAACTCAAGTTTCCCCATTGCATATAATGAAATCAATAATACATCTAGAAATGACTAGCAGAAACATGATATCAAAATAGCTTGCCAATACAAAAGAGGACCTAACATAGCTACTGGAGAAAGCTAGACATAAACAATACCACAAACATTATTGCAAAACTTTAAAAAGGTAATAAATGCAGATAAAAAACATTGCCATATGAAAGACAAATGCAGTCCTCACATAACAAAACTAATCCATACAGAATATTATAAAAAATAGATTATTATTAAAACAATGAAATAAATGAAACTACAGTAAATCAAATCAATACCTGCTGAAGCTCTGCAGCAAATAGCAAATTATTAAATTAATATTTCATTCAGCTAGCAGAAAATTTACTCATGAGGAAACAACACAAACACCCAATTTCATGTATAAATGAAATATACTTGAAGTTTACTTCACTAGAGGTGGTACCCACGAGTGCAAATGAAGTAAATAAAATAGCATAATCTTTCAAAAGCAGAAGCTGATGAAATAAATTAAAAAATATTAAAAATGTGCTCATAATATAAGCTGATTTCAAAATCATATATCTAACATCATCATCTTAACGGGGACATTTCTGGACAGCTTAAACATCCTGTTATTAAAACACGATTAAAGAGAAAAAATTATTAATGGCAAACTAGATCAATATTATTACCTAACACTTTCCTCCAAAGTATTGGAAAAACAAATGTTCAAAGGAATATATCATTATATAGATAAATATAACATTTTAGCAAGTGAATAGTTTGGACTTAGGAAAAATATATCAACCAATAATGTCACCTTCAAGTTAACTCGTGAAGTTCTCAAATCCATTTATAATGAATGAAATACTCTAGGAATATTCTAAGATCTATCGAAAGCATTTAAGTGAGTAAATAATAACATATTCTTATCAAAGCCATTACATTATGGTATTAACAAATATTTATCAAACAGAAAGCTAAAGGTTATAATAAATTCAGCAGATAATTGCAATGTATACCAGAATGGTCTGAAGTAATGCATAATGTTCCACAAGGTTCAATGTTAGGTCCATTATTATTTATACAGCATAGGTGCAAAGTCGCTTTACACTGACTTTAAAACTATGCAGTTGTGTACAGCTTGATTCCTATGGGTCCAAAACATCTGTGTAGGTTCCTACATGTCCATAGTATATCCTAATGTGCTTCCATGTCTGATTGTGCATCTGCCACAGCATATTAGGGGTAATACTTTCAGATGTGATAAGGTCAGGGTTTCTTGTAGGCCAAGGAACAGAGCTACAGATTGTTCTGTTTCATTTGGAAAACTTTCGTCCAAGCATGAAACTACATTTCCTTACAGTCTTGTATTGTTCATCTTGGAATGTCTAACTCTGCAGAACATTTGCATAATGATTTTATCCTTAAATGTTGAATTGATGCATCCAGATCAACACAAATTTCAGCTTGCATGTTCAGTCCTCCAATGTGATGCGCATCACGAACATTGCCCTTGGCAAAAGTCTTCCCAGTGCAATAATTTTGGACAAGGATATTATGCATTGTTTACCTGGTGATTTGATGTTCGTGGAGCCACAAAGATGCTACCAAAGGCTCTTCCACACTAAAAGAACTTGTATCTGCCATATTGCTTTAGCAGCCATTTTGAGTGAGAAAGTTGCATATGTGTTGCAAGATCATTCATTCCATTTTTGTGTTCATATTACATATTTCTTTCCTTCTTTGCTTTATAGAACCAGGTTAAGTACAGTGTAAAGGCACTTTCTATGCCTACCCTGGTCTTTATATCAATAATCTCCTCTCAGTAATAAACATGCTCCTCCACTTCCATTTACACAAGATACATATTCTTATTAAAGAGCACAGAAAAGCAATTGTGCTTCTGAAATTTATCCAATGGTATTTATAATATGCTAAATGTCTGGTTTGGTAATAATAATAATAAAATGCATATAAATTTTGAAGAAACTAAATGCATTAATTTTCACACAAAATATGAATTGCAGACCTAAGGATGCAGTATGAAGGAAATGAAATTACAGAATCTAGTAGCATAAACTTCCTTGGTCTTATTGCTGAACATGATATAAATAGGAAAGACCATACTGATTTTCTCATTCAAACTGTTTTGCAATCACATCATTAATTCATTTTATAAATAGGAGCACCCTATAACAATATATTGCAGCATGTGGAAGCCAGGATGAACTATTATTTTATAATTTATTCAGATTTTGATGTTAAACATGTGAAATAATATTCAGAAAAGCACCTAGCTGTTCAAAATTATGGTACACCAATCTTGCATAAGTAGAGTTGCCTATTTCTTGATATTATGGTAAATAGTTAATGATCAGGTTAACATGAAGCTAGTCCAAACTTGTGAAATAGCAAGATATACATAGTTCCTGTTTCCATTAGTGATTTATCAATGACATAAGCTAATGCAATTTCAGAACTGTTCATAAATTTTCAGTAATTCCCACTTCTTTGTATGGCTTCAATAAAACTGATACCTACCCAACATGGCTCTTGGTGCCCTGCAGTTTTGTCCGAGTTTGTCTGTGTGCATAGCATTATTATGCTGTTATTTTTGGTGTTTAAGAACTTAAAAGTTAGTGTGGGATCAACACTTTGTTAAGCTTCAGACTCAATCTTAGAAAATGTCTCATAAGCTTCCAGTGTACACTAACTCTCAAATGTATCTGGGGGCTGTAACATGCACAACTGCTCCATGTGCTTTATTCACCCTTTTGACGAAAATGTGGGAGAGGGGAAAAGGGGTGCCAGAGACATTAAATGCAAAAATAAAGACAGTTCTAGTACTGTCTGCTTTGGTACAGAGGGGAGCACATTATGGCTTGGCATTGCAGAGGTTGCATTTCCAGTCTGGGAATAGGATTTGTAATTTTTTTTTTTTTTTGGCTAAATAAGCTGCCTTCATGCCTTTTAGAAATATGCATTTACTTGTTTTGCATGTTTTATATAAGTAATTTGACATGTCAGTGTCCCATTATTATTATTATTATTATTATGATTATTATTATTATGATTATTATTATTATTATTATTATTATTATTATTATTATTATTATTATTATTATTATTATTATTATTATTATTATTGTTCTTGCTGTATACAAAGGCCAAATGATACTCTATTTATTGCATACTTCTATTAATGATAAACATATAATAATAGTAATAATAATAATAATAATAATAATAATGTTCTTTTTATAAGAAAAGCACAACCTGACTTCCATTGAAGTTATTTGGTTGATGGTGGGCATAAGAGGCATAATACCAAACTTCTTTGTAAAATTCTGCAAATGTTTCAAGCAGAATACTGATTTCACGTATAGTATAGCAGTCTATGCTGTCAGAGGCTCCATTGTCATTTTGAACTATTTGTACACACCTGCATATATAATAATTATAGTTGTAATGTATGTATTTATTTTACTTCAATTTTTCACTCTTTCATTTTGTTTTATTTTTGCCACTTTCACTTTACCATTTTATCACAACTGATTATAATATTTTCTTGTTTACATTGTGTATTAGTTTCAAACACAGTTGGTTTATTATACTTTGTTGTCACATTTGGCAGTTCTTCTAGGAAAAGTGCTAAAAATTTATTGGTGTATAGACATAGGGTTACAAGTAGAATAAGATGCATTAGATTTGGTTATTACGAGAGCTCAATGGCAAAGCATCGGCATGGAAAGCCAAAGATCTGTGGTTCAAGTCTGGTATTGATTTAGAATGTTTTCCATAATATAATAAGAGTTATTATTATTATTATTATTATTATTATTATTATTATTATTATTATTATTATTATTATTATTATTATGATTATTATTATTATTATTATTATTATTATTATTATTATTATTATTATTATTATTATTATTATTATTATTAAATTAGATTAAACTCTTTCTACATGTTTATAGCATTTAACGTTCCCTTTCACTACACTAGCTTACAGAGGTGTAAGCTGTGTCAAATACAAAGACTAACAATGTGAATATCAGTTTAACAGCACTAGTAGCACAAAAATAAATTGTGTATATTTATAGAAATTAAATATATTTTCCTTAACACAAATCCATATTCTTGGGAGTCTATGTTAGAGGACACTTGTGGTAGTATTTATTGTGCTAAGAGTTTTACAAATTTGATTGTCTACAAACAAGCTCCCCTACTCTACCGGTGTCTATCCTACCCCAAACAGCTGGTAGGGTAGATGCTCATCCTGCCACTCTGTGTAGTGGCAACATATTTAGGGCCAAGGCAAGTGTTGTTGGCTTTGCCACAAAAACAGTCTCCCATCCTCATCTGATAAAACCACTTTTTCGTCAGACCATATTATCATCTCCCAGGAGCCTTGACTTGCTGGTAGATGCTGGAGGCAGAAGGCCATGTGAGCAGCTCTGTACTCCTGCTTAAGGGCACTCTTTCTTGTAGGCCTGTGACATCAGATGCCAACAACATAAAGTTGTCAATGGACCATCTCTGTAGTCACTGTGAGATTTAGACTTCTTGTTATTCTTGTCACTGGAAGGAAGGGATTCTCATTGTAAACCTTTAGAATAGCTCTGTCGTCCTCTGCTATGGTCTTGTTTGGCCTTCCTTGCTTTTGCTTTCTTAAGGCCCTCTTCACCCTCCACCTGAAACCTTTTCACCCACAACCACGCAGTTTCTTCTGCATGCCCAACTACTTGGCTTATTTGGATCACTGTGGGGCCACATTCCCACAATGCGGCCTGTGGTTACCTCACCTGTGTATGGCATGATGTAAGGAGTTTTGGTAGAGTGCAGGCTTCCAATACTGTCTGTGTATATCGCTTTACATGCCCTATTCTTAATTTAGTGACTGCTAGCTCATAGGCCAATACAAAGTGATGACAATGCCACATGATATCAAGGTCCTCTGGTTTCATCCTACCAGTTTAAAACAAACTATAAGACACATAGAATAGTGTGGTTACTTCTTTGGAGTAATGGATAGTGTTGGCTTATGAAATAAGGATTCCAAGTTAAGTTCTCAGCAGGTGGAGAACTTTCTATGACCTTTAATTATGTTTATTTCATATTCTCTGAAGAGTAAGGAAGAATTAAAGTCAAGTTTAAATCGTTTCTGGTTGAACAAAAGAGTAAAGTATGTTGTTTCCTACTTGACTGAGAACATGTACTACAGAGCATAATTTGGTGATATTGTTTCTAAACACTTACTGCACAAGCAGTAAAGTAGAGGGGAAATTTGGGAACATCACAAATATTTGTTTTATGGATTCCAACCTTCCTTGTAGATGGATTTAGTTCTGGAAAGGAGACACTTGGATGTTTTGAGTGCTCATTATGAATTTCAAACACATGAAATATCCTAAAAGCAAGTCTCCCAAGTGTCAGATGTATTAATGTGAAAGTCCAGAGCTCGACACCACAGTAGCTCTTTGATAGAGTGCGTATTTCTAAAACCAAAGTACAGAGGTTCAAATACCGACAGATGTTCCATTTTGTTTTCTTTCTGGACTCTACCTAAATGAAGAATCTTGTTTCAGATCTGTGCTTTACAATAATCGAAAATTCTACAATATAAATGTTTAGTTAACTGAAGCTCTCTCATTTTACAGGCGTAAACCAAATGCTCATTTGTAATTGAATAGCTGATTATAACCAAATGTAAGCAAAACATTCCTTTTAGGTCCATCACATACTTCATATTATTTCCAATGATGCAAGCTTTTTAAGTAAAAATCTGATGTGAAACATTCACATGACTTTCTTTAACCTCTATCCTTATTAGTGGGTATACAAACTATTCTTACTAAAGATTATTTTTCTATCCACTACATTTTAATCCAAATAAACCTTTGCAGAAATAGTTACATTGCACTTTGTGTTAAAGATACAAAGAGAGCAGCAACAGTTAAATATTTAAGAAATGGATGCTATACACTGTCCTTAAAATTCTATACCATTTCTATGCAATCATGAGTAACAACTGCATATTGACAGGACTTTAAGAGAATGGCCAAGTAATGAACAAGTCAAACCATTAATAATGGATATCTCAGAAATGGATTATGCCACAAAAAGACTTACTTGAAATAAATTCTGTTTTAAAGAGATCTACATTTTTGTTTTTTTGTGTAGTACGTTTTTGTCTGTCCCTTAATGTCTACCAGTTATACAAGATTCACAAAATTCCTTCCAAATGAAGAGGACTTCATAGGCTATTCTCAGAAAATTCAAGACGTACATTTTATTTGACATGTAAATATATTTAATATATGGTGTTTTAATCAAAATCATTAGAGCCATTTTTTAAAAACTCAAGCTACCCTTTACCACAAAGGGTAGTTTGGGGTGGAGGATTTTCTTTAGAATCTTCATGTTGCATCTTTGGAAGTTACTGAACCTAAATACCGAGTTTAGTGTTTATCCAACTTTTTGTCATTTGCTAAAAAAGGCATCCTAGCAGCAATTATTATCGTTAATTAAATTAGTAAATGTATTGTTTGACATATTTCAATTGCATAAATGTCCTGTGTTAAAAGTGCACAGTTCTTTCTTCCTTGATCCCCCTTCAAATTATAAAAACAAGTACGTGATTATTTATAGAAGTACATTATTTCTTAAATTAAGTTTCTATCAGTGCAAAACACTAGCCTATAGAATAATGGCATTAAAATAGCAATGTAGAATGTAGAAGTCAAAAATCCGTCGGTCACCTGATGCATGTAGATAAGTAGCCAGATCCTACATCTCGCTCTGATTTCCACTGGCTAGGGATAAACAAACAACATTGATGCAACTAATTCTTTTGAATTGTGGCCCCAGATTCTTTTAAGAGGGATTATATCTCAGTGGGTAACTCTTAACAGAATTTAAGACTGACATTTCTTGTGGATTGCCTTCATAATCTGAGAGTAGAGTTTGAATTTTACTACATTAATCGCTGTACCGTCAGTCTCCCTTAGTATCCTTTGGAGTTATGCCACTGGTAGAATTTAGAGAGTAGTTATATTTGTGCTAGGTCCTGGCTCAAGTATAATTATGTCTCTCTTTCTCATTGTTTTTAATGTTACATTTAGCGATAGTACCTGCCCTTTGCTTTGCAGTTTGTAAAGGTATGGTCTCAATTCTGCTACTCAGTTTTACATTTATTTATGCTGTACCCTGTAGTACCTTAGAGTTACCATACTCATATTTGTTAATTTTATGATGCTATCCTGAATGCAGACTGTTGATGTTAAACACAGTAGTTGTATTGGATCATTTACTTTACTAATGTTTCTTTGCTTATTGTTGATTGTATGCATTCCATAAGTGGTAATGTTGCATTTTCGCTTCATGCTCCTTTCTTTGTTTGCCTTTTTTTTTTTTTTTTTTTTTTTTTTACTTACAGTGGAGTTTGCAAGATTTGTTATGTATGTATGGTGATTTTCAAGAAATCCATAGGCTACTTCAATATGAAAGGTATGTTGTTTTTGAATATCACAACCTAATACGTATTATACTGGACTTCTTTTTTATATTTTGTGTGGCTGAAGCTTCTATTCTATGTGATTGTTTATGTATTTTTTTAATAACTAATACTTCTCATAGATCTTCCATAATGTTCCAATTTTGTATGGTGCAGACTCTGTTGGGATTAACACAGCCATTATTTTCAGAACAAATTCATGCATTAAAGTCATTTATAGTACAAATTATTTAGCATCTTTGTCCCTTTGTTTTTATGCCACCTGAATTCGTTTTGCAAGTTTTTTTTCCATTAATGTTACTCTTGTCCTTAATTTTGTTCCTTATAATTTTTTTTGAGTTAATGTTGTGTATCCTTTACTTTGCTTGTAAAGCTAAGTTTTTTTCAAGTAGCCTCCAGCCTTAATTTCAGTATTTTGTTTTTTTGTTTTTTTGGTGCAAAGTGCAAAATGTAGGTTGCAGCAGATAATCCAAGTGATCCTGCCATTTAAGAAGTTTATCACTAGAACATCGGAAGAGGTCAAAGTGACCCTTATCCAAATGTAACCCTGTATAGTGTTTTCAGATGTTAGTTTTGTCTTCAAATTTCACTACTTTTACTAATTTCCATTTTTCTCAAGGAATGTCAATCACCATATATTTTATATCTAATCCTATTTATTAAGTTCTGTACCTAGACAGTGAGAGGAGCCATTTGACCCCCATTCATTTAAAGTACAGTAGGAACAATTTGACAGACTATAAATGATACGACAATACAAATACATGAATCAATGATATGTTGTGTTAAACAGTGGTACTTTGTTGGGTCCTTACACATGCATTTTATCAGCTTGTGTTCACAATTCACTGTGGTCACATAATGTCAGCTTATTTAGGCAGTGTTATTTGTTAAGATAGTTACTTTGAATTGTGTACTTTTGTGTGGCTTGAAGTGTGGCTTTTCAGATAGTGATATGCTGCATATTTTTTGAGAGGATTCTTATGTTGAATCAGAAATTACCTTGTCCAATGCAGATGAGAATGATGTGTCAGAAACTAGCAAGGATGTATGTAATGCTAATAGCGGTTTGTTGGCTATAGAAGATGGAAATACTGATGTCCCTGAACTTTTGCTTCAAGCATCTTGCCAGACTGGGACTCCAATACAGGCACAGTAAAAATAGTGGCCAGAGATGAAATTGAGTGGGAGATTATCAAGTCGTCAACTTCACTTGGAAGAAGGGTGATGTAAATATCCTAAAGGAGCATGGAGGACACATTACGTATGCGTATCATTGAATGGATGACTCTGCAAACAGTGCTTTTCATTTGCTTTTTAACAAATCTATGCTTCATCTTATGAATAAATACATAAAATCAAATGCTAGAAAAGAACTGAAAAATAACAACTGGAATATGTCTATCAAGGAGCTGGAAAAAATCATAGCCATCATGTATGTCCGAGGTATACTATGTGCAAAAGATATGTCTGTGAATGATCTTTGGTTGTGCTTTTGGGAGCCCTCTATCTTCAGAGACACAATTCTTCAAGATAGATATCAGGAGATTTCTCCGGTTTGATGATAAGCCAACATGGGGTGAACCTCTGCCAACTGATAAGTTTGCCCTTGTCTCAGAAATCTGGAAGAAGTTTGTGGGAAACTGTCTTCATTGTTACTGCCCTAGTAAAATATAACATTAACAAAGAGTTGCTTCCAAGCAAAACACAGTGCAGGTTTACACAATTTATGCCTCACCTCTCAACTTGCCAAGAAGCTCAAAGGGAAACGGCATTGGTAGGAACAATAAACAATTCACCATGATATGTCCGATAACCTAAAGAAAACCATGCTAAATTATATTCCAGTATCAATTTGTGACACCCTGACAACTGAGACTGCACCCTTACAGTTTATCAAGCAAAGAAAAATAAGAACATCACTCTTCTTAGCACGCTGCATGCTGAAGTAGTGAAAGAAAAGGAAAGGAGAAACCAAACCCTGTGAATTTCTACAATGCTAAATATGGGGCAGATGTAATAGACCAAATTACATGTAAATATACTACTGAAGCATCATGCAGGAGATAGCTAATGCATGTTTACTATGATATATTGGATAGAACCAGAAGGGCAGAAACCAGAAGAGGAAGCAGGATGACCACCATCCAAAAAGTGGAGGAAATATCAGATCAGTCTCTGCAAAGGAAACAAGATCAGTGATGTTTGTGATAAAAGTAAAAAAGCTGTGTATGGAAAATGTGCAGGAAAACTACAAATTGTTTTCTAATATGCTGCATTAGACATCGAAGTCATTAGCAGAAACTACAAATTATATGTATAAAGTGTGTGTAACATGTACAGCAGGAAGATCAATTTGATTATTATTATAGTGGAAAGAAGTATAACATAGAAAAACTAGAGCTAATGCCATAGTGTTATGCAAAGTTCTCAAACTAAAACCATAATATGTCACTTTTTACAGCAAAATGTTAAAATGCCACTATTTATTATTGAAAATAATGTTATAAATTAAATTACAACATTCAGTTTCAAAGTAGACCATTTATATATGTATATTATTGCACAGGTCAAGATTACTCCTCCTGCAGTTCTAGGTATATCAGATTACCTGCAGTTCTAGTGTTATGGGAATTATGTTTTTCTGTATCTACAATAAGTAGTCCAAGTGACCCTGATGTTTTTCTTATTTTTATGCCTAAAATTTGTCCAGATGCAAAGTTTTACCTCAAGTTAATAGTATTCCCAGATATGGTGCTTTGGATGTTGAGGATATTAAAGTTTGCCCCAGATATGGATCTCTGTTGGAGTATGAGAGTTTTATGCATCTTCCTTTCATTTACAGTAGCACTGCTTTAAAGCTAAAATTATCGCTGAAGTGGTTTTGAATAACAAATTTTCAGTTAACATCTTAGCATTGTTAAGCTTGTTAGGAAGTGCCTATGATTCTTTTTAAAGTTTGAGATTATGCACTTGAGATGTTTTCATACATGCTTTATGTTATAAGAGGAGGAGAACTGAGTTCTCCAAATTTTAAATTTAATGGCTGAGAGCTACAAAGGGTATGTTTTTAGGGAGGAAAGATACAAAGAAAATCATTTCATTATTAACTTAATAACAGAATTGTATGCATTTACCATGCATATTTTCTGTTAAATTTGTATGAAAATATTAAATTTTTAATTTTGTGCCATACAATTTTAAATGTAAATTGGAACTGATTCAGGCATTGTGTGCTATTAAAGATCACTGCAGAAAGAATTCAGGTTTACTGATTTGAATTTCATGATTAGGATAATGTTTATAAGATTTGATTTTATGAAGATACCTTTTTCTTTCATTCATTAGAAAGGTTGCAGTAATTTTCAAACTTCATTGTTTATAAAGATTATCTGGAAAAAAAACCTCTGTTCAAGTTTTCACACTCTTTTTTATATCATAGTAACTTAAAAATAATCTACTTAAGTTGTTCTACAACATTACATTGTAAATCACGTCCTGGAGTTTATTTTCCAGTTTAAGGTCCACTAGAGGCAAAATTTAACCTTTATAATGCTCTTTGATGTTAGAATGTGTTGTGTTTTCTCCACATTTCAACAGTATTTTCTTCCAACTCAGCATACCTTATCCCAGAAGTTTGTTAAGTATTATGCCTACTTTCATTCATTAAAGACATGGAATAGTATTGATTCTAGAAAAAAAGCATTCCTTATATAAAAAGTGTAATAAGAATTACGCAGGGCCAAAATGATCAACTCATTCTGAATTGCTGTTGAAAACATTTTGATATTCCATTACCTTGCAAATATATTCTAGCCACAAATAAATGTTGTTAATGTCACTTTAACTTCTTGGTAATTTTATAACAGCTACTGTAGGTTGTTAGTTCACCTGAGTCAGTGTATGCCGTAGTCTTAGTTGCTTAGTCACCATTCTATCCCATCTGCTAGGTAACTAGTTGAAAGATGGCCTTAGTTGCATTCACCTTCCAGTTCAATCTATTTTTTATTTGTATTTATTTTGTTTCTAGGTAGAACTTTGGGCCAAGGTATTGAGTATTCAAAACAGTATGTATCTGGAAACTGAGGAATCCAGAATAAAACTTCAGTCAGATTGAGTGGTATTCAGGATTTGAACGCATGACTTCCTGAATGCGAGCCAGAGATGCTACCACCTGAGCCATCTTGCTCAGTTACTGTACTTTTATTTGCAATGGAGCTTTCCTTACAGGGCTATTATTCTAGTGCTTGCGCTTAATATTCTTAAGCCCATGTTTATGCAGTTAAAACTATAACACCAGGTGCTTTCATTGCAACATGTTTATTTCTTCTAGCAATGAGACAACTACATTGTTGATGTTCACCTTTTTTGCTTTAAACAAAAGAGCGACGATAAGCACTTAAACAAAATAGCTATTATAAACACTATGCACCACAGGCATTTCTTTTTCTTTTTTTTGTATTATGCTAGTGTTACATTTGCAACACTCCCCCTTAACACTAGCATAACACTTTCAGAACTTGTTTTATACAATTCAAATAATTTCTTAACAGACATTAATATCCAAACAATTTTAATTTTACAAAAGGCTTCCTTACTTAAGGACTTTATAAAAATATCAGATTTTTGTTCTGAGAAAGAAACATAGTTAATTACAAGTCACCATTTTCCAATTTATCTGTAATAAAATGGTGTTTAACAGCTATATGTTTCACTTTCTTTGAATTTTCTCTATTCTTTGCAATGTGGATACAACTTTGGTTATCTTCCAATACTAATACATGTAATACAGAGAGTTTTAAATCAGTCAACAAACCCATGTACCATATGGCTTCTGAAACTAACCTACTGAGAGCAACATATTCAGACTCTCCTGTGGATAAAGATACAGTTTTCTTGTACTCCATAATACAAGATTATTATAGAGTGTTAAGCAGAAACCAGAAACAGTTTTTCTATCAACATGATCTGCAGCTCAATCTAAATCTGCATACCCAACAACCGGATCTTTATTCTCATTTACTGTGTAACCAAACCCATAGGTTTAGTATGTTTTAAGTATCACATTACCCTTTTAGATAAGCCCAGTGTATGTCATTAGCACAGTCCTGAAATGTACTAAACAAATTTACAGCAAAGCTTAAATCAGGCCTAGTGCCCATCACTAAATACATCAAACTGTCAATGAGTTCTCTATAAATTTGTTTAGCGAAATTAGTCTTATCAATCTCTTTAGTGAGAACTAAACCTTTCTCTACAGGGATGCTTATTCCTTTACAATCAGACATTTTAAATCTGCATAATAGCTTTTCAATATGGGACTTCTGATAGACTCTAATAATGTTACTCTTTAAATCTCGTATCAATTTCTAGTCCTAAGAAGTGTTTGACACTTCCTAGACAAGTCATATCAAATTGTAACATCAATTCCCTTTGGAATTTTCTGATTACAGTTTTGTCTTTATGTAATAGCAAAATATCATCAACATAAAGAAATACATATAATGATGAATTATCACCCTCACATTTGGTATACAAGCAAGTGTCATATACAGAACAATTGAAATCATTGCTTATCATAAATTTATGAAATGAACCATTCCAACACTTAGGGCTTTGTTTAGGTCCATACAATTTTTTCAAACATATTTCTCACATTTCATATCTTCAGGTAAATGCATGTATATTTCTTCTTTCAATAAACCATGTAAAAATGTGGTTTTAGCATCCGTTTGTTCAATATGCATGTTCTCCTGGTTTGCTATATATAAGAGGGTTCTCTCAACGTAGGTAATTTACCAACTGGGGCATAGGTTTCATCATATTCTGAAATTTCATATCCTCTTGTGATTACGCTTGCCTTATAAATATCTTCTCCTTTCTTCCTAAATACCCAGTGACTGTTTATGATTTTCTTGTCTGGGGGTTTTTCAACTACTTTCCAAGTAGAATGCTTCTCGTATGATTTCATTTCATTATTTATTGTTTCTAACCATTTCTCTTTATCTTCTGATTTTAAAGCTTCCTTTTTAGTTCTTGGTTCATCATTTTGCAATAAAAATTATACCTTAAAGCAGTAAATTCACACTCATAATCTCCAAAATTTGGTTTTCTTCTAGTGCATTACTCTTGGTGTGTTTTCTGATTTTCTTTTTCATTTTTTAATAGATTTATTTTCTGCTTCTTCTTCTTTTGGTTTCTGTACCTATATTCTTCTCAGAGTCCAGTTCTTCTTCTTTTCGATTTTTGAGGACCTAATTCATGCAAATTCTGTGAAGTGTATAATGGCATCTTATCTTCATTAAATATCACATCTCTTGCCCAAACTACTTTTCTTTCTTCCATAGTCTATAGCCATTTTCACAATTCCTATCATATATAATTTCTTGCTTTTCTCAGATAATTTCTTTCCTTTCTTCCTTATTTATGCATGTATATGCCTCCAAGCCAAATACCTTTAGCCTCTGTAGTTAGGTTTTGTTCCATTCCAGGTATCAGTGACCACCATTGTGTGCAATTAGAAGTAAACTGGGGGGGACGATTAAACCGGTTTGAATTAGAACAAACATCAATTAGCTGGAATTTCCAGAAAGCGGACGGGGCTGCTATTCAGAATTTTCTACGTGAGCAATATTGGTCTTTCGTAAAATCTGCCACTAGTGTAAATGAAGCCTGGGCTAGTTTCAAAACACTTACTTCGGAAGCAATTATGAAACATGTACCTTTTAAAGTTATGAAAAATAACGCTGATCCAGAATTTTATACAAAACGTATTAGGTCACTTAAAAGGAAAACAAGGCGCGCGTATCATAAAAGGAGGAAATCAGAATGGCATTTTATTAAATTTAAAGAATTAACCAAGAATTTACAAAACGAAAAGTTGCAAGCGCAGGAGCGGTTTTTAGAACAAATTTTAAATAAGGAAAGTGATGGATGGAAAGCATTTTACAATTGTGTGAGGAAACGCAGGGGTAATAAAGAAGGCATACCAGATTTCAAAGTTAACGGGACTGCCGTAATAAATGATAAGGAAAAGGCGAACATATTAAATGCACATTTTGTATCGGTCTTTCATCAAATGGATGATAGTCCTGAACGGGAAAATAGGAGTGGTGGAGAATCGCTTTTTCAAATAATGGCGCCAAAATTACGTAAAAGGATCAAGATGCTACAGAATCGAAAATCAAGAGGGCCGGACAACGTACCTACTGAAATATTAAAAATAGGGGGAGAAGCCATGATTCCCTACCTAATGCTATTGTTTAACATGTCAATTAACAACCGTGCACTACCGGAAGACTGGAAATCCGCTATTGTAGTTCCAATATACAAAGGGGGTAATAAAACAGAAATAAATAATTATCGGCCTGTTAGCCTAACGTCGGTAGTGTGTAAAGTAATGGAGCATCTAATTGCAGAATACATACGGGAGGATTTAGAAAACAAACAGTGGTTCAACAAAGCCCAACATGGGTTTAGATCCGGGTATTCATGTGAAAGTCAAACAACTTCATTAATTCAAGATTTGGCAGATGAGGTGGATGCAGGGGGAAGGACTGATGCAGTGGTGATAGATTTTTCTAAAGCTTTTGACGTAGTGCCACATAGTTTACTCATCCGGAAACTAGCAAATGCGGGACTTGATAATCGCATTGTATTGTGGGTAGAACAATTTTTGAAAGGGAGGACGCAAAGAGTAAGAGTAGGTAGAGAACTGTCAGAAGGGGGGACCGTAAGTTCGGGCGTGCCCCAAGGCTCGGTACTGGGCCCGTTACTGTTTCTTATCTTTGTTAATGATATCCATATAAACATTAAATGCCAGATAAGACTGTTCGCAGACGATTGTATTATTTACAATAAGATTAGGAATTCCATGCATGAGACTGCTCTTCAGGATGACCTAAACGAAATCAGGTGGTGGGCCGAAGCAAACAAAATGACAATTAATGCTGGGAAAAGTAAGTCCATTGTTTTTAGCAGAACTAAGGGGAAGATTATACATAACTATCAAATGGGCGGGGAACCAATTCCACAGGTGGACAGCTGCAAATATTTGGGAGTGTGCTTGTCAAGTAATGCTGGATGGGGGGAACAGATAAATAGTACATCTAGGAATGCGTGGAAAGCATTGCATTTCGTAATGAGAATACTGAAAAAGGGGAGCGCAAAGACCAGGGAACTAGCCTACAAATCTTTAGTGCGGCCGGTTATGGAATATGGAGTAGCATGTTGGGACCCATACAGAGTCAATCAGATTGATTCCTTAGAAAAAGTGCAGAGAAGGGCTATAAAATTCATAAGGAGAGGTAAAGATTTTGGGTGAAGAGAATGAATGAATGAAAGAGAGAATGAATGGGAACCGCTAAAAGTTAGGCGTAAAAAACATAGATTAGTTGCGTTATTTAAAGCTTATACTGGTTCAAATGCTTGGGCGGATGTTAGAGAAAGGTTAGAGAATCCAGCACACTACGGTCAAAACGATCATCTGTTTAAAATTAAGGGTAGAAAGTGCAGAACCGACGTGGGAAAATTTTCTTTTGTTAATAGAACCATTGAGGAATGGAATGAATTGCCTGTAGCAGCCTTTCAGGGCTGTCCTCTGACCTTAAAGCAGTTCAGAAATAATATTAGCAGAATAAATGTTAGTTAATTAACTAGTGTACTCATTTCACAAACTATACTATTAAAGTTGACACTACCAGGTTGAAAATACTGGTAACTAAATATAAGGACCAATTGTAAATAGTTAAGTACCTCGAAAATAGTTACGTACTTTGTAAGTTGTTAAATACTTTGTAGATAGTTAAGTAAATGGAGAATAGTTAAGTAAATTGTGAATAGTTAAGTAAATTGTGAATAGCGAAGTAAATGGTGAATAGTTAAGTAATTGTGAATAGTTAAGTAAATTGTAAATGGTTCAGTAATTAGGGATTTTAAAAGCTTTGTTAATATTTAAAATTAATCATTTTGTATTGTTAGTCTTGTTTATTATTATTATTATTGTAAGCTAGTCATGGTGATGTAAATTTTGTACGGTTTAATTCTGCCACCGGGAAGTACCCAATTGCAGAATAAATAAATACATACATGTTCCACAACGGTAAAAAAAAAAAAAAAAAAAAAAAAATCTCCACTGGTGTTTTATTCTGTAAAGTTGGCAATCTATTTACTATGTATGCCGATGTGTAAACGGCTTCTACCCACACATCTTTCTCGAAAAGACTATCTGCAAGTAGCATTCTGCCTTTTCAATTACCATGGAATTCATTCAGTTGCAGCAAATATGGAATTGTCTGCACATATTCGGCTGATATGGATGACTTTGTTACACTGTTCGGTTTCTTTTATTTCCAATAAACTACATTTCCATTTAATTTAATTACATAACCAGTTGTTGATTTTCTATCAATAACATTGCTTGTCCAATCAGTGTCTACATAACAATCTAAAATTTAAACATTCATATTCTTATTAAAAGTTAACTTTAAGTCTTTGGTTAAGACTAACTACTTTAAAACTCTCAAAGCATACTTATAATGACTACTACCATAGCAATCCTGAAATCTACTCAAATAATTTACACTGAAACTTATATCAGATCTTGTTCCTGAACTAATATAAAAAAGAGCTCCAATTAAATTTCTATATTTTATTTCATCACTTGCTGATTGCGCAGGTTCTAACTTCAAATTTTGTTCCATAGGAGTAGCATACAAATTAGAATTGGCAATATCATACTGCTTTTCTAATGACAAAATATTATCCCTTTGATCTAGGGTCATTTTTCCTTGATTACAATGATGATTAATATTAATACCTATATAGGTTTTTATTTTACCCAAATCTTTCCTTTGAAATCTTTCAAATATTAAATTTTTAACAAAATTTAACTTTGTATCATCTTTACAGCATATAAGTAGATCATCTACAAATAGAATTAGATAAACATTGTTCTCATTCCCCTTGTCATTTAATATATATATATATAAACAGCAATCATTATCACTTCTTTCAAAACCTAAACTTCTCAAATAAGTATCAAAGCATTCATACCAAGCTCTCAGGCTTTTTCTCAAACCATAGAATGCTTTGTTCAATTTTAGTACTCTATCTGTACCATCCTCATAACCTTGTGACTTTTTACATAAACTTCTGATTTAACTTTGTGATTCAAAAAGGCTGTCTCTACATCCATTTGTTCAATATTTAAACCATTTGACAACAATATGTCATTAAAATGCATAAAGTTTGCATTCTTGCCACTGGAGAGTAAACGTCATCAATTAAATCATTCTGTTGATATCCTCTTACTACTAATCTAGCTTTATAGATACCATCAGATTTTTTTGTATAGTCTCATTTTACAACTAAAATCTTTTTTCCAAGTCTTATTTTTACTTAAACAACCCATTTCTTTATCATTACATTTTACTAGGAGAAGTGGTAAGAAAAAGGTAAAGCAACCAGCATTTGTTGCTAATAATGACAGTTATACCATTGAAGCTTTTCAGGTTTAAGGGTTAAAACTGAGTTTATTAATGACAATAAAAGAACTTTTTAAATTTCTCAGAACATTATTTAGAAAATTTGAGTCGGAGTTGAAACATTTAACATCATTTACATGTTTTTTGTTTTGACTGGTTTCAAGAGCTAATTGCTCCCATCCTGGAAGTGGCCGACTGGTTCCTTGTGATAATGTTCGGTGTAAGTTTGTGTGTGGCGCCATCTGGCAGTGCAGTGATGAATTTCCATAGTGGGTTTGGTGGCAGATTTCAAAATTCATTACACAGTGTTTATGTTTTATGATTAATAACTTTTCCGAAGCATCCAACTCTGTTGTGTATTTTGCCATTTCTAGGAGTTATATTTGGTGTGATATTGTGGTTTGTCATCCAAAGGTAATGTATAACTATAGATTAGTCCATCTGTTTGTATTTGATGTGTCTCATATGCTCTTTTAATCTGGTCTCTAAATTTCTTTTTGTTTTACCTGTATAGATATGGTCACACTCTGGGCAATTAATTTGATAGATTCCTTCCTTTTGTTCTGAGGTATTTGGTCCTTTGATTTGTTGCATAGTAATTTCTCTAGACTGAATCTGTTTTGTGGAGCTAGGCAGATATTGAGCTTTTTGAAGATGTTGTGGAATTTGTAGAGAGTCCTTGGGTGGAAATTGAATTTCTATAAAATATGGATAAGCTAGTAACAGTTCTTGTCCTCCATGTAAACCTGACATGATAATGGAGAAAACTAACCTCCAAAACATTTTCTGGGAAATTTAAAAAATGAGTGTTGTTTTTATCATTAATCGACTCAGCTTTAGCCCTTAAATGATTTCAGCAACACTGTCATCAACTTCCAGTATATGAAGATAAAACCATCAGGTTATTTACCAGAGATGTTGATTCATAAGACCTTTTATCTGCTTCCACATTCTCAGTTTGATGAGAATGTGGATGAGATACATTCCCTCTTGCTGCAACTTATTGATTTGATCATGTAAACTAATGAGGTTGTTTAAGTGTAGTTTATAAAGCTAGAATTATAAGATATACTATACCTATTGACCAGCAACTCTTGCAGCTCTGTAACTTTCTTCAATAAGTGCAAAGACTCATGTTTGTTAGTAATGTTCACTTTGTAAAATAACTTAGGTTTGTTAGTAATGTTCACTTTGTAAAATGACTTAGGTTTGTTAGTAATGTTCACTTTGTAATATGATGTGTATTACTCAGCCTTTACAAAGCAGCATCTTCTGTCACCTAAATTAAAGCTTTTATTACCCTCTCCTCTCATTTCTGATCTAGAATTTAACTTTATTTAAAAGTTAATGTTTGTATATCAAAATTTACTCCAAACTAATCAAAAGCAAGTTCACTGCAAGTAGGTTTGGACACAAAGGAATAGAAGGTTCTGCCAAAATTATATAATGGAAAGTATTATAAGAAACCAAATGCTTCAGTAACTATTTGTATGCTTGAATGTGCATAAAGTACCTCAAGTGCATTTTCTTTTAAGATTATATAAACTCTTAGGCTTGCTTATATATGAGCAGACTCAAACTGCAACCATCAACCATCAAATGCCCGCATGTTTAGTATACCCTGCAATGGTAGAGAATTTCTGTTTATTTATTTATTTATTTTAGGATTTTAATGGAACATCTGAAATCTAGAGAGACAATGAATGAAGTGATATTCAGTTCCCAAACTGGACGAGCCTTCATTGAACTGAGGTTTACCTGACATTTATCTTATTGCATAAAGGAGAACTCTTGGAAAAATGTTCATTCCTACTGAGCATAGGACCGGCACTTTTTGCCTGATTTATGCACAAAATAGAAGCAAAATAAATGTGTTAAGTTCAGCTTTAATAATAATTGTGTTCCATAGTGTTCTTCTACTTATCAACAAGTGATATAATCGATGGGCACATACTGAACATTTAACAAATATCTGCAAGTGATATTGAAGAACACATAGGAAACAAACTTCTAACCCTTCTAATTTTTTGATCACACAGAGGTTGCCTGCATAAACCTTAACTTTGAACATTACTGTAAGTAATAATCACATGAATTTACATGTGAGTACCAATTAAAAACAGTTTATTAATGCTATCACAGACCAATTTGGCATGTACACATTGAAATTCTCTGCATTTATTAACTTCAGCATGTTCTGCAGGCGACAGTTCTCTGAAGATAGGATGTAGTGTCATCGGATATATTAAATCAGCCCACAGCTAAGGTCAAATATTCTGGGAATGCATCTAGAGTCAATTCATATGTAAAGGGTTGTATCAAATATGATTAAGCTGGTGCTTTAAACAAGTTGTATAAATGTTAGACATAAGAGAATACTGACCATAATCATTATTGATGGTGCATCCTTCTGTGCCATCAATATTGTTTGTGGGGATGAAGCCAATGTTGCCAAGTTTCAGTACAGATGCCACAATTTTGAACACATTGACAATATCTTCTTGTGAAAAGCCTAAAATCTCCAAAGCTCTCTGAAAATTAAGAAAATAAATGGTTATTTCATAGTCTGAATATGCATAATTTTCCAAAATATGCATAATTTTGTCATTATAGAATATCCAGTGTTAAGAAAACACCAAAATTCTAATGGGCTCTTATTTTTAGTGACACCATTTCCTAACATAGTGGATATAATGCTTGTGTTATAATGCATTTCCATAAGAATGCTTGGTTTCTTATGGTATAATGCATTCTTTATTCAAGCAATATGGAAGAATGCCATAATCTCATAGGTCATCTTTGTTTTTACATGAGAGAAGTCAAATAAGAGAGAAACAGAAAAGAGAAGATACACATTTTTAAACAGTTAACATTACAGTACACAACAGTCTGGGAAAATGTTCACATACAAATGAAGAATCTCACATAAAGTAGCTAAATTCCGTAAGAAAAACTTACAAATTTTGGGAAAGTTAAAGAGACATTTGCCTTTATACTCAGCTATGATCAAGTACTCATTCATTCACTTCCTGTAGAAGTTTTTTTTATAGATGTTATATATTTGGTGATGAGATCTGGTCCACTTGGCATATCAAGGTCTATGTTTTAATTTTTCACAATTTCAACCAAATGCTTGATTCTATACATTTTTGAATGACTTAACAATTCGTTTCCTCCTTAAAGTTATGGCCAGAAATGAAAGCTACTGCAGAACTTCAATATTTTGTATTTAATATATACATATCTGCTTTAAATCTTATCTGTAAGGTTTATTTTTATTTTACCAATGTATACCATTTCATGTTGTTCCAGTGAATTTCATTCAACCTTGGTTTCTTGTTAGCAGAAATCTTGTCTTTTGTTTTTGTGCTTAAGAAATTTCTAGGTTGAATTTACTTAGTCCAACCAATATGGTGCTGATAGTTTGATTGAAAATCTGACATTTTTTTCATTGCCCATAGATGGTATGGGAAGCTCTTGAATGCTTTACTTGAGTATGTTTGTCTTAATGCTGTGATGTTCTTTATTTCCTTCAATCATTTTAATTTATGGATATTTTATTTGACCAAATATTTTTAGAATTTTTAGAGCTTCTGCTATATTGGCAATTTTATGATACCTCTGGTCATATTCTTTGTTATTCAAGGGGAGACATACCCTCTTGAGTGCTAGTGAATTAAAAGTGGTGTGTTTCTCTTTCTGTGGGCTTGTAACTATTGTTTTTTATGTAAGTGTTTTGTACCTTTCCTGTGAATTCCAAATTTTACCCTGTTTTTATTAGATATGACTTTTATCTCTAAAAATGAAAATATGTGAACATATGTGTTATCAGATTGAATTTCGGATGAATTTAATACAGTAATCTTGTAGTAACTTCAGAAAATTTTCTAGCATGTTTCTGTTAACTATAGCAGAAATGTCATTCACAAGTCCATACCTACCATATTTTGAATATAGTAGATCAATGTTTTTTATAAATCACATGGAAATAAAAGCCACGAATCTTTTACTTAAATATTAAAGGTATAATACAGCTTAAATGCCAAGTGAGATATGGAGTAAGATATATCAATGAATGCATTTTCAGTTGATTTGTGGTTAGACACGCTTGCACGCACGCACACACACATAAAGTACAATTGTTTGATGATTTCAGGATCCCTAATCCCGCAGAAAACACCAAAAGACTTCTGCATATCAATCCCTTACAGCCTAATTCCAGACTACCAAATTCAGAGATCTACACATGCAGGAGGTAAAAATTCTAAGCCACCTGCAACCTACATCCCTAAGCATTCTGTCATCACAGAAAAAGCTTACTTATTTTTTAAAAAAATGTATGATATTCCACAAAAGGGGAATGTGAAAGCAAACCAGTCTGATTTGCAGTGATTTCGGATTGTACTCTTGTTTATTTAGGCCTTGTTTCAATAGATGTAATTGTATTCATTTCAATCAAGATTTTAGAAGTGCCATTCTAATAAACTTTCCTTATACAGTTGTAAATCCTTCTTGAATTACAAGATGATTAAAAAAAAACTACCACGCAGTTAGACAGGTATATATTTCTTATCTTAATGCACTAGTTATATAATTTGATATTGCAACATAATATCTAAAATTAGATGCTGTAGATTTTCTGATCTCCCTTATATATTCTTTTTTCGAGGTTGCTTACATTTATTGGTCCCAATAAACAAACTCCAGGACCATGCACATTATGCTTATGCTACCATCTTTTGATACACCAATTCCATTTTTTTCTCATTTTACTTGAGAGCTGTCCTATGTGTGTCATATCTTTTCTGAAAATTTCCATAGCATTTACAGTTTACTCTTATATTTAGTTTAAACCTTTTATAATTTATTAGCTCCTTTCTCCATAGATCAGTCCCTTTTCATTGAAATATTATATGTTTAATATCTTCATTCCTGCCAAAAATGGGGCACTAATTCTGTGGGACACCCTCTCTTACTCCTTTTAATCTCCATACATCTGCTCTAACCCATGCAGTACTCACTCTTTGTTCCCTATTTGTTTCATCTAGATATCCTTTCCCCAAATTTCTTCATTGAAATATAAAATAATAAAGACTGTTTGGTTATCCAATTCTCTAAACAGATTTTGAGTTTCTATATCCTCAAATCACCTTGTGTCATGAAAGTCACTTAAAAATAAGGTATATTAATCAAAATCATTAGAGTCTTTTTGATAAAATCCAAATTTGCAAAACATTTTCCATTTAAAGGGTAGTGTGGGGTGGGAGGATATTTCCTTGAAAATTTGTGTCGCATCCTTAGAATATGCTGAACTTAAATACAGAGTTTGGTATTTAACAGACTTTTCATTTTTGAGATATGTTGTTCAAACACAGACATACATAGATCTTTTCCTAAAAATGCTTTTGTTTTTAGATTCAGGGAGTCTAAAAGCATATATTTCCAGGTGAAATCTCAACATTTAGTTTTTAATTGAAACACAATACTTTCTATTACCTACTATAGGTAGGTGGTAGAGAAAAATAAACTTGAGTAAGAATACATTGTAGAAGTTGTATAAACATAAGTGATAATGGGTGGAGAAACTTATGTGAATATAACACAACAGATTTTCTTGTTTTATGCTGTTATTTTGTTGACTGTTATGATCAAAATTTGTAAAACTCTGATCACAGTGCATGGTGATCTGTATGAAGTTTGATATTTGATGTTCTTTATTTTTTCAGCCTTAGGATCAAAACTATATGAATTTTTTTTTTCAAAATGCAAGTTACCAGTTTTCATAATCAGTAGTTCAAATTATCAGAAAATAACATTTGGCATCAATATACAATCATACTGTCTGTCTGTTGATCGGTCAGTCTGTCTGTTGGTCTTTCTTTCTTTCTTTCTTTATTTCTTTCTTTCTCTCCTTGCTTCCTTCCTTTCGCTCTTTCTTTTAATGTCCTACCAGCATGGTAGCTCAATGGTTGGAGCAACCAAGTGGAAACTGGGAGATCCTTGGTGCAAATCCGGGCAATTGCATTAAATTTTTCAGTCATCTGATTTTACCTTTCCAACCTTGTCCAACACATGGCTTGTGGGGAAGAACAATTAATTTCAAAACAGGAAGAATTTCAGGTGGAATAAGGGCATTTATTTAACAAAAAGCGAGAAGAATACTTGAAAGAAAATCATGCCTAGAAAATGCTATGTGACTATTAATTCCAGAGAGATCACTATCTTTAGGAATAATTTACAATTCCCCAAAGAATTCATTATTTCAGATCCTGGATATTTTTCAGAAATTAAAAGAGAAATGGAGGAAAGCAGAATGGATAATCCTGTTGGAGATAATGTTTGTTGATGATTTTAATGCTAGATCTAGGGAACTACAAGCAAGAGAAAATAATATTCAAGAGGAGGAGGGCTTTTATAGAGAGAAGAGCCTTTGCAATAGAAAAAACAAGGACTTAGTGTAAAATGAGGAGGATTAGAAGTTGGTTAAGTTTTGTGAGAGCAATGAACTGATAATTCTGAATGGTTACTGGGGAGATAATCAATTAGGGGACATTACATTTTGAATGAAAATGGGCGGTATTAGAAATTATGTTTTGTATTTCATGGAAATGGTAGCAATATTGAAGAATTTTAAAACTGTTCCAAAATAGAACAATAGAGATTGAACCCACTGAAACCAAAATGGCATAAAGTAAATAAAGAAATAACATGTAGGGAAGTTTTTGAAGATAGATCACAAATCCAAGCATTAGGTGAATATTTGTACAAAGTAAAAAACAAATGCACATGGCTAATTAACAAGCACTCATAGACCATAAGACCTATACATCATATTTATCATTGTTTTGTGGTATGGCTTGATGAAGAACAAGTGTTGGTTCCAAGCCATACCTTAGTTTGAAGCTTGGCACAAATAAATACATATATAGAGTAAACTCTTGATTATCTGCAGTAATAGAGGGGAACACTACTGCAGTCAAAGCAAAACAATAGTTCATCCAAAAATTGTCATAACTCATAAGTGTGTACTAATGTGAGGTATGTTTATAAGTATTCACATAGTTATAATGCAGAAATTAGTACATAACTGACCATGTTTATATATTTTGTACTTCAAGTGTTTTCAACAATATTGTAGTATTTTCTTACCAAAAATAAGCTAATTACGCTTCACAAAAACTATAACATGTATTCTGCTCTATTTACACACAAACACACCAGTAAGAACTTTCAAATCCTACTGAAAAAAAGCCTTTAATTGACTTCTATTTTAAAGAAGCATTCCATATTGCATTCCATACATGCATTTTCCATATCACTCTTCTTAATTTAGAAAGTATTAATTTGTTGCAGCAGGTAATCCTCATTGCTTGAGGTAATCTAGCAAATTGTCTTCCATTCAAGAGCTGCTGAATGACAGGTATGATCTTCTGGAATGGCTGGTTCACCATCATCATTGGATTTGTCCACACGATTCTTCCTGCCCCATACACACATCAAAATTCTTTTTTCAGTCAACACCAGGTAACCTGGCAATGTCCAGTCAACTGCAAACTACTCTTCAATGTTCTCACTGTCCACACTTTTGCAACCTAATGCAACTTTAGATTCGGAAGTTGAGGTTATGTAGTTCTCCTCCATATTCTGACCAAGGGACCAAAGGAGTTCCTGTTTGAATGATGAATGGACAGAGAGGAAAGTACCATAAAAGTGAGGCTTATTCTGTGAAAGGTACTTTACAGTCATTAGCAAATCACAGTCCACTGAAAAACTTTAGAGATACAGAGATATATACAGAGTGATCCTAAAATACAAAATACATTTACAAAGTTTGCAGATGGGTTCCTTACACCGAAACAAGAAAAATAGCTCATATAAACTTATGTCCCAAAATACTTTGTTTTCGATTTATTAAAGTTCAAACTGATATTAATGAAAGAACATTTGAAATCTGTTTTTGACATTGTCAGCTTGCTAGGAAGTGCTCAACACAAAAGCTCATATGAAATGCTCAAAATCTCTTCCTTTTGTGTCTTTGTACCCTATCAAATTCTCCCTGATTGTGTCTAATGGTAATGGCAGGCTTCCATGATGACACATTGCCATCTATATAGGACACAATGTGTCAAAGCCTTTATGAATGAGTGTATAGTAGTATGAAGTTGTTGGATTGGACCTGGAAAGCTGTTGAAGATAATAATAAATTAATAATGTGGAAATGAAATTAAGGATTTTGGGAAATATGTTTATATGAACCTTTTTCTCATTTTGGTGCAAGAAACCCATCCTCAAACTTTGTAAATGTAAGCTCAATTTTTGAAGATTTAGAAGCTTGTAACAGTGATGTGTCATAATTTAAAATAGAGAGTTGAGGGTTGTTACACTACATCACTATGATATTCTTACTTGTCAAGTAAGAATATCATAGTGATGTAGTGTAACAACCCTCAACTCTCTATTTTAAATTATGACAAGTAAGAATATCATAGTGATGTAGTGTAACAACCCTCAACTCTCTATTTTAAATTTGTAAATGTATTTTAAAATCATCCTGTACACGCATGCATGCACGCACGCACGTGCACACTCTCTCTCTCTCTTAATGCATATACACATTTTTGAGAACATGAAAATATTATTTTGTCGCAGTAGCTTAGTTACATATCAATACAAATATCCAAGAAGCTCATTTTGTTTCATTGTGTCTCTTGTATTGTGCCATTGGTGTTTCTTGTATAAGACTCCAGCAGTAGTCCTGCCAAAATATTTTCGTTCCATTTACCACTATCTCTTCTCCATTTGAGCTATATCTTGATGGAACCTTTCGTCCAGACCTTGAAACAGCATTTTCATCTGAGGACACATGAAGATACCATCATTTACTCTGGCATCACTATGGGATGGAAATTATTTTTTGAAATAAGCAAATGCTTGACTATCTTTATCCATTTCTTTCACAAACCATTATATAAAACTGAGTTTTATGTGGAGAGGAGCTAATATAATTCTTTTCCTTTGTTACGAAAGCCTGATGGGCTGCATTTTTCTGCCTTGGAATATTTTCTCCTAAGAGCAGCCACTTTTTCATGTAGTAGAGCTTGTTGCAGTTACATTTTCTAAAATTTTGTAGTCCAGTTAGTTAATTCACAAATTAAAGGTTAATATACATATTTCACTGATGACCTTCATAATTTATTTTCTCCAATAGATTTTGAAGGTTTGTGTAGGTTTCCTTTGTGTGCAAGAAGGCCCGAAAGCATTTTGTTCCCATTATGAAGTAAAACTTCTTTCAAACTAGTCTTCAGTGAATAAAGGAAAAGTCACCACAATTCATTTACATAACTGAGTTTAAGTTTTTCCATTTACCCATGAGCAGTTTTTGCCATAGACCACATTGCAATCCATTGAAAATTAGTTCAACAACTTCATCTGCCTTTTCCTATAAACGAAATACTAATACCTTTCTCTAAAAGGTTCCATTGCTGTAGATGAGATGCAAGTAGTTGAGTCTTGGTTCTGCAAAGCCCAAGTCTCGAACTACGTTGTTCAGTTCAGCCTAAGTAAGTAAAGACTTTTAGTAAAAGGCATGGAAAAATACCATCTTCCTGGAAACTTGGACCTGCTTCTGGTGATGATGCCCCTCCTGATTCTTGTCTTTCTCTGAATCTGGAGTAAATGTTTCAGGTGGAAGTAACATTAGGATGAATTCATTACGAATTCAAGAGGAACAGGCCTTAGAGCAGAAAGTATATTCAGGTATTCCATTTTATGCTTATTTTTCCTTGATAACTTAAAGACAGTAGTGAGACTAAAGTAGCAGTCATTTAAATGACTGTGAGGTTCTCATTACACCATATTAATGCAAACAACATTCACTTGTAGGTACTTCTTGACCAACAAATTAATCTCCTCAAATTTGAATTGCAACATGAATTGCAATGAAAAGTTTGGTGCCCAAGCCTTATTTTTACCACCATCCTTGCAGTCAAAATACAGTTCATACATTTTACAAAGGATTGAAAGAGTCAGGATTGTTTTTACTCAAACATGACATACTTCACTTATTTCACTGAACAAACTAATACACAAAAAGTTTTTTTTCCTCCAATGACACACATTTAAATAAAAAAAAAATACATTAACATACTCGTAAGTACATTTCATGCAGTCAATCTTGCATGTTAGGAAAGCTACTACAATGAATGGTTGTAACGTAGATATTTAACATTTAGAATTAACAGTGAATTAAAGAATAGTAGCTAACATAATTCTAATTGCAATTACAAATAATAATAACAACAATAACAGTTTAGGTATGAGTGGCCAACTGATATTTTGAATACTTGGACTCAACATGTGGCTATGAGTTAATGGTACCTCCCTCAAAAATAGTACTGACAGAACATTTTGTTGATATACATTCAGCAGCATAAAATACATAAAAGTGGCCTTTATTATTACAAGGAAGAAATTGATGGCATCATGAATAGATATTTCATTTGGTTTTTTATAGAATGTAATGTCAAAACAATAAACTGGTAACAGTTAATGAAAACAATACAGATATCAATTATGATTTACATACAAATTCACCCATGCAATGTCATGTAAGATAGCTAGTATAATATACATACGTAAATATAAATGTAATATAACATAAATGCAATACATAAAATTTCTAAAATGTCACTTTGTGTGCGTTTTACTGCCACTTCCCTAAGTTCTGTCACTTCATGAATGCAATCTAGTTCAATTTTCCCTGTCACTTCACTTTTCTTCGTGACATAGCAGATAATGAATACACACAAAGAAGCCTGTTCTTCCTTCCTCTTCACTCATTGGGGAGTTGAACACAAGACCTCTCTGCATTAGCAGCACTCACTGTACATCACAACTATCGTCGCAACCTCACTCAGAGAACGCTCTGAATAACCAGCACTTTAAGTCACATCAGGAGCAACTTGCTATATAACTCACTCGCTCACTCACAAGCATTCGAGAGACTTCTAGAATATTTGGGAGACAGGGAGAAGGAAGATCCCATAACAATCCCGTTATCTTCCGTTAGCGCTTTTGGTGTTTACCCTGGGTGAGAGTACTTATCTCCTCAACTGATCAGTGGGTCGGTCGGTCGGCCGGCGCCTTCCTTCCAAACGGTTCATAGACATTGCGTCAAACGAATTCGGTACACCATGTCGCTGATACAAGTGATTAGCTTATACGAGCCGTCCAAGAAACGTTGCAACGCCGGCAACTTCCACTTAGTTCTCGTGGGATGATACAGCCACACGAGATCAACTTCCTCGAATCCGACACTAGTCGCCAGACAGTCATGGCGTGCTTTCATTCGGTGATTTACCAGCTTCAAGTGTCTCCTGGCGCAGTGATGGTCCCCAAGCCTGTTCATTGGCGCCCCGACATTGCACAGTTGCATTCGACCCCGACTCGCCACACAGATGTCGCATTGCTGGGACAGTTCTCCAAGTCGCTTCTACGATGCAACCAATATAATTGGCGACTTAGTTTCTTCAAGGTTTTGTTCACACCCAGGTGACCACTAGTAGTACTCGCATTGATCTTCTCCAGGACTTCTTTAATCTTGCTCCTCTGAGCATCAGCTGTTCCATTTTGGTTTTTCCGTTTGCGAACTCCCACACTCTCTTCAACACATCTTTCTCGCTGCGTCCAATGGCTCTTAGAAATCGGGCCCCTTGGAGCTACGTCCGCCCACGCAAGGCATTCGCCAGAATCTTTATCCGTCACGATCGGCTCTATGTCTCGATCCTCCAGTTGCTTCCTCCTCAACGTCTCTTCATCCCAACCGACTGCAGGTTGCACCGTGACCGGGTGTAACGTTACTACACTCTCCTTTGCTTCCACCTTCACACAGTGGTTGCAGGTTTCCTGGCGTGATCTTCGGGAAAGGGCGTCTACGTTAGAATGGGAACCCGGTGCTCCGAGGTAACGTGAGAGGAAGACTACGATGGTGTCGACGTGGTCCTCTTCAAGTCGGTTCTTAGCAATTTTCCTGATCCCTCGCAGTTTGCCCTTAGGTGTTCCGGCTTTCCGCACTCCAGCAAGTAGGTCTCCACCCCCCATTTCTATGTCGGTTAAGCTGTTGTTGGTGACGTTCCTGTCGTTGGCATCCATCACAGGAGTGGTTCTTCCAGCCGTCAGTTTTACTGCTTCAGTACTGCGCCAGGGCGTCGTCGATGTTACGGTGTTCCGCTAGAAGCTGCTGTTTCACCTCTCGGTGTCTTATTCCTCTGGTAAACGCGTGAATTCCCTCTCCGGGAAAAAAGTTTGGTGGTAAATCCGTCAGAGCTCGATGTCCTAGCTGCTCCATCTCCTTGGCGAATTCCTGTAAGGTCTCGTCCGGTTGTTGCACTTTGCCTTTCAGCTGGGCCCTGTAAGTGGCGGCCCGACGATGTTCTTCATAGCGCCTCTCCAGCAGTTTAATTAAATCGTCGGCTGAACTCTGGCGGGGAACGTGATCTGCAGAGCAGCCAAAAGCTGTGTCGTCGTCTCCGTCGACGTCTATCCATTGTGGGTAGAAATGGCTTGAAATATCACTTAAACACCGCCAAGGACGAAAATCCGTCGAGTTTCGGTGGCTTCACTGTCTTTGCATAAGGCGATCTGGTAATCGTGGGACCCTCTACACTTTCGGCACGGATCTTGGCTTCCAAGTCTCGGCGCAGCTCCTCCACAGCTCATCCTCTTGCTTTCCTTGGTCTGCTGATCCAAATTCTCTTTCATTGTGCCCTCTAACACGTCTTGTTTTCCTTCGTTTGCCGGTCTAACAGTTTTTCTTGCTGATTTAGAAGCTCTTCCAACGCATTCATTTTTCCTTCCATGTTAGATTTAAGTTCCTCTAACTCCTTTGCAATGTTGCCTTTCAAATCTTTCACCATTGCACATTTATCTCAGATTTTTCAGAGTTGGTGTCACAACCGAGTTCGGACTTGAATTTCTCCATTTCGGTCTACACTTCTATTCCCATCTCAGATATTCCGGATACCATTTTTGTTTCCATTTTCTCCATTTCGTTCTTCATTTCAGCTCCCATCTCCGCCATTCCAGATTTCACCGTCTTCATTTCAATTCTTATCTCCACCATTCCAGATTCCATTTCCGTCCTCATCTTCTCCATTCCGGCCAGTAACGTTTTAAATCCCACAATGTGACCTCCACATTTCACTGCAATTGCACTCAGTTCTCACTGTCACTTCACTAATATAACCTAGTTCAATGTTCCCTGTCACTTTAATTTTCTTCGCGGCATAATGAAGTATGCCCGAAGCAAGTCTCTTCTTTCTGCCGCTTCACTTACTGGAGAGTCGAGCACAAAGTATCTAATCTCTCGCAGTAGCAGCACTCTCTGCACTGTACATCACAACTGTCATCGCAACTTCACTCGGAGAACGCACTGAATAACCAGCACTTTAATTTGCAACAAGAACAACTAGCTGACTACCTTTGTGGTCTGGTGGTTAGAATGTCAGCTTCCAAATCCCGAGGTCCCGGGTTCGATTCCCGGCTGAATAGTGAGAATTTTTCTTTAGCTAGGATTACTTCCCACCCTCCCTGGAGTCTGGAAGTATGAGTGAGAAATGTAAATGTGTGAGTAAATTTAATGTTTATAAAAGAAAACCCAAAGATTAACACAATAGTTAATAAGTGAACACCACTGCATGGGCAATTGTTCCAAAGACAAAGCTGCCAATATGACCTAGGATGTTAAAGTTGGCATATAAATGGAACAAAAAAAAAAGAAACAACTTACTTATATAGCCACTGAAAGGCAGGGAGAAAGAAGGTTCCAGAACAATCCTGTATCTCCCGATTATGCTTCTGGTCTTTACACTAGGTGAGAGCACAGCCAGTTTGTCAGTCAGCACCTTTAATGCAATGATTACTACTGCAAGAAAACATGGAATTGATAAAACCTGTTGTCAGTGGATTCAATCCATGCTGAGAGGCAGAATAAATCATACAATTCTCATGGATATTAGTCTAGCTGCAAAGGCCATGAGTGGTTGTTCACAGGGTGGTGTTCATCATGGAACCTGGTGGTTGATGGGCTGCTTGTTCAAGCAACCAACCAACCCTGGCTCTGATAACATGGGCGATGCTGATGATATCATTATCATAGTTGAAGGTACACAGGAGCAAACAGGGAACTCATGTAGTTGGCCCTGAACACTGTGACAAAAATGGGTTGTGAATGAGAGCTTAACCATTACTCTTCATAAAACAACCTTAGTACCATTTACCAGAAGAAGAGACATAAAGGGATTAGGACCTCTATATCTTCAAGGTAAAGAACTTAAAATGTCTGGGGAAGTCAAATACTTGATCACTTTTGACTCCAAGTTCAACTGGAATAAGCTTTTCAAGAAAACAATAAAACATATGAAAACAACCTTTGAAGTAGCCTCTCTCTCTCTCTCTCTCTCTCTCTCTCTCTCTCTCTCTCTCTCTCTCACACACACACACACACACGCATGCACGCACGGAAAAAGATGAGGACTGAGTCCTGGTATGATCCATTGAATATATACCAGCATAACCATACCACCAATAACCTATGGAGTACTGATTTGGCGGCCTAAGGTCCTTCAAACAGGCTCTAAAAATCAACTAAATAAAGTCAGAAAACAACATGCATAGCCACTGCAGGAGTTATGAAAACAACTCCTACTGCATCGATGGAGACACTCTTGAACCTAACTCCATTGCATTTAGTTGTAATGAAGGGGGCAAGAATGACATTCTATAGACTGACTGAGAATTCCTTAAATAGACTCTGGTTTGTTAAGAATTAGGAAATACATAGAAGATGGCTCTTTAGAAATGCCGTTACACTATATAATTCCAATTAAACACTTATAAAGAGCTTTAGGGTCATTATTGATCCTGAATGTTAAGCAAATAAAACTTTTTAAAGTCCTGAGAAAACTTTAATGTGGTTTACAGACAGCTCAAAGGATGACTCAAGAACAGGATCTGGAATATGCGACATAAGACCAAGGTGCAAAAAGTTTTTTCCCTTGGGTGAATATGCTACTGTTTTTGAAACAGAAATTTATGTTATTATTCAATGCATATATGAAAACATAGGAGAGTTTACATTGGTAAACAGATTCTTATCTTCTCAGATAGCCAGGCTACACTTAAGGCTCTAAGTAGTCACAAGGTAATGTCAGGACTGGTTTTAAACTGCCTAAACATGCTCATAAGTTTGGCAGAACAGAACAAAGTTCAACTCATCTGGTTGCCGGGTCATAGTGGCATAGTGGGAATGAAAAAGCTGATAAATTTGCAAGAAAAAGAGCAGCTTCACAACTTATTGGGTGAAAGCCAGCCTTAGAAACACCTCAATGTTTAGTAAGAGAGGCTATTTTCAAAGTAGAACATCATAAAACCTGGCTTAAAACTCCAGGAAACAAGCATGGTAGACTATTTATTGGAAAACCATGTATGAAAAATGCTGAAAACTTACTTAAATGTAATAGACTTCAGATCAGAACAATTATTGCATTCCTCACAGGACATGCTCCTGTGAAAAAGAATCTTAACATGATGGGAGTGTTTCAGAGTAACTTAGATTGCAGATTGTGCAGCCCAGCACATTATATGCTCCTATGAGGCCTTGGCTCACTGGAGATATATTGCTTTTGGGAAAATGCTTTTAGAACCAGAAGAATTTGAAACCATATATATCTGTTAAGAGACTGTATTCCTTGATAAAGGGTGCAGGCATATGGAATTGGTTTTAAAATGATACAGGTAGCACAATAAGCCCAAGGTTGAAGTGTATTCAGAGCAATGACAGAAATCTGTATTGGACAAGACAAGAATATACAAGCTAGTATACCGAATTGTTTGTGGTTCTTCTTTCTTGGTTGTATTGCTCCCCATATTCTGTTGCTTCAGAGTTTCCTTCTCCCATCTGCTCCAGCAATATGTCAAACCTGTTTTCTGTTGTGATTTCTGAGCTTACACCATGTGTTGTCTGTCTTCTTGCAACTCTGGTGTATACCTCTTCTTCTATTTATACTTTTCTTTTCAGGCTCTTGTTTTCATTTTTCAGTGGCATCTTCTCTTCCTATGTCATTTTAAGTCCTTATTGATGATGTCTATGATGACTTGCAATGAAGTTATAACCTTGGCTTCATGTGACCTACTCCCATTTGCAACTTGGTTCTTTCTTTTTTCCATTTCTATATGTTAGTCACTGTTACCTTCATTTCTACACTTTTCTTCATCCCTTTGCTTTTGGTTATTGCTTTCTTTATCACTTTTAACTACATAATTTTGTTATTTTTCAAATAAATTTTGTACTTTACTGTGAGTCATGATACTGTGCTGTTACCTTACTTGATAGTCTGATTATTTCTTCCATTTTACAAATATCAGATTGCTGAAACATTTAATAAAGATAAGGTAATTATCCATAGGTGATTCCTGTAGTTATACAAAATTTCTAGTTGAATGGTAAAACATTATGAACATGTGCAGCATTTTAAACAATGAAATATAATAAATATTTGAGTAAACCCTAGAACACAAAATCATCAGAAAATTTATAATGAGTGCATGTACATTAATACTGGTACAACAACAAGGTAATTTGAAATACCATCTGTTAGTAGATTTGAAGCATTCAAATAGAAGTGGTAATGTAGTTAATGTAGGCTCTTGAAAGTAAGCTTCAATGCAACTGAATGTCATGCTGTAGTCATAATTTTTGTGAGTATTTGTGGCTTAGTTACGTAAGTTTTCAAAAGGGAAAGTCTGCTTATTTATTATTGGGTTCTCTCCAAATGTTGATATTCAAAAGGAAAAGGAATAATGATGATGATGATGGTGATGATGATTATGGCAAAGTTGGTGATGGTGATGATGCAAAATTCCAGATGTTCATACACTGTTTAATCATTGTCATCTTTTTCTTCTGTCATTGATGAAGATCAATATTGCACTAGCAATTAGTACTATTCAGAATTTTTTTCATTCTTGTTCCTGTTCCATTCATTCCTGTTTTTTTCATTGTTATAAAAAAACCTGGACATTATAAAAATTAAAAATATTTATGATGGATTGTCCTCTAAGTTAAAAATTCATATGTGCATTACAGTACTGTGCACAGGGATATTTACCTTGTTACACAGTAGTTGAAATAAGTTAAAATTGATAAACTGAAAAAGCCAATTTATATTTCAGTAAATGTTATTGATATATTGTTTTAAGAACAACACAGTCTGATTTATTACACCATTGTAATTGTTATTCTGGTGTTAATTTTAAACACATTTGTTTTGTTGCAGAAATAATGTAGAGCTCTGGGAACACTTATTTTTATATATTTTTAAGAAAATCATTTTAAAGCTATGTTTAATTTCATGCCAGTTTTAATAAAGTTGAAATGTGGTTACTTTTTTTTTTAATCCTGTTACAAAATTTCATTCTGGATGTGCAATGTTTTACCTGAATTTGGGCCATCTTCCATATTAACTGCTGTATTTTCTGACATATAAGATGCACTGGCACATAAGACACACCTCATTTATAAGACATGTTTTAGGGAAAAATAATGAATCTACTCTAACTCAAATTTTCATAGAAACTGATATTTCCACTTGTCTGTTGTCTAAAATCCAAGTATAGCAGTTCAAGTACTAGCCATTTATCATTCCACTTCTTAAATTATGTTTACTGTGAGCTGCTTTCTTTAAAACCTTATCCTATTCCCCCAAGTTCTCATTATTTTCTCAGTTGGAGGTGGCCCAAAATGCCTTTCTTGAGCCCTGTTTCCATGTTCTTTAGCATATGTAATCACTTGAAGCTTAAATGAATTGTATAGCAATGTTGTTTTCCAGCCATAGTCTGCAAATTACTATAATTAAAGACACAAGCAGATCTTCGCGCTAATCACAACTGAAGTTTGAACAAACAATACGAAAATCGTTAATGACTGTGTGTGCATCCACTGAACTCTATATAACTGGAATGCTCTCACCTCCACAAGGAATTGCTTCAAATTGAAACATGCCAATTTTGAAGAAATGAGGTAATAAATAATTTACTATCAGCATACAAGATGCACCCTGTTTTTGGATGTATATTTAGAAACAAAATGCATCTTATGCATTAGCATTTCTTTTGATTTAACTAATTTAACTTTTTTCTTTAATTCCTGTATACATAATTTCAACTATGCACATTCAGCGATTTGTGAGTTGTTTCTCACATAAAGAGGAATGGATGGATGGATGGATGGATGGATGGATGGATGGATGGATGGATGGATGGATGGATGGATGGACAGATGGAATATTTGCCCCTCAGTAGCAAGCACATCTAACAACCTTTGAAAGACGACACATGATATATTTTATTTATGGTAGGTCATATAACTACTAGTTTAAATTCAGACTGCATGCAAGAACAATAATCATGTATTGCTCATGAACACTGCGCCTTTATTTAATAAAGAAATGTATTTTCTACTTGAATGCTTGAAAATTTTACAAGCCTTATATGATCTATACTTTTATGCTTACCTTTGTTACCTGAAAATCTTGTTTATCATCCAAACTTTCAAGCGTGTGAACTCTACTACTCCTTAGGAAAGCATAATTGTCAAGGTTACGCTGAAGTTTCAGGGATTCTGGAAGAAAAGCAAACTTACATTAAAGTAAATTACTATAAAATAATTATGTAAAAATCTTAAAAGATTTAAAAATCACACATTCCTGAAAGTTCAGGCTAAGACACAAATATAAAATTCTATTTCAGAATCAGTGAAGTTATTTCACAATCTTCATCATAATCTCTGCTCAGCATAGCTGCTTGTAATCTGCCATTGATAAATATAATTTAAATTCAGAGCATTGTTTTTCTTTTGAGTACATACAGGATTAGTATAAATGGTGTTAATCATTTAGAGTACAAGCAGTTCTTGTGTAATGAAATAAAATATGTATACAAAATGGACAGCAAAGGAAAGACAAACCTAAAACGTTCAGTCAAGCTGTTCAGTCCCAGCTTTGTTCCACAGGATTTATTTAGGCAGTCCTCTTATTACAACTACACATGCTAATGACATTGCACTGGCCTATTCATACTTCATATCAGACACTTCAGTTCACATCATTTAAAAAACAACTTACAATTATTCCAATGCTTATCAAATGGCATCTATGTGAATCCTCTAAAAAAAATGCTATAAAACTAGGGTTTATAAATTAAGTTTCTTGAATATTATTCAAAGTCCCTGTAATATACTTAGTTGTGTGCTCTGGACAAAATTAGGTTGGGGAATATAGATCACTGAGGTACCAATGCAGAACCATAAGACTTAAAACTATTCATTATCTTGTAGAAATATTCCTTTTAGGTATGAATGTCCTAAAAGATTTCTGTCATAGATCTACTATGCAGGCCCCCATATGGACAAGCTGGTGGAACTCCCACTCATTCCTTCTGAAGAAATTGCTTCATTATACCAACATAATCATAAACATTTTGTATACACGGTTACACGAAGAATAGGCTAATACATCAGAATATTCTCTTACAAGAGCAACTATAGCTGCAGGTAATCAAGCTGAAAAAATAACCTGAGCCCTTTTTGTTATGCTAGCTAAAATGACTAAAAATTAAATTAAACATAATTCATAAGCATTTCTTATACAATCTAAATAAAAATATAATTTCATCTCCTATCTCATCCTTAAACTCCCAAGTATCACAGAAACTGCTATATTAGGCTTGCTGTCAATAAGCATCATGTAACAAAACTAAAATGTGAACTACTTCAGGATATTGTTCTAGTCATAGTGAAACTGACTTAAAAACTAATTTAGCATAATACTATTAATACAATTTAATAATTAGTTAAAGGAGCTCTACATAGCATCTTCACTTGATAGTGAGGTCAACATCCTGCCTGCAGGCAGATGCAAAATGCTTAAGCTTAGCCATGGGTGGCAATCACAACTCACCCATGGGTCTTCTAGGTAAGTTATACTAAGGTGGTTTGCCATTGTCTTTCACACAATGGGAATGAAGTGACCTCTGACATACATCCAGTCTTGAACCTAGTGGGGAAGTTTTCTGAAATGAAAAATCCCTCACACTGTCTGGGAATCAATACCAGGTCCATTTCTTTGTAGCCAAGAGTGCTGACCACCACAGACAGATAATAATGCAATGATCCATTATTTAGCTAACTAGTGTCACAGTAAGCACATTTTGTAACCCCCAAAGCACATGAGCATTCAGTACAAAGGGGACTTGATTATATACTAAATCATTCAAAGGGATTTTACATGGATGAGATGTACAGAACCTAATTATTTTTAGTTTGTTTGTCCATTACACAAATTATATTTAGAAGGAATTTCACTAAACATAATTGCTTGCACTTCAAATTCACATCATTGATAATAGTCCTGTATCTGTCAATAGGTTATGTTTTCAAGGAGGCTTATAATATGTGTTCTAATATCTACTTACTTAGTAGCTGGATGTCAGCTCCTGTCAACAGCTGGTAAAAAATATGAAAATTCCTTTCTCCTTGCGCCTGGCATGTCACGCGTGACTGTAAATGGGTAAAAACTGACATATTAATGAGAAAGGTATGAATTCATAACAGAAATATTGCTTGGATTTAATGTGTATGATGTAGGGGAAACTGATGCATGTGTTTCATTCATGAGGAACAGCCATGGTCTACTTCATAAAAATAAATTGAAAATTTTGGTTTTTAAAAAAGTATGAAATTAAGGAATGACGAGTAATAGAACTTGAGTAGGAAAAAATTGGAAGTAGTCCAGGAATTCAATTACTTAGGAGTGTGACCAAGTAATAATGGAAACTGGGAGGTTTACAGTAGAAAGATAGTGGCAAAAAGCAAAGCGGCTATAGTAAATGTAAGAACATGTAAATTTAAATTAGAAGTGTCCACAAAATGGTTGGAGATGATATATGCAGCTATGGTGGAAGCAAGAATGTTGTACGGAGCAGAAATATGGTGGGGGGGGATCAGACTTAACAATTAAGATAGACGAGAGTTACAGATTATTTTATAAAAAAATATTAGGTTTGCCGCAATTAACCCTGTGGAGAGTTGCTCTACTAGAATTAAGGAAAACAAGAAGAAAAGGTATAGTGCTAGAGAGAATGACAAAATTTGGTATAAATGCTTGACAAGGAAAGAAGGATATATATATATATATATATATATATATATAGGGAGAGACAAAAGACTACGAACCGGCTGTGCAGTGTTTTTCCTGTCCACATCCTCAGCGCTCGTTGCCATCTGCTGCTATCATAGAAAGGCATGGATGAAACCATACATTTTTAAAACTACTTTTAAAAGCTTTACTTAACAACTTTATGAAAGTGTGTTTGAGGCCAGAATTATTAGTAGAGATTTGTGGCTCCCTCGGTCCCCCGACCTAACCCCCTGCGATTTCTATCTCTGGGGTAACTTAAAACAAAGTGTACAAGACAAACCCACACACTCTGGAAGAATTAAAACAAAATATCTGCCAGGATATTACCAGCATTTCTCAATGTGAACTACGGCGAGTGATGGGTAGTTTCCTAAAGAGGTGCCAAAAATGTATGGACAACGATGGTGGCCAGTTTCAGCATCTCCTTTCATAATGTTGGTAAGTAAAGCCTTTAAAGGTAGTTTTAAAAATGTTGTATGGTTGCATCCGTGCCTTTCTATGATAGTGGCAGACGGCAACAAGCGCCAAGGGCGCGGACAGGAAAAACACTGTACAGCCAGTTCGTAGTTTTTTGGCTCTCTCTGTATTAATAAGTTGTATGGTACAACAGGTGAGTATAAAACATGAGAACAGTTTGGGAGCAGGGTTGAAGAAAGCATGGGAAGAAATAGGAATTAAAGATATATGGTTACAAGGGGAAAGGAACAGTCCAGGTTTTTGGATCCAAATGAGGAAAAGGGTGGAAGATATAGAAGGGCAGGAGATATGGGAAAGCATAGATATGAAATTTTGCAGGAAAATAAAAACGTAATGGGGAAGAGAAACATACGTAGAGCAGTGTAATAAAAGAGAAAAGAAAGGTTTAGCTTGGATGAAAATGGGAACGATATTTTTAAGTGGTTTAAGAGGTAATGATAAAGGGATATGTGCATTTTGTGATGGTGAGGAAAGTGTAGAACATTATCTTACTGAATGTGTACATTAAAAAATATGAAGAGAGAAAATCTGGGATAAGAAATGGAATAATATGGGGTGTGATTTAGTTACACTGAAAATGCTAACAAGCAAGTAGGAAGAGAGAAATAGGAAAGTAGGGGATCTTTTTAATAAAAATGAGAGAGAAATAAATGAGGAAAGTCAAAGAGAAGAAGAGAGAGAGGGAGGGGAGGTAGAATAAACTTAAATAAATTGTAATGAAGCTTTAGCAAAGAGAAGTAATGGTTGCACAACAGTGTGCAACACAAAGTAGGGTACCAGGCATGCACATAATAAAGTAGAACCATGAAAATAAATGTAACAAAATTTGTAAATTGTAACTTAGAATGTGTACAGTAAACTGCATATAATACATACATACACATAAAATACTTCATAAAAGTACAGGTTATTGGTATATAGGCAATCAGGCATAAAACCACAAGTTAAAAATCATTTCAGAAAAGCCAACTTACAATTAACCAATCATAAAACTGTGAACCACTAGTACATGATTAGAGGATTATATGCTTGGTTTGTTTCCATTGTTTGGAAATATTTTATACAGTTATCATTTAAATCCTTTTTAGTCTATAATGATTTTAATATTTGCCACTGCAGCACAGCTTCAAATTTACACTTTTGCTTTCTCTGCAGCTTATCAGTGGAGGAAGTGTTGCATTAAACCCAACATTTGAGGTTGTCAAGTGCAAAACTCACCTTATCCAGGTAAAACGAATTTTCAGAAAACATGAAAAGCTAAAATTAGGCAAACAGCAGAACATTTGAAAATTCTTTTAATGTAATAATGTCTGGACTAGACCCTTAAATATGCAGGTATTCTCTTGAAAATCAGTCTCAAATAACATGGTGGTAAATCAAAATTTAATTTTGGATAAGGTGAGTTTTGCACAGAACGGTAGTGGATTTGGCAAGTTTTGGTGGAAACACAATACTAAATTACAATTAAGTGCAAACATTTTCGATTTACTTCTCAATATTTGTGTTTGACAATGTGAATAAATGACTTCTTGCAATGTTTGTATAATTATAACCATTTCTGATTTCATTTTTATAAAAAAAACTAAATTTTCACAATGTTTTCACCAATTTTGCATAAGGATATCAATGAATCACTCCTTTCATAGTTTGCTCACTAAAATTGACCAGTTTTCATATCACATACATCTTTGACTTGTAAACTTTACATATTATGTTTAAAATGTAATACTAATAGCTAATGTTCAAAAACAAGCATATCAAATTCTAAGGTCTCCTTCCTCACTATCCAAGAAACTCTCACAAACAGCATCTACTTCTTTATCATCATTGGCAATTTTGTTTTTAGATATTCAATTCTTGTAAAATACAGGCTTTCATTTTCCCCCCAGTTATCACCAAATGTTTGTTTAATACATTTTTCACATCTTTAACTTTTTCCTCCTTTACTTTTACACCTACATCTAAATTCTTTACAATAAGGATTTCTAAGGTTTTGCCTCGCTTCAGAATGGTCTTGCCTACACACAAATCAGATCGATAATTTGCCTCACCTTTCACTAGAACTTTGCCTGAGGTAAAACATTGTAAAATAATATTTTAGATGCCTTTAATTTAAAATGCCAGCATCCTGGTGACTTCAATGTTTCCTTTGCAGCATACTTCCAAATTTGTACAGATACATCTATCCCTAGCCTGATTACCTTTCCATGATTTTTATAGATTTCAAAATATTCTACAGGCCTACTGATAGTGTTTCTGATTCTTATTTCTTTCTCTATTAGCCCAAAAACATGATCGGGAGGGATGAATGAATGGCTAGGAATAGGAAAGATCATTTCTATCACCTACACGTTCTGCAGTGCTTGAAAAGCAAGCCATTTATTATACATGCCTATCATAGTGGTGTTTTTATTTTGCCCACAGCAGCCATTTGCAAATAGCTTAATTTTCTTAACCCCAGAAAAATTGGATTTGCACAAATGACTGGATACTGCTGACACAATTTCGTTTGAAACTTCAGGCCCTTCATTTTCTGTCCAAACAAAATTACAAACACGCTGTTTTGTCAGTGTTATCTTGGATGAACCCTACACAATGGAGAAGTTATACATGTATAACTGCCTGCTGTAGTATGCTGCTTGATCCTGTACTTTTGACAGTACCATATTCTTCTGACAGTCAAATGAAAATGTTGCTACTTTGTCATCTTCTTTCAGGAGATAAAAATATGCCTTAGCTCTAAGTTTATGTATTCGTTTAGCTATCAGCAAATCAGAATGTTTAGTTTTATCTGTTTCTAATTTTATTTTCTTGTCATAAGAAAGATAAAGTGAGCATACATCAGAAATAGGGCATTTGAAGCCTATATTAAATTTTGCATTAAAAATATTGTGAAAGAAACTCTTAGACACTTTCAATGAATTAGATGCTTGTGCATTACACATATGTCTCATTTTATTAATGCTTAATTCCCTTGGTAAGTATTGCCATGTTGATGTTTTGCTCCTACAATAATGGACGTCAAGTGCTTTTAACCTTCTGTATGAATTTAATTGCAGATTCTCTCTTATTACTATTTTTTGTGACACCCTGTCTCCACCTCAGAATTCCTTTGGCACCACTCCAGTTTCAAGATGTCTTTTGTACTCTGTGTTTTGATATTTGCAAAATGTCCAGAAAAGCTTTCTGACACACCAGAACTGACAGACCTAGTATGTTTCAACTTTCATGTGATACTTTGTTGTAAAACCCTTCCGAGAATCATCTTGGACTGCATGCTGCCATTTAGGTATATCAGTTGAACCGTAAGTCAGTATAACGCATTCTTATTTAATTTTAGAGCTGCAGCGGTAGAAGGCTTCATGGAATTTCCTTATGTTCTTCTGTACCAAGTTACTGTATTGGAATGACTTGCTTTTGTAATTGCAGGCACGCAAGCGGGGCCCGAGGCTTGCTGAATGCCTTTAACAATAGAGACTGTATTGTAAACACATCTACTTATTCCTATATGAGTCATATCTGTCAACAATAGAAGAATACTACTTAATTGTAGTTTGATCGTACATACCGTTCCCCCTTCTCTCTTTCATGTTTCAATTTATGGGATGCCCGTTTCCCAGTTCTACTCTTTCCACCAACTTTGGGATATCAGAGGACTCCATAATAACATGTCTACACCTTAGACCAGTCAAAACTAAACTAAAAACTGTTGGAATCACACAGGTCTGACAATGTAGGAAAACAGAGAAGCAAAACTGCTATATTTCTTAGTGCTGGATAAGGCGAGTTTTGCTCTTCACACAGCACAATTGTAGTAAAACAAGTATTGGATAAGGCAAGTTTTGTTCTGAATTGTAAGATGGATTAGACGAGTTCTGCATCAACCGCCACCATAGATTTGAAGAGTTTTGCATTGAACAATAGTTTTCTGGGCTCTCTTGAAGGTGTATTAGATGAGTTTTGTTCAAATCTAAAGTCACCGGTTCATAGAGAACTGCAAGAAGTATGAATGCCTTGTGTAACTCAATTTCTTTAATTTTGGGATAAGATGAGTTTTGCACTTGACAGCCTCATTTTAATAACATTTCATTGAAAAACGCTTTCTGAGGTCCCTTAAAAAAAAAGAAAAAATTTTTTAAATGAGGTGGTAAACAGCATAATTGAAAAATGAAACTCTAATTGTTCTGATTAAAATGCCACATGTTTGAGATATTGGCATGGAGGAAGAAATGTACATCTGGAATTTTCTTGTAATAGCCTGTGAAGTTTTCTTTTTTCTATTTGAGTTCTTTTACAACTAAAAACAACAAGAGATATACCAAAACTGATTATAAAAAACATGTTGTCATCTTGTGATGCTCCCTATATATGGCCTAAGACAATTAGAATCATTTTTAATAAAATAAAATGAATATTTTTGCAAGTAATAAGTGATTATTTACAGTGAGAGATTTACATGAAAACCTTTGTCTTTAATTCTTGAAGTTGACAGACAGAAGGAGTATTTATGCAAATTTTGATTAAACCTCATTAAAATATACCATTTTTGTAAGGACTTTTTCATAGCATTATTTGCTTCACAAATATTTTTAGTGTTTTTGAATTTTCCCCGATTGTGGTTTATTTTGGTGTGCCATCTACATAAAATATTTGAAAATGTGCAATTCATTTTTTCTTTTCAATGCACATTTATTAAAAACGTTTAACTTGCAAAATACAGAGTCAGAAAAAAGCAGCATTAACTAAAGGAAAAAGTGTACTAGCATTAATAAAAAGTTGCAAATACAGAGTACCCAGAATAGGATTCAAGTGGTTGGAATGGTTATATAACACAGTGGTGGAGCCCAAAATCCTGTACGGAGTAGAGACAGGCGGACTTGATGAGGGGTGAGAAGTAGTTGATAAAGTACATAGGTTATTTTGTAAAGAAGCTCTAGGCTTACCAATATCAAGTGTCAAACAGGTGGCACAGATAGAAATGGGCCGAGAATCAAGCAAGTGTAAGGTTATGGAGAAGGCATTGAGGTATTGGTACAGAATTTTTACACCTAAAAGAAAATAATATAGTAAGACAGTATCTAGAATTTCAAGAAAAAGTTTAAAATAAAAGGGTGGGTGTATACTTTGAAGAACATTCTAAAGTCCAATGGTTTAGGAGAGATTTGGTGGAATAAGGTGAATAATTAATTAAATTTTTTGAGAGAAGTAAGAAAGAGCCTAGAGGATATGGAAATACAAAAAGTGTTTAGTGAAATATCAGAAAACTCTTCTTTAATAGATTATAAAATATTAAAGTCAACATGGGGAAGGGAGGGATATGCAGAAAAAACAGGCAAGGAAGCAAGAGAAAGTATAGCACTGGTAAGATCAGGAGTGTAGAGGTTAAAAGGAATGAGGATGGGAATCTCTTATGTGAAGAACAGGAGGATCTAGTACACATACTGCTTAAATGTAGGGCCACTAACAAGTCAAGGGAGGAACAGATAATGGACAAATAGTTCGAGGTTGACCTGAACATTGAAGTGAAGGAAATATTTATGATGGATTATGAGAAGGTTGGAGTATTTATGAGCAAAGCAAGAAGCAAATGGTTATGGACAGTAAAAAGAAACAATTAGATCATAATATAGTTAGTAATTGAAGTTAGAACAAAGTTGTAAATGTTATAAGTTCTTATGAGTGGGTGAGGCAATGAGCCTGGGCTTGAATGCCAATCGCACTTATGTCCTGTATTCAGATAAGCACAATAATTACAAATAAAATTAAAAAAAAAGCATACAGAGTGTTTTTTTTCCGCATGTAACTATGTCCATGGGACCAATTGGATAACGTTTCTTTGCAACATTTATCATGTTTAACACAATGAGGAGAGAAGAATCACCCATTTTATGAATAATATCTTAGTAAGTAACAAAATAAACAAATGTGAAATTTAGCACTATGCAAATCATGCTGTTGTATGTGATAGAGAAAGGAAATCACACAAAACTATTTGTTCAGTGCTGAGAAGACTGGAAAATACTCTGTTAGTGATGAGAAAACCAGACTAGTTACCACTTTAAATTTTTGGCAGGTTTACCTGTAACTTAAGTATTTAAGAAAAGAGTCAGTGAACATAAAGGTGATGCTTACCAAGTCAATGTCTGCCAGACATCTTGGATTTTACGGGACAGTCCAGGATTTGTGCTAAATGTCCCATGTTCTGGACAGTTCTTATGTGAGACAGTAATTTTCCCATATGTTTTGCATATTTTGAAACTTGGGAAAAAAATACATTAATGTTTTACCTCTGGAGTTGGCAAAACCAACTGCTATAATTATTTATATATACAGGAAAAAATAATTCCTGTTAAGTTTTACTTTGTTATAACAGTTGGTAGGTTGATCTGACCCACTTACAATTGGTTCATTGTCTACCAATTTATCAATTTTTGGGGGTTGGCTAGCCTGGCAGATAATAATTAACAATTGCTTGGTCCCTTAGTTTTCCCTTTTGTTTGATATCCATCAACAATGAAGCGGTGTTTGTTAGAAGCTTGTGAAGTGAACACAAACATGTGGTTATTTTGTTGGAAAACAGGAATTTAATAATGGAGATAAATGGGGATTTAAAACACAAATTTGATCGTGTTAAAAAAAAAAAAGTTTTTCTTAAGGATTGGGAAAACTAAACTGAATTTTGTAATTACTTAGTAGGCATTCTATAGCAATGATAGGTACAAAGTATTTTATAAATACTGTTGTAAGTGTTTCTAGTGCAAATGGGGGGGGGATGGGGGATGAAATGCGCATCTGTCCCTTATTTTGATTTCAGATATCTCGCAACCCTGATGTCTGCACAGTATGATTATTTTTCCCTGCTTAATGCTGCTATGGAACCAGAAACTAATTTCATGATCTTAATCAGCTTACTCAAATATATCAGCAATTATATAAAGCTATAGTAGATTCAAAGATGTATGGCCCAGAAATCAGGAGTGTGTCAGGGAGTGATTATATTAAAGAAAATGTTTTGTAAAGAAATACATAAATAGCCCAAAACTTCTTTTGAGATAGTGAGTTTGGCAGAACTATCAAGAGTAGTGAGGAAATGTATAATATTGCTTAGAAGTTCAAAATATTGGTGCAGATGTGATAAATGTGCTGAAAAAGCCTACAATGCCAAAAAGGTATGATGAAAATGAGAACTTATTGGAGTGATGGAGAAGTTGTTACAAGGTACCAGAATGGTAGATATTTTGTAATTTAATGAAAGTAGTGTTAGGAGGTTTTGAAAGGAAATGATACAGAGAAGTGAGGGTAAAGAGAATCAAGAGATTTGGACAAGCCCTGAAGACAAGAGTTCTTTAAATGTGGAATGGGAAATGAACCAAGAATGCCCAGAACAATACCAAAGCATAAAAAGAAAAAGGACAAAATTCAACATTATCCCTATTAAATGTTTCTAAAAAAAAAATAAACTTCATGTTATTAGTTTTAGGATTATATAAAAAGAACAACAAAGATAAAACTTTGATGTTATTAATGTTTATATAGATTCACATTGTGAGAAAGGCGAGAAATTAATTATGTATATATTAGTGGATTTAATGTATAATATGATTTGTAATGTATAACATTTAAACATGGCATACATGATTTGTAGTAAGGTGAAGAACATGTAAATTATTAGTTACAATAAAACGTATAGCTAAACACTTTTGTTAGCTTTTTTCCATGGCTTTTAATTTTCAATGAATGAACATTTTTAATTATATTACATTTGTCTTAAGGTATCAAATATACCATTGGGTATGTCAGACAACCTCAATTATAGTTTATGGCTGAGTTATTTATTATCAAAACAAAATTGATAGAAAACCTTGTTATTGACTTTCTTTTTATAGCTTTTGACACTTGACAGAGCTGTTGACATCAAAGCATTACTCATGCACCATGCAATTAAGACCAAGGGTAAGCTGCATTAAAATAAATTGCACACATTTATCATCTTCTTGTGCCAGTTTGGTTAATTAATACTTACTAGTAACAAGGTAAACAGAAATGAAAATGAAGAAAGCATTATATGCATTGTTGATATTGTCATTAATAAATCTTGTGCAATGATCACAATGAATGCAAAAGTTGAACTTGATGTTGCTGCCAGATTTAGCAAACATCTATCTGAAGTGATTTTTCATAGGAGTCACATTCTCTGCCATCATTCTTTATATTCGCATTTGAAACAGGGTTTCTTATAATGAGGATTTTCTTCAGAGTTCTGCACTTCTTCAGTTTCCTTCACTGGTCTACCAGCTTTACCTATGATTTCATCAGCAGAATATTGCCTCCAGAATAGTTCAAATCTACATTGTTTACTTGTGTTTACCTGATTGGCTATTCAATGTTTGTTCCTGAACAAGTTTATTTACTTTTTGATACATTTTTACACCTGTCTTTCTCTTTTTGTCTTCTGTAGTTTGTTTTTTCTTTTTGCTTTTAGACTTCCTTTCTTGTTTTAGATTTTGTAATTCCTTCATTTGTCTGATGTATATACAAAAGGCATTCTTTCATTACTCAGTTTTTCCTTTCTCTTGCAATGGCAATTGATTTTGATGGGTTTGCTAGCTGTAATGTTATCAACTAATCATTGTTTATACAAATTTTAATTGAGTTTGGCTCATTTATTATTTCTTTAAAACCTAGAGTATGTCTTTGTTCTGTAATGTACTAACTTCCTCTTCTTCATGTGTCAGAGTTCTGTATCTTATGGCTTTCTCCATCAAAAACTGAGCTCTTCAGTTTCATTCAAAAGATTCAGCTCTAGTGCAGTCCACATTGTATAAAAAGATTTAGGACTCTTCATTGTTGGTGGCTGATGAGTAAATATCTTGGAGGTTGCATGTATTAATGATGATCACTTACACTGAAGTCCTATAATTGAGTGTATAAAAATAAGTAAAATACTAAACAGTTTTCGAATTAATCGTGAGATATCATTAAAAAGTATATACTCATATATTTGAAGAGAAAATCTATTCACCTATCCTTTCTGGTAGCAAATTTTTCAAATCACCCTTTGATTGAAATCAGGTATCTGCATAGAGATCGCGTTCCACTGAAAGTATGGCAAGCGCAGAGAGTCTGTCCTGGGTCATCGTGTTGTGCTGAAATGCTTTTATTCTCTTCAGAGTGGAGAAACTGCATTCTGCTTCAGATGTAGTCACAGGGATAGTAAGCATAACTTTAAGTAGTCTTGTAAATTCTCTGAAAGTTTCATTTAAGTTATTTTCAGTAATTAAGTCAAACATAGATAGAGCACATGTAATGCTCATAAATTCATGTCTTTCATATATTGCAGTCATTCCTGTTTGTAGTTTCCTCACATATATAAAAATTTAGTTCATGTAAACTGCCTGTAGGTAATCTGTAGGAAAGGAATCATGATACTCTTAAAATTTGTGAGGTGCTCTGCTTAGTTGTATTATTATGTCACAGATTTCTTTGGTCTCCTGTTTCCTGGTTTTCATTATGTCATTCAATTCTTCTTCTTTTGGCTTTACTCTCCTGTGTACTAGAAACATCTATATTTTCTGTAATGTTCAAAGTAACATTTTTCACATGGGCTGATGGTACTTCATGCTTCTTAACTCTTTCAATTAAGTGATGCACATCAGTCATACCTGTCTTGATCCATGCCTCATCTCCACTGAATAGTACACAGCAAAAACAAAGCAGAGTATGGTTTTACATCACAACTGCATAACCAGTCATGTTTCTCAAACAGTGTTGAAAATTCTATTGAAGATTTTACCTTTCGATGAAATTGTTTATGTAAGCTTGATGGCAGCGTCTTCCAAGCGTTTTTATTTCGATTTTCTCCTTTAACGACCTAGAAGAAAATGCTTGTAATGCAAATTACTTATAGAATTCATTTCATACACAATAAGTTATTATTATGCTATTGATACTTTTTACACAATAATACACTAAAATCTCACATTGCACATGGCTGTTCAACTGAGATTCTTCCAGCAACACATTAGATGCCAGCACTGTCTTGGGCAGAGCTACTATTTATACGTCATTTCCACTTGGTGTATATACCTCATATTGTTTTGTGTTAACGAAGCCATACCTCCAAATTTCCCCCTCTGCACCTGCCCCTTGAGGCTCCCTATCGCCAGTGGACAGGCTTCACACACACTTGGCCAGTGCAGATGGACATATGAGTCTACTACAGATAACAAGTACATTTTAAGCATTCTCGAGAATATTTATAAAGAAATATCATTGTTTATTAAATTGACCACTGGTTACAATATTTCTGGGGGTAGTGCTCTCTTGCTACTCCCTTCTAGAGCTACCCCTGCTCTGTCCCAAAAGGTCAATTCATTTGTATTACTGCTTTGAAATTCAAATTTTAACAGCAGATTTTCATCAATAATATCCTTCAATTTTGCAATTGTAAGTACAGGTTCAGGAGCCCTCTCCTAACTGATCTCCCTATGATTTCTTACTATCTCCCAAACATTTTAAATAATCAACAGCATTGCTATCCTAAGGATACTGACCACAGGCTCCAAATTGTTATGCAGCATTCCAGGTTCGATTAGCCTTTGAACCACATTTTCTGGGATAGTTGCAAATACTTCCTTTTTCAATGTTTGTGATGGATGTGTCCTTCACTATTCTAAGAGAGCTGATCTCCATCCACACTTAAGTGGATAGAAAGCTGGCATGTTTGCTAGCTGTAGGTACCTCGTTGAATTTGGATGTAAGGTAACCATACTTATCGTTAGTGTTGAATACAGCTCACTCAACTGGTATGTGAGGTGCATTTTATGACCATCCACAAACAGAATCACAGGGAATCTTATGTTGTTGCTGACAAAATATGGATAAAATGCATTTCCAACATATTCAAAAATTAACTTGGATTCCAACCAACTACGAGTCCCCACATCCCACCCTTTGGGAGTTAAATATTAAATATTACCTTTTAAATTTGATTATAAGGATAAATGATCATAGGTAGAGTGGCTTTCCTTGCAGCAGAGATGTTAAACAGAGCAGCAATGAATGACTTGGCTAAACCTTAATAATTTCATAAATGTTTTTGCTGCCTTCAATGTGAAAGCCTTTTATCTTTGAATAAAGTTAAAAATTAATAATGTCTGCATTAATAAAATGAAATGGATCATTGAGTATATTCATGGAATCCTTCATTTTGAAGTAGTTTTGTATTTTAAAAACCATTTTCTAATATCACTTCTCTCACGTAAGCACTATGATTTGAATGTGGATTCTGATTTAAGAGTTTCTAAACATTTCTTTGAGCATCTTTCACTCTGCAAGGAAATCCCTCTTTGGAACAGTCTATGATCCATCTGTAAATGAGTTATCATATAAGTTTGTTTGTCAGAAAGGAGTGTTTTAGTGAGTTAAAGTATACTGGTTCTCTGTGACCATCAATATTGGAGTGTTTATGCATCAGCTTGGGTGAATACTGCAATGCCTCACTTACAAGCTCAACTCATCGATTTTGCTCAACATTGGTGGTGGACTATGCTCAGTTTTATACATTTGTCACTAAGATGGAAAATAAAACATGTTGTCAGTGGAAGGCCGTATCTAGAACCTGCAATCCTTCTTGGACATTAGAGCTATGGTAGCTGCCAAAGCTTCAGAATTATACGAGTGTTTGGAATTACTCTTGTTTGGCCTAGATCAGTTTCTATTGTAAGACAGTTACTAATGTAAAATATAGTCATTGGCACTTATGACAATAACTGCAAGAAATAAATTTCTTACTTTCAAAACCAACAATAGGGCTTCCTGTAGCAATACTGTTTAAAATGCTGTCAGAATCTGCTTTTAAACATATTTACTCAAAATGGTAGTGATTGACATAGGGTGTCATTAACTGACATGAATCATCAGAGACTTTGCAATTATTGTCACTCAGAGTATAGTTAAACAGATTGGTGCTCTATATATTAGAAATAATATGTTACAACTAGTTGTTCTTAGGGCTTTATATAGAATCAGCACCAACTTGGCGAAAACATGTCAATGAAATTAACAGGGAAATTGTACTCGTTCTAAAAATTTTATCAAGATTTAAGATACCTGCTAATATCAAACAACATATTAAAAAAATACTCCTCTATGATACATTCACATTTTACATGTATGTATGTTATCTGGTAATGCTGTTTAAAAACAAAAATTCAAACTACAGCAACAAGTATTACAAAACAGAGCTATCAAAACCTTGATCACCTAGATCATTTAACTCCTACCAAAAGTTTATTTTCACTCAAAATTATACCCTTATCTAGTTGTTTAAAATTTTGCTCATTGACATTTGCTTATCAGATACAAAATAAACTATTTTATAGTAGTATTGTGGGTATTTATTTTGAATAAAGACATGCGTAAATATAATAAACAAAGGGCAGACAACTTTGTTAAGTGCACTAATGATTCAATCAAATATGGATGCAAAGGACTTCTAACCTTAATCACTATAAAATACAATTGACTCCAAATGATTTAAAACAGATTATATCCTTAACGAACTCAAACAAAGATACAAACAATTTGACTTAGAAATGTATTTTCATAACAAAAATAAGAGTTCGATATATAGAGCTGTTGGTTGAAATTGTTTTTAGTTTTTCTCATAAGTACAAGCAGGGCCAACATTAGGCATGTGCGGCTGCTGCAGCCCCAGTTTCTAAGGGCCCCATGCGCAGAATAAAAAGAAAAGGAAAAACTGAATTTTTGGTCTTATAGATGAAAAGCTATCATGGAAAGAACTTTTACTTTTAATAACAGTGTAGTGTAGTAAAGCAATCATAGTAAGATTCTGGTGACTCGGAGCACCATGAGTTTGTTGTGAGTTTAAACCATGGCATATGTTTAATGTTTTTCAGTTTCACAACAATTCATGTTCTCTGAGCATCTTCAATGTGTATTTGTGTTTTGTTTACTGTAAAGTTTAAAGTGTTGAGAAGGAAGTATCTCATGAAAGAGACAAATGTCAAAAATATGCATCAAGTGCTCAAAAAGCCAAGAAAAAATTAAATAATGACAGTTTTTGAACTCACAAAAAATGCATTTGAAAAGTTTCTTTAACATAAATCTTCAAAAACTGAGAATGAAACTAAGGGGTGCTTAACAGTAGTCACTTCTCACCTGATGCTTTAGGTGAAATAGAAAATGAAGTATTGGACTGTGACCCAACTCCTATCTCACATTTAGGTAGGCCTATAGTGGCAATGAAATATTTACAGAACCAGATCCAGGTACTTAGCCCAATATATCAACATCCCCCCATCATTAAAAAATTATGCAAAAAGAACCTGTTAAGGTTATGCATTTTGATTATCCTTAAATGAGAACAGAAGAAAATGTTTGTCTCATTTTTACATAACAACTTTACCAAATGGAGAGAAAAGATATTCGAGATAGTTCATGCACTAATAAATGTTTTTGTTATAAACTTTTTGGTTCCTTCAAAACGTAGGTATGCACATGAACGTTTTAATTTATTAAATCTAAAAATTGATAACAATATAATGATGAATACTTTAAAAGAGTGTATCCTGCAATAATTGTGAACCTTATCTCATCTTGAGTTTTAATAAAATTCAGAGAAATTGCAACGATAATTGGTTTGTTTATATTATTAATTAGTCTGCCTATTAATTTCATGAGTTCTTTGCATACCATATCAGTAGGTTATAGGATTACTAGTAGTGTTTTGATACATCATTAATTGTAGGGGCCCCACTGTTAAGGTTTACACATAGCTCTGCATCAGCTATAAGGATATAAGGCCAGTCTTGAATATAAGCTGTTTCATATTGTGTGCAATACCCTAATCACTTAAATCATAGATTTATGAAAATGATTATTATTCATTTGTTATTTCACACCTTATTAAAGGTATATAGTCTATTAGAATGCACATTTTCTATTATATTATTTATTATACAATATACATTTTTTATATTGTTCATCGTAATACTGTTTAAAATTGTTCATTTCCACATGCGTAACACTTTGTGCTGTCCCTAATGTGATTCTTCTTGACTCTATGGAATGTTTATGAATAAATAAATAAACAATTTTATAATTTTAATTTTAAAATACTAGTAATGTACTATGTAATACTAATATTAATATAAACATGGAAAGAATGCCTTACCTCGTTAGAATATTTCTCTACATAGAAGAAAGTCATACTCCGTGGTGTAGTGGTTACCATGCTAGCCTCTAGTTCCCGAGGTTGGGGGTTCAAACCCGGCGGAGGGCGATGGATTTTTTCGGGTGTAAAAATTCTTAGCATGGCTTCCTTCGGAAGGAAAGTAAAGCCGGTGGTCCCATGTCACAGATTTACGGCACGTAAAAGAACCTCAAGCCTGATAAAGAGGTCTCTGAGCAAAATTACCGATCTTTCACGCCCAATATAGAATGGGACGCTAAGGACCACAGCAGTTAAAGAGCGCCCATAAATAAAACTCAATTTCTACATAGCAGTCGGTGCACTGCTAGAGTTTGATGAAATTATATTTTTATTTTTTTGTTTTCTTTTAATCGTATTTCTTTACTGACACAACTGGCACATATTCAGAGATAGGCTACTAAGTCCCAATCTGGTTGCATAGTGTATATTCTTTTATTCCCTTCTGTATGTCTTAAGCAAATGTCACGGTCGTTAAATAATCATGTAGACGTGAACAAACACCCAACAACAATCATTCATGCCCGTTCGAACCGCGACCCTTTCACGATAGACCATCAACGCCAAGCGCGCCAACATCTATGGCTACCGGGGCCGACAAATGACAATGTCTTGTCTTGCGCTTATTTAGAGACGCTACTACCAGCCTTAAAAGTGGCTCCGGCCACGGTGGTGGGACTAAGAGCTAAGGTTTACAGGTGCGAATTGATGGGGTAAGAAACATCGTTAAAATTTCATCCTAGTGCGTGTAATTAAATGAAAAAGCGCTTTGCAGATGATAATGGGAAATGAAATGAAACTGAAAAGGGCCTAAAGGGTTAACCTTATGTAACGTAGCGAGAAAGACGGTAGTAGCGGTGGAATTTAGAGAACAAGAAAAAGAAAAAGAAGGAAGGAAGGAAGCTCGCGGGTGATTCTGGCAGAGATAGACTGGCGTCTAAGCCACGTTTGAAAGGGCTCGGAAATAATAGTAGGCAATCTTGGGCACACCCGATATATAGTAAAGGAAATGTAATAACTGGTCCCGAATTACCGTATACGGTGTATTCTGTGGGCGGTCGCGTTGTAATATGTCCGGAATGATGTCGTCGAGAGGTGTCAAAAGGTCAGGTGTGATGGTGTCAGATAAATGACGCCGTTCTCGCGGTTTGATCGACTATCTCATTACCGCGTATCTCCACATGGCTGGGTATTCAAATGAAATGAAGAGAAAGGGAGCGAGGCAGGAGATGTAATAAATTTATAAGAGTCAGTGGCGGCTTTTGATTTGCACATTTGAAAGGGCGGCAGGTGATATTTTCGTATTAAGCACCTTTACACAACAGGTTTTATTCTAAAATTTACCCCCCAAAACGCAAAAAAAACAACAACCATATAATCCAAAATATTCTGCATATAATTTCTTGTTCATTTACTGCATGTATTTTCAGCACGTACCAAATCTTATGTATTAGTGCATTCAGAAATAAAATGTACAATAAAACACATATATCAAAACAAGCGAACATTAAACTATTAATTATAGCATTGTTCCCTTCAGTAACAGGAACCCTTTTTCATTTATATTATCCGGCGTCCCATGCGTTAGTGAATATCGGTTAACATTTCAGTGGAGAATACACGGTTTTGTAATAAACGGCTAATCAGTGCTTTGTTTTCACAAAATAAATTCTTTACAAACCTTAACCACACGTACTTACACATAGAAAGTATGTGTTTGGTGAACACATTTCTTCTAAGTTCCTACCTTCTATAATAATATTGATTCAGGCGTCAGAGTAAGAACATAAACTCTTTGGGGGCGGATGCGTGGAGTTTATGTTTGCTGGTTGCCCAAGTTTATCCCGTATGTAAACAACGCATTGGAAAAATGCTCAGGAGTATAAAACGAGTTGTAAGAAATTTATTATGCATTTTGCATCTACTTGCCTTCAAATAAAATAAATCCTGATTATAACGTGATTAATATTCTTCTGAATGAAATCCATTCACCTCTCCTTTTGTTCAATAAGATGGTTGAAATCAGGGCCTTCTCAATATAACATATGGCTAAAACATTGTCTATGTTTTTGCTATTTACATGTTCATTGCGATTTCTTAACTAATTAATTTAACTTCACTTGCACTGAATTAAGCAGGTATTTTACACAGCACATGCTTCCGAACCCTGTACGCAATCATTCTGTACATGTATGAATCACAGCACTGTGTGAGGGCGCGTGCACTGGATTATGTGACGTGCAAACAAAAGCCACCAACAGAGGTTGTAGTATATATAAGGGGAATTATTTATTTTCTGCTCTCAATCGTTTAAACTCTACAATGCTATACTTTAAATCGCAGTATAACTTAATAATTTAATTAAATTTCAAATCAATTCATATAACAGAATTAAATTTCAGACAGGACTGAGTACATTTTTTCATATGATGGCGGCAGTGAAATTGAATGACTCTACATGGAAAAGACCGTGTGGAGAAAGAACCAATAACGAAGCGTCTCGGACTTTACCGAGCTATTATTACTTGTCTGCACCCCTCATCATCATTTGAAGCATTCTCCTCCTCACGTCTCACCTCTACCAGCATTACAAACGCAAGGTTTCCTGAACGGATTTGTTACAGTCCAAAATACACTCCGTAATGAAAACATTCGCGCTACTCACTGTATAAGCGTTGCAAAAAGGTTTCAAATAAAACAAAATCTATGAAACTAAATCAGGGAGTGCAGAAATTAATACTGCAATGATATCTGATGTTATCCTTCCTTTCCTTTTTCAGTTCTTATTTTACGGGGCGTTTATTTATGGGGAGGGCGCCGCCCTAGAGTCCTCCATCGCCAGCTGCCACTGATAAGAGTTTCATAGATCTGGCGGTGAGTATGGCGATACGGACGATTAAGGGACACAAAAGGCTAAGACAATCCAAAAAAGTAAAAATCCATGCCGGGAGGTAGCCGTTGTACGATCCTCAAAGCCTCATAAATGGCTATCGCCTCCGCTGTATAAATAGGCGTAGAATCGTATAGACGCCATGTATATGTTTCGCGAGTGGTCCAAAGGTAAACATCCTAACGCTATGAATAGTTTAAGAATCATCTGTAAACAAGACCTATAGGGAATCCATATCAGGGGAAGTGAAAAGAGGAGACAAATTCCAACCACATCCAATAAAAATCAATTTGAGATACTCGAGATGAGACAGCATCGATCGTAATGTTAGGCGGAAGCGAATAGGGAGTCGTGTCGAGCATATAAATTGATGGGGTTTGTATGGTCACACCCACACACACACACACACACACACACACACACACACACACACATATGTATATGGTCACATGAAAGAAAAAATACCGAACACCGAACCAAAGAAAGAGAGCTATGGCCCGAAGAATTTCGTGTAAGCGAGTAAGTTTTGGCAATAAGAATGCGTCATCAGCTGACGACCCTCATATGACGGAAAATACGTTGGATGAGAAGCTTAGCCGTGCGTGCAGAGATGTGAAAAATAATATTGCAGAGCTGATAAAAAAATTCAAGTTTATTGCGAATGCCTTTTGTGGGTCTAGGCGGTTAAAAAAGGCCATATTCCAAAACTCCAGAATAACAACGGCGCAGTCTGAAAGGATCCAGGGGTCGGTGCCTCAGTGCCGTATTGCAATAACTTTAAACATAAATTTTATAGAATGGAAGACAGTAAGGATAGGAGTGTAATGCGCAATAAAACAAAGATTTTTGCTGAATATGCCTTCCCAGGAATTTAATAGAGGTGGAAGCGGGCGGCTAGGCATACACATCGATTTTTGAAAGGTAAGAATCCGCGTCTTCAAAATAACAGTTAGGCCAAGGGTTTCTAAATACTCGAGGATCTGCTGACAACTAAGTTCAAACATATGAAAGTCACTCCGGGATCTGGGTGCAATCCAGTAATAAAGGATAATATATTGCGGGCATTGTAGGGTGATATCTCCCACGTATAAGCGTATAACAAAGGGCTGAGGGCCGAACTTTGAATAATTCCGTGAGAAGTACTACGAGTTTGTGCGTTTATCAAATGAGGCGTAAGGGTACAACATCGGTCAGTTTGCAACGCCACCAGTACACGAAGTATAGGCAGCGGAATACCAGTCATCTGTAGTCGTCTCAGTAAAAGAGAGAGAGAAACGTGATCATACGCAGAGAAGATACAAAGACGTAACGACCTGTGCGGAAGGCGATGTGGACATCGGCGAGAAATGTACAGAGAGGAAACGTCGCACCATACCTTCTCCGAAAGCCGTACTGTGTGCCCGACCAAAGGCTGTACCATTCTAAATGACCGAGTAATCGGTTCTATAGTCTAGGGCCACATATCCCGTGCGTCCTGGTTTCAGTATAGGATGTACCAGAAGGTCTTTTCGCGATGGTGATATGACACCGATATGCAAAATACGGGTATAGGCCTTGGCCAACAGCGGACCAAGACTCCGGAAGTACTTCAAAAGTTTAATAAGTAATGTCTGGGCTGCCGGAGCGGACCTGCCGGATTTATTATGTAAGGTTTGTCTAATTCCCGTAGCGAGGGAAGCAAGTCCTGTGGGTCCACTTGGGACTCATGAAGCGGTAAGTATTCCGGTACCGAGTCTGGCGTAACTTGGCAAAAAACTGTTCAGGTAGATCAGGATTCCCAGTCAGGGAGAGGAAGTTTCGGAGCTTGCCTTCAGAGTTTTAAACCCAGATAGCTGTCGCCGAAGTTGCGATACCGGAGTAGCTGACATGATGAAGTTACAGTACTGAGACAAAGAAACACGTTTAATACGACGCAAACGAACACGAACCTCCGTACGTTTGGCCGCAAAGTAGGCTTCTGCCGTCTGGAAATATATATAACGGAAACACGCTAATAAGCGAGCACATTCAAGATTCTACCATGGAGGTTTTGGTATTCGCGGCGCCTTCATAGTCGTTCAAGGATGATAAGTATCCCGGTAACATCTCAATTCCTCCTCTAGTACGTCATATATCACGTCGTCCTCTGTAAGCACCTGGGCAGCATTGTGAAAGCGGGCCTGCAAATGATCTGGTACGATCACTCCCTGCCGGTGTCTATGATATAAAGTATGTCCACGTTTCGGCTACTGGAAATAGTGAAGTAGGAAGGGGAAATGATCAGTGCCCAAGGTATTGGAGTTTTCAGTTAACGTAAGACAGCGCACAACGTCCACGTTGACCAAGAACAAGTCGGGAAAAGAGTCCAGTCTAATCGTATAGTTATCTGACATCAGCGCTCACGAATATTTCGTCGCAAGCCGGATGAGCGGATGGTGTTGACTTTGGGCGTCGGAAAGTTCGCGAAAGTCTACAATATTAAAATTCCCACAAATCAACTGGTGGTGATGTTGAGGTACCAAAAGGTCCTCCCATTCCTCGAGCACAAGTTGACGTCCCGCCACGTAAAGCCCAATTATGATGAGATCTTCCAGGAACAACCCGGACGGCTTCCGAATGAGTGGGGATAACGTATATGCGTATTCCAGCCCTGCACGCACAAGTTATTAGCGATGCCAATGGCGACACCTCCGGCCGGTGTCGCGTGATCATTCCGAAAAAGTTGGTAGCCAGGAATACGGAAAGGTTAGTGCAGACATAACCAAGTTTCCACACGAATTGTGACCTGTGGCTTGACCCTAGTTACATAACTTTGAAAGCATGCGAGTTTGTTGTGAATGCTGCGAGCATTCTAATAAAGTAAACGTAGGTCAGGCATGGGTAAAAACTAAATCACCATATACATGTAATAGGGTTTTAAGGTAGGTTAAGTTAGTAAGTAAATGTTCAGGGGCTTCTGCAAAGAGCTTATTCAAATTCTGCTGCATATCCCGCAGATCCCATCTCCGGGTATGCTGGGACCATCAATGAGACAAAGTATATACCGAGGCCTCCCGGAAGAGACGAATGGCCCCAAACCCTGGGCAGAAAACGTCTTTCAACTGCAGTGATGGAGGCGGTACTGCACAATACGGAGTTGCGCGCCCGGAGAACGAATCTCAAAAGGTGACGAAAATGGCCGAAAAGGAGCCCCCCGGGTCAGCACCCATGTGGGGCCCATCTACCTTGTATCCACTCTCGATAAGGAGTGCCCACTCATCACGCACTTCGCCGAAGGTGTTGTCCTCCCACCCTGTACATAGGCCGAATCCGGTGACTGTCGTATGTATAGTGGGAAAGTCCTCCCGTTGTCTAGAAATTTCCAGGCCCTCTTTAGCTTTCACCATCTCTGCATAAGACGTATTGCCCGAAAGCAATTGGCGCGCTTCATACCGTGATGTTAGCAGCTATTGGAGACTTTAATTAATACGACGGGCACTTGTCCGGCTCATTAGCTAAATGCCCCTGTTTACAGTTGATACACCGCAATTGTTCTGTAAAGCATTTAATATGCGCATCGAGGTAGTCTTGGTCACCCTATGATGAAAACGGCACACTTCATAAACATCAAAATCCTAGGCGTATAAGTTTCCACCGTGAAGCTTTAATAATATTCACAGACAAAGGTGGCACCCGCTGTGATCGAAAAGTAATCTTCACTGCACCGGTCGGTACGTATGTCGGCTTCTCATTATCCTGGACACGACAATTAAACCTGTTAACATTATGTACCGGTAATTGACCGGTCAGTTTTAGGTGTGTAAGTTCCACCACGGCGATTCTAAGTCTACCACGCGAATAACTCCCGTGACGTAAAGATTGTAAAACGCAATATAAGAGCTCGAATCATGAATTTTATCCAAATCCGAGTCCAAAAATTGGTTACCAAATTTGTACGTGGGAAAATGTACCTCTATTGGTTGAAGTTAATTTTGTAGTTGTGTCATCCCCTCAGTATGAGTAAATAACCACTTCCTAATTTTCAGCGGGTGAAAATCCCGAATATTTCTACTATTACAGCGTGTTAACACAAAACATGAGCCCAAATCAGTAGAAGTACACCGCAGAGATGAAGTGGTCGGTCCGCTACTTGGAACCGCCGGAGAATGTAATGTAGTCCCATTCGACTCGCCATCGTGAGCTACCTGCGGTGGTTGTAACTGACTAACTGATTTCTCCGGGAAATCAATCGAAACTGAAGCATCACTTCGGTTTCCATACTTGAAGAAGTAAGATCTGCCTTACATGCATGGCCAATGCCTGTAAAACTTGTACAAACACTCCACCGGGGTCGAGTGGTACGGAAGGAGGCCACCAACATGAAAGCAAAAAGCAAACACAATGCTCACTTGTCTGCACCGCATACAATAACACAAAAAAGCCCAAAAAAGAAGGTTATAACGAAAAAATGCAACCTGCAAGTGTAACTGCTCAGAGAAAGCACCAAACGAACAACCCCAAGCTACCTAAGAACCCTACCATGTTCCGCGAGGCTGGCAATAAGTGAGCTCTAGGAATGCAATGCGCCTTCTATCACTACCCAGACACGACTGGTAACAATAATAAACGACATTGTTAGAGAAATGGCTAAACTTGAGAATTGCGCGGCAGTATGAATAAAACCAAACTAATGGCACGCTCTTAAGGACATGTAATTTAAGAGTAAGAAAATTCGCTCCTTGATACATTCAATGAGATGTTTGATATACGATAATTATCACCCATACGAATGAAGAAGTGTCCTAACCATAACAGTGACAACTATACGAAGTACTCTAGATAAACGAGAATTGCTTTAACAGATTGTTAGCTATAATCTTTCCGTTGTACGTTCTAATGAGTTATTAAATTAAGGTTTCGTCTCGGGTAGTAGGTAAATTTTCCTTATTGGGGAGATCTTAGAGATGCAGAGAGCTTTTCTCAGATATGGTGTTTTAACTTTGTCATTCTTTTGTTATTTTTGAGGGTTAGGAAGGATCAGCTGAGTCTTAGTGCGTATGATGCAATTGGAGCAATTTTAAGTCGAAAAACTGAAGTTTACATTGACAATGGTCGTACATTTTTCGAGTCCATGACTGCTTTTGTTACCGCTACCACTCTGTTTCCTATGTGCTTGGTGAATATGATTCCATTTGTTTACAAAGTGATGGCAAGGTATTGGATTGGATTAGCGAGTTCCAGGTTTTGGTTCACACACACTACTTTGTCATCCTTGGAGAGGGGACCTTCCTTTCTAAATTTCGTCACTTTAGGCTTTCGGATGTTGATGTCGAGCTGGTTTTCTTTGAACCATATATCGAATTCATTGATGGCTGTCTGGAGCTTCTTTCTCGATTTTTCTGGAAAAACCGTCAATGATATTGACTACTGTGCGGGCTTCGGGCTGATCAGCCATCTTGGCAACTCTCTCTGATCCATAGTCTATGCTCCCCGATAGGCGTCTGACCCAGGCCCCCGCCCTTAAGTCCTGGTGGTGTAAGCCCTTACAACGGGGAGGGTAAAGAGAGAAAGAATTCTTGGTGTTATATCGTGATGTTAAAGGCCAGGGGGCTGAGACGGTCCTCCTGTAGTGCTCCATTTGTTAGGTAATTTTCGTGACTCGGTGAGCCGGTCCTTTATAGTTGATATATTCGGTAGTAGCGTGTTCTCTAGGAGTCTTATGATGTCTCTGCCCAGGACGGAGTGTACTTTCTGCAAAGCTAAGCTCTTATTGACACAATCGAACGCCTGGTGTATCCCTTTTCGGTTCGTAGAGAATATGTGATTACTTCCAGTGCCACTCCGATGGCTTTTTCCTTAGACCTTCTTGGAATGAAACCGTATTGTTCATTTGGTATTTATATTACTAATTGTCCTCGAATTCTGTTCAGTAATATATTCGAAAGTACTTAGAATGGAGCATATTCGAGGACAATCTCTCTGTATGAATTTAGCGATGTAGGAGTCCCTTTTCCTTTACATAGTACTTTGATTATTGGTTTCCAGCATTCATTGGGTATTATTGCTGTCTCCGGGTATTTATTATGTAACGCTGTTCAGGGTGATTGGTAATGATTGCAGTAATACTTCGTTGGATAGACTATTTGGGCCCAGCACTTTTCTTGTTTTTGTCTTCTGTATTGCTAAGAGAACTTCTTCATTATGGGCAGACGTGGAGAATATGAGTCCTTTTCTTGTTGGTCCAATTTTGTTCTTCTCAGCAATGCGGAATGCGGAGAAATGCGCTTTCCAGTGGCTCACATGAATTGGGTGAGAACTTTTGGGGGGGCTTCCGGTGCTCTATATGGTGCTTTTTCTTTCTTCTGCGTCCATTATAAGTTTTGTTTTCAGGTGTTTGCAGAAAACGAATTTCTTTCATTCCAAGAGTTCTCTTTAAATACCTCTTTGTTGGGCGTATTCTGCTAGGGTGTGCCTAGTTTGGGATACTCGTACTGAGTTCAGCTTATCCTGTTTCGGGCTATAAATCATTCAGAGTCAAACAGGATTGGGTGCATTTCTTCGGTTGTTTCTGGCCTGCTATACATAAAATGTCGTCCTCCGTGGTGTAGTTGTTACCACGCTAGCCTCTGGTTCCCGAGGTCGCGGGTTGAAACCTGGTGGAGGACGATGGATTTTTTCATGGTTGCATGGCCATGACAATAAACGGAGGTAATTGTTTAAATAATGTTTAATTGAAACTATTATTAAAACACTATGAATATTCACTCTCTTTATTATTCGAAGTAAAAACATGGTGATAATACATGGAGTGCAGTAACGAACTATTTTCATGGTGATGAAAAGTATGCTGCGGCGAAGACATACCGTTTGTTTGCACCAAGATCCGTTCTTGGGCTGAATTGAGTATAGTAAGAGGAGATGTGGGTTTAAATAAATATAACACTGGGATAAAACAGTGCAAGGACAATGCAATTTGAATGCTGGACGCAAGAAATAATCAACGCTTGAGATGAGGAAGAGGCGACGTCATTAGATCTCCATAGCACCAATTACGCAATCAAATCTTCACAGAAAAAGAATACGCTAATAAGAGTTAGTGCAGAATAAGCGGCGTAGAGAGTTATATTCTGCGTAATAAAGGTCGATAATAGTGAGATTAGTACCGAAGAAAATAATTTTGAGTACCGCAAACGTGTATAGTGACGTGTTTGTAGGAAGCATTAAACTCCGCATAGGAAAGCATGCAGCGATAGTTTTACCTTTGTGTAAACGTAGTCGTCCTCTGTGGTGTAGTGGTTACCATGCTTAGCCTCTAGTTCCCAAGGTCGCGGGTTCAAACCCGGCGGAGGGCGATGGATTTTTTCGGGCGTAAAAATCCTTAGTATGGCTTCCTTCGGAAGGGAAGTAAAGACGGTGGTCCCGTGTCGTATATTTAGGGCACGTAAGAGAAAACCTCAAGCCTGATAAAGAGGCTTCTGAGCAAAATGTCCGGTCTTTCACGCACAATATGGAATGGGATGCTAAGAACCGCAGCAGTTAAAGAGCGTCCATAAGTAAAACTTTTTTTTTTTAGTAAACGTATCTGTAACGTCAAAAATGTGACGAAATGATTCTTCTGTTAACAGCAAATGAATTGTTACGCGTCGAAAACGGTAAAGATTTGTGAAGTTCTCAAACATTAGTATCTAGCAAATGTAGCGTCCAACCACAACTCGCGTAAATCATGCACTGAGTATTTATTAAGAGTCTCATGTCAAATCAACTGAAGGCAATAAAAGTTATTCCTGTCCCACCCTAAAGGATCCTGAAAAAAACCACTTCCGAAATGTATGGAATTATTAAAAGAAACTTGGAACAGTGGACATGTATAGATAATTCTAATAAATTTGGAAGAGTATGCATGGACGTTTACAGGCGCACTGATTCAAAATAGGATTAGGAAAAGCTTCAAAATGTGTGGGAAACTAGATTATATTTTCCATTTCTTAATAGATTGTAAAATTACAAGAAAGTAAATAGCTAATAGTATCTAGGATGAAATATGGAACATGTTACGGTTATGATAACAGACAGATAGAACAGAGAAAATTAATAAGATGAAGCAAATCTTAAGTGATGCTTAGAGATAAATAACTTAATAGCTTAGGAAGGGAGCGATAGAGACGTCGTAATTGCGAAAACAGTGGTATATTTTAGAAGCTCCATATATACTTAGGGATTAATGTATGGGGGAGCCTAATTTTCAGTAGTAATATGTTCTTAAATGAAATAGGGTTAACTATGAAACCCGGGACATACGAGATTGTCGCCACTGGGATATATAATCTCAAATGTATTTGAAAACACGTTTTGTGGTTTAACGAGAAAAATGTGAGTCAATTGGAGAGCTTAGTGTGGTGGCGGCATGTTGCCATGGTGGCTGAATTGGTTGGAACAGAGACACAGTAAGGTAAGAAAACATCCATAGTTCAAACACCGGCTATAGTGTTGAAATTTTCAGTCAGATTCTACCTTTACAACTTTAGCTTACACACAGTATTATGTGAAAGAACAAATGCTTAACATTTTGTTTGTTATTTTTATAATGTACTAATTGTACAACTGCTACGTCTAGAATTAAAAACTAAATCGTTTAATATTCTTAGGATTCTACAGGCTTTTCAGTAACAAATTAAATATGGGCTTACAATGCTGAAAGAGCTTAGCAGCTTTAAACAGAAGCATATGTAAGAGTGCTCCAAACTAAGCCTGCTGTGAGTGCAAGTGCTTTTGACGTTTTAATTTCAACTCATAGAATGCGATTAGTAAATCACAGTTATTTCACCAGCATTTACAGATTGCATCATTAGATGCAAATGGATATTAACACTATCAGAAACCGATTATTCTTTTTTTCTTTCTTTCTTTCTTTCTTTCTTTTTTGCGAATTTACTCGAACTGTAAGAATAAGTTATAGAGTATCAATATATATCAAGTGGTTCACGTGAAAGACTAAGTAAAAAAATGTTTCTATTTAGGCAAGAAATGTGAAGTTTTTAGGTATGCATCATCACTAACTTACTGTTATCAACTTTCACATGAAGGAATTTGATCCCTCCAGATCACCTGTCAGATGGTCTTATATATGCTATAGCTCGTTAATATTATGAAAAAATGGAAAATGCTAATCACTTTACATTTTAAAGCAATCTTCTTTATTTTCTGGAAGAATTGTGCAGGTCCAATTGTCACCTTCAAGCTCTTATAATATACTCTTTTTCTTTCTACAGTTGATACTAATTATTTTCAAACAGCGTTCATTGAGCTCAAAAATATTCGTAACAATGAATTACCATCATGAACACGTAGGCTCGTGAACATGCTAACACTGTACTCGTATAGCTATTGGAATATTGGGGAACTTTACATCTGGTTCTTCCAATAGCATAGAGCAGCAACACATTTCCTCAATAACTGCAAGACAATAGCAATTCACTCGTATGTTCAAACAAGTGGATTTGAAGAATTTACTGATAACTATAAATGATCATGGCAGAGTCTAAATCTGAAATATTAAAATAAATATCAAACAGAAAAATGATCTTAGTCTTATCAGACACCTGAAAAATTATCCATTTCAGAAAACATTTGATCCCATCATATATGATGGAAGCAGTCTAGGATTGTTCATGATCCCTGCGTCCATGATGATCCATTGTTTCAGGCTTTATTTAGACTCGCCTGCCGTTGTGTTTTCTAATTAGTTTCATCTGCAACAAGAAAAGTATATAGTAAGAAGCTAAAGGGATAAAGGTAATTGTAATATACCCTGTACAGTGCGTTTGACTTGGTTGCTATTGTTATTGTTTAGCGTCCTTTAACAGCTAGATCATATCGGACGATGAATGAAATGGGTGAAACCAAACTGAAATGATCCCAGGGTCCACAGAGCTTAACCGACATTCATCTTTTCAGGATGAGAGAAAAGCCCGGAGAAACGCTTATCCGGATAACGTATCCTAGTTTAGTTGTGATTGAAACATTGTTTGAGATAATTTTCAATAGAGTATTTGTGCAGTAATGAAAGTGGCTTTACCTGCTGCAGAGGTCTTATGATTACTTCTCCATTGTTATTACAATTAAACGGAATAAGGATATATTTTAATTATTTTAAAATATGTTTCCTTTATGGAAATATACGTACTACATTAAAAGTAGGAAAAGAAACAAATATCACTTCTTTCGTATCTAATGTGCAGAAGTACCATTGTGTGATACTTTCTCCAAGCTTAAAATCGTTAATCCATAAATTACTCACCTTTTAGCTTCATAGTTCCATGTTATTTCTGAACAATTTTATTTAAAATGCTAACCATTTAGAGATAATATGTTATTCTGAGAAACACATTTTTTGTTTAAATATTTTTGTATAATACTGTTTCTTTCTCACTCAACTTTAGCAACACAATTTAACTACTTACTTTTTCCAACAAGTCTGCAGGGAAAGAAAAAGATAAGTCACAATTACATTCAGAATATAAACATAATAATCAAAACGGTTTAATTTAACAACATTTCAGAAATAGCACGTAAAAATATATTACATTTCTCTACAGGAAATTCTTAGTTAATTTTCAGATATTGTTTGCTCTATTTCACTGTAAAACTCATATAAAAGCCAGAGCAAAATTTTGGATCAGTGATACAATATGCCATAGCTGACGTCATGGTTCCTACTTTTAATACTTTTATTTCTATGCTATTTACTTAAACCGATGAGCATCTATTTGTTTAGCGTCAGTAAAAGTGTGTAAGTCATAAGGAAACAGGGCATAAATGTGCTTTCAATGCCTGTTTACACTGCCTTTAAAGCTTATAGTTATCAATTCCATTAAGATTTTAAAAGCTATCCTAATGAAAGCATTTTGTGTTTAGTAAGTAATATACACTATCTAGTGATACAAAATTAACTAAGTAGCAAAACAATGTACAATAACACCTTACATTGCTTGAGAAAATGCAAATAATTCCTATTTGGGCTTTGGAATGTTAGCAGCCTGCAACTAATTCCCTCTACTTTTTGGAAGCGGAAGTGCCTTCAGCTTTGTGTTTTAGATTTCAAAGCTTTCTGAAAGGCTACTTCAAATGTTTTAGTGTCAAAACGTTTCAATTGTTGTTGCATCTCCATTAGGTTTGAGATTTTTATGATATAATGCGGACAAAAACTGTATATTTATGTAAGGTTTCACGGCTGGTGTTTATAGTTTTGTGTTCTAAAATTTTCGGAGTGTTTTACCGTTGTCTGCAGGTTAAAATACTTTGTCTTGACGTTTCAACCCTGTCTGTGAGGGACATCTTCAGAGATCTCATCATCGCTGTTTCTCTCTCTGGACTAAAAATATGCTAAAATAGAGCCGGTATATATACTCGTGGCCCAGTGGGCGGAGTCAAATCAAAGGGTTATGTTATTTTTTCTTGTCTGTATGGAGGTTACGGATTTGAGAAAGTATGGGAATCCAGGTTTGGTTAAGTTTAAATCCTTCTTCTTTATTAAAGTGTGTTTGTAAATTTCTACAGCCTCGCAGTACAAACAGGGATAATATTGTTTGCTTGTAACTAAAACCTCTACTTTATCATATTCCATAGGGTAGTGTCCAGAAATAAAATATGCTGTGCTACAGCTGACTTCTCTGTCTGTCCTAGGCGGCAGTTACTTTTATGTTCGTTATGCGTGTGTTTATATTTCGTTTTCTTGTGCCAATATATATATAAAACTGCATGTGCAAGGGAATCCTATAAACACCGGATTATGAAAATGGGTCAAGCGGATCTTGGCTGATTTGAGAACTTGGCTTATTTTTGCTGTTGGCATGTACCTGTAACAGGTGTTAAAAAAGGTATTGCATATTTTGAGATGTGGTAGAATGGACCAAAACAAGAAAAAAAGTCTAGTAAACATGGATTCTAAAACGTATACTTTAGGGCTATGAGCACGTGTTCATCTTCACTACTGTGAAACATCTCTCCTACTGCAAGCTCTTTTCTATTACGTACGATCGACAGAAGGAAGTAAACAAACGAGGACTGTTGCTGTCTATGGATACCATATGCAGTAAACATATATTAGTATTGTTACTGTAAACCGTATTCACGCTTCTAGGTAAGTACAACGCATTTTCTTATTAGTTATAATGGAATCAGTTTGTGTTTTAATAAGTTTGTGAAATGCTTTTACATTGTAGTTTCATCTTGACAACTTTGGTGTATGCAACACCCATTAATGATGTACAATCACTACGGAAAGGCGTCATTAATGCCTGCCAGATCATCCGTGACCAACCTGGAATCTTTCAGAGAGTGCGTTGGACGGAGGCATGCCTTACTATGAATAGGCACCATATTGACACCTCCTTTAGCGATGGTTATAAGTGCAGGTAGTATGTAATCGCAAGCAGATTACATTAAAAGATATGCTATTTCACCGTAACAGAGTAATGTATCATCATTTGTTTACTGATTCTGGTCATACATAACAGCAAAGAGCTTGCATTAGAAGAGATGTTTCACAGCAGCGAAGATGAACAAGTGCTCATAGTTCTTAAGATATGCATTTTAGAGCCCCTGTTTACTGGACTTTTTTTCTTGTTTTGGTCCATACTACCACCTCTCAAAATATGGTATTTTTCTTAACATCTGTATATGGGTTTGATTTGTTATTTTTCTGAAATGTTTCCAGTGCGCTCTGTTACAATATTTACGTAGGGTAAAAAGACCCTCTACCTACCATCCCTTACATTTACTTTTATATGGGTTCTAAAAACTATTCTTAAAAGCTTATTTTTCTATCTACTTCATGCTAATCGAGATAAACCTTTACAACTATAGCTTCATTACACATTTCGTTGTGTGTACAAGGGGGATAGAGGAAACCAAATCGAAAGTCAAACGTTTAAAAACCGGTCGCTATATGCTTTCCATGACATCACGACATCACAAGAAACCACTGAATAGCGACAGTACTTTAAAAATTGGATTTGTTGTATTCACATTACTTTCTCTACTCACTCATTTTCAAACTATTCTTACAAAGGTTATTATTTTATATATTGCTTGTCAATCCAATTAAACTTTCAATTCACTTTTACACATTCCGTTGTAGGACATAGTAGGTACTGCGATATCAGATTTATAAAGACCGTGTCACTATGTGAGACTTTGAAATTGCATACTCTTTGCATGACCAGGAAAAAAAAGAACACGAATAGCGACTTCCCAATTAAGAAATGTATAACTATTTCAATATAGAAAGCAATAACGACATTCTCGGAAATGTTTAACGTCACAAAAAGTTATTTGACATATTGTGTGTTTTATCAAGTTCTAATTTTTTGTGTGGTAAGATTTTGTCTCTCTTACGGTTTACTAATTGTACAAAGTCATTCATAAGCAATACTTCATAAGCTATTACCGGAAAATTCAGAATATACATTTCATTTGCCATGCAAATATCGTAAACATATTGTATTTTAATCACAATTGTTTGAACCATTTTTGAGAGAACCAGAAATAACGAACAACTTTTCATATAAAGCGCAGTTTGGTGTGGGGAGATTTTCTTGAAAATCTTCGTGTCGCATCTGTGGAAGATGCTGAACTTAAATACCATGTTTGGTATTTAATCGACTTTTCGTTTTTGAATTATGCTGTTCACACGCGTGAGCGGACTTCTTCTTCTTTTTTGTAAGAATGCTTTCTTTTTATTTAGGGAGTCTCAAGACGTGTATTTCCGGTAAAATTTTTGTATTGAATTGTTTAGTAAAATGCAATACTTCCTCTACTTAGTATAGGTGAAAGTGAAAGTGAAAATGACAAAGTACTGAAAAATTCTAACTAAAAATAACGCATAATAAATAAATAGTTAATGCCACAACGAAGTTACTTGGAATAAATTGTGTGTTTTAAAAACATCTATATTTATTATGCAGTACATTTTTGTCTATCTCTTAAGGTTTACAAGTTATACAAAATTGCTTCCGAATGAAAAGGACTTCAAAGCAATTCTCAGAAAATTAAAGATACACACACACACACACATTTTATTTTGCATGTAAATATCTTAAACATTTATTATTTTAATCAAAATTGTTAAAGCCATTTTTCAGAAAATAAAAACATTGGAAAAGGCTTCCGTGTAAAAGGTGTCACATCTTTGGAAGATGCTGAACCCAAATACCATGTTTGGTTTACCCGACATTTTATTGTTGGCTTATACGGTTCACACACACACATACACACACACACACAACCACACACACACACACACAGCACACCGATCTTTTTTCTAAAAATGCTCGTTTTTGCTTCAGTGGGCCTCAAAGGGTGTATTTCTGGCAAAATCTCGATATCGAATTTTTATTTTGAATGCCTACCTTCTCTGCCTACTAGGTACGTGGTAGAGAAAGCAATAATACAAGTGCAGTACTATTCACTATGCCTACAAATTTTACACAAAAGCATGACTCTCGAGGTATTCACCTGGATACTTTCTAGATAGAATTGGACTTGAGGTTCGGAAACTAGATAAATGCAGCTGCTGAAATGATTTAATTCAGGAAACTATAACATTCTTCTATCATTCTTACACTTCTAAAGCATTATATGAAAACAAAATACTTACAATTTGTAATTGTTCCTCCTAAAGGGTCGCCTTTATAATCAAATTCGATATCCAAATACTTTCCCTGAAAAGAATACAAAATGGATATGAATATTTACGGATAGGGGGATATAGAAATAGGCATAAGTGTGCTAAATTACATTGGTCAAAAGTGCCTAAGGAACAACACAATTAAAAACCATTAGTCGCTAAAGCATTATAATAGCTAAAAGATTGTGATGGGAATAAACGCTCAAAGCCATTATTTAAATGATGCATTTTGAATAATTAAAATGGTGTAACAAAAGCTGTTAATCATAAACAAAACTCACCGTTGGCTGTGAGCAAGTTCTGCCTGTTTCTACGCCTATTTTAATGCGACATTAAGCAATTAATAGCTAAAACTGCGTGCAAAAAGACCAGAAGAGTGTGCTTAGTACTTCCTGTATCCATATAAGTGATTTTCGTTGCAATTATTTAATTGAAAGCATCTTAATTACGTTTGAATCAGGGATCCAAAACCACGCGTGCCTAACCTTTTAAGTGAAGCAAGAAAACCAATCGTCCTATCGAAATGACCTCTGAGCAAGGGCCACCATTTCAAAAATGCAACCAAATGAAACCCAACCACCTAGAAGCTATGCCAGTTGCACAGAAGGACGTCTTCCCTACGAAAGAACAAGCTATCGTTCTGGATTTTGTAGATGGACTCATCCCAAAGGAATTCACGTAGATACGCTATTTTTTTAAGTTTTAAGCAGCCGTTAATCTGGTAGGTCATATCGGATGATGAATGAATGAAATAGGTGAAAATCATGCTCAAATGAGCTTGGTGTCCACAAAGCTTAACGTTACCTGCATTCGTCTTTTCAAGATAAGGAAAACCCCCGGAGAAACCTTATTCTAGTAACTCACACTATCCGAGATTCGAACTCGGGATTTCTTGAAACTGCGCTATTGGTAAGCTAATTAAACCAACAAATATACGCTTTGCCTAGAATCGCCAGAAATCGTATGTGCCTTTATCTAGCAAACAAAGAAATAGTGCAGCAACTAATTGACAACAAAACCAAGGTAAACATTGCAGACGTATCTTTAGAAATAAGACCATTTCTGATAAAATTCCAAAGAGCAATAATATAAAATGTGTGTGCCACAATTCCTCACCATGTACTGCAACGTGAATTGCTAGCTTTAAACATTCGTTTGGGGTCGACCGTAACGTTTCTCAGAGCGGGGATGTCAGAACCAGGGTTTGCTCATATTCTAAGCTTTAAAAGACAAGTTTATGTGCACCCAAACGATCTAGAAAAAATCCCAGAATCCATGCGCGTCGGATGTGAAGGTATCTACGACTTACTGGATGTACCTGTCAACAGACTCACTTTCATGCCCCATGTGTACAAACCAGGTCATGTGGCAAAGGACTGTAAACACGAAGATGAGCAACATACTGCACCACACATAGAAATATCCCCAACCTTGAAAGCTGATCACAGTACACATGTAAACATGCTACTGAGTTCCAACCATTAAAAGCAATTAGTCCAGAAGCGGCGACTACACCCGCACTGAAACCAACAAAACATCCATTCTCCACTTCTTCTCGTTCGGCCATTATCAGTACATGAAAATCAGGTAGTAACACAATCACTTGTGAATCCATCAATTGTAAATCACAACAAACTGGAGCATGCTAAAAAGCCCAAAATAGACCCTCAACTAAAAGAACAGGGCAACAAAGACCTAGATTCTCAACTTGCTTCCTAAAACATAGTTTGTCCTATCCTCAAAACAGCTAACCGTTCAACTATGTACAACTCAAAAGTCATCTAGAAAGGACTAAAGGCAATTTCAATTGTGCAAGAAAAAATAGAAAATATAAATGTTCAACCTCTGATTGATCTCCTAGATGCATATTACTGTCCATTAAAATACAAAAATATGAAACGACGTTTTTCAGCCCTAAAAATAAAATCGCAGACATTTACCAAAGATGTTTGTATTTCTACTACACAAAAGGATAGCAGTGACTAATTCTTTTTGCACAACATGCTCATCCAGTGCTATAGTTCAGTGAAACATAAATGGTTATAGGCCGCAAAAAGCGCCCCTCAAAGTAAATGTATACAGATATAATATGTTTACAAGAAACCAACTTTAAAGGAAATTATGAAGCTTTTATAAAAGACTACTCGGTGTATTAGAACAAAGAACCTCAATAGACCACGCAAGGGGAGCGTAGCCACTTAAGTTAACAACAAATACAGCTCGAAGTAGTTAACCTTAAATAAAAAATAAAATTTTGAACTAGGTACAGCAAAAACGATGTTTCTTAAATGGTCTCTGACAATTTGTAACATATGTCTTCCGAATTCCTACCAATTTACTGTCCATGAAATTTTGTTCATAGCTGCCCAAGCCATTTATTCTAGTGGGAGACTTCAATCGTCACAGATTCATTTGTGAGTCATATACGTTAGATCCAAGAGGCAGAATAAATGAGGATCTTGTTGACTCACAAGATATAATACTGCTAAATAGGGACAACTAACACATTTGAATAACACTTATAGCACGTTCATTGCAATCGATCTATGCTTTTGCAATTCAGCTGCAGCGCACAAATTCGAGGGTTGTAGCAACCTTTGGAGGTGATCATTTCCCAGTTGTAATTCAACATCAGTATAAACTGATAAATATACCTGCATTAATAAGCCCACTAACATGGAAATTTGATCTCATCAACTTTGAATGTTATCAAAACATATATCCAAAATTTAAATTATTTAAACTCAGAAGATTGTATCCCAGAATCTATTGATGAGAAAGTATTTAAGTTTACTATATTTATACTTAATGCAGCACAACAATTTATTCTTAAAGCTACAGAAAAATCTAGAAACATTCAGATTCCTTGGTGAAATATAGAATGCCGCTTAGCACATAAGGCTTATAAACAAGGATAATCAATTTTTCTTCCACACAAGCCTTGTGCAGAAAGGTAGAATCGCACGACTGAAAAATTCAACGCCATAGCCGGGATTTGAACCACGGATCTTTCGGTTTCTGTTCGGTTGATATAACCAGCTGAACTACCATGGCAACATACCGGTACGACATTAAATTCATAGTTGGAAACGTAGAATCAGGCGACTGAAGAATTCATGTCACAGCCGGGATTTAAACCCCTAATGGTTCGCTTTCCGTCGGGTTCTAACCAACTGAGCTACCATGGCAAAATGCCAGTACCATTGATTGACTACGGAGCTCGAATTTAAAGTACTTACGATATTTTAAGTTGCCATTGGGGTATATCATCTTAAAGTAATTTCCTTAGTGTTTACCGGAGAAAACGCGAATTAGTTGGGCAATTTAATGTCCTGGCGGCTTGTTGCCCTGGTAGCTCAGTTAGTTAGAGGATCCAGACGGAAACCGGAAGATCCGTGTTTCAATCACTGTTATGGCATTGAATTTTTCAGTCGTCTGATTCTACCTTTCCAGCCTTATAAACAAGCTTTGTCACATTGGAAACGACGCTGTACTGATCGGAATAAACATTCATTCATTGTTTAATTTCATCTTATGTAGGACTTACACCCCCCAGGACTTACAGGCGGGCGCAGGGGTCAGAGGCCCGTCGAATGTCCAGGATGGGTATGGGATGCCTTATATGTAATGAAGGAAGTAGATGAAACGAAATGATGGCGAAATGGATGAAAGGAAAGGTGATGATGGAGCAGTTGGTGGAATGAATGGCGAAGGAAACCGGAGAACCCGGAGAAAACCCGCCCAGACGCCGCTTTGTCCAGCACAAATCCCACATGCGGGTCCCTGGGATTGAACCCGGGCTGCCTCGGTGAGAGGCGAGCGGTCTAACCACTCGGCCACGGCGCCGCCCGATCGGAATAAACAAGAATATATAAAAGAATTAAAGGGAAAATGCGCAGGACTTTTAAGGACAATCTGGTGTGCATTTTGGATGAAGTACATTTCAACATTATCGTATGGAACCTCAACATCTGAAACTTGGAATAAAATCAGAACAATTAATGGACAAGAAAAATGAAATGTTACATTATTGTTACATCTTAACAATAACATCATTACAAATTCAAAAGTCATCGCTACCGCCCTAGCATCCACTTTTTCTGAGAATTCCAGCAACGCAAATTGCCTTCCTGAATTTATTAGGCATAAAATACCACACATATAACAACTGAACACATCTTGCAATCCAATGTAGAATTTACTCCATCATCAAAACTCCCATACAAGCCTAAGAAGCTTCCAAAATTCTTTCAAATACCAAGAAATCTATCCTGGTCCTGGTGGCATATACAATTTTTTCTGAAGAAACTCCCAACCAACCCAATGCATATATCACGAAGCTTTTTAACGAAATCGTAGTATTTGGTGAAATTCTAAATATATGGAAAGTAGCTACTGTTATCCTGAATTCTAAGTCAAACAAAGATAACACGAATCCAAAGAATTAACTACCTGTCTCTCTACCTGCACAATGTGTAAATTAATGGAAAAATTAATAAATAGATATTTTGGTACTTACAACTCAAACATTACATTTCACCACATTAAAGTGGATTTCCGCAATTAAGATAAAAAAATGAACTAATCAACATCGAAAGCGAAGTTTGTAGTGCATTCATAAACGACCAACATCTCATCGGAATATGTGTTAACTGAAATTGAGTTTTTATTTATGGATGTTCTTTAACCGCTATGGTTCTTAGCGTCCCATTCTATATTGGACGCGAAAGACCGGAAATTTTGCTCAGAGGCCTCTTTATCAGGCTTGAGATTCTTTTACGTACCGTAAATCTATGACAGGGTACCAACTGAAGAAAGCCATGCTAAGGATTTTTACGCCCGAAAAAAATGCATCGCCCTCCATCGGTTTGAACCCGCGACCTCGAGGCTATCATGGTATCACTAGACCATGAAGGACGACACAATAAGTCTTGATTTACAAAATGCTTAAGACATGGTATGGCAGGAGAGAGTCATAAAACTGCTATTTGACATTGGATTTAACGGACAGACACTACAATTCAATGCAAATTTCCTCTCTAATAGACCAATTCAAGTGAAATTCAATAATCAGCTATCAGAACTTTGAACTAATGAATGGAGTACCTGAAGGACCAGTGTTAACCGTTACTCTCTTTCTTGTTGCTCTAAATGAAGTGAGTAAACTTGCTCTTAAGCCAGCTAAAATCAACATATTTGTCGATGACATCGATACTATGCAACAGAAAAGAAACAAGAACACACAAATATTACAAACTCAACTTACAAACATCCAGCCATGGAATCACAGATCCAGCATTAACATTTGTCTATCAAAATCCAAATATTGTTATATGGAGTAGAAACGGTGAAATTAAGCTAAGAATTCAATGGCGTGAACAGTCTGCATAGTAATGGCACAGGTGTGGCCGGAGGCTCTACCCAAAATACCGCATACACCAGGTATGACATCCATCATCTGCTTCAAGGTAATATATACTTAAACCATGTACCCCTTTTCGATTTCTATAGTTTGCTTACTATCATACATTAACTGAATTTGTTAGGTACAATAAATGAGTTTATTATTTTTGTTATTCATGCCTTAGAATTGTGAGTTACTCACCAAATCCTTAACCCTGCTACGCTCTCAACTGCACGACTCATTCCCCTTGCAAATCATGGCGTGACAATATATTGTGCTAAGTAAGTAAAAAAATAAATGAGGGATGCGATATTACTCATTAGAATATGAACAATTAGAAAACACCTGTACAATAAAATTATTGGAAATGATATTCGATAATGGCCTGTGAAGATTTTGCGGTGGGGTATATTTTACATAATAATGGTCAAATTTGAATCTCTGATTTCGAAAACAATAATAGTTTTTGCGTAACGCGTACACATTTTAAACAATTCTGTCTCAACACAAAACTGAAAGTTCAGTACACTAGTATTAACATCACTGCTTATCCGACTTACAGCATGGTTGATTAGAATATGTAAACATGCTAGATCATATGACGTCATGTCGTACCACTGTCTATCTTGTTTACACGTAATTTTGAACCTATCTCATAAACATTAATTGTCTAAGGTATCAACAGGAACCTATCTTAGATTCTTCAGCAAAGATTTAAAGTTCTCAGCGGGTCTCTTTTGAAGCCGTATTGTGTTGTGAATTTTATTCGTGGAAAAAATGGTAAGTTCGAGTGATTCGAGGATATATCTAGGAGGGGCTGTGTGAACAATCCTAAAAATTTCTGCTATGTCTGTGGGCGTTATGTGATAAATCAGCAGAAAAGAAACATTACCGCATTTATCAAGATTTTGTATCTCACCTATTTTAAAATTAAATTAAGAGATCAAGACAAGAATTTTGCTCTTCAGACTGTGTGTAAAAGTTGTGTAGAAAATCTAAGACAATGGTACAAGGGAGTTCGTTCATCTATGCCCGTTGGTGTTCTTATGGTATGACGCGAACAACAAAACCATTTTAACGACTGCTATTTTTGTCTGTGTAATATATCTGAATTCGATAGGGAAAACATGGCGGGCATTATATATCCAAATTTACAATAGCAATTAGGCCTGTGCCTCATGGACCAGATGTTCCTGTTCCATCACCACCAACGGTATTACCAGAGAGTAGTACTGGTAGAGTGTAGAAGATGATTTAAATGTTCCTCAGACTTAGAAGATGACATTCCAAATCCATTGAGTCAGTCATAATTAAATGATATAGTACGTGATTTAGGTCTTACCAAACAAAAAAGTGAACGTTTAGCTTCAAGGCTGAAAGAAAATCATGTTTTAGGACCTGGAACAATTTTCTACTTGTACAAACATCGAGAAGAAGAGTTTCAGAAATATTTTGTAAAGGAAGCGGAATTAGTGTATTATGATATCCCTAACTTGATAGATATCCCTAACTTTGTAGGATAGGAATCTACTTGTTGAGGCTCTAGTGCAAACCTGGGAACTGCTTCTCAATAATCGTGATCCTCTTATCGTCTTCGTTGATAAGCAGGAGGAGTAGCACGAAGGACGCTCACGTTACTGCCAGTTCCTCACTTACTTACGTTTGCTTGGAATTGCCCCGTTAAATTCTGCAACTCTTTTAATCCATGAAGGGATATCTATACAGCTGAAATACGGCGCTGTTGAGCCACCTGGTATATATTTACACGGACTTCATAATCTAGTTTTTCATGCGATCTAAAATAAATTACATTTTAACAAAAGTGCTCATTATGGCAGGCTTCAGAAAAATGTGTCGCTGAAGCAAATTTGGTTTGTGTATTTCATTAGTGTTTATATACAGGTAGAAGGTTCTTTAGTTTAACTTAATTTCAAAAGCATTTCGCAAGGTGAGCAGTGAAAAACTGACGAACACAGAACTTGTAAGCTGATTACCTTTGTCTAAACGAATTTAAAGAATAATGCAAGTGTATGCATGTTTGCACATTATTATCAATTATACACAAAAGCAATACATCAAAACATTGCCAATCATACTAACATCTTCGGAATAATAAGTCCTTTTTAAGCAAATGCTTTTAAGAATAGTTCTGAAATATTTACTATTATAGGCCAAGGCCTATATAATAGGCCTTTATTGTTGTCTATGCATATGGGACATAGCTTAAATGTATTTACATCTTGTCCCACATGTCTCCATTCTTAGAAAAGTTTCCAATAAACTCTTTAGATAAATCATTTAAATGCTGCAGACTATTAGCCTCCCGCAAAATCTCGCACAATAATATCATACAGCAAGCGATTCATTGCTTGCTCTATTGCATATTCATAATTTTGATCAAGTTGCCGAAAACTTTTCAACTGTAATAGAAATATGAAGGCTTCGTTATTAATTATTATATTTATTCTAACACAACGCTTTATCAGTCTATGTACGAGTTTGTGATAGCCTGATGAACAAGAGTTGGCTTGCGGTCAGTCAGAGACAGTACTGTATTCCAATCACGTGAACGTCTACGGAGACTAGGGCATATGGGGGAGGGGAACGTGAATCCGTGCGTTCTTGTACCGCACGGCAGCTACAAGCTGGTATCATTTGTTTAAAGATATAATACCTGAATCGTATAGTACTTTAGTACTTCTGTGATTTACATTTGGAGCAGTTGTGTTTATATGAGAACGTCTTAATGGGTTACCAAAATAAAACGTTCCAGTAAAGTCCAGGGAGTTATAGCAAACGTTATTTGAAGTGTGTGACAACTTGACGATGAATCGCAGAAGAGCAACCTAATCATTCCTCTGATTCGTGCTAAAACAAGAGCTGCATATTGTACAGGAATTATTCTATGGTTAAAACTCGCCGTCGCCAGATAGAAGCCAAGAGGTGCTTCAACAGGAAAAGGTGCTTCAACTCCTTTTCATACATTTGGGGAATATCGACAAAGTGATCGAAATGTCACTATGAATGATTTTACCTTGTGGTGATAAATAGAACCGTAAGGAGTCCAGTGCTGTGAAAGTAGCATCTACATCACAAAAGCTATTACTAATAATAAGAAAATAAAGACGCATTACCTGGTCTGTAGAGACATTACAAAACTATATAAGCTGAATAAGGTGGGGGAAGTGGAAAAGGAAACGTAAGCTTGTTATCGAGATTTTGTACGTTGGCATAAGAAATAGGTGAGATTCGTTAAGGAAAGTCAATCATTTATCTGGATGTAAATTCGGTATACAGCAATGTCACTTTTAAAAAGTGTTGGCAAAGTGATGAAGTTATCAGTGTTTGTGCTGATGGAATGCTGGTAATATATGCATCAGAGTTTCTGTATTTTACCGAGCAGGTTTCCTAAAAGAAGCGGCCATGATTTGGAAAGCTAGTACTCCGTATTAGGTGGTTATCATAGAAAATGAACGGTGTAAATTTTGAGAAATTGTTTAGAGATAGAACTAATGCAGTCTGTAATGCCTAATTCTATACTGAAATTCGGGACCATAATTTTTCAGGCAATACATAACTGTTACGGCTTATGGAACTAGCCCCACAGGGACGTTTTTCCTTGCAAGTGGCAGAGGAGGATTGAAGACTACGGTCGGAGGTCTATTGCGCCGTATGCACTTTACGGGAGGAAGGACTGAGATGAAAGATCCGAAGGGTTGCTGCCCGGACCAAGCAACGGTAGGTGCGGATATTGCGCATCCTTAAAGTTCACAAATGGAAACACTCTTGCAAGCACCCACAGGAAGTGGGTGCCTGCAAAATCGCTCTTCCTTACGAACAGGTCCGAACTGCCTGGTTCCGTACCAGCCGGTTTGAAGGACTCTGGAGTTGAACACCGAACAAAAATGAGCTTTTATCAGCTGTTCGGCCAAAAGACCAATTTATTTTGAGACAAAGAGGAATTAGGATGTCGCATTGAGTTAAGTAAAATGTGAAATTCTGGTTATGACCTATACTTAGAATTCGGGTATTACAGGCAAGCCTCTCATTAGATTTTGTGATGTCCGAATCTCTTATTGGATTTAATTATGTTTAAATAATTTTTGTACACACACACACACTCTCTCTCTCTCTCTTGGGTTAAAGTCATCTAAAAACAAGACTTGGAGCATATTGGTAATATGCCTTTGTCTGGCATAGCTTTGTCTGTGGAATAGCTCCAAGTGCTACCTATAGGCAGGATGGTCAAACTAGATCCAAATTATGTAATGTTTAATGATTTGCTATAGAGTTTATAATTATTATAAAAATTAAATATTGCCAAATTCCCAGATTAATCTATTCGATAATAATTATGCAGTTATTGAGCGTTATATGAGCACTGCTCCAAGAATTAGCAGTACCATAAAGTTCACTACATTTGGATGTGTGCTGCCATAATTTCTTCTATAATAAAACTAATTACTAACATAGTTTGTAGCATCACTCTACGCCATTATATTTGGACGACTGCTACCACCGCATTTTCAGTTTGAGAAGTTGCTTAATCATATTATAATTTATGTCAGTATAAACATTTTTAAACCTTAATATATTTGTACATACGTTTTCTAATTTAGTGCTTTAATTTGTATGCAAGGAATACGTTCCATAACCTGCAACCCTTCGCAGTCACCTTTCCACGAGGGTGATTGGACAGCAACTTTTCCAAGGGATAACGACTCACTTTAACTGGATTTAGTACCTTTTCTAGCTGCATCTTTCAAGGCGAGTAAATTGAGGAGGGCGAGTGTAGCAAGATATTTCTCTAGTTTTGCAGTGATTTGGTATGTCGTACAAACATTTAATGGTATTTTCGGAGTTTTTCACTCCTTTTACAGTATTGGGATCATTTTCACTGGTTTTGGGATACCTTAAAAGCACTTTGTCCACTGTTACAATACTTTTATATACTTTTCAAGCCCTTTTCCAAATCTTTTGTAAACTTGTGCAAGGTCAGCTGCTAGCGTCTGAGACAAGGAGAGATAAACTATATATGGATTACAGTCCATCTGAAGCTAATTCAACTAACCCAGCCTAACCTGATACCAACCATTTTAACTTAACCTAGACCATCCGCTCATCATCTATTCTATCATATCCTCGTCTAACCTAAACTCACACCAGCCGTTCTAACCTAATCTAGACCCCTTCTTCTTTTATTGTGTGTTGTCTTTGTCTAACCTACCCGGATACCAACCATTCTAACCTAAACCAGACCCTTGCTTATCATCTACTTCATCATGCCATCGTCTACCTATCCTTGCACCGAACTCCCGAGCCATCCACATCTAGCCTGATCTAACCCCATACTGACCATTGTAATCTAAGCTAGCCCATCCCTTGTCATTTATTCTATCCTACCACTGTCTACCCCATCCTTGCAACGAACACAACCTGAACTACCAATACTAGCCTAACGTAACCTGATATTGACAATTCTAAACTAAGTTAGACCACCTCTTATAATCTATTCTATTCTAACAGTCTAACTTAACCTCGCACCAAACATCCTAACGTATCCTAGCATAACCTGACCTAGATAATGCTCTTTTCAATTCTGTCCCACCACCGTCTAACCAAACCTTACACCGAAGTTCTAACCTAACCCAGCCTAAACTACCCTGGAACATCGTCTCATCATCTATTCTACCCTGTCGTCGTCTAGCCTAACCTCATACCAAACATTATACCTTAACCAACCATAACATGACCAAACGTGATAAAAACCGAACAAAATGTAACCAAAACAGAAACAAACGCAAGAGGTGTAACCAAAACGTAACCACGTAAGGAGCCAAACGTACCCATAACATAACCAAACGTAACTAAAACATGACCAAACTGAACCAAAACGTAATCAAATGTCACTAAAGTAACAAAAAGTAACCAAAAACGTAAACAAGCCTAACCTGATACTAAACATTCTAACGTAAACTAGATCATCTCTTATCGTCTATCCTGCCCTAGCCTAGCATTGAACGTCGTAATCTAACCTAATCAGAGCTATCCAACACTAACATAACCTAAGGTGTCTTGGAGGTTCATTAGTGAAATTGTGGTGCTTTATTCGTGTTTATTATTTGAGGGTCTTGCATAGAAGGTTATATATCAACGCAGCATTATTTTGAGAATTGTTTCAGTTTGTTGCTTGGCGTGTCGAGACAAGCACTACCAGCTACTCCTAGTGGCAGAGTTACCGGCTTCCCTTTTCTTCTTATTCTTTTCCTCCTTTTCACCAGGGTCCTCATGGATGTATCTGAGTGATAGTTTATGAATTCCCATTTTCTGCAAGCAGCCTCGTGCAGAAAACCAACATATTACATATTAAGATACACAAAACATCTTATCAGGTATCTCAATACTGCAATGACGATTAGCATGTGCAGATATTCAATCATTTGCAATCACTCTTTTATCGTCAGGAGATGATAAACTGTCGAAACAGTATGATGACGAGATTGAATTAATTTCCTCGGAGTTCTTATGGTTTTCTATGGTTTTAGACAATCCACATAAATATTGTAAGTAAAATAGAGCTTAATAGCACTTCGTTTAACACCCCTAATCTCTCTAATTACACTTCCACCAACATCGAGTTAATACATTTTAGATCTAAAACCCGCAAAGCGTTGAATAATTTTTCCATTGCCTTCATCTGTAAATTTTCCCAATATATATTTGTTTTTAGCTGAATAGCATTATGGTTTGTAGGGTAATTAGAAGTACCTAGGTACTCAGGCATGTATAGTTTATCCTGGTATACATCTCATGTAGACTCTAGATGGATGAAGGAGTCAGTATGCATATACAGGAGTTAGAGTTTTTCACTTTCATAATACGGATGTAACAAATCATGTTGATACGGTCATATGAGGGTTTTTGAAATATCTAGCAGAGTCATGCCTATATAGTATATTGATTTGTTAAACAGAATTTGCCGTGAAGTTATATGTACAGCTACTAAGTTATCTTCATGCATTTCTATCGATGAATGAAGGTTTAACTACAAGATTTTCCAATCTTTTACGATTCGTCACAAATGGTATATCCATACGATTCCGCATGTTCTCCATTGTTTTCCAGAACATAGCATTGTTGAACAGGTTTTACAGTTTCTTCTCGAAATCGTTTCTAACCTGTTGTCATAGCTTGTTATTAAATGCAATAAAAAGCTTTATCCAACGCGATTGTCGAAATCGTAGTGCACGATGAATTTTTGTTAGCTGTAATCCATGCAGTACAGCCTTTTTCAAGGCCCTATAATGGACGACATAATTTCATCGAGGTCAAATGTGTGGAATTAGTTTCTTTGTATAAAACTTCTTTGGTTTCAGCCACTCCTTATACAGGCCATGGTGCTCAGTAGGATATTTAAATTTAAATCTATATCATCAGGATAAACCCACTCAAATCCGCCTTAAAGAAGGACGTGGCACATTACCCAACCATATGGGCTACTGGCGTGTTCGTGTGTAACAAACTGAAATGGTTTTAGTTTCTTAAACGTCTCCAGGCAAACGTTATTAGCCTCTGAATACCTGTGGAAAATTTGGCATACACCTCCCCTTACGCCAGAATTCTAACATCAGAAGCTGATCATAATCCAGAAGTAATTAGAACTGAATTCTGGTGTATAGAAGCATTCAACCCAGGTAAGTCCAAGACATGTGAAATAGTGTACAGGATCCACTTTATGTATTTTCACAGCATGGTCTCTAAATGTTTAAAAACATGGGTGAAGAGAAGGACATCCGAAGTTCAACAAAGGTCGCTGCACTCTCCCAAAGGACTTATAATACTAAACTGCCCCATACGTTTTTAGCATACTCGTAGTCATCGTTGCTAATTTCTTCTTCATTCAGGTTATATTAGAATGCTTCCCTCAAAGGTAGGAGTGTGTCGTTCAAGACATCCCACGAAGTGACGTAATCTTATGGAACTACACCCTTAGGAGTCATCAAACTCAAATTCCCTTGTCCAAAGTACTTCTCTGTTTCGGGATATGCTGTTAGGTTTTTCATTAGCTTGTCCAGAATGGCGCTCAGGAAAAGATAAGTATCCAGAACCCGTAGCTTTGTATCTCCAGCATACTTAGAGAATGGGATATAGCTTTCTTCATAGTTCGGAATTACTTCCACTCCTTCATTCGTACAGCCCATCTCCTTAACGATTAAACGCGAATCATATCCGCTCAAGCTATGAAGGTGGACAAGAATACAATTAGGTGTTTTACAACCCATATTGCACTTATTATGTAGATTTTTTCGGCATTCGCCGGTCACGCACCTTTAACTATCTTCTGCAAATTCCTTAGCACATAAGTAGCACTCTGTAGAAGATTCTAAATCCTTTTGTTGTTCCTCCGCAAGTTTCAGAGGCTTAACAGATTTGTATATAGCGTCAGCCACCTTCGCAAGAGAAGTTAGGTATTCCAGGAACTACCCTGGAGCATCAAAAGCACGATATACATAATACTGAGCGGAAGATCAGCTTCCTGTCGATCATCAGATTGAGCAGGTTTCATATAAGCACAAAAGCTCATCGGGGAATGTTTCTGGTGTGTGTTTGTATAGGAAATTTTTGGATTAGCAGGACATGTATAGAATGAGAATACTCTCATAATCAGCATAGACAGTATAAGGAAGATTCAACATCTCCGCATTTTCTAATTGTATGTGTGCCTGCAAACGACGTTAGAGTTGTCGTTTGTGGGCATAACTACCCTGACGATAGCATGTTGTGAATGGGTAGTGAAATATTCTTGTAGTTTTTTCAGACCGCTTCGTCCATACTGATTATAAAAATGCATTAAGAAACTCTTACATGTATATATCATTCCATCATGTTTAATTTTCTGAAGTCGAACGAGATTCTCAAAATTTCTTATATAAACATAGTAATGTTGAGCAGTAGTATCACTCAACAGAAGAAATTCGCGATGGTGAATTAGATGAACAACCTTTATAGGGTACACCGTTTATTTCTGTTTCAGTCCAAACACATTTATAGACATGTTATTCTTTCTCTCAAATTTAAGGATTTGAGCCAATGTCGTAGGTTACGAAACACAAGTATACTCGCTTTCAAGATTCATATACTTGCTGGCATGTTTTGCATCCTTCTCGACGAATTTGACGGGCATGCCAAACATAATATATTTGTCATCGTTATAATTCTTATGTTTATACAGATATTTCTGGCTTCGACAGATGGCGGTAGACATATGTAGCTACTCACTCATAGTGGGTTGTATTTATTGATCGGTGTCGAACTCCTCCCACAAAAAATAAATAAATGAATTTATTTTAACTCCTTCCACAGCAAGCAAAGCTTTGCTGCTGTTCTCAAGCTGCGATTCTTCCATTTCTGAGATGAGTTTCTTAAATATTACTTCAATATGGCTTCCATATCGGTTTGCAGAAGCACAGGATTATTGGTATTTTAAATTTTTTGTCACAGATTTCTCCAACGTGGTTCACAAATAGACATTCAACCAGTAGCTTAATTGTTACACTCTGATGAAGGCCACCGGCTTGGATTATCCGATGCTTTGCTTCCTGTGGGTATAGATTCATATGTTTGAATGAATCACATGGAATGATTGGTTACGAGTCGTAGATTTACGGCTTGTAAAAGAACCTTACGCACAATAAGGAAGCCTCTGAGCAAAATTTCCCGGCTTTCACGCCCAATATAGAATGGGATGCTAAGGACCATAGCAGTCAAAGAGCGTCCATAAATAAAACATAATTTAATTTTTATCTAAATTGGTTCAACATTATTAAATGTAGAAGTTAATTCTGTCGAATCATTAATCGAAACCAGACAATATGAAGAAAATTATTTATAATCTTAATTGTACATATTAAACACAACCATATTCACTTACCATTGTCAATCTGAGTAGTATATCTTAGAACAGAGAGGAAAATTAACGAAGTTGTTGAATGATCGGGATTTGAAGATAGATAAAGGCGTCAAATAAAACTTTAACAGATTTACTAGTCTTTAAATATGTTTATAATGATAATACTTGCCTAGGCCTACGATTAGAGTCCCAAAGGGACAATTGCACATCTCTTCAAAACTGAGTTCAAACCCAACGGAGGGCGAACAAATGCTTAGCTTGGCTTCCTTTGGGAGGGAAGTAAAGGCGGTGGTCCCGTGTCGTAGATTTACGACACGAAAAAGAACCTCAAGCCTGATAAAGAAGCCTCTGAGCAAAATTACCGATATTTCACTCCCACTATAGAATGGAACGCCAAGGACTACAGCAGTTAAAGAGCGTCCATAAATAAAAAATATCTAATTTTAATTTTTCAAAACTATTGGTCTTAGCCGGGTGAAATAAAGCTTAAATGGAGGCTACTATTTAAGAGAAATTAATTATTAAATGATTTTATTGAAAACAGGTGCTGGTTTGATTCTAGAAGCTTTAACCTTTGTATAACTCGGGAAAAATTACTTTACACAGGTTTGAAGTGAAATGTAATGCTTTTTGCGAAGTTGAGTATTAACCATCTACGGAATTCTATATTGTGCACTGATTCTGTAGAGAATCAAGGAAAGTCAGAAAGAACGAAGGAATGAACGAAAAGGATGAAAATAAGATATGAATAAATTGAATTAAAGTAGAGAAAAATGTCGTATACATTACATTTTAAGCACCTACTTAGTATAGTGGTGATAGAGACGGTGTTAACTTTGCTGTGGTGTGTGTTATGTTATTTTTATTTTTATACTTAAATAATGGTGATGAATTATAACGACTATAATGATGGTGGTGGTGGTCGTCGTCGTCGTGGCGATCTCGGTAGTGGATGTGACGGGGGAGGTAGTGGTAGTCTTTTAAAAGATGCTTCTTTTGAAATGGGTGTGTGAGAGGACTTGTCTGTGGGGATATTTTTATATAGTGGTAGTTATGAAACCAGTTTCAACGTGTATAATAGAGCCAGACATCCTCTCTGTGTTTGAGTGTGACGTCTTATGGTAAGACACTAAAATGAGTGGTATACAACAAACCAGTTTTTTATGCAAAAGTCTTAGGGTCGAATTAACTGCTTGTATCGCCGATCACGTTGTGTATCGTTGAAAAGATAATCATATGTCAGTGAAATGCCTCAGTTTAGACACTTAAATAGCATTTTATTGCCAAATTCACTGCACAATTGGATTCAAAGTATGTAAAAACGATAAAACATATAAGTAAGGAATAAATGACGTTTAATATGTAAATTACCCCCTTAAAACCTCAGAATAATTAAACTATGTGAGTTATCGTCAAACAGGATGGCAATAAGAAAGTTACATTGCCGGCTCTAGAAATCAGGGAACCTTCTTTTATGTACTGCTTCCTTTATAACTAGGGGTCCCCTTGATCTTATATCTTCAGTGCTCTAGTTTACTTCGAGATGAGTACGTCATCTCCTCTAAGCGAAAACCAGCTCTCGAATGTGTCTAAAAGTTGTGAAGGTGAAGAAGCGTACATCACTTAAATAAGGATTATTACATCATTGCATAAGTGTAGAGCTGCGTAACTCTACATGCCAGGAAATCATTTTAAGCGGTACTGGATTTTGAAATTGGGGTTTTCATTTATGGATGCTCTTTAACTGCTACGGTTCTCAGTGTCACATTCTATATTGGACATGAAAGAACAGAAATTTCACTCAAATGCCTCTTTAACAGGCTTGATGTTGTTTAACATGCCGTAATGCTAAGGCACGAGACTGCCAGCTTTCCTTCCCTTCCGAAGGAAGCCACGCTAAGTATTTTTACGCACGAAAAAATGTATTACCCTCTGCCGGATTTGAACCCTCGAGATCGCGAACTAGATGGTAGGTACTCCTAGCAGTACCTAGGTAAGTGGTAACTAGTGGTAATATGGTACCCCTAGAACACGGAGGATAACGTTACTGGATAGACCCGCAGCAAATGTGAAAATGGGTTCTACCAAGTTATGACAAGAGACGGCATTAGATAGGCCGCAAGTGGCTCTTCAAGCGTAAACATTGTAATGCATGAATGTGTATGAATTAAGTAGTTCTAAGAAGAAAATGAAGAAGGAACCTACCAGACACCAATGTTTGTCAACAGTGGATGAGTGTGACATTAAAGAGTAGTAGACAGCGTTCGAAGGGCGCTTGAAATCGATGTGATTCATCCACAGACACGAATGCAAACCTATAGGAAGAAAAGCATCGGATAATCCAAGCATTTCAGAGAAAGTTGGTCATTCACAAGGGTGTGAAAATTAAGCTACAAGTGGAATGTTGATTTGTGAACGCCGTTGGAGAAAGTTGTGACAAAACATTCAAAATACAAAATAATCCTGTAGTTCTGCAAACCGATATGGACGCCATGTTGGAGGTCAAATTCAAGAAACTCATCCTCGAAATGGAAGAATCGCAGCTTCAGGCCAGCAACAGGGCCTTGTTTGCTGTGGAAGGAGTCCGACACTGTATCAATACATTCAACCCACTACGAGAAATTAGCTGCATATCTCTACCGCTAGCTGTCGAAGTCGGAAAAGTGTGTATAAACATCAAGAATTATAACGATGTCCAATATTTTATGTGTGCTGTGCTCGGTAAATTCGTCAAGAATGATGCATAACACGTCAGCAAGTATATGAAACTTGAAAATGAGTATATTTGTGTTTCGTCACCTATGGCATTGGCTCAGATCCCTAAATTGAGAAAAGGAATAACATGACTATCAATGTGTGGACTTAAAGAGAAACAAGGTCGTTGATGATCTAACTGACCATGGCGAATTTCTTCTATGGAGTGATGCTTCTGGTCAACATCACTTTGTTTATACAAACAATTTTGTGAAGCTGGTTTGACGTCAGGAAACTAAACATAATGGAGTGATATATACATGCAAGAGTTGCCTCACGCAGTTTGGTAATCAGTATGGACGAAGCGTCTGGAAAAATTACAAGAACATTCCAGAATTTGTAGACAATATTCTATCGCCAGGACAGTTATGCTTACAAAGGACAACTCTACTGTACAATTGAAAAATGTGCAGAGGACGTTGAAGGTTTACGCTATCTATGTGGATTTTGAGAGTATTCTCATTCCATATGAAACATGTCTTGCTAATCCTTAAACTTCCTATACAACCCTATAGCAGAAATGTCCCCCGATGAGTTTTTTGCACTTATGTGAAAGCTGCTCAATCTCTTGAACGTCTGGAAAACGACTTGCCTATTCCGCGTTATATATATAGTGGTTATGATACAGCAGAGTTCGTGCATTGCATAACCTATCTTGCAAATAAGATCGACAGTATATACAAATCCACTAAATCTCTGAAGCTTACAGATGAAAAACAAAAGGATTTCGAGTCTTTCACAGAGTGCTACCTATATGTTAAGGAATTTCAGAGGAGAACTATAAAGTGCGCGACCAGGGCCCTATGAACGTCGTATACTTAAAGGCTGCATAAGAAGAGCAATCTCGATTGTAAAACACCTAATTAAATCCCTGTTTTCCTTCATAACCTGAGCGCATACGATTTGCATTCCATCGTTAAGGAGCTGGATTGTAGGAGTGAAAGAGTGGAGATAAATCCGAGCTCTGAAAAAAGCAACATTTCATTCTCTAAGTATGTTGGAGATATACAGCTCCGGGTTCCGGATACCTATAGTTTTCTGAGCGCCATTCTAGATAAACTAGTGAGAAATCTAACAGTATATCCAAAAGCAAAGAACTCTGGACACGGGAAGTTACGTTTGATGACTCGTAACGGTGTATTTCCATATGATTACGTCGCTTCGCGGGATATATAGAACGATACACGCCTGCTTTTGGGGGAAGCAATCTACAATAAACGAAATGAAGCAGAAATTAGCGATGATGACTACGAGAATGCTAAAAACTTGTGGGAGCAGTTTAGCATAAGAAATTTAGGTGAGTACAGCGATCTCTAATACAGATCAACTTCTTGTCACCGATATTTTGAAGTATTCAGGGACCAGACCCTGGAAAGAGATAAAGCTGATCCTTCGCACTATTTCACAACTCCTGGGCTTGCCTGGGATGCTGCTCCTATATACTGGAATCCAGCTCCAATTACTTCTCGATTATGAATAACTGGTGATGGTGGAATTTGGTGTAAGGGGAGATTTATGCCAGGATTTCTACCGGTATGCAGAGGCTAATAACGTCTAAATGGAGAAGTTTTATCCAACGAAATCATCTTAATTTACCACATACGAAGACGCCAATAACCAATATGGTTAGGAATGTGCATCGCCCTTCCTTTTGGCGGTTTTAAGTAGGATTCTCCTGAAGATATCATGGAGAATAACATTTAGTTTTGTTTATGGACGCTCTTCAACTGCTAAGGTCCTTAGTGTCCCATTCTATATTGGGTGCGAAAGACCGAATATTTTTCTCAGAGGCATTTTATCAGGCTGAAGTTGTTTTACATGTCATAAATCTATGACACGGAACCACCGGCTTTACTTCCCTTCCGAAGGAAGCCACGTTGAGAATTTTTAAACTGGAAAAATTCATCGCCCTCCTCCGGGTTTGAACCCGCGACCTCGGGAACTACAGACTAGCACGGTTATACTAGTCTAGGAAGGACGATCCTCAAGATGTAGATTTAGACTCTTTGTAAGCACTGCACAAACTGTAAAAACCGGTGACAAATTATGTATCACTGTGCCTTTTACAGATAGACATTCAGTAAAACGGGCAAGTTGAAGAAACATGTTAGTTGAAGGCATCATGCACAAAAAGCTTCTATGGAAACATTGATTTTACGGAATGTTAAGAAACCAGTTCATAATACATAGTGAGAATGCGAAACAAACATTAGAAAATAGACAAACACTGCTACCCTCAATTTGCGATCTGTATTTTTTGGCCAAGAACGAGACTCCCCATATTACCAAATATCAAACCCTTGTAAAGATAGTGAGACTGAAAAACAATAACGCACTGAATAACTAGATAAATAATCAAAGTTGTCACTCAACTTAAGCAAGGCGAGAGATGGCTAATTTTTATCTTGAATTGTTGAGGTATTAGATCACCATGGTTATTCAGAATTTCAAAATAAGTGTTTTTCAATGGTGGAGGAAAGAACGAAAACAAATAATGTTTTAGAATGAACTCTAATAATATTTATTCACTATATGGATGACAACAATAAAAACAGAGAAACGTTTTTATCCTTAGTAAAATTGGAAATCTCAGAAATACATTATGCAGAAATTGTAAGCAAAAAAAGTTGTTTACATAAATTGATTCCTTTACATTTGATGGAGCAGCAAGTTTTTCAGGGCTACACTGCAGTAGACAGCGCTTGTGACTGAGAAAGTACCATATGTGCATCGCAGAGTCCACGTTTTGACTCTAGGTTTTGATTAGTGTATATAGCAAATATTCTCCCACTAAAAATAACCTTCATAGATCAAGCAAACGAGAAAAAATTGCCCATGTCTTACAGGCGATACTAGAAGACCATATTTTGAAAATTTCTGGATCTGTTGACATTAGTTGGCGTAGTAACTATAAATGAACGCATGCTGCGGAATTGTGTTACGTAGCCATAATGATGGCTTGTTAGCACATGCATTTGAAGAGTGCGGATCTAGTATGAGTAAGAGGAGGGATTTTGTTAGAAATGGAAAAAGAAAGTTTATTGCTAACAGTAATAAATTTGGATATGAAACTTTTATAGGTATAATTTAACTAAAAATGTTCACAAAAGGGGACTGTAGTTTGTCAGCACTTCTTACCTTGATATCAGCAACCTACAATAATTTGGAATACATTCCTTCATAGTGTGTTGTTCAAAATCTAGACAGTGGAAAGTTCCAAACTTTTGAGGAATCGAAGAAGAATACATACACATCCCGACATATTGTTCTTAATGAATCAGTTTGCAATACTTTGAAATGTGGCTAGAAATTTGAAGATACAAGATAGTTCAAATGAAGGATAGGTTCAATGATAAACCTGTTTCCCTACTAACTAGCTGACAAACAGAAGCACAACAGAAGCATCAAACGCGTTAACTCAGCGTGATGTTAACAACCTGACTACATATCTAAATATCAGTAATAGAGACACTGCGTGGGCTCATATTTGTTCCTTTAAATACGCACTGGACATAGAAAAACCTAATGGCATTATAGCCTACATTATTTAAACTAACTTGAGCACAAACATCTAAAAGAAATTTGCATCCGTTTGTGGTGTTTGCCATTTTCAGCAACCACAGTTTCGTTCAGTGTAATGAATTGTATTTGCACAAGACTCCGTACACGAACAGGACAAGAAGTACTTAATGCATGCATAAACATTTTTATTGAAGAACCAGAAGAGTTGCCTGCTAGTTGCTTTCAGAAAGTGGTGGACTTGTGCGCCAGGCAAAAAATCTCGAGGAATAAGGTTATTGGAAAGGTAAAGGGTACCCTGTAAATACAAATATTTGCATGAATACTTTTATACATCTTCGAGGTTTTCTTTCAGAGTGTTATAAAGTAGCTTAAAATACTTATCATAAACTAAAGAGAAATATATTGGTGGTGATAGTGATAGTAGTAGTAGTAAGAGAGAGAGAGAGAGACAGACAGAGAGAGAGAGAGAGAGAGAGAGAGAGAGAGAGAGAGAGAGAAAGATCCGTAATGAACCGGAACATTAGCGTAACTTGAGTTCTAATTTGGGAAATGGAACAAAATTGAAACCGTCTTCTACCTGAAAATAATACAAAGTGTGCAGAGCTTAGTATGGGTACTGTAGTTTTAATGCTTAGTAAAATGTTTGGTTATTTAGTGGTTTAAATTAAAATAACCACAATTGAAACATACACAAACTCCAGATTTGTGGCTCCCCAATGTACGGCTATGAACCCGGACATTAGAAACTGTCGTAAACAATTAACTTCATAATATAATACGCCGTAAGCAAATGCCAAATGTCTTTGAATAACTTTACCACAGTTGGCACAGTTATTCTTCAAACGTTTATACCTCTCCTTGAGTCTCAGTTTCCCCCGCCCTAGGGGAAAGTGGCTGGATTAAACAATTATTTTCCTGTAGTCAGCAGCAGAAAAACTAATAACCTTTGTTCAGAAACAGAGAGGGCTCGCTTTTGATGTGCATACGTCCATCAATCACATTTCTTTTTACACCGCAAGGTGGCACGGATTTAGTAGTACGTTGATAGGGAGTTTAATAGAAACTCATAAATTTAGGAATAGTAACAAGATAACTAACTAAAAGTCTCATGCGTCTGCAATAGCATAGTCATTTTAGCATTACTTAATCTAATAGTAACAGTAATGTATAATACTTACAAAACGTGACGAATTGTCATTCCTGTATGTTTTTGCGTTCCCAAAGGCTGAAAAAAAGATTATAAGTATATCATTAATTAGTAAAGTCGTATTAATAAAAATTATTTGAGGAGTCAGGAAACATAAGTTTATATGCACATTTTAGTTAACTTTGCGAAACTTTGGAGAGCTTTTAAAACAAATTTTAATGTGATGCTTGGTTAGAATAAGCAAACCATTAATTTAAAGAAAAATATGCTATTCTTCGCAAATGTAGGAAATTAATTAAATACACAATATCGCCAAAAAATATTGCTATACATAATCTTGTACTTATATCCTTTCGCTTCATCAAAGTCATTAAATGGTTATATGCTTTTCTAAAGTGTTAATTTTATTGTATCATGTGCACTATTTTTTTTTTTTAAGAATCTGCACCATTTCGTAAACTGAATTAAAAAATCCTGTTTGTTGCCACCTGAATCCTCATAGAATCGTGTAATTAAAGATGACATCAATGCCATCCTGCTTATTTTGTTTGCTGCATTGAACTGCCAACACAAAATAATTAACTGTAGATGTGTATTTTTCCAAAATCTTTATGCAATTTTGTAAGCTGCTGTTTAGCACATCACAGATGCAGGTATACAGCAGATCTGGGGATTTAACTTAATAATTTGTACTTTACTACGTGTAATGAGTAGAGAAAGTACTGTATTCAACTAAAAAATTCGATGTTGAGATTTCATTGGAAATATGTTTTGAGATTTCCTGATCTCAAGATAACATGTTTAGAAAACGGGCCCGTGTGTGTGTGTGTGTGTGTGTGTGTGTGTGTGTGTGTGTGTGTGTGTGAACATCTTGAATTTTCTGGGAATAGCCTATGAAGTCCGCTTCACTCGGAAGGAATTTTGTATAATCTTGTATAACTGGTAAACTATAAACGATAGACGAAAACGTACCAAAAAAATGTAAACTCTTTAAAACGCACAATGTATTTCAAATATGTTTTGTGGCATAAGCAATTTCTGAGATATCCATTATTAATGGTTCGAATTTTTCATTACCGGGTCATTCTTTTGCGTTTATGTTAACATTCAGTTGTTTCTCGTGATTGCATGGAAACAGTATGGAATTTTAAGGGCAGTGTATAGCGTTCCAGTTCTTAAACATGTGACTATCGCTGTCTCCTTTGTATTTATAACGAAATGAGTAATGTAGCTACTTCTGCAATGGTTTATTTGGATTAAGATGAAGTAGATAGAAAAAAAAGTGTTACATTCACATGACTTTCTTTGTTCTCTATCGCTTATTAGTGGGTATACAAACTATTCTTACTAAACCAATATATATATATATATATATATATATATATATATATATATATATATATATATATATATATATATTGGGGTGAATGACCGGAAATTTTGCTCAGAGACCTCTTTATCAAGCTTGAGGTTCTTTTAGTTCCGTAAATCTACAACACAGCACCGCCGGCTTTACTTCCCTTCCAAAGGAAGCTATGCTAAGCATTTTTACGCGCGAAAAAATCCCTCGCCCTCCGCCGGATTTGAACCCGCATTGCCAATGTGAGCACACGTGCTCAGCTGACATGTGCATGAATCAGGATGTGATAATAATGAAACAACAGACACAGAGGCAGCAGACACGAGTAATTTTTAATTATATTTATATAAACAATGAATACTTAACAACAATTGATTTAAGGAATGCTGCAAAGAGGTAAAGTACGGCAATGAAGAAAACAAACCGTAGAGTACTTGGGTCGGTTTTGCATGTGCTTGAAGCGCCAGGAAAGTTTCAGATTAAAATGCGAAGAAATGACCATAGGTAATCGTAATTACGAGTCGCCTTTAGTTTTTCGTCTAAAGCACAAATTAAATGAGAGGTAAACAAATTAATGGTAAGAGAAATAGGCATAAACCAAATCAATTAGGCATACACTTCTGCTACACACCGCCATATTGTACGCCGCCAATATCACCACCTCATTAGTTACTGGCCGTCAAACATTTTGAATTCAGTGAGCATAGTACTTTACAACTTTGATAGAAGAATCAAACTATTGGCAATTGGCTAGTGAATAAAAATACATAAAAATAACGTCGAACGCAAGAAAATCCTTTAATCCCATCACTTAGTCATTTCATATTATTTTGGCATCTCTATCATATAGGAAAAATGCGCGCAAGCTCACAATAGCACATGTGTGATTTGTACGCTGAATGATCCATACGTGAAGGGTACAGACGGCTCCAAATGTTTTCCGTTCCACCTTTAGAGGGTAAGTGGGGTGTCTTATCGAGAGGTTATGCCAGGTGCCTTAGCTCATACCTGCTTTACGAAGTTAGCGTGATAAAGAAAACGTCATTCCAACACATTTCCCTTAGACTTGGCTGTAAGAAAGTAATTATTGTGAAAAGAAAGCAGAAATAACATTACAGCACAGCGACATAAGCAGTATACAAACTAATTTTTAGGAATTAGAGGCATCATGTTGTATAATAAGCAAGTGTGAAAACAAAATGGTTTGGTTTCCAATATTCATTACTTTCTCTACCCATTATCAATTAACCTGTTCCTTATTCTCATAATGCCCTTATAAAGTATGGTTCTTCCGTGCACTTTATCTTAATCTGACAACAATTTAGGCAAGAAATTATTTCAAGTTACAGACTAAGTTATACTTTTTCCCTATTTGGTTACTTGCAAAGATGCCCAAACGACAAACAGCGGTTATCTACACCACAACTCTTCTTTTTTCTGTCTCTACTATTTACCTATATTAAGTAGTGAAAGTATCGCATTCCACCCAAAAATTGAATAACAAGATTCACCGGAAATACACGTTTTGAGAATCCCTGAATCCAAAAAAAGCATTTTTAATTTCTCTGCCACGTAGTTACAGTAAGTAGAGCAAGTATTGTATTCCAACCAAAAATTGAATGATATTCATCGGAAACACTCGTTTTGAGACTCCCTGAATCCAAAGAAAAACATTTTTACTTTCTCTACTACGTAGTTACAGTAAGTAGATCAAGTATTGTATTCCACCCAAAGATTGAATAACGAGATTAATACTCGGAACGGAAATACTCGTTTTCAGGCTACCTGAAACCACACAAAGCGTTTTTACTTTTTCTACTACGTAGTTACAGTAAGTAGAGCAAGTATTGTATTCCACCCAAAAATTGAATGATATTCATCGGAAACACTCGTTTTGAGACTCCCTGAATCCAAAGAAAAACATTTTTACTTTCTCTACTACGTAGTTACAGTAAGTAGATCAAGTATTGTATTCCACCCAAAAATTGAATAACGAGATTAATACTCGGAACGGAAATACTCGTTTTCAGGCTACCTGAAACCACACAAAGCGTTTTTACTTTTTCTACTACGTAGCTACAGGAGGTAGAGAATGCATTGTATTCCACCCAAAAACTAAATAACTAGATTCACCGGATATACACGTTTTGAGACCCCTGAATCCAAAGTAAACATTTTTACTTTCTCTTATACGTATTACAGTAAGTAGAGAAAGTATTACGTTCCACCCAAAAATTGAATAACGAGATTCAACGGAAATACTACAGTAAGTGGAGAAAGTACTGTGTTCCACCTAAAAATTCAATGTCCTAATTCACCGGAAATCACGTTTTTGGGCCCCTGAATCCAATGAATTTTATTTTTAGAAAATGGCCCAAGTGTGTGTGTGTGTGTGTGTGTGTGTGTTCACGAACAGCATAATTCAAAAGCAAAAGGTTGGTTAAAAAGCGAACTTAGTGTTTAAGTTCAACTTCTTCCAAGAATGCGACACTGAGTTTGTAAAGAAAATCCCCCACTCCAAACTACCCTTTACTTTGGACATTTTTCGAAATTTTTTATTCTTTCAAAAATGACTCTAGGAATTTTGATTAAAATATGTTTAAGCAATTTTCATGATAAACAGAATGTCTATCTTATATTTTGTAGGAATAGTCTGTAAACTAGTCTTTATTGTGAATGACTTTTGATGATTAGTAAATCGTAAGAGAGAGACAAAATTTAACTGCACTTGTTAAAGCACAAAATTTATATCAAATAACATTTGTATTTTACGTCAAATAACACTTATGTTTTACCTATTCTGAAATATTCTTTGTTATTAGTTTGAATTTTAAAATACTATATACTTCTCTCAACTGCAAATAACTATTGTTTTTCTTTCTTTCTTTCTTTCTTTCTTTCTTTCTTTCTTTCTTTCTTTACTTCTCGTGTTCATACAAAGAGATCAGAATTTCAAAGCTAACACGTCTGTGGCTCGATTCGGGAGGTCGTGGGTTCGATTCCTCTGGCCGACCTTCCTGACCCATGGGTTTTTCGGGGGGTTTTCCCGGGTCGCCAGGCGAATGCTGGGAAGGATTATCACATCCCCGAATTTCCGGAACCTCCATTTCATTTCCCTTCATCTTTCATCCGTTGGTCTCTTTCAGGGTTGGAAGTGTCGGCGATGGTGTTTCGGTGCAGTGTGGCAGGGTAAAAGGATGTTTTTGTGACTTTCCCCGTCCCTCGGCTTTCGGCTGGCTGTCGGGAGTATACTAACTTCCTTGAGGGGCATTGGACCCCCTCTGTGCTGGGTGGGGTCCCCGTCTGCCTGTCCATCTGACGGGGAATCTCTATCTGAAAACTTAGGGACCCTGCCATTCCTGTGCCGTCACTCTTGGTTCCGGACGCCCTGTGTCTTGTCTCGCCTCATCCTTCCTCCCGGAGACGCCCCCTTGTGGGGCGTAGGCACAATATCCCCTCCGTAGCCAATCAATTCAAGCTATCACATAGCGATCAGCTTTGAGGGATTTGGCTGTCGCTTTAGTTTAATATGTTCTGGTTATACGTACAACGAATTGTGAATATAAGTGGTGAAGGTTTATCTGTATTAATATGACATAGATGCAAAACAAGCTTTGTAAGAATAGTTTGTAGAAGAGTGAGCAGAGAAAGTCAGGTGAATGCAACACATCATATTTTATAGCAAAAGCTCCATATGCCTGCGTGTCTGTGAACAACATAAATCCAAAACGAAAAGTCGGTTAAATACCAAACTTGATATTTAAGTTCAGCATCTTTCAAAGATGAGACATGGATTTTCAAGAAAATTTCCTCTCATCCTGAACAACCCTTTACATGGAAAATTTTTCAAAATTTATTTTCTTAAAAATTGCTCTAATGATTTTGATTAAAATACTCTCTGTTTAAAAGATTTTCATGACAAACGAAATATATATTTTTAACTTACTGAGAAGAGCCTCGCAAGTCTTTTTCATTCTGAATGACTTTTGTATAATTGGTAAACTCTAAAGGAATTGGACAAAGTTTTGCTACACAAGAAATGCAGACCCCGTTAAAGCACGCAGTTTGTTATACATATTTTATGAGATTAACTATTTCCCAGATATTTTTTGTTATTGATTTGAATACCTTTGTAACTAAGAAGGCACTATTCGTTTTGTTTTTGTTGCGGTCATACAAACAGCATGGAATTTCAAAGCATCACGTAGTGACATGCTTTTTGAAAATGTGACTATCGCTTTATCTACGTATACTGCAACGAAATGTGTAAATGTGAACTTTTTCTTTTGGTATTAATTAAAGTCCTTTAACGGGTAGGCCATTACGGACGGTGAATGAACGAATGGTTAAAATGATGACATTAATCTTCTCAGGATAAGAGGAAACCCTGGAAAAAACTTTACCCAGGTATTTCACTTTAACCGAGATTCGAACTCGGAACCCTTGAATGTGAGGCAGATCCCCACACCACAGAGATGGGCTAAATGCGATTTGCAACTTTATCTGGATTGTAAGATGTAGACAGAAAAATTAGATTTAGAAAAAAGAATTTGTAGAATGGCGAGAAGAGAAAGTTATGTGAATGCAACACGTTAGTTTGTTCTCGTGTGATGCAAAGAGTGTGGAGTTTCAAAGACACCACATAAAAATCTGACTATCGTTTGAGCTACTGCATTCTTCTTATACTTACAACGAAGTTTGTAATGGCAGTTCATCTCAATTAACAAGAAGACTTTCACAGAAGCCGTGTGTAGGACAAGGTTGGAAAGATAGAATTAGATTGAAAAATTCAATGTCATAGGCAAGATTTGAACTACGGATCTTCCAGTTTACGTCCAGGTGGCGCTGTGGTAACGCGTGCGACTTGCATTCGGGACATCCCTAGTTCGCTTCCCGGCGACCGCCCAATCTGACCCACGTGTTTTTGTCGGGAGTTTTCTCGGATCGTCAGGTTAATTCTGATATGTTTTCTCTCAGCCCCCGAATATCGTTCCATTCCTCATTTCATTCAACCTTAACCTCGTTAGGTCTGTTTCAGGGTTGGAAGTGTCGGCGATTTTGTTTCCGGTGCGGCGTGGCAGAGAAAAAGGATGCTCTCTGTGGAATCTTATCCGTCTCTCGGTCTTCGGCTGGTTGCCAGGGTATACGGACCGCTTCTTGAGGGACGTTGGACCCTCTGTGAGGGGTGGGGTCCCCGGTTTGCCTGCCCGACTGTCAGGGCGTCTCAATCTGGAAACTTTAGAAACCTTGTCATTGCTGTGCCGTCACTCCTCGTTCCAGCCGCCCGGTGTCTCTGTGTCTCTCACCACATTCCTCCCTCCCTCGAGCGCCCCCTCGATGGGCACAAGCACAATATCATTCACTGGATCGGGGTCGAGTCCCCTCCGTTACACATCCCATTGCATTCCAGACCAGGGAAGAGAACCATTTTAAGAATTCAGAACGTGAACCGTATTACAAAGTACCTAAGTCTTTTTTGGGGAGGGGGGTCATCTTTAGATTTGTAACTTGAAAGCAATTTAATTTTCAGAATAGAGTGATTTTAAATGAACCAGTTGCAACAAAAGCACATCAACCTGCCTGCATTAACACTTTCGAGTCGCTATTCTGAAAATTTAGCTTATACTCGTATGTTACTCTAACCGAATAAAACAGCTATATGGAAACTGCATTTTTTGCGCTGAACGTTGTTTCCTCGTATCTTATTAACATTTTCTCCTTTTGGATACAATACCTAAATAGGTGTTTTTACTCTTCGTCCACTATACGAATGGCACGTCTCTTGTGAGTGTGTGTAAGGGGAGTTATGTTTCAAATAAAATAATCATTATTCGTTTTTCAGTAACAAACGCAAAATATATCTCATTTTGAAGAAAATTCAATGTTGCACTTAATTGTGCCCAAACTGCTTCAACAGTTTGACATTTGATTCCATGTTTTTAAAACATGACTTGAATATTATCAGAACTGAATGTGCCAACTGTATGGAACTACACACTTAGCGCTAAACGTTGTGATCAATATTTATGACAATTAAAAAGCAAAACGAACTTATAGTCTAGGTAATAAATACCCTCTGCTTCGGAATAAGCGTAGAACGTTCTATTGGTGGTGATTATGAAACTATTATTATTATTATTATTATTATTATTATTATTATTATTATTTATTACTAGCAAAAATGTCAAAAACAAGATATACATTATGCGAACCTTGTTTCTCAAGAAAGTTACTGAATCTTAAACTTATGTAGCACCCGCATAAAAAGTTCAATATTTGATTTTTAAACAACATGTTATGCAAAGAAAATGTTAATTTATTTTGCTTGAATAGATCTAGTAAAGAGAAAAGCATTTAATTTTGTCTTCTTTCCTCTTAGAGGTCGCTGAATTATACAAGCATACACGGAAGTAAATGTGACCTTTGAGACTATACCGGCACTTAGTGTTGGTTATAGCCAGGCATGATTAGTCGAAAAGAAATTTCTTCCCCCTCTTCCTATACACCCCTTGGTCCATCGGAAAACATTTGAATCCCACTGTACATGTACTTTATCAAAACAAGACAGAGCTGAGCAATGAACGTTTAACATGCATGGTTTTGAAATATCCTGAACTCACCAATCAAATGGATACTCTCAAACAGATCAGCTGGAAGAGGCTGTATTCCTTCCAGGTCTGCTTCACTGTCATCAGCACTATCACAATCACTACTGGGTACTAAGGAGCATTCGTTTGGCGGATGCTTTCGTTTTCCCTTTCGAAAAGATATCCAACAGACACTAACATTACTTGTAAAATGTAACACCAGTTGTGAAAACCTACGACCATACTATCGTACATTTTCCCTGGGATCGGATTGGGGCACCTTGGCCAGTAACGCGAGTTTCACGTGTAGGATGAAGCCTCGGTCGACCTCCGAGAAATCATTTTTACAGTCGCACAAATAACACAACGAATAACAAAGAACTAATACCAAGTAACTAATAACGAGATAGAAATTAACTGAAAACAGAAAAAAAAAGAAAAAAAAAAGACAGCAACTGCAAGCTGAATCCAACAGCGTAACTCGAAGAATACAAGCAATGAATGACCACGTGGTAGTGTGAGGTCGGTAACTTTGTCAACTAGACGGCTGTTACCATAGCAACGGGCCTGCCGCGTTCACTTGTTTTTCCGAATGCAGCGCTTATGTGAGAACACAGCTTATGAAAATAGAGGTATAAGCACATCACAAACCTATGAGATAGCAAGCAAGTGAGCGAACCGATAGACATAGAGTTGCAATCTGAGTCACAAGACTATCCAATACTACGTGACCGGATAGTGTGTGCATGGCCAAGTTGCAAGAAAAAATAACACACGGCAATGGCAGAAAAATAAACGACTATATTATGACAGCAAGACACATCTTTTGCTTTAGAGACAGTCAGATGCTTAAACTGTTCATTATCACATGGAAAGAAAACGCAAAATGGCCAAATTCTTCCATAAATATCAGGCACCATCTAGATTGGTGAAACAGTTTTCTCCTGTAAACTACGTTATACGCGACGAAACTTGGAAATACTGAAACCACAAATCGTGCATGTCTCACGCTTACTTCCATATCATAGAGTCCAGACACATGTCATGAGTTTTTCTTTCATCCTGAAAGTTAATACGCGGCAATAAATTGGTGTTTCGCAGAGAAAAAGATGCCGTACATCTTCTCTGATTGATATCTCACAACTTAAATGAACATAGACTACTGCATTCATTAGAGGCAGAGATAATATGCGAAGCTAAACACCGATGTGAACCCCTTGCAAATTCAAAGTACAAAGCAGTGGCGTATCGCTGCATATTGCCAATCGCATAGACAATAACTTTATTTCCTGAATACATACTTGTTTAGCTAAACGCTTGTAGATGGCGATAGCAAGCGATTGATGTACCTACCATATTTCTAATGTCTTTATGTAATTCATTGTGCCCCGCTATAACTTAAGTTACCCCAGTTCCGCGAAAACATAATCCCTCGGTAGAGCGACACGCGGAGTCCACCGGGGCCTGACCAAAAGAGGACAAGGAGCTACAACTTTTTTCGACGATACGCTTGTGTGCAGTTCGAATCATTCTCCGAGTACAACTGACACAGCAACCTAAGTTATTGCAGAACTGCCTATCTGAAGCACGGCTGTGTTGGTTAAATAATCCTGCTCCCTTTTGTCTTCTTCCTTTTCCTCTATCATTACTAACCTTTTAAATACTAAATAGAATGCAATTTCCGTCTTTCGAGGAAGCTTGTCCAGTTTGAGTTGGGTTAAACTTATGAGCTTTGTAAGTTTATACCTAATAAACTTATGGGCTAGACCATAGCCTTCTTTATAACTAGCCGTGAAATAAGCAAGTTAGCAATGCAGCACTTAGTCCGGCTTAATCTGTGGTCCGGCTATAGAGACGCGAGTGTATTCAATGTATTGTTTAAGCGTGTGTTTTGATGGCTAGTTGAAAGTTCACGATGAAAATTCATGGGATACTACAATTAAACGCGTTTGCTGCTTATTTATTACTCTTGCAGTATCGCAGTTTTGAAATATAACGGTAATATGATAAGTGTTTAATTTATATCTTAATGATAAACAATATGTAAATTTTGTTTTCGCATATCCAAGCTGAAATTATTACCACTGGTGTTTTGTTTTTGGGACAGTCGTAAAACTGAGCTACAGATTTCATTTGAATAAGATTATCTAGTATTTGCTATTGGATTTGCTTCTTACTTATAATAATAATATATTTATTTGGTTTCAACTAAACAAATGTAAATAAGGATATAAATATCTTACAATCAGGTCGAAACTGATTACAATGGATTTGCTTCTTACTTATAATAATATATTTATTTGGTTTCGACTAAACAAATGTAAATAAGGATATATATATATATATATATATATATCTTACTATAATTGTGGTCTGAAATAGTAAGTTTAATTAATATTGTCAGAGAAGTCCGAAAAGAACGTATATTTATAACTTGAAATTTAATAAAACATAACCTTAAATCTTTTTCACTTAGTCATAGACCTTGTTTTATTAATATAGTGATTTAGCCATTATCATAAAATGTTTTTAAAAGAAGGAATAAATATAACTAAATAGGTGACGTCCAGAGCCAAGACAAATATCCTTTGGCTTACAATGTGTGCACGCTGCGGGTTTGTATCGACAGTGCGGAGAGGGGAAGGGGGTGCCACAGGTAACCTGGAACCGGATACAGAGGCATCGGGGTAGAATAGAACATAAACACAGAATTCAAGGACAGCAACTCTACTATAGCAGTAACGCAAGTGAACTACTGTCTGTCGACTGTGCAGCAGCTTTGGGTCCGTGTATTTCGTACGACGTCACCTATATTAAATAGTGGTACTTACGTTGTTTCCTCGCTCAATGGATATTTGTCCTAGCTCTAGTGTGATTTGTATGTATATACATTTGGATAATTTATTTCAGATGTTGCGGCGTTGTGTGTCTGGATGGAAATCCAACTACGATATTTGTTTAAATACTGAGGGATCAAGGAGTAACTTTTTCATTTCCGAAGGATGAACGTCTTCGGAGTGCATGGCTGCGAGCTGTCCCCAGGAAACATTTGCTTCCTAGTGTGCACTCGTGTGTTTATTCTGAATATTTTGGTTCTTCAGAAATAATATCTGAAGATTATGTAGATTCATCAGGTAATAAGCATTCTAGGCAGTTATCTTTTCCAAATTGAAGGTGCAGATCCGTATATTTTTAAAAACCATCCAGAATGTTTATCATCTCAAACTACTAGTAGTAGAACAGACCCTGCTGTACGACGTGAGAGGGTTATGCAAACACATGAAGACGATATTAACAAATTTTTGTCTTCTGGCATTATCCCAACCCTTGATAGTTTTGTTAGTTGTTTGTCAGAAAAATTAAATCTAGAAAAGTGTTCAGTAAAAGATAGTAATAGGTATGTGTTTTTTTACCCCCTTAATAATGATTGTGAAGCTTAAGTATGCAGTATATAGAGAAATGTTTATTGTAAATAGCATGTGGTACATGAAAACATTGTAGTTCCTGTGAATATAAATGGCTATGAACTGCCATCCAGTGATTTAAAGTGGGTGTTATTAGTGGAACTGAAATTAAGTTTGTGGGCGCAATAAGAAAATGTGCTATCCAGCTACGTGTCTAATTTAAATACTGTGTAAGTAAGGTATGCAGTTATTTAGAATTGACTAGTATGTGGCAAAGAGGGAGGACTGCTTCAGCTTCTTGAAACAGGAACGCTGGAAGCTGATACAGTCCGGGTTCATCCGCTCAATGCAGCCCTTTATCTTCCAGTTTGAGGTCACTGACTAATACTGTTGTACCGAAAGACTAGCAGAAAACAAAAGTTGCATACCTTACAAACTGATGACCTACAGAAACCCTACTACATCTATCATAAATAAAAATAAATAAAAAGAGCTTAACATTGTAAAAGTTTAAAAAAAAAGATGAGAGAAAAAAGACAAGAAATAGCTTTTATTGGATTAAAATGTAACAAAGGAAGAAAAAAAAACCCTCTCGATAAAAATATAAAAATCTTATGTGTTACACTCACATGACTCTCTCTAGTCTTGTACAAACTACTTTCACAAACGCTTATTCTCCATCTACTTCATGTAAATCGATATAAAAATCTGTAGAAGCTATCGTATTACTAATGTTCTTGTAGGTGCAAGGGGAATGTGGTAGGCTTTAAGCGATATTCAAATCTTTTAAGAGCTGGTTGCTATGTGAAGCATTCCATTCTCTTTGCATGTTCAGGACATAAAAAATGAATAACGAATTCCCATTTGAGAAAAAGTATAAGTATTGGAAAATTTAAGGGAATAACAAGCAATATCTTGAAAATGATTCATTCAAAAAAAAGTATATGACATAAATTGTGTATTTTAACGCGATCTACATTTTTGTGTAGTAAAATTTTGTCTATCTCTTGTGGTTTATCAGCTACGCAAAAGTCGTTCACAATGAAGAATACTTTTGGAGACATTCCCAGAAAATTCGAGATATACAATTCATTTGCCATGAAAATGTCTTAATCTTATGGTATTTTATTCAAAATCGTTGGAGCCGTTTTTGAGAAAATTGAAGTTTTCGAAAAATGTTCCATGTAAAGGGGTGGGGGGATTTTATTGAAAACCTTCGCGTCGCATCTCTGGAAGATACTGAACCTAAATACCAAGTTTGGTGTTTATCCGAGTGTTCGTTTCTGAGTTATGCTGCTCACAGACAGACGCACACACAGACACATACACGGACATGTTTCCAAAAATGCTTTATATGCATTCAGTGCACCTCAAAACATGTATTTCCTGTGAAATCTCGGTATCGAATTTTTGGGTGGAATGCAATACTTCCCCTACTTACTATACGTAGTAGAGAAAGTAAAAAGGAATAACGAATTCCCATTTGAGAAAATGTATTAATATTGGAAAATTCAAACAAATAACAAGGAATATCTCGGAAATGGTTCAATTCACAAAAATGTGTATGACATAAATTGTGTGTTTTAATAAGATCTACATTTTTGTGATTTTAACATTTTTGTCTATCTCTTACGGTTTACCAGTTATGCAAAATTCATTAAGAATGAAGACGACTTCTTCAAGATATACATTTCATTTGGCGTGAAAGTATCTTAAACATATGATATTTTAATGAAAATCGTTAAAGCCATTTTTTAAGTAAATATGTGATTGGAGTTATTAAATCAGCAGAAAATTATAAATCTTAACCATAAAGGTAAAAATCAGCATTTTCGAAAAAGTCCCATTTAAGGGAGTAGGAGTAAACGGGTTTCAACACACACATGTATGTATGTTTGTATCCGTGTAATGGTTAGACGGTTTTAGAAACCGTCTATATGAGTAACGTGAGGGGATTACGTGATGTTGAGAGTCTAAGGTGAATTGTGTATGAAGCTCGTCCCTCTCCCTCTCTCCCTCTGTGGGTTTTTTTTGAAACAGGTATGTATGTATGTGTGTGTTAGAAGCCGTGTAATGAATAAACGGAGTTAGTAGCCGTGTGTGGGATAGAGTGACGTTTGGGAGTCTGAGTGGTAGAATTCTGAAGTCCGTCCCCCTCCCTGTAGCACGTCATTTCCCCTCGTGAAGTTGTTGATACACTGTATTGTTATGTTGTGAAGTTAAATGAATAATAAAATAATTAAAAGCCGAAAAAAATATCTGTAGCACGTTATTTCCCCTCGTGAAGTTGTTGATACACTGTAATGTTATATTGTGGAGTTAAATGAATAATAAAATAATTAAAAGCCGAAAAAAAATATCTGTGTGTGTGCGCGCGTGCGCGCTCACGTGTAGTAAAATTTTGTCTATCTCTTATTATTTTTTTACCAGTTATGCAAAAGTCGTTCACAATGAAGAATCGTTAGAGCCATTTTTGAGAAAAATGTTCCATGTAAAGGGTAGTCTGGGATGGTGGGGATTTTTCTTGAAAAAACCTTCGTGAAGATACTGAACCAAAATACTAAGTTTGGTGTTTATCCGACTGTTCACATACAGACACACGGACATGTTTCCAAAAATGGGGGGTCTCAAAACATGTATTTCCTGTGAAATCTCGGTATCGAATTTTTGGGTGGAATGCAATACTTACTATACGTAGTAGATAAAGTAAAAAATTGCAAGAAGAGAGGCAATGAAGTAAGAAAAAAAGATGTATGGCTTAAATAATATTGGAGTTATGTGTACGGTTACCGCGTTTGCTAAAAAAGCTAATGTATGGCTCCCGCGTTCAGAGGCAGAGGACATGTGAATTCGAGTTATGTGTACGGTTATCTCGTCATATCCAAGGTTTTGTTTTCAATGTATGAATCAAAGAAGAAGAGATCCCGTTCAGTAAGAAGGCAATGAGAAAAAAAAACTAAGGGGGCTAATAATATTCGAGTCAGGTGTACCGTTACGTACGTACGTTTTCGAGTCCCCCCGCAGGTAAAAACTTGGAATATTTCATCAAGAAGGCAAAATAAGAAATTCATGCGAGTGATTCCCGTTCACGCTGGATCAGTAACAGAAGGGTCAAGACAGCAATGAACTATAAATTACTAAAATTAAATGCTTTAAAAAAACCTCGGCATATCGAGCTCACATGCTGAGACATGCAAATGCAATGTCTTTTCTCTCGTCTCTGTAACCCGAAGGCATAGAGAGAAACCAGGACTTCAGAATTTTTAAATGAACCTAATAATTATAGGTTATGGAAAAACTGAAATTAGCGTAAGAAATTGCCTGTAGCAAAAAGGAAGCAGCAACACGGATCCTACCAATGCTATAATTATCGTAAGTACAGGGGCCAGGTGGACAAGGTAATTTTTTGTCACGAACGAATGTCAGCCAATGGTCAGATAACTGCGTGCGCATACGTGGAAGGAGAAGGGAAAATAGGCGTAATAGTATCGTGAACTTATAAAGACGTAGGATGCCGTTCTTAAGAACTTAGTACTTATTCCGCTGGACATGTGACTGCAGCATAGAACAAGTGTTTGTGGGGAGGGGGGTTAACAACGTCGGGGACATATAAAATGTGTAAGGGAGTACGAAAAAGGACCATTTGCAACAGAAGTGCGCAGCCAGGAAAGAACATGGATGGTAAGTGAAAAAAATTATTATTTCTTACAATTTCGATCTGTGTGTCTTTTTACATATACTTCAGTGACCCAAACGATCCATTCAATGTGTCTTTTATTTCCGTGTTTTTCGTGACCTAAATAATATAATCCTGTTGAAACGCGTCTGTATGTTTCAGATCAAATCATAAGCCAGCTCAATGAAATTGGAGAAGGCGCTCCCATAGTACCAACAAAGAAACTTGCAGATCTGGAGATAAACGTGCCGTTCAAAATAAACAAGCTGAAGACGCTTAGCACGAGATATGGGGAACGCGTCGTAGTAATATTAGATCAGTATCAGATCTTTCTTCCCGAGCGATTTAAGAGTATGACTGCAGAACAGAAAAATGCTATAAATGAAGGAGGCTATCACCTTGTGTACATGGGACAAGAGACGCTAGCTAGCGGGTATCGACGTCACAAGATTACTTTTTTACAAAAAAGGTATATTAAAACAGTTTTTTGCATGTGTTAGCTCAGTTCAGAAAAAAAATAATGCATCTCGGAAAAGAGAAAAAAAATTCTTAATGGAATAGTTCTAACTTTTTGACCTTTTAAGATTAATTTGACATAACTATACTGCATGGATAAAAATCTTGTCTTTGTACGTGTATCTCGAAATTTCAGATTATAGCCAGTCGATAAAATGTTACTGTTTTCACTTCTCAGATCGTTGCAATAATGAATTGTATAATTTTCAGACGAGTTCAAACATGCAGGAGAATTCTCAAGCGAAGGAGATGCATCTGCAGACACTGCAGTAATCCACAGAAAATTAGACTCCATGACAAGAAAAGGTGAGTTAATGTTCGCATGTATGTGTTAAAACAAACATTACATTTTTTAAAATAATAAAGTAATCGGATAAGATAATAAATTTTTTCAGCTTAAACATTCAACAAAAAAAATATAATTTGACAATATTTCTTTTTTCAGCTATAAGTAAAATTCCATTTCCTCTTTTTAATATATAACTTTAATGTCAGTAGCATCAAACATTAATAATGAAGCAGTTTTGTTATATAAGTGTATTTCATGCTAAAAAGGGATATTTTTCCTTTCAGCTTTAAAGAAAATTAGATTTCAGGTTTTTAACTTTACTTTGAAATAAAATGACAATTTTGTTTTCAGCCTTAATAAAGTGAACTATATATTTTTGTTTCAGCTTTCATGCATGCTTCAAAAAAGTAACAAATTAATATCACGAAAAACGAAAATTCGATTTAAAAAACTTTACTTGAAATAAAATCAACATTATTTCCAGCTTAAAGATACTTTGACATCAAACATTACTGTAAATAAAAAAATGAACTATTTGTTATAGATTTTTCAGCTTTCATGCATGCTTCAAAAAAGTAACAAATTAATATCACGAAAAAAAGAAAATTCGATTTCAGTTTTTTTAAAAAAACTTTACCTGAACATTTTTTTCAGCTTAAAAGATATCAAATATGTATTACTGATGACACCTCATTTATTTCAATTTCAGGGGAACACGTGCACGTGATCTCAAATAAGACCGGATCTCCTAACAAGAGGACTACGTCGCCAAAAGATGATAGCGCGTCTCCATCAAAGAAACCAAGAACAGAATCGGTGAGTGAACAGAGGCAGAAGGATCTTGCATGCATGACTATTGAATCGGCATTTAAAAATCGGATCTATACGAGTCAAATAGAAAACTCGGTGGGAATGATAGATCCTGAAACATTTCTAGATGAATGTCAACCGCTCGTTAGCAGTGAAATTCGGAACAATCTCGCTCGTCATTTGTCAGGAATAAAGTTATGTGCCACATTAGTATGCAAATATGTCATCCAAACACCCGAAAATGAAAAGATCGAGACATTTAATTTCAATAGTAAAATGGATGCTATCTTACAAGGTACAAACATTAGCGATTGGTATGAGAATAAACTTAAACATCCCATATTATTCAACATTGATACATTCGAATCGAAAAGCAGTTCGAAATCACTATACCGAATATGTTCGTTAATTCTAAATTTCTGTCACTACGATCCGCTAAATGCAGGTTGCAACATAAAAGTGCCAGATTTCATAAAACACAAGAGAGCAGTGACCAATATTAGGGATACTGATAACAAATGTTTCGGATATTGCCTACTGGCATCCAAATTTCCGGTAAAGCGTAACAGCTATAGAGTGAGTTCGTACTCCAAGTACAATATGTTTAAAGAATTTAATTTCGCAGGAATAAAGTTTCCAGTATCTTTAGATGACATACAAAAATTTGAAAAGCAAAATGATAATATATGTATCACTGTATATGGTATAGACGAATATTCAATTATTCCATTATAACAAACCTCGGAACGTAAAGAGCATCATGTGAACCTCTTAAGAATTGCCGATGAAGCTAGATCACACTATTGCTTAATAAATGACCTATCTCGCCTGTTGTCCTCACAATTAACTAAACGCAAGTGTAGGATGTGTATATGTGAGGCATGCATGAAATGCTTCTCGAATGAAAGCAACCTAGCTAAACATAAAAGGAGATGCATGAAATCGCAAGTTGTTAGTATGCCTGAAATAGGGATAAATGACACCATTCGATTCAATTCATACTCGAAGTGCTCTCCGGTGCCATTTGTCATATGAGCAGATATCGAATCAATACTTAAAAAAGTGCATTCATGTCAGCCCTCCGCAGATAGCAGTTGGACGAGATCACTACAAAGACACGAAGCAGTATCAATAGCTTTAAACCTTGTATGCAATTATGACGATACCTTATCGAAATTCAAAATCTTTAGAGGTCCTAATGCGATTCAAGATTTTTTCAGCGAATTAACTGTAATTGCAGACGATGTAATCAATATTTACTCGAAAAACAAAGAGTTAAATATGACCGATGCAGATAAAATAAAATTCAGAAATACTGATTTCTGTCATCTGTGTGAAGATAAATTTGAGTCCGAATCTGACAAAATATTAGACCATTGTCATTTGACCGGTAGATTCATAGGAGCGGCCCACAATTCGTGTAATCTGAATAGAAAGTTACCAAATTACATACCGATTTTTTTCATTGTCTGTCAAACTACGATTCACATTTTCTCGTGAAACATCTCGCTTACGATCGAGAACCCATATCATGTATTTCACAAACATCTGAAAACTATCTATCATTCAGTAAGAGATATACGTCCAATGGAAAAAGTATATATTTCAGATTTCTTGATAGTTATAGATTCCTCGATGATAAATTGAGCAATTTAGATGATATGCTAAACCCCGAGGACTTTAAAAATACAAACAGAGCATACGAAAATCCTGCACATCGGCAGCTAATGATACGTAAAGGCGTATTTCCATACACATATCTGGATTGCGTAGAGAAATTGAAAGAGACCGCATTACCAGATATATCACAATTTGATGATATAACAACGGAAGATTACTTGCATGCTCAAACAGTATGGCGAGAGTTAAATATCAGAAACTTAGGCGAATACAGCGATCTATATCTTAAGACTGACACATTGTTATTGACTGACATTTTTGAAACTTTCAGAAACTTATGCCTAAATTTATATAAACTAGATCCGTGCCATTTCTACACTGCTCCCGGGTTGGCCTATCAGGCGATGTTAAAGACGACTAAAACAAAATTATCGCTAATCACCGACAAAGAAATGCTAGAGTTTTTCGAGTCAGGAATCAGGGGTGGGCTTTGCACGGTGTCGCAGCGATACTCCAAAGCCAATAACAAGTACATGAATGAATACAACGAATCTCTACCACCTAAATACTTAGCACCTTTCGATTGTACAAACTTATACGGATTTGTTATGGCAAGACATGCAACTCCATGTGGCGAGCTCTGATGGTTAAATAGAGATGAAATTAATGCAATAGAATTCTTAAACGTACCGCCAGATTCGGAAACGGGTTATGTGCTTGAAGTCGATCTCGAATATCCTAAAGCCATTCACGACGAACACAACGATCTTCCACTGTGTCCAAAGAGCGAAATACCTCCAAAGGATACATGCAATAAGCTCCTTGCAACACTATCTGATAAGTCAAAGTATGTCTTGCATTACCGTAATCTATAGCAATGTGTAGAATTAGGAATGAAGTTGAAATACATACATAGAGCAGTGGCTTACAAACAATCCTTCTGGTTAAAATCATACATTGACTTGAACGCTGCAAAACGTGCTGAGGAGAAATCTAAATTCGGTCAGAATCTATGGAAAAAATGAATAATTGTGTTTATGGAAAATTTATGGAAAATGTACGTAAGTATAACGATTTTCGTCTCGTTACCAGTTGGAAACAAGCGAAAAAGCTGATATCGCGTCAAACGTTTTTGCGTTACATTATATTTGACGAGAACCTTGTGGGTATCGAACTGGCAAAGGAAGAAATTCACATGTGTAAGCCCATATACATAGGACAGGCAATACTTGACATTTCTAAATATGTGATGTACCACTTTTATTATAACATTCTGAAAAAGAACCTAAATGATTTGTCTTTAAATTACATGGATACCGATTCATTTTTGTTTGAAACTAGTACAGATGTTTATGATTTTATCAAAACCAACATTCAGCATTTTGATACAACCAATTACCCACCCGATAACATATATTCCATACCTCTGGTAAATAGGAAAGTAATGGGCTTATTTAAAGACGAATTATCGGGCAAATTAATGACAGAATACGCTGGGCTAAGGTCTAAGCTGTACTCATATAGTTTTGATGGTCAGATCGTTAAGAAGTCAAAAGGCGTTTCAAAGGCTGCAATGCGTTCAATAACTTTTGATGATTACCTATCTTGTCTCAATGACATGAATGTAGCACATTATGCCAGACAAACAACTTTCCAAAGTCGTAAGCATAACGTTCACACAGTAGAAATGAACAAAATTGCATTGAGAGGGCTTGATACCAAACGTTATATGATTGAAAACTCGCATAAAACTATGGCCTGGGGACATTTTTCTATTCCAAGAGATCCTGCTACCTCTGAGCACAGCTGACATTGTAATGTAATTCGAGAGAGAGAGAGAGAGACTATGTGTTTTTTACCTTATTTGAAAGTATGCCATTTCATGTAATTCTGTTTAATGAGAGAGAGAGACTATGTGTTTTTTTACATTATTGAAAGTATGCCATTTCATGTAATTCTGCTTAATGAGGGACTTGGTAAACCATACTTTTTTCGAGTTCACATGTCCAGTACTCATTTTCTTTGTAATTGAACTTTTTATATACTTTGAACTTCACAAATCTTGTTTTATAAATGAAAACACATGTTCACCTGAATAAGTACTCATTTTTATCTGTTTATACTTTTTTGGGATGAGGGTTATATTTTCCTTAAAGTTTATGGTATATGTTATGTAAACCAATTTTTTTGAGTTCACAAGTGTTGTTTATGAATGTCGTCCCCATTTAATGTAATTCTGCTTAATGTGAGAGATTGTTGTGCATTTCTTATACTTAAAGCTTTTTATGATGTAAACCATACTTTTTTACATGTCCTCCTCAATAAGTACTCATTTTTAGAGAGATTTCTTTTTATACTTTGAAGTTCACAAAATCTTGTTTTATAAATGCAAACACATGTCCACCTGAATAAGTACTCATGTTTACATGTTTATACTTTTTTGGGGGTGATGGGGAATATGTAGGGTTATTTTTAAAAAATAAATATAACTCAATTACTTTTGGATTCTGTTGCTTTATTTCTTAAGAAATAAAATTATACAACACACATCCTGAATCCTAAAAACATTTTGTCTTAGTTTTTTTTGCATCTTCTACACTACAGCATTCCTTTCTATCCATTCACTTTTTGGAAAGCCTAGCCACTTGACGAGTAACCTATTCCCACGTCGACGTAGTACTTTTTCTACGAGATATGTGTCAGGGTAACTAGTTCTTAATAATTCATGACCATAGAATCCACCTTGTATTACCTTCCCCTCACCATCTTCCAGATGATAGGTGGGTGGGACTGTGCTTCTTACCCTGACAATGCGAAAGATTTCAGTGCTCCAATTAGGTGTGTAACCTTTCTCGAGTAGACCCTTATGCCTAGAGATCCTAACACGGTCCCCAACACTGAACCTCCTGGCGTTCCTCTTTTCGTACCTCATAACATCACGACGATACACCGTGAGGAGGAGATCGTTGTTCCTGACGTCGCGAGGCTTCATCTGAATCGTCGAATGGTAAGTATTATTGTAGATGTTAATGATTCTTGGCAAGAGATCCAGCCAATTATATGAACCTTTAGTCAAAAATTCCTTATGCATCATAGTTTTAAGCGTTCTTATTAAACGCTCGACAGCAGCAGCCTTAATGACACTGAATGTACTATAGTGATTAATTCCATACCTGGTCATTAATTGCTTGAAATGCTTATTGTAAAATTCCTTGCCGTTATCGGATTGAATATTCTTAGGTGTTGTATTCAGATCCTCCAGTATATCGAGCATTGCTTTTGTAACATTCACTCCGGTCTTGTCCTTCACAGGTCTTGCATAAGCCATTTTTGAGTAAAAATTAACAGCAATAAGAATGTACTTATAGTTTCTGTTTTGTTTTGCGTATGGTATCATTTCAATAAGGTCTATTTGTAATAAGTCATTAAGACCTTTACTAATTATTTTCCTACGTAGAAATTTCCTTCTGGCGGGGGAGTGTAATTCACTAACGATGTTTCGTCTAATCATGCTATTATTTTCGAGTTTTTCAATTCTGTGATGCTCTCTTGAATTTCCGTTGTATGATTCAAATTGCCAGCCTCCCTCGATGCAATGATCAATCTGAGTCTGCTAATCAGACTATTAGGATCGGACCAGTATACGTAGTCCAACTTCCTACCCGGAACGTGCTGCTTCCATTCGAGACCGGAACTGGTCGTAGTGTCGATAAGCCTGCGTATGATATTCTTATATTTATACCCCTTGTTCGATCTCAGACGACCGCTCCTGCTGTAGCCCTGTCTGTGAACTAGAGTTTGTTTCAAAATCTGAGAATAAATATCCAGATCGTTTTCCGTATACGATGAGGTCTGAGGTACTCACTTGAATAATAGTTAGTACAGCCCGGGGCTAGCCTCATAAGTCTCATCTCCTATCTGAACACTGTTATCTGCAAATGTAATTAATTTATTTCCTATCTTATAATCCCCGTCTTCATACCGTACACCAAAGGTAACGTCCAGATCGCTGCCGCTATCTGTTCGAACCTTCTTCAGATAATTCACGAGGGTATCGGCTTCTTCTTCTTCTTCGGGGTGAGAGAGAGGGGTTTTGCTTTTTTCTTGATTCTTTAGTATATCCTTCAGAAGAACGGTGACGGGCTGAAGAACCTCGGACATCACGCGTTGGGTTTCGAACCTGAGACCCCTCAGGGAATGTAACTTTTCCCTTATCGCTTTACTGTGTCGAGCGATGGACTGCTTGAGTCTGATGCCTTCTACATCCATCGTAAAATGAATGCAGATTTAAGCTGCTGGCATCAATATATAGGAGATTTTTAAGTCGATACTTAGAATATGTCCATCTTTAGCACGATTAACTGGAGCTGTGAAGGTCAACTTATCGCCCATCATGACGAGTGCAGGATAACTTTCAACGCGTTTATCATTTATTGCAAATATTGCATCCGTTCTTGTATTGGGATGCGATGATGAAATCATATTGCAGCCAAACACCTCTCCGCTAACCGGGGACCTGTAGTATTCGAGTCCCGAAGTTAGCATGTATCTCTGTGAGTTACCTCTGTACGGTTTCGTTTGCAATGTAATGATGAGCTGTCCACTCATTTTCCCTAAAATAGTATTTATTAGATTCACTCGCGAATTAAGATTAGCAATACTATTCATAATTGAGGCTACCACGGTATCAAGATTTTTTTCTACTGCTGCAATAATTTCTTGAGGCATAGAAGCTAGAGTTCGGTTTAAAACTGTCTGTGTTTCCGCATTTTTCTTTACAACTAAATGTCTAACATATTTTTTATTTGCGGCATCGTTATCGTCCACGGGATCGGCTATCTCCCTTATCCGTTTCTTTCGAAAGGAAACGTTACCGTTCGAATCGGGAAGCGGTGTGTATGCATTTATGTAATCCAAAATATATTTTTTATTCGGAACATCATGATCGTCAACTGGAGGCAATAGTACCTTCATTCTTATCGTATCCAGAATGACATTCTTTTCTGTATCGCGTTTGAAAGCATATTTACTCAGGTATTCCATTAGGCTCTGATGTTGACCTTCGAGCGATGTTTGCACGTGCTGCCTAAGCATAGCTTCAAATTCGCCCATACGCTGATATGAAGTCTTTTCGGTGAACGTCTGCATTCGATGCTCGACGATAGTCGTAAGCGTATCCACATAGTGTTTAGTCGTTGCATCATATTCTTCTTCAGGATCCTGAATGTTGCATAATCGCTTTTTCTTGAATTGATAGTTTCCCGTGTCATCTCGATTTATAATATAACGGTTAAGCACACCCCTGGATGGGATGAACCTGCGCGATCCGAATCTGTCGATACTCATAGCTGTAATGAGCGATACTCTCTATTTATTCACTCTGATAAATACATCGAAACCGTTTCTGTATCGTCCTTCATTCAGTGGAAATTCAGGTACCATGACAACAAAGGGTCTCGAGTTCGATCTGTCATTACTCTCCCATACTTGCTTACACAACTCTCTGAATTCCGTAAAAGACATGTCAGTATTTTCGTAATCGTCGTATATGTGCTTTAAGTTGAGATTATCTTGTCGGAATAGTACGATCATATTTGCATTGTCTCTAATTAGATGTTTGGGTACCTTTGCATAAGATTGTGCAAGATATACAGCATCGACGTTACGGTGTCTGCCCATGCTGTAATACGAAGCTATTTTACCCTGTTTCTCGTTGATGACGTCATCGAATACGAATATGGAATTTTCTCTGGCTTCTGAGGTTTCCAGTACTTTTTCACCGTCCTCGAACGTGTACACTCCTATATCGGGTATGGTTTTCAGCACTTTGAGCAGGTACTGATATTTCGGTTGATGCAGTGATTTCGAGTAAATGTAAAGATTCTCGAACCTTAGCCCGTTCTCGTGGATTAGCAGGTTGAGTAAGATATTCGTCTTCCCCGCATTCGAGCTACCCAGAATGAGCGCTCTGACGTTGCTCGGGAAGAGAGAGCCGTGCCTTCCCTCGCGAATGTCATTGTCGAAGTCTAAAACTTGTATGGGTAACGAACACTTTTGCTTCACTACTTCCATTGTGCGACTAAGATTATAAGTTACATCTTTCGCTTTTTATTTTCATAGTGTATCATGAGCTCTGGACGCGCTCGGAAGGGTTCCGGAGTACTTAATTCTTTGATTAATTCTCTACCGTTTGAGGCTCATTTGCCCGGCTACAGGTACTGCAGTCTTGGAACTAAGCTACATAAGCGATTGCAGCGAGGGGATCATACTATAAATGAATTGGACGCTGCGTGTCAAGAACACGATATCGCCTACGCCACACATCAGGATACTGTTCCGAGGCATTTGGCTGATAAGGTTCTTGTGGAAAAAGCCTGGAATCGGGTGCAGTCTGCCGACGCTACTTTTGGCGAGAAGCTTGCCGCTAGACTTGTGACCGCAATCATGAAGGGAAAGCTGGCCATGGGTGCCGGATTGCGCAAACGTCGGAAGAGAATACTACCGCCACCCGCTAGAGGTGGGATCTTACCTTTGCTACCTCTTTTGGCAGCATTGGGTGCTGCAGGTAGCTTGGCAGGTGGAGCCGCACAGATCGCTACCTCGGTGAATAAGAAACGTGCTGCGGAGAAGCAACTGAACGAGCTGGTTCGTCACAATCAGCACATGGAAGCATTAGCCACGGGCAAGGGCAGAGGTCTTAAGAAGGGAGGTGGACGACGCAGGAAGGGAAGGGGCTTGTATCTACGTCCAAAAAACTCGGGGCGAGGTCTGTACTTATCCCGGAAAAAGCCTTAAGCGGTGCGGAGATTGCAACTTATGCTGAACGTCTACGCATTCCTAATTTTAGAGGCGTATACAAGCTAAATAAACTGCCTCTAAGACCTAGACGTGCAGAGAGGATCGTCGTCAATTTGGACAACTCGCAGAATCCCGGTACCCATTGGGTTGCTATACGCAAGGATGGAAATTTAGCCTTTTATTTTGACAGTTTCGGCAATCTGAAACCTCCAAGAGAGATAGAATCCTATATCGACGGTGTTAAGATCATGTATAACAGACACAGGTATCAGAATTTCGATTCTGTCATTTGTGGTCATCTGTGCTTGCAGTTTCTGTTATAAAACACTTTCGACAGGATGTTCGAATGGTCAAAATGAGTTACACTATCACTGTGAGCGGATCTGATTCTAATTTCTCTACCCGTATGAATCCGCCACTCCATCTGGATCCAGATGGAGTTTACGAGATTACTCTACTGAATTTCGAGACACTTTACTCGATACCAAATGTTGATCCTAGCAATAACCTTTTCCATTACGTGCGGGATGGAAAACTTGAAACTGTCGAAATTCCACCTGGAACTTATGAAATAGAAGATATAAACACCTTCCTCAAGGATAGACACAAAGCCGGCGATGACTTTTTTCTCCGTCCCAATAATAACACTATGAAGGCTGAGGTTCGGTGCCCCTACTTTATTGATTTCGCTCGAGAGAGATCGGTGGGCTCTTCTCGGTTTCACCGGCAAGCGCATGGTGGATCCGGGTGTACTGACCGAGTCTGACGAACTGGTGAACATCTTTAAGGTCAGCATCATACGCGTCGAGTGCAGCCTTGCCACTGGATCCTTCATCAACGGTAAAAGCGGGCATTCTCTCTACGAGTTTTTCCCGTCGGTTCCTCCGGGCTACCACATCTCGCAGGAACCGCCCAGTCCTATATATCTACCCATCATCGACACGAATCTCATTGATCATCCCAGCATTCGCGTGGTAGACCAGAACGGGGATACGCTCGACTTCAGAAACGAAACTATAACAGTGAGACTCCACATAAGACGGAATGGGAATAAATTTTAAAAGGCATTACTATAATAAAAAGCTTCTCTCGAGATTGATACCTACTCAGTCTTCGACACGCAAACTGCTAACACCATCCAACCGAGAGTTCCTCGAGCGTCTGGGATTCAAGGTTCTGTAATGGATGTTTTAGATGTGACCGGGGTTCCGACGTTTGACGATAAGATTAGTAAAGAGGAGAAACATGTCTTCCTACCTTACAATACGTCTGCTCTAGATGTGAATGATGAAATTAGAATACCATGCCAAGCCGAGGATTTGTACACGCTTCCTAGCAGAAGTTACCTCTACATAGAGGGATCTGTGACAAAACCTACTGGCGAAGCTTCATCTGCAACACTGACCAACAATGCCATGGCGTTTCTGTTCGATGAAGTTCGCTTAGATATGAATGGTACTACCATAGATAGAACGAGAAATCCTGGAATTTCTACGACTATGCGCAACTATGCGGCTCTCAACACTTTGGACTCCAATCGCCTGCAGAACGCCGGCTGGACATATCCCGGAGAACCTGTAGACATCGTGAACGCATCGAATGGTGTATTCAACGCTATCGTTCCTCTTTCGATGCTTCTGGGTTTCGCAGACGATCACAAGGAGCTGATACTTAATAGCAAGTTTGAACTCGTTCTCATTAGATCTAAAAATTCTAATAATTGTGTGATGGGCAACGATGTGACTATCATTAAACTCAACCGCATCGAATGGAGGATGCCCGTACTTAGACTCTCCGATGCCGAGAGGGTGGAGAAACTTAAATTCGTCCAGTCAGATCGCCCACTGCACGTTGCTTTTCGAACCCTGGACCTTCACACTCAACCTGCAGTACCGCAGACTAAAGCGTTCTCGTGGAACTTTGCAACGACATCGAAGCTTGAGAAACCGCGTTTTGTCATAGTGGGTGCACAGACCGACAGACTGAACTACCTTGCTAAAGATAGCTCTATCTTTGATCACTGCAATATCACAAATCTGAAGCTTTATCTCAACAGCGAATGTTATCCGTATCATGACATGAATTTGGATTTTGCAAATTCAAAGTTTGCATCTCTGTATGATCAGTATTCTAAATTTCAATACTCTTATTATGGCAAAGAAAATTACCCTCTTTTGAAGAGAGGCGATTTTCTGAAATATGCACCACTATTCGTCATACACTGTTCTCATCAACCGGAGGAGACCGTGACTGGAGCCGTTAACATCAGATTGGAAGTTCAAGCATCGGCGAATTTTCCTGCACAAACATCTTTGTTTTGTTTGATTATTCATGACAAATTGTTCACTTATAAACCCCTAACTCATGTTGTTCAATTTATCATATAAGAAATGAAAAATGTATTTTTTATATCAATAAAGAATTAAATTTTTATATTTTTTTATTGATTTTAGCATACAGCTCCTTTAACTTTTTTCTGACACTCCTACCTCTAACATCGTATGAACACATTGATTTATGAACGTCATGCAATTGAAATAAATGTATTTCAATGTATGGAATTAGTCTCTTCAGTCCTGCTATTGCAACAATGTCCAGGTTTATGACATTTTCGTTTAGACACGTATTCACAAATGCTATTTCATTAACTTTATTCATATGCACTGTTACGTTATATGCATAGATTATATTCTCACTGTACGATAAACGAGGAAGCTTACCGTCTTTCACATACGTTTCAATCACAGCTATATTTCGAACTATTATCTGCCAGTCCTCTTTTGTTATGTATACAAAAGTTTCGTCAACTGCTTTGATGAAGAGGGATGCGAGTTCGTAATGCAGTCCTATATTCACACGATGCTTGGAGCTGATGGAGATGTCGTCGTGCATAAACACGCTATTTGGATTCATCTTCCTCTGACTTTTCTGGAATGGGGTCAAAGATGAGCACTATAACGTTCTCTCGAGAGGCTTCCAACATCTTCTTCTTGTTTACGACCTTTGCCTTGTTCCTCTTCTTGTCAGGCTTTTTTCGGACCTGTAGACATATACACAACATCTCTGTTTTAACACACCCGAGTCATTAATAAAAAACTCTTTCTTTTTATTCACAATGATTCTGCTTACCTTTCTTCTTCTGTCTCCTCCACGGGTTCGGATGTCGACACCGACCGATCCACGTCGCGATGCGGTGGCACATCTTCTCCTTCGGGCGTTCTGTAAAAACAAAGGCACAGGTTTTTTGCTAGCAATCTTTTTTATCCCCCTACTAAATCTATTCTATGACATGTTCTTTACTTACTTACCCCTTTGCTTTGAGATACACGTCGCAGCACTCTCCACAACGGAAGAATGACGACATTTGTTGATGCTGTGATGGTTCCTTACAGATGATGGTATGCGTATCGCCATCACATATTTCCTCATGCTTATCGAGACAGTGCTACTTCATTTGCTCGTACTCCTCGAGGTTCACCCAGCAACAATTGTCACTATCGCTCGCGATTCTGATATTTTCACTACTCATCGTGCTGGCTCACAGTCGACTGTGAACGCCGATCCATTCTCGTTTCACATTTAATGGATAGGGCGGTGGTGGGGATTGAACATGCTCGTTCTTGCACTGACCTGGTTTATACCGTTACGCACGTGGGCACTTTCTCACATACACAGTCTTCTGTAACATACTCATGCAGCCTAACATTCATACACCTAACTCGAATATTATATTAGTCTCGCATGGTTTTCTTATTTTATAGTCCATTGCCTTCTTGATGAAAGATTCCAAGTTTTTAGCTGTGGGATCTCGAAAATTATTAGTGCGGTTCTTGATGCATTTCAGAGCCATACATTAGTTTTTTTTAGCAAACGCGGTAACCGGACACATAACTCGAATATTATTTAAGCCATACGTCTTTTTTTCTCACTTCATTGCCTCTGAACGGGGTTCTTCTTGCAATAACTGGTAAAAAAATAATAAGAGATAGACAAAATTTTACTACACGTGAGCGTACACGCGCGTACACACACAGATATTTTTTTTCGGCTTTTAATTATTTTGTTATTCATTTAACTCCACAACATAACATTACAGTGTATCAACAACTTCACGAGGGGAAATAACGTGCTACAGATATTTTTTTTGGCTTTTAATTATTTTATTATTCATTTAACTTCACAACATAACAATACAGTGTATCAACAACTTCACGAGGGGAAATGCCGTGCTACAGGGAGGGGGGCGGACTTCAGAATTCTACCACTCAGACTCCCAAACGTCACTCTATCCCACACACGGTTACTAACTCCGTTTATTCATTACACGGCTTCTAACACACACATACATACATACCTGTTTCAAAAAAAACCCACAGAGGGAGAGAGGGAGAGGGACGAGCTTCATACACACTTCACCTTAGACTCTCAACATCACGTAATGCCCTCACGTTACTCATATAGACGGTTTCTAAAACCGTCTAACCATTACACGGGTACAAACACACATACATGTGTGTGTTGAAACCCGTTGTTTACTCCTACTTAATGGAAGTCTGGGATTAGGGGATTTTTTGAAAATCTTTATGTCGGATCTTTGAAAGATACTGCACCTAAACACCGTTTGCTGTTTATCCGACTTTTCATTTTTGAGTTATGCTGTTCACAGACACACACGGACCTTTTTCTACAAATCCTTTGTTTTTAATCAGGGGGACTCAAAACATATATTTCCGGTGAAATCTCGATATCGCATTTTTGTGTGGAGTGCAATACTTCCCCTACTTACTATACGTAGTAGAGAAAGTAATAAAGGTATGTGAAATGAAGTTTTTCTTCCGGGATAGGTAAATAAAGGAGCTAAGTCGCTTTAAAATGAAAGCCTCAACCAATTTGTACGAAGATGAAGTGTTTAATTCCAAACATGTGTTCTAGTGCTGGCCTGACTCGATTACAGAAAATATTACAGTTGAAGCTTGGACGGAGGCCGTTACTCATCCTGGTGACTACCCAAAAGACTTGCCCTCTAGCTGTGTGGTGTTGCCTTTTATAGTAAGGATTCGTATCGCGAGCACAGATATCTTTGTACTCGCTTATCAAAATTAAGGGTATTGTGCAAAGTGCAATTTTCAAATTGGCTTCACCAGTTAGCTTTTGGGTCACAAATACATAACACAAATTCAGTTGCTTCCTGGCCATAAAGTCTGATAATAGTTAAGAAGGAAACAAAGATTAAATAGCTTAACTTGATTCACAAAAGCAAAGATATTTCTTAAGACTAATGACTGTGTAGTCCAGTCACTCTATTTATCTTACTGTATACTCATTTCATACACTTGTTACATTTACTTAGTACACAATTTATTACATGCATTTATTACATATTGATGCAGATGAAGAAGTAGAAAACCATTTGAAGTTACTCATAGGCCAACTTAATCTTTTGTTGTCCTCTCGAAGGCAATATACTGCCTGTACACTAGTATTTGCCATCGTTATTTAGTCATTCTTCAGTTGCATACAATGCATTAAAAGGTTATTTTGTGTTACGAACTAAAAGATGTTTACAGCAATTGTCAGCGGGAATGAATATTTCTTCACACAATGAGGGAAACAATGATAATTATGTGCGTACTTTATTTAAAAATTGAATAAACGAGAACTTATTGTTTCGGTACGAATTAATGAAATACACATAAAAAGTTGCATAGATTATGGAAGTCTTATTTATAGGCATTACAGGTTATGCTGAAAATAACACAAAAGAGTTAGCAAAATCTGTCCAGGTTTTAATACTGCTTTGTAACTTTACTAAATGGCAATTTATAATAAATAGTTTCTGAGTGCTATATAATTTGCTATTCCATTTGCAAATTATTTACGCGAATCCATCTGTTCATATTTTATTCACAGTAGGAAACTCATACAAGTCGTCCAGCTATTGATATAACCATATTACAAATTGTATGCAGTCATATTATCTATTAGAAGGGACTGGATGTCACATTTTCATTACCAATAGTTGCAACATTTGTTGATATTAACTCTTGAGTAGTCGCGTGGGCTACAGTAATATTGTTTCTGCTCGCGCACAGTTCCTAATGAGTTTAGAGAGGTGGGGGTTTCTCTACCTTTAGAACATTGTTTATTCTTATAGATCAGTAATATTTTGGATTTGTAACAGCAGGCGTATTATTGTAATTTAAATAAATCCTCCTGAGCTATCACTGTAGCTCGCGCAACTACTCGTGCTACAAATGTTGCTAGGGCACAGAAGAAAAATCTTTTTGTGTAGGTAATGCAGACGTGAAAAAATACTGCAACAGTGGCTAGAAGAAATGCTAAAGTAGGTAATAAAATGCCCAAGTTGTTGAAAGTGATGAGAGGGAATAGGATCATGTCATTGAAAATGAGCATCATATGCACTCGAATGTGGAATCAGTTTGTGATTTTGTAACGTTTTAGTCATTTTAATTTTAAACAAAATACTGCTATCTAGATTTATTCTTTTTGCAAAATATACAAGTATATGGTATCAAGAATTGCGGTATAAGCACAAAGCGTTCAAAATGCATTTCAGAGGGCCAAAAATATAATTACAATTTGGGCTACATAAGTAGTCCAAGCGACTGCTGCAAAGTTAACAAAACTTCGGGAAATGGTAGTTGTGTGTACTTATAAATTTGCATGGAAAATTTAAATTTTACTCAAATCTTTGTCCGTGTTTTAATATATTAAATAGTATAAGCCTAAATGTAAGTAAAATGCATATTTTCTAACTGTTTAGGTATATCAAGGGGATCAGTACAAGCCTAAAAAAGTAAATCTTTTTATGATTGCCAATGCCTTCACAGATTTTTGCAACTGCCCATGACAATGTTTACATTATCGAAAATATTTAAATAATACTTAAATGGAAATGCCGCTTTAAACGTACATTCTAACAAATATTATTTTCGATCTAAATACTCCTAGAAAATATGCTATTGAGAGCAACATTTGGAACATCATTAATATACAATATCGATACATAATTGAAATAGAGGCAGGAAATGAAGGCTCTTATCACAATGACACGCGATGAAACATCGTATAACCTTCAAAAGAAAGGTTACTTTCATTCAAAATCTTTAAAGAAAACTACCAAACATGACTTCAAACGAAAACTAATGACAGGAAAATGCAACGTTGCTTCAGTGTTTTGCGGCTAGGATATAAAAAGGATGTGGCTAGACATCTAGTGTTGAGTATGCCGTGTAGCGACTGTAGTAAAAGAAGAAGAAGAAAATTGAGTTTTATCTATGGACGCTCCTTTATCTTCTGTGGTTCTTAGCGTCCCATTCTATATTAGGCGTGAAAGACCGGAAAGTTTGCTCAGAGGCCTCCTTATCAGACTTGAGGTTCTTTTACGTGCCGTAAATATACGACATGTGACCACCGGCTTTACTTCCCTTCCGAAGGAAGCCATGCTCTGCCGGGTTTGAACCCGCGATCTCGGGAACTAGAGGCTAGCATGGTAACCACTACACCACGGAGGATGAGAAGAAGAAGAAGGTAATGGTGAGCATAGCTAGTCATAGAACTGACTTATAAGGTGACAGTGGTCTATTCATGGATTTATTAATGCCCTATGTGAATACCACCATTGAGATAAAAAGATATCATTTTTGAGATATAAGATATAATAGATTATATAAAAAGTAGGATAATTTCGGTAGGTGTACCTAGTGTTTTGGGGTGGTCCCAAAATATTCTATTTCACTCCTGATTAGTGGTAATGAAAGCCAACATTTTTTTCTCTTTCTCTCTTTACAACATTTATCATTAAATTCATTAGGAACAAATGAGTCTATATTTATGTTTCCTTTGTTTTGTAACATTGCTACAGGGTCGTTGCATTTTTCAAAGCGAGGGGAGATGCAGCGATCAAAATGATAGATAACTGAATTTCAGTATTGGTTACTCAGTTCGAAAGTAAAAGGAATCGAAGCACATTTACCGTAACACAATCTTAAATAAAACAGTTTTGATACAACCACGTAACGCAATCATTCGAAGTTAGCGATTATTACTTTTTCTACTACGTATAATAAGTAGGGGAAGTATTGCATTACACTCAAAAATTGGATACCGAGATTTCACCGGAAATACATGTTTCCAGGCTCCCTGAATCCAAAAAAAGCACTTTTAGAAAAAAGATCTGTGTGTGATCTGTCTGTGTGTCCGTGAATAGCATAACTCAAAAACGAAAAGTCGGATAAACACCAACTTGATATTTAGGTTCAATATCTTTCAAAGATGTGATATGAAGATTTTTAAAAAAATCTCCCATCCCAGACTACTCTTTCCACGGAACATTTTTCGAAAAGTTTTATTTTCTCAAAAATGGTTCTAACAATTTTGATTAAGATATCGTATATTTAAGATATTTTTATGACAAATAAAATGTATATCTTGAATTTTCTGGAAATTTCATCAAAAGTCCTCTTCATTCCGAATGGTTTTTGCATAACTGGTAAACTGTGAGAGATAGACAAAATGTTTCTACACAACAAATGTAGAGCTTGTTAAAACACACAATTTATATACTTTTATGTGGAGTGAACAATTTCCGAGATATTCCTTGTTATTTGCTTGAATTTTCCAATACTTATGCTTTTTCTCAAATGGGAATTCGTTATTATTTTCTCTACTACGTACAGTAAGTAGTGGAAGTATTGCATTCCACCCAAAAATGCGATATCGAGATTTCACCGGAAATACACGCCTTGGGGCCTCCTGAATAAAAAAAAAACACTTTTAGAAAAAGGTCCGTGTGTGTCTGTGAACAGCATAACTCAAAAACGAAAAGTCGGACAAGTACCACACTTGATATTTAGGCTCAGTATCTTTCAAAGATGCGACACGAAGATTTCCAAGAAAATCTCCCCACCCTAGACTTCCCTTGATATGGAACATTCTTAAAAAATGTTGATTTTTTCAAAAATGGCTGTAATGGTTTTGATTAAAACATCATTCGTTTAAGATGTTTTTATGGAACATGAAATGTATATCTTGAATTCTCTGGGAATTTCTCCTAAAGTCCTCTTCATTCTGAATGAATGAGATATACAAAATGCTACTACACAAAAAATGTAGATCACTTTAAAACACACAATTTATGTCACATACATTTTTTTGTGGAATGAATATTCCTTATTATTTTTTGATATATCCAATACTTCTACTTTTCCTCAAATGGGAATTCGTTATTATTTTTTATGCCCTGGACATGCAAAGAAAATGGAATGCTCCACATGGCAACCAGCTCTTAAAAGATTTGACTGCCGCTTAAAGCCTACCTTACACCCCTTGCACATATAAGAAAATTAGCAATAAGATAGTTTCTGTAAGTGTTTATCTCGATTAAATGAAGTAGGTGAAGATAAGCATTTGTAAAAATAGTTTGTATAAGAGTACAGAAAGTCATCTGAGTGTAACACATCAGAATTTTTTTTTCTCATTAAGTGATGGCTATCCTTAGCACAACATCCTGGAGGGTATTGGCATTCAAGGAAACTTAAGGATTGGCAATCGTGACCTAGAAACTTCATGTTTAATAGGTATAGAACCGAGAAGACAGAGAAGGCAGAAGACTGGCAAAGAACACCAAACTGACGCCAGTCCGTTCCAGTACATCGGTCGCTCTTGGTCTCCCAGCAGCCACTTCGCTACAATTCTTAGGGTCGAATTCATAGTCGTTGCTTATGTGAAAAGGAGACGCTTAAGCAATAAGTATTTCTTCTGTTAAGGAAACGCTTATTACCATTCGGTATACATAGATGATACTTATATGCTCAGCGCTAAACACTTACTTATTTCCAAAGCACGTGTGGCAACATGATTCAGTTGTTTCACAGCCACTCGGATGCGCTAAGGAATGTGTAAACGAACATGCACGTGACCACATAGCCAGCCGCCATTTCAATTTTCCTTGTTGTTTTGTTCAGAACAGCTGCTGAGCACGTGGTAGAAGTTTGCGAGTTTTAAATGGTACATTTATTAATTAGTTAACTTTAATTTAAAATCAAGTAGTAGATTGTGAATTTAGTTAAGGGTTTATAGTAATAGCTGTGCAGTTACATTAGTTAGGTCGAAAACATGTCAAAAGGAAAACATTTCAGTGAGCAGGAAAAAAACAAGTAAAACGTTGGTGCTGAGATACAAAGACATCCTGGGCTGCAGGCAATCGGACGCTGTGTGATGTACTGGCCTTAAGTGGTATTCACTCGTGGGCTGTTTTAAAACTGAAAACCTGACTTTCTAGCGTAAAGTGTTAATAGCTAGAAGTATTTACAATATGCGTACTGTGTGTATGCATGCATGGAAGAAAACCACAAATGTAATTACTACTCCCTCTAGCAGTAATCAGAAATGCAAACTACCCAAGAACTTGCAATTATTGCCCTTACACGGCTTTTACAGCTGTTTTACACGGAAAATCGGTAAATCTCTGTTCACAATTTTGATAATCCAACGTATATTTGCGAATTAATGGTAAAGATGGTGAATTGTTAAGTGATCCATTGTGGTCGTAGTGATTATGCAAAATAGGCAATTTGATCTTAAAAAGCACCGCAGAGATGTACTTTATTTGTTGCAAAAATATTTCTGCATTTTAATTTTAGGATTTTATTAAATGCTTCTGAATAAATGCAGCGGAATCTCATTTTCTAAGGACCTAAGGTCTTTGGACAACATAAATGGGAAAACGTTTGAACAGAAAAAGGATGGGTAGTGTTATGGCACTGAGCTTCTATATATTATCTTTTCAAGTAAGCCTGCTCTCACGCTGCGACTTCGTAACCTCTATTTGTCAAGGTTACGTTGTTTAGCAGAGGCATAGATTATTACAACAGCGGCTTTGATAAACCCATATCGCTTCTTAAATTCGGCACCCCTATACGTTTCAGGCGAATTCTGCAAATCACGCAAATACGTTTATTAGTCGCAGTACAATTTCGTTGTGGAATTCTATATACTCCACGAAATCGCTATTATTGTTAACCTCCGTTGTAGGTAGTTGATGTAAGATGGCGTCGGCTCTCCTTATTGCACATTAGCGGAGGTCGGAGCTTCCTTATATGAATAAGCATTTCCTTATTCACCTGAAAGAGTAACGTCTATGTTTTGAAAATCGCTGCTTAAGGACTTCCTTAAAATAAGCGACGACTATGAATTCAACCCTTAACATCAGCAGATAGGTTTTTAATTTATAACTTTGATTAGTGATCTCGGTACCGAAATGTATAGTAAATAAAGCCATTATGTTTGGGAAAACCAGTTATCATTTCACGAGTCTTCCTCTACTTATGAGTTCACGACCCTTCCCTGTGGATTTTCCGGCTTCATTTCGTTATTTCTTTTGCTGGTAGTCGTCCTCCATGGTGTAGTGGTTAGCATGCTAACCTCTAGTTCCGAGATCGCGGGTTCAAACCCAGCGGAGAGGGATGGATTTTCTTTTCGGGCGTAAAACTCCTTAGCATAGCTTCCTTCGGAAGGGAAGTAAAGCCGATGGTCCGGCGTCGTAGATTTACGGCACGTAAAACAATCTCACGTCTGATAAAGAGGCCTCTGAGCAAAATTATCGGTCTTTCACGCCCAATATAGAATGGGACGCTAAGGACCACAGCAGTTAAAGAGCCTCCATAAATAAAACAATTTTTTTTGCTGGTAGCTTCAGTCCACGCTATATTATTTAAATTTTCTTTGTGTGTACTTAGTGCACTTTAACAGTAGTATTGCCACCGAGATTGGTTGCAGAATGGCGTTCTCTTTGACCGGCTATCGGAGTTTATTTATTTATGGACGCCTTTAACTGCTGTTTTGTATCTACAACGATATGTGAAATAAAAGCATATCTTTAAACTTTTATCTCGATGAACATGAAGTAGATAGAAGAATAAGCTGTTCTAGTAATAGTTTGTAGAAGAGTTGGTAAAGTAAGTCATTTGAATGTAATACTCCTGACTTTTACTTTATATAACACTTACTTTTCTAATAGTTGTAGTAGTAGAAGGACTTTTATTGGCAAACAGCTGCATACCACACTTCAAAAATACAAGAATCACCTTGGCTTCAAGGCCGTAAATGCTTTTCTTTTACCTGGAATCTTACACTAAGAGTGCGGTACTAAATATCGGTATTTAATTACTGCATATCAACATAAAGTGGGGGGAAAAAACTAACAGAGAATTATTGAAAAATTGAAACTGAGTTTTATTTATGTACGCTCTTTAACTACTATGGTTCTTAGAGTCCCATTCCATATTGAGCGTGAAGGACCGGAAAACTCAAGCCTCTTTATCAGGCTTGAGGCTCTTTTACGTCCCGTAAATCTACGACACGGACCACCGGCTTTACTTCCCTTCCGAAGAAAGCCATGCTAAGGATTTTTATGGCGAAAATATCCATCACCATCCGCCGGGTTTGAACCCGCCACCTTGGGAACTAGAAGCTATCATGGTACCCCTAGGCCACGGAGTAGGATAACAATTATTGCATAATACACATACAGAAAAATAATAAGACTGAATTAAAATGCCAAATTACCCTTTACTTCGAATATTTTAAAAATTTTTATTTTCTAAAAATTGACTTTAACGATTTTGGTTAAAATACCGTAAATTAAACATATTTACGTGTCCAATAAAATGCATATGATGAATTTTCTGAGAACAGCCCATGAAGTCCTCTTTATTCGGAAGGAATTTTGTATAATCGTGTATAACTTGCAAACGTTAAGGGGTAGAGGAAAGCAAAATACATAAGAAATGTAGATCTCTTTAAAACACAATTTATTTTTTAAAACAAGCTTTTTTTGTGGCATAAGGTATTTCTGAGGTATCCGTTATTAATAGTTCGAATTATCGATTGCTTGGTCAGAGTCCCTTCAACATTCAGGACAATTTCTCGTAATTTCATGGATACAGTATGGAATTTTAAGGCCAGCGTATAGCGTCAGTTCTTAAACATTTGGCTGTTTTCTTTGTATATATAACGAAATGTAGCTATTTCTGCAAACATTTATTTGGATTGTAATAAATTACATATAATAATAAGCTTTGTATACCCACTAATAAACGAGAGAGGGCAGAGAAAACATGTAAATGTATCACATCAGAGTTTTTAATCTTTTAAGTGCTCTCAGCATTCAGTTGTATCTAGCGGCGTTATGAAAACCGTATGGAATCTCAAAGCTATCAGATAACGATCCAATTTTTACTTTCTCTACTACATATAGTAAGTAGGGGAAGTATTGCATTCCATCCAAAAATTCGATACCGAGATTTCACCGGAAATACACGTTTTGAAGCGCCCAGAATCCAAATAAAGCATTTTGGAAACATGTACCTGTGTGTATCTGTTTGTGAACTTCATAACTCAAAAACAAATGTCGGATAAATACCAAACTTGGTATTTGAGTTTAGCATCTTCCAAGGATGTGACGCGAAGATTTTCAAGAAAATTCCCCACCCCTAACTACCCTTTACATGGAACATTTTTCGAAATTTTTTATTTTCTAAAAAATGGCTCTAATGATTTTGATTAAAATACTATGTATAAAAGATATTTACATGAAAAATAAAACGTATATCTAGAATTATCTGGGAATAGCCTAGAAAGTCCTCTTCATTCGGAAGGAATTTTGTGTAATCTGTATAACCTGTAAACATTAAGCGATAGACGAAAACGTACCACACAAAAGAGGTGTAGATCTCTTTAAAACTACAATTTATTTCAAATAAATTTCTTTTCTTAGATATCCGTTATTAATGATTGGAGTTGTTCATTACCTGGTCATTCTCTTAAAGTCATGTCAACATTCAGGACAGTTTTCGCGATTTAATGGATACAGTATGAAATTTTAAGGCCAGCGTATGGCGTCCAGTTTTTAAACATTTGACTATCGCTGTTTTCTTTGTATCTATAACGGAATGTGTAATGTAGCTATTTTTGAAAATGTTTATCTAGATTAAATGTAGTAGCAAAAAGCTCTAGTAAAGGTAGTTTGTATACCCACTAATAAAGATAGAGGGTAGAGAAAGTAATGTAATTGTATCACATTAGATTTTAAATATGATTTCTGAATTCCTCTTATACCTACAACAAGGTGTGTAATGGAACTATTACTACAAACGTTTATCTAGATTAGCATGAAGTAGGTAGAAAAAGAAGCTATTACAAAAATAATTAACCGTTGAAAATAAATAAATATAAACAACACTAGCTAGAGAAAGTCCTGTAAAATAACACATCAGCTTTTTATGCTTACCTTCAAGCAAAGGCCCTGCTTGCACAAGGCGTTCCTTCATGATCTTCACTTCTCTTGTGTGACCTGAAGCAAGGGCAACAAACTGCAGAACTATACGGGCAGCCTCAGTCTTACCAGCTCCACTCTCCCCCGATACAACAATACACTGGTCCTCGTTTCTATCTCGCAGGAACCTATATGCTGAACCAGCTATTGCGTATCTGCAATCAAGAAAAAGTGGTTAAGGATATATTATACTGACGAACCCTTCATGTTAGATTTTTGAGAAATTTATTTTTTATTTGAGACGCTGCAACTTAATAAACAGTGAAGAAAGTTTAGTTGTTCACAGAATCCGAACTTAGTCCACGTACTGGAAATTTATTTTAATGAGCAGGATTAACTAATGTGCTCCTTTTAGTTTTTTTGGATAGGTACAAGATCGCTCTACCGGGAAATGTTGGCAGATGCAGTTAGTTTGACAAATGGGAAGAAGGGCGTAAAAGTCCTTAGCATGGCTTCGTTTGGAAGGGAAGTAAATCTGTTGGTCCCTTGTCGTAGATTTACGGCACTTAAAAGAACCTTAAACCTGATAAAGTGGCCTCTGAGCAAACTTTCCGGTCTTTCATGCCCAATATAGAATGGGACGCTAAGGACTGTAGCAGTTATAGAGCGTCCATAAATAAAACTCAATTTAATTTAATTTTACTGTGTAATTAAGAAATGTGAACAAAACACTGAAACCCCCTTGTGTAATTTATGCAGATTTTGGGAGTAGTCTTGTGACATATCATAAATGCTCTGCTAATTCTGAAACTTCCTATACAACTCCATATCAGAAACACTCCTGGATGAACGTTTGTGTTTACGTCAAGCAATCATCCAGCGTTGAACGTCTATAAACTGATCTTCCTACTCGGCCAAATATATATATATATATATATATATATATATATATATATATATATATATATATATATATATATATATATATACATCGCGCGTATGATAATGCTGAGAAATTTATGGAATACTCAACATCGCTTGCAAAGAAGATCTACAGTGTACACAAATTCGTTAAGCCTCTGAAACTTAGATGAGCAACAAAGGGATTTCGAGTCTTCTACAATGGGCCACTTATGTGCTAGGAAATTTACAGAAGATAACTACAAAGTCCGCGACCATGAACATATCAGTGGCGAATACCAAGGAGGTGTGTATAATCGGTGGAGCTTAGACTGCAAAACGCCTAAATATATTCCTGCCTTCCTTCATAATCTGAGCGGATATGATTCCATTTCGTCGTTAAGGAGCTCGGATGCGCAAGCAAGAAAGTAGATACCGAACTGTGAAGAAACATCTCATTCTCTAAGTATGTGGGATATATGAAACTCCAGTTTGTAGACACATACCGTTTTCTGAGCACAAGCCTGGATAAGCTAGTAAAAACGCAACAGCATATCCCGAAACAGGGAAGTGCTTTGGACGTGCGAAGTCGAGTTTGATGACTAGTAGGGGCGTATTTCCATATGATTACATCACTTTGTGGGATATTTTAACTCAGAAACAATTGCATTCAAGTGACGCATTCTACAGCAAATTGAAAGAAAAATAAATTAGCATCCATGACTACGATCATGCTAAAACGCTTGGGGGCAGTTTAGCACATGAAATTTAGGCCAATACAGCGAGCCTATTTAACTTCGGGCCTTCTTCGTTTGGCTGATGTATTTGAGACATTCGGGGAGTAGACTCTGAAAACACATAAAGTTGATCCTGCTCATTATTTTAACTTTCGGATTTACTTGGGACGCCATGCTTCTATGTATTGGAATCGAAATGGAATTGCTACCGGATTGCGATTAGCTTCTCGTGGTAGAATTTGGTGTAAGGGAACGTTTATGTCAAGTTTCCCACATGTATGCACAGGGTAATAACCCTAGATTGCGGTATTTTATCAGGTGAAACCATCTCAGTTTATCACATACGAAAACACCAATAACCAATACTGTTGGGCAATGTAAAATACACTTCCTTGTGGTGGATTTGAGTGACTTTCCTCTCAAATTGGTTTAACTATTCGAAAGAAGATGACCCTCACGGATATTTTATAAGTTGATATCGAACATCCTGCTGCTTTCTATGACCAGGATAATGATTTATCATTCCTGACCGAGTGTCTGAAACCAAATGATTCCGCTGCAAAGAAGTTAATTCCTCACCTTGGACCTCGACGAAAGTATGCTACACATTATAGGACCCTGAAACAGCGTCTCTCTCATGGATTACAGCTAACAAACATTCATCATGCACTAAGGTTTCGACAGTCACGATGGTTAAAATTTACGTGGAGTTTAATAACAAGCTACGGAAAAGTGCTAGAAACCATTTTGAGTTGGATCTCTACAAGCTGTTCAACAATGCTGTTTTCGGGTGAACAACGGAGAATATGCGGAATCGGATGAATATACGGCTTGTGACAGATGGTAAAAGGTTGGAGAAACTGCAAAACCTACATTCACTGATAGAACTATACGTGGAGAAAACTTCTGCTGTACCTAGCGCTTCACGGCAGATTGTGTTTGACAAATCAAACATATATATACATTACATACATATATAATTTTACATCATTCACATTACCTGTGGTTTATTTAATAAGTTAAATGGTGTCCCTTCATCACACACAAGGAAATAAAGAATTGAGAGAAGATGCTCCACACACGCCAACATTTACACTCTTTCATACAAACTCTCAGACTCAACTGACCCACGTACACACAAAGAAAAGTAACTCCAAACTGTTCCTCATCTCTCTCCTCCACTGGCTAGGCTCGCCAGTTGTCATGCTAGACGGAACTTCAAACCCAAAGCCGAATGAAATACTGAAATAGCCCCAACAATGCTGTTGCCAATGCGACGCAATAATGTGTCTGGCATGACAATAGCTATTAACTAATACGCCACACACACATACATATTTCATATGTTTTGTCTACGGATACAAAGTTCATATTATTTCGGACCACAATTTCTTGAGTTATTTCAACAACCTTAAAAATTTAACAAACATGCTAGCTCACTGGAGTCTTAAGTTGCAAGAGTTTGATTACACCATCTGTTATAAATCTGGCAAATTGCATATTGATGTTAATACTTTATCTCGTTTCCCTGTCTGGCAACCTGAAGACCATAAAGTCGAAGAACTCGACGACCTCATCGAGGTCGCTTGTTGCCTCACCTTGAGGTTGTTGAGAAGCGGAAACCTGATCCTCTTCTTCGACTTCTCATTGACACTTTACAGTCTGGTTCAACCGCCTCTCCAAAATTACAGCGTCAGGCGTCTACCTATACACTTAAGTCAAATGTTCTTTATAGGAAGAATTCTGGGTCAATAGGTCTTCACTTGTTAGTAGTTCCTGGGTCTCTAAGGCACGAGATTCTGTCTTCATGTCATGACGACTTTCTGTCTGGCCACTTAGGTTTCTCCAAGATATATTCTGGGATTAGTTCTCGCTACTACTGGGTAGGCATGAAGAAGCATATTGAACACTATGTCCATATTTGCCCTAGCTGTCAATCTCGAAAGGCTCCCAAGAATGAATGACCAGCTGGTCTTCTACAACTCATCCCTGTGACCGCCATAGGTGAACGGTGGGGCATTGATCTTTTAGGTCCCTTACCACGGCCAAATTCTGGCAATCGCGACGTCATCGTCTGCATAGAGTATGCTTCTCGCTGAGTGGAAGCCGGCGCCATACCTGCTGCTACTATTCCCCATGTAGCCAAGTTTATTCCACCTCTCATTATTTGTCGCCATGGTGCCCCAGCAATGTTATTTTCTTACCGTGGATCTGTCTTAATTAGTGAGGTGACGCAGGGACTGCTCAAGTCCATATCGCCTCACTTCACAAGTTCATATCATCTAGCTACCAACGGCCTCACTGAGCGCTTTAACCAGACACTGGCTAATATGCTGAATCATTTTCTTGACTCAAACCAACGAATCTGGGACACAATTTTGACCTATGTTATTTTCTCATACAACTCCTCTGTCCAAAAAACTAATAAGGTACCAAACTTCTTCATCGATACCTGGCCCCTTTGAAATTGTTAAGCAAATCACACCTGTCACCTACGCACTCTGTCGCCCTAACGCTCCCAGGACCAAAACCCAGCCAGTACATGTTTCCCTCATCTCCCCTTATTACGACCCTGTAGAGCCCATATAGGTTATAAGCTGTCAGTTGCTTTCTGTTACAGATAAGTTTTTTGCTTATTCCTCCATGTACTTTGTTGTGACACTATATTTTTTTTGGGTGATACATTAACATGTACTTACCATAATACTTTAATGTGACTCTTTCCAACTTTGTGAGGGTATTTTATTGTTGTGAGATCAAAGGGTTACGTTTTTTTTGTTTGATGTCTCCTTGCTAATGTGCCTTTGAGCATTTAGTAAGATGATGTACTTACTGTGTTTGCTATATGTCCACAGTAATGTAGGCTTGTTATTAACGCACTGTTTGAGCTTGATTACAGTAACCATGTAGTGTCTTCACTATGCTGGAAATGTTACCCCGCCCCTGGAAGAACCACTGGAATGAGGGAAATGGTCTCAGAGTCATCCTTCTGTCCGGCAGCAGCGTAGTATATAAGAAAACGTGCTCCAGCTAGTCGCATGTAGGGCTTTGCTTGGAGTAGTTCCTTAGTATAGCTTGGTGATGGTCCCCCTACCTATATTTGGTTTTGTAGTTAATATGTATTTCTGTAGCTATGTTGTAGCTTGACTTAACAATTTTTTTTGAGGTGGCATCTAAATTCTTGGTACACATTTATGAATATGTCATGGTCCTTATTTGTGTTAATTGTCACGGCATAATACCATTACTATGTTCAGCTTCCATTGTACAGCGTCAAGAGGCTTAAATTTCATTCTGTCACGTTAATCTATTCAATATCTTTGTCATTTAATTTTTGTCTGGATGACCCTGCTTAAATATACTGATTAGTATTTGTTAGTCATACCCAATAATTGATTGCTCAGTGTTTTTTTTTTTGCAAGGCCTTGCTCTAGATTTAAGCTTTATTAGTTTTGTGAGTCTCCTGCCTTTGTTTCTGTAACATTTGTATTGTGTATATTTTTTGTCTATTGGGAAACCCGATGCTTTGCCGAATCTTGTTGCAGTCGACCGGTAGCCCCAGGAAACGCTCCCCTCCACAGAATAGGTCAACTCCAGCTCACCCGGAGAATGGTGATTGTTCCCCCGGCCGCACCCACACAGGTAGCCCAGCTGTTTATCACCATCTATGCACTGTCTCTCCACGGCATGTTACGAGGCTGTACCACCTTTTTTGTTTTCGTCTGTGCCGACGGGGCCCGTTGTAACAGACCAACACTTCAAATATCCAGCAACGTTACTGTATTTCGTCGTGGTGATTGATACGGACTATGTGTGCACCCAAACCTTTAGTACGTTCCACAACATTTTCCATTGTGCTCAAGTTTCTCTTCTTTCGTCGGCGAACAAGACAGTTGTTCTGCACCGTTTCCCAACAACATTTTCCATCATAAACTGTGCCTGTGCAGAAGAGGGTTTGCGAGACGGGGGGGGGTTCCTGTGGGACTACATCATCTGTTAATCCAGTATTGCTATCCATGTGGGGATTCGTTGGGGCATTTTACAATTTATTTATATTCAGCCATTTGTATTTCCTTGTTTTCTCTGTTTTTTTATTCCTTTTCCTTTCGGCGGGTCACCTCACTATTGTAAGTGGGGGAGATGTGTCGTATTAGTTAGCAGCTATTGTCATGCCAGACAGATTATGGCGTCGCATTGGCGACAGCGTTGTTGGGGATAATTCAGTATTTCTTTTGGCTTTGTGTTTGAGGTTCCGTTTGGCATAAGGACTCACCGCCCCTAGCTGGCGAGACTAGCTAGAGGTGGAGAGATGTGAGAAACATTTTAGCGCTACCCTTCTTTGAGTGTATGAGCGTCAGTTGAGTCTGTGAGTTTATGTGAAGGAGCGTAAATGTAGGTCGTGTGTGGATCATCTCCCCTCCATTTTTTATTTGCTTGTGTGATGTAGGGACATCATTTACTTTATTAAATAAACCACAGTTAATGGGAATGCTGTGAAATATACGTATAGTTTGATAAAAACCACACGACTTCAGCGGAATATGAACATCGAAGTCCTGGTCCTCTCGCGTATCTGTAGCTACGCTTCCCCCTTGCATGTCGGGGTGATTAACATTTAATAATTTGCTGAAAATATTTTGGCCCTCACCCCAGTAAGTAACTATATATATGTGTGTGTGTAGAGGCATGAGTGTGCTAGACATTTCAGAAAACCCTCATGTGCTCGTATCAATATGTGTTACTTCCGTATTGTAGACCTGAAAAACTGAAACGCATTTATATGGATAATGAGTCCTTCATCCGTCGTGTGATTACAAGAGATGTATACGAGGATAAACTTCACATGCTCCAGCACATAGAAAATTCTGATTATCCGACAGACCATATATGCTATTCAGTTCGAAACAAAAAGGTGTAGGCAAAAGTTAAGAATGAAGCCAAAGAAAAATCATTCAACGCTTTGTAGGTCTTAGACCTAACTGAATGCTCACGACATTATTGGAAGTGTAATTAAGGTATTGAGAGTATTAAACAGAGCGCTATTAACCACTATATTCCATTCAATATTTATGTGAATTGTCTAAAAAGCAATAAAAGCATAAGAACTCTGATGAATTTAATTCAGTCACATCATCATTTTGTTCCAGCAGTTGAACCTAACACAATCGCTCTATCTTCTCATTACGATAAAAGGGTGATTGCAGATATTGGAATCTGTAATACGCTTATGGTCATTACAGCATTATGTGCAATGCATAAGAAAATGTGATGCATACCGTAATATGTAGGTTTTTTCCGTAAACTAAAAAATTGAGCCTTATTTATGTACGCTTTTTAACTGCTGTGGGCCTTGGCGTCCCATTCTATATTGGGGTGAAAGACCGGAAATTTTGCTCAGATGCCTCTTTATCGGGCTTAACGTTCTTTTACGTGCCGTAAATCTAGGGCACGGGACCACCAGCTTTATTTCCCTTTCGAAGGAAGCCATGCCAAGAATTTTTACGCCCAAATATATCCATAGTCCTCCGCTGGGTTTGAATCCGCGACTTCGGGAACTAGAGGCTAACATGGTAACCACTATACCACGGAGGACGACGATTTATCCATGAGCCTGTTTACAGAAAGTGAATGTTTACTCAACTATCACTTATACATTCCCTGCATAAACATGTTGAAGAAAGAAAAGGAACAATAGTAGTAGAAGGCGGTAACTCTGTCACTAGGAGTAACTTCCAGTACTGATCTCAAGCCTAGATAAAGGAGGAGGGACGCTAACAACAAACTAAAATAAAGCTACGTTAACGTAAGGCTAATTAAGAGCGTGAAATAATAACACCAGAATAAAACGCTGCAATTTCACTAAAAGAAATTCAAGGTTAGCTTTCGTTAGTACTGGATATCTCTAATTAGGTAGGTTAGGAAGTTTGCTGCTAGGTTATGGTAGAAGATTCCGGTATAGATGATAAGAGGTGTCTAGTTCAGATTAAAATGCTTGGTATCAGGTTAGGGTGGTATCTGATTAGATCAAACGATGTCTGAATAAAATACATGATGAGAGGATAGCCTTGGATAGGTTAGTTTAAATTTGCATACTGATTATGGATTACTAAGCTATTGGTTAGGTTAGATTTTATTAGCAATGAATTGGGCACGTTTGGTTACTTTTGTGGTTACGTTTGCTTACGTTTTAATTGGGTTAGCTCAAGTCACCTCTGCTAGTGTAGGAGTTGTACAGTTAGGTTATAATGCTTGGTGTCAGGCTTTGTTAGACAGTGATAGGATATAATAGATTATGAGGCAATGGTTAAGGTTTTCTTAGGTTAGAATAGATAATGAGAGGATATTACATAGCACATAAGACTGTGATAGGTTAGTTTAGGATGTTGTGTGTGAGGTACGTTAGACGATGGTGGTTAGAATAAATGATAAGAGGATTGTCTAGATCAGGTTAGTTAGGGATAGCTGAATATGCTTCAGAAAGACTGCAAACCACACACAGTTTATCCCTTCTCTGCATCACACACTAAAGCTCGCCATTCAGAAGTTTATAATCGAGATTTAAAGAGAGCTTTAAGAGTGGATAAAAAGCACTTAACAGTGCACGAAATGCTTATAAAGTATCCGGAAATGAGTTAAAGATGCCGTAAATACTGATAAAAGGCTGAAAATTTTCAAAAACACAGCCAAATTCTTGTAATACATAGCAAATAAGCCTTAAAACAGGATCAAGCTACCATAAAACGTGTGAAATTGAATGCCTTCATAGAGCTGAAAGTATTCATGGAAGTGTCCAAAGCATTGTAGTGCTCCAAATATTTCTACCAGAGCTCAGAATATATATTCCTACGCCCGAAATGTCTTCAAAGTGTGTAAAAAGGGTTGTAGATATCTTCCCTCCTGAAAACACCGTCTCCAGTGGCAAAAATATTTCCAAACGGTATAATTACCTCGAAAATTCTATGAAAGTCTTTAAAACAGCATGAAATACCTTCAAAATATTTCTAAATGTCCTAAAAACCTATATCAATTTTCTGAAAATACCCGCTGCTTTGTCCTTAAATACCTTCCAAATGGCTCAAATGTCTGAAATTGTCTTACTACTGTTTTAAAATGTACTAAAAGCCTATGGTCATGCTTGAAAATAGCTGTACAAGTATTTAAAATATCCTCGATGTATCCCAAAGTGCACTACAATTCCTGCTCCAGGGGTTAAGATAGCTTCAAAATGTCCTATAACGTGTACCAATATTCTGAAAATAATGCTCCTTTGTATGAAATACCTTCTAAATGTCCGAAATGCTGCTTCTAGTGTTACAAAGTATGCTAAGAGGCTACGTCCATGCCCGAAAATAGCTGTACCAACAGTTAAAATTTCTTCGAAATATCCTCAAAATGCACTGCAATTCCTGCTGCAGTATCTAAAATGCTTTCTAAATGTGCTAAAATGGACCACAGATATCGTTTTACTATCTAAAATACCTTCGAAACATCTGTACCAACATACTAAAATTTCTGTTTTTGGTGTCTAAAGTGATATTAAAATGGCTCAAAATGTGTTCAAGGCATTCCCAAATATGTGCTAACATACCTGATCCGGTGCCTACTGTAAACGTAGCCAGAATATCTGCCAAGAACAATGAAATGTACCCAAATATAAAAAAAACTGTTATAGAGCCCCAAAGTTTCGTAAAAAGTGCTCCCAAATTCTCGAAATACCTGTGCCAGCATTAAATGCCCCATAAAAGTTTTGTAAATACCATCAAAGCATCTCGAAATGTCTATAAAAGTACCCCAACGTTACTGATTTAAGGTACAATTTAGCTGATGTATGGATCCGTTTAGGCGATTAGAAGCTCTCCATTTAGGCTGTAAGATGAGTTCTTCTAGGTTAGTTAGTTTTGTTAGGATCGGTTGGGTTAGGTTAGTGTTGAATAACTCAGGTTAGGTTAGGATGTTAGGCGCGATATTATGATGGGATAGAATGGATGTTGAGAGGATGATTAAAGTTAGGCTAGGTTAGACGATGAGAGGATGGTCTAGGTTAGGTTAGAATGGTTGGTAACATGTAGACTAGATGATGGGATAGAATAGATGATTAGGGAGTAGGTATATGTTAGGCTAGGTTAAGTTAGGTGAAGACAGAATGGAACAGATGATGAGAGGATAGTCTAGGTTAGGTTAGGCTAGGTTAAGTGATTAGTAGGGTTAAGAAGTTCATGTTCTAAAAACTCTTGTAATATGCATGTAAATATGCCCTTAGAATGTGCGAAATATGCACCAAAATATGCCATAAAATTACTGTATTTACAGACAAAGTGCGCATGCAAACTTACATTTATTGTTGAGAAGTAGATGCACATGACTCCACATCCAAAATGAGGGATGAATTACAATTTACCACTACTGCATGACGGAGGCTTTCCATGGTATATCTTCATCTGTTGTCTCTCAATATACTTTTTATCTTGAAAAACTTGTTTCAACGTCACATGAAGATATTGGTACATACTTAAAAGTTGGTATTGTTCCACAGAAAGAGACAAGTCTTCAGGTATTCCTAAGGGCTTTCCTCCAAGAATGTCTCGTATTTTGGAGATTTATTTATACCCAGTGTTTCTTAAAAGAACATAGTTTACTTTGTCTTTTATTTTCTGCCCTACATTACCCGGAATGGATACCAAACCAGAAATGGTAGTATCAGATACATTTAAAGACTGATTTAAGGGAAGGCCTGTTGTTTCCAGGGATTTAATTGCTGCAGGCATATTGAAAAAATGTGTTAATATAAAGGCATGATTTTCTTTCAAGCTCTTCATCTGAGAGAACTTTCTGTGCTATGTGAATTGAAACAGCATCATCTGATTCTAATGAATTAATAACTCTTCTGTCTGACGCTATATGTTTAGCATAATACAATCCAGCTGTTATCCAACTCCCCCAATGGGTTAAGACAGGTTCAGGTGGTAGATGAATATTAGGCGCTATCTTTTTGAACAGCTAGACTCTTGATGCAGATTTAAGAAACACTTTCTGCACATTAGAGATTAACTTTAGGAAAACATAACGTAATTGTTTCTGCAATGCGATGAAGGGCATGAATAAGATAAGTTAAATAAATGCTCTTAGGAAACATTTCTGTTATTGTTTTCCCTGCTTTGATCATATAGCTTGCTGCATCAGTTAAAAATAAAATTGTCATGTTTTATATCTCCAGGCCATATTAATTTCATAGAGTCAATCACAAGTTGACTCACTGATGCAGTGTTAGCAACTTCTAACTAAGAGCAAGTTAAGAAATAGGGCACCTGCCTCTTGCTGATTTAGAACACCCACTATTACATTTGCAATGAAACGTCCTTCTACATCACTTGTTTCATCTATTGAGATCCAGAGAAACTCATTTGCTAACTTAGTTTGCAAGGTAGACATTACATTGTTGTAACAACGAGGGATGTATGAGGGGCATTCAAATGAAACCCGGTCAGTGCGTCTAACTTTGCATTACACGCAAAGGTGGCATCACGTAACTGCGAGTATGGTGGCACCATCTGTTGGTAGAGCAACTGCAGCGTACGCAACGTTTGACGTTGCATAGCGACAGTGTGGTTTCACGCCGAAGAGAAGGTGGTCACACAAGTTATCGTCCACTACTGAACATGAAGGCGAGTAAGCAGGAACAACGAGGAGTGATTCGATTTTTAGCGGCAGAGGGAGTTGGAGGCCATGAAATGTATCGAAGGATGAAGGCTGTGTACGGTGAGTACAGTCTGTGTCGTTCAAGTGTGGTGGAATGGCTCAAAAGATTCCTTGAGGAGCGCGAGTTACTGGAAGACGATGCTCGTCCTGGACAGGCTCATCGTGTCATCACACCTGAAATTATTGCGGAAGTGAATGCTTTAGTCTTGGGCAACCGCAGAATCACCGTAGACGAGATCCATCGGTTACTGGGTATTAGCGTGGGCACCATTCACACCATAATACATCAACACTTGAAATTTCGAAAAGTTTGTGCACAGTTTGTTCCCCACCAACTAACCGCCGAACAGTGCAATACTTGAATGGCGTTGTCTTTGGGTCATCATCTGCAGCGTTATCATGAGGAGGAACGCGGCTTTCTGTCACTGGTGACGAAACATGGTGTCACCATTTTGAACCGGAAAGCAAGCGTCAGAGCAAGCAGTGGAAACATGCGACTTCGCCACCTCCAAAGAAATCAAAGGCCGTGCACACCAGTTGTGGTAAGGGCATGATGTCCTTTTTTGACCACAAGGGCCCACTGCTTGTCGAGTTCCTGGAACGGGGAACCACTATCAATGCCCAGCGTTATCAAGCCACTTTACAGAACCTTAGACGAGCCATCAAGTCGAAACGCCCAGGCATGTTGTCCAATGGCGCTATTCCCCTGTATGATAATTCTCGCCCACACACTGCCAATGCGGTGAAGACGACATTGCAACAGTTTCAATGGGAAACGCTGGAATATCCACGGTACAGTCCAGACCTTTCACCGTGTGACTTTCATGTTTATGGACCTCTAAAACAAGCTATTCGCGGACATCGATTCACAACGGACGATGAAGTGTGTGAATGTGTCCAGGCCTGGATCCGATAGCAGCCTACTAGCTTCTTCAAAGATGGAATCGACCGGCTAATGTCGCAATGGGATAAATGTGTCGACAGTTTTGGTGACTATTTTTGAGTTAATAAAGTCGTTACCGTTACTTTACACAAGTGACCAGCTTTCATTTAAATGACCCTTATATGTTTCACGTAAGGACTTTGGTTAGGCATGTGTTGCTTAGTGTACTTTTCTAAAAAAATTACGCAAAATTGGATTTCTTTATTTTCCATAAAGGTATGTCAGCTGCCAGGAATGATTCACAAAGGTCATATGAAAACTGTGTAACTCTATTCCCATACACTCGACTAGTAGACGTTGGACACTTTCACTTGTGTCATTCTTTTCACAATCACTTCCTTGTGCTTTGCAGTATTAATATATTGAACGACCTGAAACCGTTTCTCACTGCCAATATTTTTTCACGTGCCTTACAATATAAGACTCTACCATCTGTACTAATACGATCACTAGAAAATTCACTTTGTAAACTCTTAAGTCTGCTCGCATTACCTGGTTTCCCCTTCGGCATATTTAATACTGAATATATTCTTACCACCTCGTCAATTGTCACAAACAAACAGGCTGTAGTGGCTGCTCGATCAACACACTGCCTTATTGCTTAATCTATTCCCCAGTACAGCGGGGATTTCCCTATCTTAAAGGCAAGCCATGGCATGACTCTTACCAGCATTGCATCACTCACTCTTCACGTGATGAATGATCATGAATCACTTGCCTCAGTTACAGTGACAGAGGGTGAAACGGGATCCTTTTGTTAGCATCATTTCACAGAAAAATAAGTTGCCCATTTAACCAAAATAACTAAAATTAAAAATATTTCCCGTTTAAGTGTTAAAATATTCGAAATAAACGTACTATTTACTAAATATGATGCGGTTACTTAAAACAGCATAAATATGCAATTACATGCCCAATAAAAATCACTCAGAGCACTAGAAAATTCATAGTTCATGAAAATAACTTATCAGCATATCAATAACATGCTTTGAAAAAAAAAATATGCAAATGCATGAACTTCTAGCCCTGGTGATCAGAGTATGGTCTAGGTTAGGTTAGGATGTTCAGGGCGTGATTAGGACATGCGATGTTACGATAGATCATGTGCTGAGATGATGGTCAAGATTAGGTATATAGGTCTTGTTGCAGATACACTGAACAACATATCTTCACAACGAGCTGCATGCGTGTATGTCTCTACTTCTCCATCTCCAATGAACCCTAAATTCTTCCCAGAACTGTCCTCGAACTCTTTCAACCCCTACACTGCTTCCCGACGTGTCCCTATCGCTCCCATATAAACGCATTTTCTGCTCTTTAATCCCGGCCCAGACTAGCATCTCACCTAGGGAAAGTTTTCCCTATCTCTCCCATATAAATGCAAAAAAGTGTGCTCGATCTGTTCTTTGCTACCTACTCGTAAATTTAACTTTTACGATGTTCTAGACTTTTTGTGTGCTACGTTTTTGTCTCTTACAGTTTATAAGGCATATAAAATTCATTCAGAGTACAAAACTTCACCGACTATTAGAAAATTGAAGATACAGATTTCATTTTATTCAACTATCTCAAACATATGGTATTTCGTCAACATCTTTAGTATCATTTTTGAGGAAATCAAAAATGAAAACGAAAACAAAATCGTCAATGTAAGGTGGGGGGAATTTTTTTTGAAAATTCTCGCATTTCGTATCCTTGGAAGATGCTGAACTTAATGACAAGTTTGGTATTTAACGGACTCTTTGTTTTTAAATCATGTTGTTCACAGACATACAGAGACGGACAGATAGACAGACACATGTACGGACCTTTTTCTTGGTATTAAGTTCAGTATCTTCCAAATGCGTGACATGAAGATTTTCAAAGAAATCTTCCTTCCTAAACTACCCTTTTATGATGTCCTGGCACTCTTATAAGCAAAGTTTTATTGTGACAATTTCTAATATTAATTCAAATTTTAAGACAAACTGTTTCCTTCCGAACATCTTCTCAATACACATCCATGAAGCATATTTTGTACATTCAAAGTTGTATTCGTTATTTTGTTAACCAGTGCCAATCCTTTCCTTCTTTCTACTCAAAAGAAAGGTACTTGCCTTAATAGGTTTTATCTCTTCAAGTAGCTGTGGTGTTATGACATGGTGTCATAAAGCTTTCTGCTGTAGACAAGAAGACAGATTCAGCGATCCCCACCCCGTCCTACCGCAATTTTCGCTTTCCTCAGACAACAACTTGTTGGGAATTGGAGACAAAGTCACCTTAATTCCGACAACGTTATGCCGCAAACAATATGTTCGCTCATTTGAACATTGCTATTTGTACCGATAGCGAGAGAAGGAGGTCAGTTTTTTTTAACTAAATATTCAGTATAACTTGAGAGCTTGTGAGTGTAGGTTCAGCAATCCAGCAATCGAGAGGTCACTCAGATTTACCTAGGCGGAATGTAAAATCGCCACAGTACCTAGCCACTAGTGCGGACTTAGCTGTGCGATAAATAGGTTTTGAGTTTTAACGCAAGCTTTTCTATCGTGTGTCTGTGGGTGGAGCTTCACATCCTATGCTGCCATTGGCTGTGTCTTGGTGAACCACTCGGACAAGTGTTCAAGTGGTGACCAAACCCAGTGCTGCTTAACTCCGCTTGCGTGGTGGTCAAATTAAGTAGGCCGGCTGGCAGCGAAGCAAGATAGGATATGAGTATAGGATCTGGGAGTAAGCAAGTTAATAAAAGGATGAGTCACTGTTGAACGGTTACTCATACAGCTAGTGACCAGGCCCAATACAGCTTAGCTTGGAGGTAATCAAGTTTACTAGTGAGCGGGTCACCGCTGAATGGTCACTCATCAGCTAGTGATCAGGCCCAATGCAGCTTAACTTGGGGAATGTAAGAGATGGATTGGTAGCCCTTATGTCAGCGGTCCCAATGGCGTCCTTGGGTAGATGGAAGCTCTTCCGTCTTCTGGGGTGCCCTGTGATCATAATGTCCCAGGGCGTTCACCAGCGGATGTTACGTGTCTTGTGTTGTGATCGGTTATTCTTAATACAATATGGCTAAAAGACAAAGACCTTGCAGTTTTAACTGTGATTGGCAGGAACACCATTATTTTGTCGAATTCAGAGGAAAACCCATGCGTTTGACGTGTAAAAGTAATGTGTCTGTTCCCAAGAAAGTGATGTAGAACGTCATTTTCAGACAAATCACACGAACTTCAATAGTGAATTTCCTATTAATTCCGAATTACAAAGACACAGAATAAGAAACGTAAAATTAAAATTTATTACATCAACATTACAATGCCATTTCATCAAGACAGTAATAACGTGGCAATGATCTCTTACAAACTCTGATATGCTTTAGTTCAAACGAAAAAACGTTTCAGTGACGGGGAAGCAGTTAAAGGAGCAATGATAAATGCCGCGGAAAGTTTGTTCGATGGCTACGAAGATAAATCTGCTCTATGCCTTATCTAAAAGGATTTCAGTTGTCTCACCAAACAATTTAGAATCTGAGTTATATCAGTACCTGCACTCGTGTGAATATTTTTCGCTTCAGTTTGAGGAAGCGCTGAGATTTCCGATATTGGACAGATGTGCGTATTTATTAGAATGGTCTTTCATGATTTTAGGGTTGAGGAGGAGCTTGTAAACGTGCTACCACTTCATGAACGTACTAGGGAAGGGGACATATTTAATGCATTCCTAAAATTTGTGAAATATAGTAACATTCCACTTTCTAAACTTGTTGCTATAACAACAGATGGCCGGTAGGAATAACGGCTTTCTTGCTCTTTGTGCTAAAGATGATTCATTTCCAAAATTGTTTCTTATCACTGCATAATCCACCAGGAAGGTTCATACACAAACATTTTGAAGTACGACCATATCATGAAAGTGTAACTAGTGTAGTATATTATATCAGATCATATTCTACATGCCACCGATTGTTCAGAAATGTTTTAAATATGTCAATTCTGAGCACGGTGACATAATTATTCAAGCAGACCTAAAGTGGCTTAGTAGAGGGCAAACTCTCGAACGATTTTAAAGTCTTCTGGATGAGGTCAGAGATTTTCTAAAACCATCTTATGGTAATTTTGGCAAACACTTTATGAGTACCATGGCTACTAGGTTTAGGTTTCTTGGTAGGCATCACCTCAAAATTAAACGAGCTAAATCTATAATTACAAGAGAAAGATCGTAACATTTCATACATGATAAGTGTAGTAATAGCTTTTCAGAGGAAATTAAGACAATGGATTGCACATTTAAAAAGAAATTAGCTTTCACACTTTCCAACTTTAAAATCGATTGAATATGGAAAACCTGTCGATGAATGTGATCCATCTTTACGCTCAGTGCTCGGCATCTTGAAATCCTAGCCACGAAATTTAGTAACAGGTTTAGACAGCTTTCAGCACTTGAACCAGTGATAATGTTTATCAACAATCCATTCCCTTCAGTTGATATTATTGAGTTTGGAAATAGAATGTGTCATATCTTCAGAAATTGTTGTTTTGAAGAATTAAAAATATAAATTTTAAATCTTCAAGTAGATATGTCTTTGAAATCATTTTATGCAACTTCGAGCAATTTCTGGACCCCGGTAGGCAGGAATAAATACCCCATGGTCCGAGGTGTTGCTTTGAAAGCTTATTGTTGTTTTGGTTCGACGTATCGTTGCGAGGTCACACTTTCATCTATAGGCATCATTAAGAATAAATACCGATGCAATCTGACAGACTCACATCTAGATGACGCCTTAAGAGTAGTTTGTTCCAGCTACGCACCAGGTTTTTCTGAACTTGCAGCAAACATCAGTGTCAAAGTTTACACTAATTATGTAAATTGTAAACCTAAATAATTCTAATTATAATTGTTATGAAGTATTTTACAGTATTAAATTTTCAGTAATTGTTAGTAGTAGTAGTAGTAGCAGTAGTAGCAGCAGCAACAGTAGCAGTAGTAGTACTAATAGTAGTACTAGTAGAGTAATAGTAGTCAAATGGTGGTTGTGATGACGGCGCAGCCCGCACCACCTTACGCATGAGTTAAATGTGCCTGAACACATGAAATGTTGGACGGCACTGGCTTAGAGATACCCGACATTCATCTTCTAAGGATAAGGGAAAACGCCGGAAAAAGCCTTACCCAGGTAACTCACCCTAACCGAGATTCGAACACGCGACCTCTTGGATATGAGCAGATACGATAGCCCCACACTACGAAGGTGGGAAAGCATTGCATTCCATCCAAACATTCGATATCGAGATTTCATTTGAAATACACGTTTAGAGGCTCCCTGAACAAAAATTTTTTTTTAGAAAAAGATCCTCTGTTGTGTGTGTGTGTGTGTGTGAACAGCATAAATCCGAAATGAAAGGTCTATTAAACACCAAACTTGGCATTTAAACTGAGCGTCTTCCAAAGATGCCAAGCGATGTTCAAGAAAATCCCCCACCCCAAACTATCCTTTACATGGAAAGGTATTCTTTATTTTTTATTTTCTCAAAAACTGCTGTAACGATTTCGATTAAAATAGCATGTGTTTCAGATATCTGCATGGCAAAATGTGTATCTTGAATTTTCTGATCATATCCTATCAAGTTGTCTTCATTCTGTATGCCTTTTGCGTATGTGGTGAACCTTAAGAAATAGATAAAATATTATTATACAAAAATATGGATCTCACTAAATCACAGAATTTATTTCAAATAAATGCTTTGTGGCTTTTATCGTTTCTAAGATAGTCTATGTTATTGATTTGAATGTTCCGAGAATTATATTTGCTTTAAGTGGCATGCCACTCTTCCTTTTCTCTCGTGGTCATTCAAAGAGCGTGGAATTTCAGTCATATCGCGACCCGCTTTTCAAAAATCAGACCAATCGCTTTAGCCTATTGCATTCTTCCTACCTATAAGAAACGAAATGTAGAAACGTGTTTATTTAGATTGACAAAAAATAGAAGAATAATTAATCTTTTGTAAGAATAGCTTGCAGAAGAATGCGTAGTTAGGGTAATATGAATGCCACACATAACATTTTTTGAAGTCGTCAACGGTTGTTTCGCACAATGTCATGGAAGGGGTGTGGGATTTTAAGCCCAGTATAAACTACATTTTTGTGTAGTAAGATTTTGTCTATCTGCTACGGTTTACAAATTGTACAAAAGTCATTTAGAATGAAATGGGTTTCACAGGCTATTCCCAGAAAATTCAAGATATACATTTAGTTCGCCATGAAACTATCTTAAACATATGGTATTTATTAAAATATTTGAAACCATTTTTGATGAAATGAAAATTTTTGAAGAATTATCCATGTAAGGGGTAGTTTGGGGTGGGTGTATTTTCTTGAAAATCTTCGTGTCGCATCCTTAGAACATGCTGAACTTAAAACCAATTTCGTATTTAACTTTCGTTTCTGAGTTATGCTGTTCACACACACACACACATACACACACACACACACGAACCTTTTTCTAAACATGCTTTTTTGTGTGCAAAGAACAAAATATGTACTTCTGGACAAATTTCGGTATCGAATATTTTGGGTAGAATACAATACTTCCTCTACTTACTGTGAAGTACGTAAGATGTAGGACGTGTTTATCGAAGGGGGACACCTCGCGCACTGTGGCCAGTTTGATCTACCTTGCTACACCCCCGGAGACAGATATGAGATGAAGGAAACGCAAGAGTGCCAGGTCCGCAGGCAGACAGGTCCACAGAGACACGCAGAAGTCCCTAACATTTCAAGTTTGAACACCCGCACACCAGTGAATGACAAGGTATCCCAAGAGGGCGACGCAGCGACCCTAACGGGAGGAACAGTTCATTGACTCACGGGGAGAAATCTTTCGAACGCGCATGCATTCCGGCTTCACGCCATCTGTCCGGCGCCGCCAGCACCCCAGAACCCGAAAGCACACCTGAAACGTGAAACGGAGATGAAATGAGAGAAAATGAGGAAAATGAGAAATAACGCACCACCTCGTCATTCGCCTTGACGACCAGGGGAAAACCACGAAAAAGCCCATGGTCAAAGAGGGCGGTTACCGGGAATGAACGCGGGCTACAAACGTTGCCATCCCGCTGGGTCTGTAAAGTACGTAGTAGAGAAAGTAATAGGTGAAAGGATCCAACAACATCAATGAAGGATTTTTTTAGATTCTTTATTGTCGATTCAACCATGAAGTCATATCGCGAGTACTTTAGAATACGGAAAACATAATTACAAAGAAAAATATATTATTTTAAAACAGTAATAGTAAATAGAACATTAAATTCTCCAGATGAGTGTGCTAAACTTTGTTATACATTTTTGTAGCTTTCATAAAGTTTAAAGATCTTTGTTGTGCTGAATTTAGAGTGTATGATAGACTGTTAGGCATGTCACATATTTCTCTGTGTTGTTCATAGCCACGGCAGGCTGTAACGCAATGATGAAATGTGAGGTTGGATCTGCGGAGGTCGCAACACGAGGAAGGCCACGGTTGAGGAGATCTTTGTGCGTTATAGAACTATGTCCAATGCGTAGTCGAGTTAATACAACTTGGTCTTTGCGGTTGAAATGATAGCATTGAAGTGTGGACTCGGAAATGTTAACATCGTGCAACTTGCTTCTAGATGTGGCTATCCATGTTAGTCTCCATTGATCAATGCAAGTATTTTTGATGAAGTTAATGAGGTCCATGTGTGGAATCCTGATGTCCTGAGGGGATGTATGGTGGCTTCTTTGGCTCCCTGATTAGCTGATTCATTTCTCAGAATTCGGACATGAGAAGGTGTCCAGGCAAATGATACTAATTTACAAGAGATTAGTATTTGGTTGTACATTTTCTGAAGCTCTTTAACAATATTTTGAGGAATTGAGGTTTGTTGAAGGTCTGTTAACAGACACTAGTAGTTGTGAAGTGACCTTCCATGAGCTCAGTTTATACTCAACGCTTTTTAAAAGTCAACGTGTCGGAAAATATTATGCAGGATAATTTTTTAAGTATATATTCCAATGAAAGCTGAATTGCGTACAATTTACAAGAATAGACAGAAATATAATTAGGAAGACTATATTGTATGGTGTAATCAGGGAATATCCTGCACATCCATTATGACCATCAAGTCTGGATTCATCAATGAAAATAGGAGTGTGTGATGAATAAAGTGCACACAATTCGTTAAACAGGCGCTTATAAGAAACAGTGTCTGTTTAGGATTTTCCTTGTCTAGCCAGTGATGTATCAATAAAGGGGTATGTGAGTCTCCATGGTGTATAATCTGAGTCTATGAAACAAGGGAACATATTAGGCAGAGTAATGTTAAATTCCTTGAGGTGCGCTGAAAGACGAGTTGGAGAATCTGAAGATAGTGCTGATTCTGTGACATTTCCTATATTGTGGGTGGAAAATATGTAAGAGTGGACTAGAGATGACGGTCTCGTTGCAGTATGTGTTGCATGTGATAAACTCGAGATTTCCCTTCTAATTTGCGGTGGAGGTACGTTAGTTTCAATTTGTAGGCTCTCTATGGGGCAGTGTGGAAGGATCCTAAAACAATTCTTAATGCCAAAGACTGGACTGAATGTAGCATTTTAAGAGCTGTGAGACTTGCTGAATTGTAAACTATAGATCCCTAGTCTAGTTTAGATTGTATGGTAGATTTGTATGGCACAGTAACAACACATTGAAGTCAGCTCTCTAAGATCTTGCTGATAAAACTCCCAGTATACCTATTGATTCGTTGGCCACAGTCAGCTTTAAGGAGTTAAAAATAAGGAATCCTGGTGAGTTTCCGGTCGAAGAGTACACAAAGAATGCGAACAGCCTCGACTACCGGGATTTGATGTTTATTAATGATAAGTTTCGGATTCGGTAAATGTTTGCGAGCCTTGGAGAGGACTGTGCACATAGTTTTTGATGGGGCGAAATTTAAACCTCACCTTTTAGTGAGGTGGACCCAGTTCAAGAGTCGTTGTAAGCAATTATTAAGTAATCTTTGTGTTATTTCAATTGTCTTTCCTTTGCAAAGTAAGGTAAGATCATCAGCAAATAGTAGACCTTTGACTGGAGATATGATGTAGGAAAATACGTTATGGCAACAAGCAATAACGCTACACTTAAGATTGAACCCTGAGGGGCTCCATTTTCCAAGGAATAACACTTGGAGAAACGCTTTGACTTTGAAGTTCCTGTTTTGAAGGAAGTTGTGTATTTTTCATTTTTAAATGGGAACCTACAATTATGGTTAATTCAAATTGACACTAAAATGACCATCACAGCGTCCTCCAAATAAAACACGACTAATGGCATTTTTAATTTCCCCCATATATCCAGCAACTTTTATTCAAGACACTTATTTCTAAAACCCTTAGTTTTGGAGATATTGTACAGCCTCAACTTAAATGGTCCAACCTGTATATGTGAGCCATGATTCTTTCTTACTTCTTTTAATTTCTCTACGAGCAGCTGCGCGGAGACGTTGGAATTGCAGTTTGGTTTCCATATTGAGGTGTCGTTTCTGTCTATAGTAGGCTCTGTGTTTTTGTTTAATAATTGCTTGGCAGTTTTCATTCCACCATGGAACTGGTCGTGGTCAAAAGAATGAGTGGCTGATGGAAATGCATAAGTTGGCGCTGTTAGTGGTGAAGTCAGAGAATGCAACTATTGAGTCAATATTTGCTTGGGAGAATTCATCAGGTTGAGCTAGTTTCTCCAATGAAGTTTGAACTAAGTCCCTGAATTGAGACCAGTCTGCTTTGCATAGGTTCTAGTGTGGGGTCGTGTGCTCTGGGTGTGTATGCTTGAGAGAGAATTGGACCAATGAGCGTTGCGGTACAACGCAGGCAACTGGATAAGACAATCCAAAGCAATGTACCCAGTGATACAAAATCTGACGCATACGGTTAGCAGGCGCTTATAATGATTGTACACGGATATTACAACGTATGCTCAAGTCCTATGATTATATTTTTCAAATCCACGTGCCTAAAGACGAAGGTAGAGGAAATAATACTGTCTTTTCCAGTTTTGTATTCATTCACTGAACACACATTCCACATACCGCCTTTTATTCCTCTCCGACAGATATAACAACTGTTTTACACTACAAAAGAAAACGTAAAAATAATGAATTGGCGTAAAACGCTTTTTCCGTTATGTTGGTGAGAATTGTACTGTAGCTTAAAGTGAAAAAGAAGTGGAGAGAAGCCTTAAAGAGAGTGGCAATAAACACAGTTGACATCTAGTTTGGGGGAAGGAAAAGCAGAGACTACGAGTCCCTTCTTTAACGATCGGACAAATCCTGTTAGGGATTAGTCAGCAGGCGCTGGTGAAATTGGTTCCTGAACTCGTTAAATGCATTTATACCTATTCATTTATATTAACACATGTAATTTGACTTAAAAGGTGCCAGAAAAGGCAAGTATGTGTACAAATGTATTAGTAACGTGATACAGTATGTTTTATGACATTGTGTTTTCAGTTTTCCTTTGTTGGAGAAAGGCTTCATTTGTCAAACTGTAACTGCATAAAAGAGTGAAATTTTAATATTTATTTTAAGCCCTTAAGAGCACTGGGTCATGTAAATGGCTAAAAACCCGACTTCCTGTTTTGTATTTCAATGTTTACGGTGATTTAACACAATTTCACATTACTTTAGCTTTTTGTATTTTTCTGCAAGTTTAAATTTTAGAGCGGTAGGTGTGCTTTTCTCAGAAACTATTACATTAGAGGGCTGAAATTCTCTATGATGTTACAAACTAAGCAGTTCAACAAAGTGAGTGAAAATACATGTTTCAGATGCAACACAGAATTTTAGAAAATTGAAATTAGGTATTCTAAGAATAATAATTTCTCTTAATTGCCAATTTTCGTATAGTTTACATCTTACTAGACCAATAAAAATCCGCTCCTATTTTCATCATTAAGTCCTTTATCTCTCATGAAAAAATAGAAGATCTGTTAACAAAATTGTGGAAACTATGCGTACCTAACTAATAATATGTGTATAGAACTTCATTCATTGACCTGACTTTAGGAATGCTGACTAAAAGTATGAACTGATATTATATATTTTGTATTATCAGCGCATTGCGAAACAGTTGTTTGATAGATGGTGTGATTTGTATTACCCTATGTATTGCCCCTTGAATTGTGATTTTAAAGTGCATGTAGTTGAGCACAAAAATTGAGCTTTACACATGTCTCAGTGTCCTTAAATAAGCTCAGAATCACCAGGATACGAAGATGCGGAACAAAAAGTTTCGCTAGCAATAGAACCTTTTTATTTTCTCTGCCACGTACATAGGCAACGAAGGTACGTATTGCACTCCACCGAAAATTCTATACCAAGATTTCACCAGAAATACGTCATGTTGTCAGCCTGAATCTAAAATAAGAATTTTAAAAGGTCCGTTTTGTGTGTGGGTGTGAGTCCCCCACCCCAACTACGCTTTACATGGAACGTTTTTTTTAAATGTTGATTTTCTCAAAAATAGCTCTAACCATTTTCATTAAAATACTATACAGGATGGACCATTTAAGTTGAGACTGAACAATATCTCCAAAGCTAAGCGTTAAAGAAAGAACTGTCTTGAATAAAACTTGCTTGATATTATGGGGGAAAGTAAATGCCAGTAGCCGAGTTTTATTTGGAAAACATTGTGATGGTCATTTTAGGGTCAATTTAAATTGACCCTAATTATAGAATCCATTTGAAAACGATCAAATTGACCAAAACTATAACCATCATAACGTCCTCCAAACAAAACAGGACTAATGACATTTGCTTTCCCCCATAATATCAAGCAATTTTTATTAAAGACATTTCTCTCTACAGCGCTTAGTTTTGGAGATGTTGTACAGTCTTAAGTTAAATGGTCCACTCTCAGCATTAAAGACATTTTCATGACAAATAAAATGAATATCTTGAATTTTCTGGGAATATCATATAAAGTCCTCTGCATTCAGAAGGAATTTTGTGTAATCTTGTATAACTGGTAAACATTAAGCGACAGACGAAAGCGTACTACCTATCTGTGTAGATAGATCTCTTTAAAACACACAATTTATTTCAAATACCTTTATTGTGGCATAGGCGATTTACGAGATATTCGTTACTGATTGTTCAAATTGTTCAATATTTTGTCATTGTTTGAAACTGCTGTCGATTTTCAATTCTTTCTCGTATTGTATAGAAACAGTAGAGAATTTTAAGGCCAGCATACAGCGCACAGTTCTCAAACATTTGGATATCGGTCCCCTTTGTATCCATAACGAAATGAGTAATACAGCTATTTCTGCGAAGGTTTATTTCAATTAAGATTAAGTATATAGAAAAAATTCTGGTGTGATACATTCACGTGAATTTCTCTACCCTCTATCGTTTATTAGTGGATATACAAACTATTCTTACTAAAGCTTATTCTTCTATCTACTTAATTTTAATCTAAATAAACCTCTGTAGAAATAGCTGAATTTTACATTTCGCTAACGATACAAGGGGAACAGCAATAGTCATTTAAGAACTGGTCGCTATACACTGGTCTTAAAATTCCATGCTGTTTCTATGGAATTGCGAGAAACAACTGAATGTTGACAGTGAGACGGAATGTAGCTATGGCACTCGAATCAGTGGCCAGAAGCAGGTCAGAACACTGAACCCAGAAGTGCTGTAGAAAACCAGGATTCTTGTACCTGCAGAAATTCATCTACCTCACAATAGGTTTCCCTTGCAACAGAGAAATTCTTACACTTGTTTAAACAGTTGAGGGAGCAGATTAGTGACTAATACAAATATGGAGCAACAAATTGAAAACTGCAACAAAAGCATGCTGAAAATAATAAATATTTCCAAGAACCGCTCGGTCAGCTATTAGCAATTCAAATATGAGCAGCAGATTAGTAGCTTAAGCAAAGAAATTAGCTCCCAAGTGAAGAATTATTTAGATACCAAGCATGCTGAACTTGATGTAAGATAAACACAAATTTAGCTAAACAGGGGCAGAGAATTGATGCAATTCAGGCAGGACAAACAAATTTGCAAACTAAAGTTGAGAAGGTTAGTTCAAATGTTGAGGCAGAATTATTTGAGATACAAATTGAGGTCATTGGTAGTAAGGAAAGATATGTAAACGTTAGCCAACAGCTCGAGAAGTGAGAAAGTGGGGAACGGAAAGAAAGAAGTGATGTTTTCTTAAAAAGCAAAATGAACTGGAATTAATGCTACAAAGAGAATTAAAAGGTGTAAATGTCGCTTTAGAGGGCGAAAGATGTATCAGAAATAGTAAGATAGAGAAATTAATGAAGTAATTAATCAGGATATCTCTATTTACCACGAAACTGAGTCTCGAATTGTAGCTGAAAACAGAAATCTCGCGTTCTCTAAAGAGACTAGAAAATGATTAAAGGAATAATTTTCATACCAGTAGTGAAACCAATGTGAATTCCAATGTTAGTGTAAGCATGTCGAATGATGACAATAATGTGAGTTGTCGTGGAAGCGAAACAACTGGGCAGGCACATTCAATTGTTGAGCCTTCACCTAGTTATAATTCACATAATTATGTGCAAAGTATGCTAATGTGTGAGGGTTTCACTAAATATTCAATGAAATAGGCATTCCGAAATTTAATGAGAAAAATGGCGACCATCCGTAGCAATATATAGGGGACTTAAAACAGTATTTTTCATAAAAACAGATGCCGGAACAATTTAAGATGCTTATTGATCGCACAGGTTTGCGTACAAAGCTGTAACAATGGGTGAGATTAACCCTTGGTGAGAAGAACAGCTTCGATTGTTTAAGGCAGATTTTCTTAAATTTTTTTGCAACATAAACACACAAAATTATATGAGATTCGCATTGAGCAATGGTCGCTACGATGCTCTTCGCAATCCATGTTGGATTACCTTCTAGAGCAAGCTCAAAGCAGCAGGTTGTTACAGCCGACTGTAGAACAGAACAACACAACATAACAATACAACACTTCCTTGAACAAATTACACATTACCTGTTTATTGCGAAACCTCGCACGATTCCTGAACTTATTGAATTAATTTCTGCTTTTGAACGCTGTCATGGGCATAAGAATGTAGGCCAGAGTCTTTAGCATTACTAGGGAGAAATGCACGTAGTCAACATCACAACTCGCAGCGAGGGAAAAGTTACTCTGGGCGTAATAGGGGAACAGACATACGCGAGAGGCATGAACAAGAAATGCCACGGTTCGACGGAAGGAACAGGTATACGAGCCGGGGACATATCCGAGAACGTAACAGAAATTGCGTTGCTCATTCGTGAGAATCAGCACCGAGGATTTAGACGGGGACGCCGTGACTTCCGTAACAATAGATTTGGTGGATATGCCAGTGACTATGATGATAGGTCTCAGGATGAAGGGGAAATGTTCAACCAAGACAGAAATTATGCGAGCCCTCCACGCAATAATGACGGTAGACAAAATAGGAACGAAGGCCGCAGAAGCTCAGCTGATAGAGGACCGAGCTACGGGTAACAATGAAATAAGTCAAAATAGCCAACAGGGAAACTAATGATGGACCAATTAAGGGGTTCGGATTTGGTCCCAACCGCCCTACAGAATTGCAATAATGATATGCATAATGAACCAAAATTACATATGCTTGAGAATGGAGAGATGGTTGCTGCGTTTCGTCATAAATCGGAATAAGAAATTACCGACTCGCCAAAGATTACTATTGAGATTGCCAACCAAAATTATAAGGCTTACGTTAACTCAGGAATTAGTGTCAGTGTCTGTAGTGCACAAAAGTACTGTCATCTGCTAAATAGAAAATTATAATTAACGATTTTGCCTACAAAGAATTCTGTATGTCGGGTCACTGTGAATAAAGAAGTGTAAAGAATCAAACTGCAAATGATGCTTAACTTCAAAATTGGGTCCCAGAAAATCAAATTTATTTTAATAATAATAAAAAACTTAATTTGTGATTTCTTGATAGGATGTGACATTTTATACAAGCTTAGAGCACGCATAAACTTTGAAAGTCACATACTTTACTACACGAGTGACAATGCAGAATATAGCGTTCCTTTTTTAATGGAAGAGGATGGAAAACTAATTATTAAAACAGCTGTAGAGATAGACATCGCCGATGAAACATTTTCTGTACAAATTATTACGACAGAGCAGGGTGAAAGAATACAAGAATTACAAGCAGGAAGAACTGAAAATGAATTGCTTATACCCGCTGCAAATAACGAGAGGCTGGCCACTGCGAATGACTGCGAGAAGCATGGGTCAGCTATAAGAACCTTTATCCAAGCAGGAACCTATTTTGTTATTACATTGGTAAACAGACCAGATGCTTTGAGAGATAAGCTATCTCGTGTGTATAACCTGTCAAGAAAACAAAAAAGTCATATTCGAAATTTTGTATAAAAGTCAAAAAGTTTTCTCAGATAAGCCCCGTAAATGCAAAATATACAGACATAGATTTGAAGTAAAAGATTTGCAACCCTTTGCATATAAAAATAGAGGTTTACCTATTGTCCTTTGGTCGCAAGCCAAAGAAGTTATTTTAGAAATGCAAGCAAATGGAATTATTCGAAGGTAATTTTAAAATACTGTGAATCCCGTCTGTTGGACATTGAAAACGGATAATACGTTGCGTATGACGATAGACGCAAGGACTTTAAGCAGACATACTGCACCGGATCCGTTTCGCAGTGAAAGAATCGAGGTTTTGCTCTCCAAAATAAACCGAGGAAACTTTTAACTACAATTGATTTGGTTTCATCATATTGGCAGATTGAGCTAGAGAAAGACATAAAGCAATATATCAGCTTCTTGATGAATAGGAAATAATGGAAATTCAATCGTACTCCCATCGGGAAATGGTTTTTTACGTGTCATAGATGTCATATTTGGTGATACAACCGATGCATTTTTAATTCAATATGTAAATGACTTTTTTATCGTTGACAGAAGCTTTGATAAGCACGTACAGCACATAAATTATGTACTGTCAAAATTAATGGAAAATGATATGACAGTGAACCTAGAAAAAAATTTTTGTTCAAGTGGTAGAATTTCTAGGTTGTATTATCAGTGAGAAAGGAATCACGCCTAACCCTGATAGGATTGAGGCAATTAGGAAAATTTCGTCGCCTAAAAACATTAATGAAGTTAGATCCCTCCTTGGAATCTTAAATTTCCAAAGTAAATTCATCCTTAGGTATGCCATTGAGGTAGCCCCATTTCGCGACCTGTTGAAGAAAGGAGTTGAATGGAAATGGGAACCAAAACACCAAGCAGCATTTGAAAAGATTAAAGAAATATTTGCTAGAGCCATTCCACTTGAAAGACCCAGGGACGGATTAACATACGAAATTTACGTGGAGGCATCATGTTTAACCTATGGATGTTTATTGGGACAAAGAGAATTAAATAGGGAGTTCCATGTAATAAGTACCGCGTCGCAAGGCCTTAGCCCGACAGAAAAGAACGCCTATGTGACGGTAACAGCTGTACACTACGCTCTCCAGAAGTTCAAGCAGTATGTATATCGACAGAAGGCTATACTCTCCACAGACCATGTAAGCCTGTCGTTTATGCAGAAGTGCTAGCTGATCAGAACGAAGATATCGCCGTACATTCACAAAATTCTTTCATTCGACGTGGAAGTAAGATACATCCCAGGTCGGGAAAATATCTTCGGTGACTTGCTATCCAGGCTGTACCTTGAAGCAGAACTACTCTTTTGTAATGAGCATTGAAAAAGGGAAATTATCCTTATAAATTTAAAAATTCTAATGGACAAAGAACCTTCGGCCGATCTGAAAAATGTGAAGGAGAAACAAAAACATTGTTTTAAAATTACAAAATTGATGAAGAAAGGCCCAGAAATAGGTCGCGACACAAAAGGAAATTTAGGCATGAGAACTGGCAGTTTGTACAAATTATACGGCAGAGAAATCCAAAATTAGAAGACGTACATGGCACAATGCCTAGAAAGGAAAATCATACAGACCTACCATACATCATTAGCTCATTCAGGCACCGAAATATAGCCCTAAGGATAGAAGAAACTTTGTACATTCCCAGATTGAGACACAAGGTGCGCCAGATTATCGCCAACGGCGATACTTGCAAAAGAGCAAAGCCACTAAACGTCGCCTTATTTACGATACAAACGCAATCTTGAGGGATATGCCGAGATTACTGGTAACCGTGGACTGCCACGTGTTGTTGCCGAAAGGAAAATTTGGATACAAATACATTTCATTTTACTGGACTTTTCCCCCTAAGTTTAAGATATACCGTAAGAAAAATAACCAACACCTCACGTTGGAGGAAAATTCTAGATCATTATATATCAGAAACATGGCAAATTGGAGGCTATCTTGACTGATAAAGCAGCGATTTTCACCAGCAAAAGGTTCATTAAAGCTTTAGAAGACGATAACATAAAATTATATCACTGCTCAAGACACAGACCTCAAAGCAATCCGTGCGAGTGCTTCCTCCGAGATATTTAGATTTACTTACTTATTTTACCAAAACAGAAAAAAATAGTTCTATTATGGACGCTTTTTAGCTGTTGTGGTCCTTAGCGTCATTTGATATTGGGCGTGAAAGACTGAAGATTTTGCTCAGAGACCTCTTTATCAGGCTTGAGGTTCTTTTACGTGCTGTAAATCTAGGACACGGCTTTACTTGCCTTTCGAAGGAATCCATGCTAAGGATAAAGAAAAATTCATTGCCCTCCGCCGAGTTTGAACCTACGACCTCGAGAACTAGGGGCTAGCATGGTAACCACTATAACACGGAGGACGACAAAAAAAACCCAGAAACACCCCGGAAGGGTCAATTATATTCAAATGACTGAAAATATCCTTAACTATTCAGTCCACCCCACCACCAAGTTTAAACCAATCGAATTGATGCAAGGAAAAATGTGCCACGACGCAGATAAGAAAATCCCAAAGTTATCCACAAGGAAGATCAGCAAGAAATAACCGAAGCTGAAGTGTTCAGGAAAACGAAGAAAACGGCTGGACCATAAACCAGAAAACCGGAAAACAAACCACATTAGGAAGAGACACAAGAGTTGGAAGATCAACATAGGGGATGACGTATTAGTAAAAGACCAAATATATATACACCGGTGAGTCAGCTGCTGCTATTTATTTTTGAATTTATGCAACGTGTTAAGCGACATATGTGACTTACGCCTTTCTTGAATGCTTTCTAATGCTGATTTGTATAACACTTTATAGAGGAAGGATAGATAACTCAGTACATAAGTGTTTTACGGCACAGAACACAATCGCCATGTATGTCGATGCCAAAAACATATCACCTTGACACTGGAAGCTACAGTAGCACTTTTAGGTGATTTTAGAAACTTGTATTCTTTAGCATGCATTCATACATACCTTGAAAACGCCCCTGAAGGAACAACTTATCACATACTTTGGTTGACAAAGTTATTTGAAAACAAAATGGCAGATCTACGCAGTGCGACCAATTGTATATAAGCTGCCAGCCAACAAAGGTTCGTTGTACAGCCTTGTCAAAGAAAGCTAAGTATTAGGAGACAGTTTCGCTTCTGTCGCAAACTATGCATATTGCAGCTCATACAGTAATTGAAATCACTGATGAAGTTTATTTATTTGAGTTAAAACCACCAAAACAAGCTGCTAACACTGTATGAAGCCGCAAAAACCGTGTAAAGTTTCGAGGCGGGGGTCTGAGTTTTGGATTTATTTATTTATTTATATAGGAACGACAGCTCGCAGCGTAGCATTAGCCGAATGGTATTATCATGATGCTTTACCACTGTACCACTTCAGTTACGGTTCAAATCCTTCGTGAGTAGTTAATATTACAGCTTATCAGGTTGGATTAACGACAATCCTGCCACCAGGGGGATTAAGTGCTATTATCGCTGGATTAACAAATAAGGCGGGAGAATTTTGGCGCCAAAAGCAGCCATCACGGAAACTATTCCACCATGTTGGCGGGTAGCCAGGGTCTAAACCAAGATGATGACATTTGAGAACAAAAAATTTCCTCGTTTTAGGTTAATCCGGCGACACTATCGCCACGCCCACTTTTGAGAATACAAATAACGGTGGCAATGATTATTGAAAATCGAACAGATAAGCTGTAATAACAACTTTATGTATGTTTAATGAAAGTGAATATTACAATAAATTGCCACACACATAGGGGAAAATTATTACAATATATTGGCACACATTAGGATAAGAAAAACAAACCGGTAAGCTGTAATAAATACTTAATGAATATGAACTTTAAAAGAATAGCGCAACTAGCGCAAAAAATAACATGGAGATTAGGGAAAAAGAGGTGACAGGAAAATGGGAAAACAAACCTGATAAACTGTAATAAATAATTGTTATAAAAATAAAGTGTTAGTGGCGCCTGATTAACGAAAAAAACCGCCATGTTGGCGGGAAGTCATTTACAAAAACCAAGATGACGGCTTTTGAAATCAAAATTTTCCGGCTTTTTTGGTTAAACCGGCGACACTAGCGCCACATCCACCTTAGAAAAAAAATGGTGGCAGTGATTATTGAAAATCGAACCGATAAGCTGTAATAACAACTCTATGTATCTTTCATGTAAGTGAATAATGCAAAAGATTGCTGCACACATAAGAAAAAAATGAATACAATATATTGACAAACATTAGGATAAGAAAATCAAACCAACAAGCTTTAAAAAAATACTTAATGTATATGAAAAAATATCATTGAGTTTAGGGAAAAAAGGATAAACGGAAAATGGGAAAACAAACCCAATAAGCTGAAATAAATAATGTTATAAAAATAAGTCATAGTAACGCCTGATTAACGGAAAAAAGCGGACTTTCTGGAATCTAAGATGCTCGCTGATGGGATTAATAATTCCTACTGTTTAGGTGAAACCTGCGACACTGGCGCCAAAAATAACCTTTGGTTTAGAAAAAAAAGGTGGCAGTGATTACTGAAAATGGATCCGAGAAAGCTGTAATAAATACTTTTGTATATAAAGAAACGTTCAACCATAAAACTAGAAAAGTATGGTGAAATGGATGGAAAGAGAAGGAATGAGTACCAAAACGCCGGGGATAAATCGTGCACCCGGAGGGTAAGGAGAATAGCGATACCCTAGTGTAAAAGAAAGCCTGGTTCGCTTACCTGTGTTGAAGAAGGTCGCACGCCGAATGAAAGGGCGAGGTGTAAGTGCGTGAGTTAACCTGTGATGTGAGTGACGTCACAAAAGAAGAAGAGCGGTCATCTTGGAAACAATGATAGCGACACTAGCGCCAACTCCACCTTGGGGATTTAAAAAAAAGAATGGCAGCGTTTAAGGAAAAAATCCTGCCACCAGGGGGGATTAAGCGCTACTGAGAGTTAATCCTCAAAAATGCGGGAAAATGTTACGACACAAGATGGTGGATGGTGCTAGTGTTGCGTTAGAAGTTACAAAACAAGTTGGCGGAATTGTGCAAGGTAGGAAATGTTACGCCACAAGATGGCGGCTTTCAGTATATTGCAAAACCGAATGCCGCAGGATGGTGCAATAATTTGGAAAAAGAAATTAAAGTGAAACATAATGTTAAAAAAATAATGACACAAACAGCGATATATTAGAAGGCAAGATAACGGCTTCCGTATGGGAAAATCCGGCGACACTAGCGCCAACGTAACCTTAGGAAATATAAAAAGGTGGTAGCGCCTATAGAAAAAATACGAAATAAACACTTTATAGGTGTTAAAATGTTAAAGACATAAACTAGAAAAAAATAATGTTGAAATGGATGGAAAGCGAAGGAACGATGTTAAAGGCATAAAACTAGAAAAGTATGGTGTAAGGGATGGAATTTGTAGGAATGTGAACGAATAAACGCCGGTGTTAAAACGTGCATACGGCTTGCAAGGTGAATAGCGATACCTAATTCAGACCATAATAGTGGTAAAAAGAAATATATATATATTATATATATATATATATATGTGCAAACATAGTTTCTGCCGTCTAGCAAATTACGTTAATGATGGGGTGGCAGGAGGAAGAGTATAAAATAGGATAAAGTCGCTGTGGTAAACATGGTAACCAAATAAGATGGCGGACGGCAGAGGAGGGGATAGGGAGAATTGAGGTTAAGGACGTGGTGGCAAAAATGGGAACTAAACACTATAGCGGCGTTAAGAGCTTTGAAGTGGAGATTTGAGGTTTGATAGGGTGAAATATGATGAAAAAAATTGGAACTAAATGATGTTGGAAATGAGATTAACAGCACTAGAAACGACGTACCTTACAGGTTATGTGACAAGAATATGAGTAGCCAAGAGACTAGCATGAAGGTTTGAAAAACAAAAGAGCAAAGAAACGCAATACTTGTGTATAAAGGGAAGGCAGAAAGTGATGTGTCGCGATGTGATTGGTGAAAATAAGGCGTTTTGTGATTGGCGTGCGAAATAAAATGAAGACGCATGATTGGTGGAAATAAAACGCGATTGGATTGGTCAAACAAAAAGTAAGTAATGGTTAACTGCAGAAGTGTTGATGATAGCTGTGAGTGCGAATCATGTGCCGGGAGTCGATTCCAGTAACAAAGCCTCAACACTGAACGGCACATTGGCACACTAAGCAGATCTGGTGATACAATCGGAAAAATAATAATAATGTTTTTTTTGTGGAACTCACCTTTTCAGTTATGGTTGCAGGTGATGATGGGACACGAAAATGGGTCTAAATTGAAAAGCGCAGCGGCCGTTTTGTAGGTTTAGACGCAATACAAAAAAATAAAAGAAACGTTTTTGAAGGTGCTTAACCAGCGTTAAGATCAACCAACATCTACGCACTGATATACCTAGGTTTCTTAAAGCGGTACAGACGCCCTTTGCACAGACGTAATTTAACTATACCAGAAACCTGGTATTGGACTAAAGTAATGGAAGCTAGCGTACGTAGGAGCAGGGATCTAATTGCCGGTCAAAAACGGTCAAAAACAGAGGACGAACGGACTGACAGGCATGTTCACAGCAGCCACTGTCGATGCGTAATTTAAGAAATCATGCTGAGACCCTAGAGGGAGATAATTTCGAAGTTGGCGTCTCATGAGATACTAAACGTATATCGCAAGAAGAAGATGGTGACTTGTGGCGCGGGAAAAGACGAAACAGAAGAAGAAGATGGCGATGTACCGACTTCATTCGAATACACACGCGGTCAGCTCCACACTGCCGAAGGTCCAATACAAGACTGAGCTCTTGTATATACGGGAAATAAAAGCAACATGGCTGTGTGAGCGATAGCGGAATATTATAAGTTGCTAGTTGGTTGGGACCGAAGCGAGCCCGATAACCACTTGGTTCGTAGCGGAGCGATAAATAAGCCGTCACCAACGACATCCGGTTGCGAACTTACTAGACCGGACGTTGAGGTGAAGATAAGACCAGAATAAAACAGTATAGCACTAGGCCAGCGCTTTAGAGATATACACAAAGTGAAGATAATAACAATTTATATAACGTAGCTAAAATACTCAAACAAGAAGCGAGAAATCAAATTGGTAAAATTGATAGTGAATTACAGACGACGTGAGTGTATCATTAGGCAATTGTGCTGGTTTTTTGAGATGCAAATGAATGTTTGCACACGTAGATTAGAGAGGATACTAAATTACCAGCGCTAGTTATTTAGAGGATATACCTATTAGGATACAGTGTAAAGAGCAGCCTAAATGGAGGATGTACCAAGCACAAATTTACAGGAGCCGCAAACCGATGGGCACAATAGCTTTGACATTACAGGCCGTAGGCAAAGAACGCTTACTAGGTTTTATTCGGGGTTTAACGAGACTGCCATTACGGTTAGGCCAATGCCCGAAGATGCGGACCCACAACAGTTGTTGCACGCCATGTTTGACAATGTATTGGACTATGTGAATTCTGAACTGCTGGAAAATGAACCCGGATACATAGGGCTTATAATACACGCAGCACAAGAGGGTGTAGCGCCAAAGAGCATGAGCGTACGCAGGTTTGATCAGGTGAACAAAAACGTGTTTTTGCAAAGCGTTCAAAAGGTTATGCAAAGCAATAAGGAGTTTGTGTTAGATGAGCATCTAAATCTAACCTGCGTATGGACGAAGGAGGTCACCGGCAGATGTTATAAACCGTGCGAGGCGTGCTTTAGAAACAAAGGGATTGTAGCAATTCGAAATAAGGATACCATATGCCTGCCAAAGGTCATCGTTATGGGGAAGGCAAAGGCGGACAAAGACGTTAACTATACCACGATGATGCGATCCGAATATCTACAAAAGGAGAGGGCTTTGGCGCTTCTTAGAGATGTAGGCGGTGGAGTGAAAGACGTGAAACGATACGATGAAAGATTGCAGGGGTACAGCATTTCCGTGTTTGGGAATCATAGCGGGAAGACGGTAGTGTATAACTCCGCGAACCATGGCGGCAAGCACATCGATCTTATTCTTCACGATGGGCACTACAACACGATAGTGAACCTCCACATGGCGTTGAGGTATAAGTACTGTTGCGGTGAGTGTAACCATCCGTTTACGAAACCAGGGAGCAGCACTGTTGTGACAAGAAATGCACAAAATGTTACATGCTGTGTAGGCAACCCTTTACGCGTTATGTGCGCTGTGACCAGTGTCACCGAGACTTCAACGTGCACTGTTGTGACAAGAAATGCACAAAATGTTACATGCTGTGTAGGCAACCCTTTACGCGTTATGTGCGCTGTGACCAGTGTCACCGAGACTTCAACGTGCAAGTGTGTTATGAGAATCATTTAAAGAAGAGAGGGGTATATGCCAAAGTGTATACCATGTGCGACATGGAAAAAATGTGTTTGGTGTGCCATAAGCTGCACAACATGAGGAACTAGAAAGGCCTCACACACGTGCGGAGAGACGTTTTGCGGCAATTGCAAGTTACACGTGAAAGCGAACCATATTTGCTATATACACCCGTACAGAGCAAAGAAGTTAAGAAATGACTTTATGATGATGTTTATTGACCTTGAATGCACACAGGAGACCTCCTATGAGGGGAAGGCAGACGTCTTTGAGCACATACATAACCTGTGCGTGCTGTATCAGGTGTGCTTGTTGTGCATAGCCGATAAACACCAAATGGTGCATTGTACGCAATGCGGAATAAATGAGTGGATATTTGTGCAGAATCCGGTAAAGCAGCTATTCGATCACGTCACGGATTAGCGGTATGGGCGATGGGAGGTGATGTAATCGCACATAACCTGAAAGCCTATGACGGGCAATTTGTGCTAAAGCATATGGTCAGAGTTTTGCATTGGGGGCCTGAGCTCGTTATGTACGGTACAAATATATACCAAATAAAGCATAACAATGTAACCTTCCTGGATTCGTTAAATTTTCTCCCGATGGTCCTGGCCAGGTTTCCTAAAACGTTTCACTTGCAGGCGAGTAAAGGTTACTTTCCGTACCTGTTTAACACAAAAGGGCACAAACTCTACATTGGGACTTTTCCCGACCAAAAGTATTTCTGCCCTGACAGCATGTCCGAAGATGCGCGAGCGAACTTTGAGCAGTGGAGAAAGGGACCTTTAACAGCGTCTTCGACATGCAAGCCGAAATGTTAATGTATTGTAGGATGGATGTATTACTAGTGTGTCAGAGCGTACTGAGGTTTAGGAAGGAGTTTCTCAACGAGAACGGAAACGACGCGTTTAGGGAATGTGTGACAATGTGTGTGTTTGGCTTCATGCCAAAAAATCAAATAGCCGTGATTCCCGCTGGAGGGTACCGTCTTGCCGACAAGCATTCGCACATAGCGTGCATATGGTTGACATGGCTTGAGCAACATAATAAGATGAATATAATGCACGCAGTGAAGGGACAGGAGGACAGCATTGTCGGACACAAGGTGGACGGATTCGAGGCTGACAAAAAAACCTTGTACCTATTTCACGGCTGTTTGTACCACGGGTGCCCAAATTGTTTCCCGAATAGACTCCCAGTGTTATTTTGCACGGGATACGAGACGATGTCTTCGCGGTTTGAGAGCACGGTATAGGTGACCGAGAAAATAAAAATTCCTATGTAGCCGAGTTCATTTTTCAGCATTTCGGTATCAACATATTCCAATACATCGTCAAACATGGTGTGCAAACACTGTTGGGGGTCCGTATCTTCGGGCATTGGCCTAACCGTAATGGAAGTCTCGGTAAACCCCGAATAAAACCTAGTAAGCGTTATTTGCTTACGGTCTTTAATGTCAAAGCTATGGTGCCCATCGGTTTGCGACTCCTGACGTCTTGTGCTTGGTACACCCTCCATTTAGGCTGCTCTTTACATTGTATCCTAATAGGTATATCCTCTAAATAAGCAGCGCTGCTAATTTAATATCGTCTCTAGACTACGTGTGCAAACATTCATTTGCATTCGTGCTTTGTTTTCCCTATATGTTTTCATGCAGTTACCTCTGCTAACCTTATAGTCGTTCTCTTATTCGCTATGTGTGCAAATATATTCATTAATTCATTTAGGCGTCTTTCTTTAGCACTGCATTCCCCTACTATCCTTTTCGGCGCAATGTTTAAAACCAGCACAGATGCCTAATGATACACCCACACCGTCTATAAGTCACTATCACCTTTACCTATTTGATTTCTCGCTTCTTGTTTCACTATTCTCGCTTCGTTATATAAATTGCTATTACCTTTGCTATGTGTATGTCTCTAAGGCGCTCGCCTAGTGCTGTGCTGTAGCGTTACCGTGGCTGGTGCTGTTTTATTCTGATCTTATCTTCACCGCATGCTCCGTTCGGGTAAGCTCGAAACCGGATGTCAGTAGCGCTGGCCTTTGTTATCACTCCATCACGTCCCATGTTGCCATCAGGCTCACTTCCGGTCCCAAACAATTAGCAACTTATAATATTCTGCTATCACACACACACACATAGCCATGTTGCTTTACCTTCCCTGTATACAAGAGCCCAGTCTTACATCGGACCTTCAGCAGTGCGGAGATGCAACAGTTTTTGACCGCGTGTATATTCCAATGTAGTCGGCATCTGCCCGCATCAGAAGTCACCAGCTTCTTCTTCTTCCGATATACGTTTCGTTAGTCGTGGGAACCATCTACGCCTAGGTGCTCAACAAGATTTTCTTTAGTTACGCATCGACAGTAGCTGCTGTGAACATGTCTGTGAGTCGTTCGTCCACTGTTTTTGTCCGCTTTTGACCGGCAATTAGATCCCTCCTCCTACGTACGCTAGTTACCATTACGATGGTCGAGTACCAGGTTTCTGGTATAGTTAAATTACGTGTGTGCAAAGGGCGTCTGTACCGCTTTAAGAAACCTTGGTACATCAGTGTATGGTGATGTTGGTTGATCTTAACGCTGGTTAAGCATTTTCAAAAACAGTTTTTCTTATAGTATATTTCCAATAAACATTTTTGGTTTTTTTCGTATCGCGTCTAAACAGAAAACAACCTCCACTGCGCTTTGCAATTTAGACTTATTTTCGTGTCACATCATCATCTCCTGCAACCATAACTGAAAGGTGAGTTCCAAGTAAAGCATTTTTATTATTTTCCGTTTGTATTACCATATCTGCTTTGGTACTGGTTTCCAATCCCGGCACCTAATTCACACAATTTCTTCCTTTTTGTTCGGCCAATCCAATCGCATTTTATTTCCACCAATCGCGCATCTTCATTTTATTACGCACACCACTCACAACACGCCTTATTCTCATCAATCACATCGCGACACTTCACTTTCTGCCTCCCCTTTGTACTCATGCATTGCATTTCTTCACTCTTTTGTTTTATTTTCGATACCTTTATGCTAGGCTCTCTTGGCTACTCATATGCTGTTCCCTTACCTATTGCTGTCAATCTCGTTCCCAACATCATTTAGTTCCAATTTTCTCCATTCACACCTCACCTAGTCACTTTAACCTCAAATCTTCTTATCCCAGCTCTTATTTCCGCCATCTTGTTTATTTCCCGTTTTCGCCACCGCATCCTTAACCTATGATCCGACATTTTTTTTTACCATGTTTGTCGTCATCTCCTCTTGCTTCCGCCAGGATAAATAAACAATATGTATAAGCATTTGAGCATGCGTATCGTTAGTCTATGATTACCAATATGTGTTGTTTCAAAATAATATGCTCTACTCTGTATCCATTTATTTTTATCAACAATGTTTAATACATCTATACGGAACAAACAATCTGGGTTTTTCGTATTCCTGCCACCTCGCAATATCATGTAGGTTTTTTTATAACTATTAGCACTCTTTTAAAATATTCTTTTTCCATTTTATTGCACTATTTTGCGGCATTCGTTTTTGCAATATATTGCAAACCGCCATCTTGTGGCGTACCTTTTCCCGCCTTTCGCTATTCCTACCACTTCACAAAAACAAAATCTTGTGGGCTTTTTAGCTATTATCACTTTTTTTAAAATATTCTTTTACCAAATTATTGAAACATCTTGCGGCATTCGCCTTTGCAATACATTGCAAACCGCCATCTTGTGGCGAGCATTTTCCGGCTTGCGCAGTTCCACCATCTTGTTTCGGCACACTAGCGCCATCCGCCATCTTGTGGCGTAACACTTCCCACCTTGCGCAACTCCGCCATCTTATTTTCGCGTCACTAGCACCATCCGACATCTTGTGGCGTAGCATTTCCCGCCTTGCGAATTTCCGCCATCTTATGTCGTCAAAATTTTCCCGCCTTTTTTTGCGGATTAACGCGACACTAGCGCTTTGGTGGCAGGTTTTTTTTCCTTAACCCTGCCATCCTTTTTTTTTCTAATCCCGAAGGGCGAGTTGGCGCTAGTGTCGCCATCATTGTTTCCAAGATGCCCGCTCTTCTTCTTTTGTGACGTCACTCATATCACAGGTTAACTCACGCACTTATACTTCGCCCTTACATTCGGCGTGCGATCTGCTTCATCACAGGTAAGCGGACCAGGCTTTGTTTTACACCAGGGTATAGCTATTCTCCTTACCCTTCGGGTACACGATTTATCCCCGGCGTTTACGTACTTATCCCTTCTCTTTCCATCCATTTCACTATACTTTTTAAGTTTTATGGCTGAACGTTCCTTTATATACAAAAGTATTTATTACAGCTTTTTCGGTTTCATTTTCAGTAATCGCTGCCACCATTTTTTTCCAAACCGAAGGTAATTTTTGGCGCTAGTGTTGCCAGATTCAACAAAACACCAGGAAACCTTAATCACATCAGCAGCCATCTTAGTTTCAAAAATGTCCGCCTTTTTCGTTAATTAGGAGTCACTAGCAGTTATTTTTATAACAATTATTTATTACAGTTTATCAGGTTTGTTTTACCATTTTCCTGTCACCTTTTTCCCCCTAATCTCCATGGTATTTTTGGCGCTAGTGGCGCTATTTTTTTAAAGTTCTTGTTCATTAAGTATTTATTTCAGCTTACTGGTTTGATTTTCTTATCCTAATGTGTGCCAATATATGGTGATCATTTTTTCCCTATGTGTTTGGCAATTTATTGTAATATTCACTTTCATTAAAGATAAATAAAGTTGTTATTACAGCTTATCGGTTCGATTTTCAATAACCACTGCCACCGTTATTTCTATTCTCAAAGGTGGGCATGGCGCTAGTGTCGCCGGTTTAACCTAAAAGGCGGACATTTTTTGTTCTCAAATGCCGCCTTCTTGGTTTAGACCCTGGCTTCCGGCCAACATGACGGAATAGTTTCCAAGATGGCCGCTTTTGGCGCCAAAATTTTCCTGCCTTTTTTGATAATCTAGGGACACTAGCGCTTAATCCCCCTGGTGGTAGGATTATCGTTAATCCAGCCTGATAAGTTGTAATATTAACTACTTTCGTGTTAAATTCAAACTTTTTATTACAATTTGTTTTACTTCTTTGGGCATATTATTTGATATTATGATACAAAGAACATTTTTATAACATTATAGGTGTGTACAAAATAGAACAATAGCCATGATTTCCACTGATAGTTGGATAATTTATACATCGTTGTAGGTATTTTATTGTGCTGGGTATTAAGTTTGATCCATTCAACCAAGTTTAAAGCACTTCACACATGCAAGTTGGCTTTAGCTATTTGCGCCTACGTCAATTCTTGGCGTGAATAAACTTTCTATTATCTACTGAGTATTTGAGACATACGACTACAGATACGGCTGCAGTCATAATGTATAAAAACACAAGTATGTTGACATGCTGTTAATCTATGGAGAAACAAAGTGAACTCTCAGCAAAGCGTCTGTATGAAGAACGGTTTCCAGGAAGATGGGCACCTACTGCACTCTTTTCGAAGGGTTGAAAGACGCCTTTGTGAAACAGGATGATTTGGAAGAGCACCACCTGCTCGCGATACTCCAGTAACCACTGGAGGCAATGAAGATGTACGAAACGCAATAGAAAACAACCCACATACCAGTTCAAAGGCCATAGCACAAGATATGTACACAAGTCGAAGTCGGTCCTCGTTTATGCGCATATTGCACCGTAATAAATATCATCCGTACCATCTACAACTATACCAGACTCTCCATGTACGCGACTTTCAAGCGCAAGTGATATATGCAAGTGTCTGCTGCAGCGAGCGCAAATGGATGCAGAGTTTTTAGGAAATGTTCTCTTCAGTGATGAAGCACATTCCACAATAACGGAACTGTTAACCGCCATAATATGCACTACTGGAGTATAGACAATCCTCACTGGATGTAAGAAGCTGCATTCCAGAGTGGAGTATCAATGTCTGGCGCGGAATATTAGGTGACCAGCTAATTGGACCGCACTTTTGTGAAGGCAATCTCACAGGACCACGGTACCTTGCATTTGTACAAGAAGAATTGCTATTGCCACTAGAAGACGTACCACTAGTTCAGGTAGTATTTTTATCAGTTAAAGGATATCAGTCTAATTATAAAATATAATAACAATCCGCCTTAAAAGCAACATGCATATGATATATAAAGTATATTGTAGTCATTGTATTATGTTTATTTTATTATGTATATGTATAACATGTTATGTGAATGTATTACGTAGTTTAACAACGTAGGAGCTGTGAGAATAGAAGAAAGCTGCCTTACGTAGCAAACAGAATTACAAAGTAGAAGCCGAAAGTTGCTAACAATAAGGTAACCTTGAGACAACAATAAATTAGAAAGTTAAAAAAAGGCTACTAATAGTTCTTGTAACAATACTAATGTAACATTTAAAATACAGTTTATAAATGGTCACGTGGATGTAAAAGGAAAAGCTAAGGTAAAAATAAAGTATTCTCTTGCAGTACGCTTAGCTAATCAGAAACAAGAAGTAGAGAAAAGTACAAATTCAAACTGTTGACGCTAGTGGATAGCGTACCCACGCAGTTAGGTTCGGTACGGGTTCAGTGATTGTATGTGAGACATGAAAATTCATTTGCGGTGAGGATAATATAAAAATGTGTACCTGTTAAAAGTGTAATTAACAATACTCTCAGAGCTCTATAGTAAGATACATCACTGAGGTGTTATTTAACCGTGTGAAGGATTAATAAAAAGAGAAATACAATTATAATTTGTGTAAACCTTATTCTTCAGCCGTACCAGCCCTAATAAGAGATACTTGTTCTACAAAATACTACTGACGCAGCTGGGGCATAAATAATAAATAAATAATGATTATACATAAAATAAAGACACGACACTGTCGCAAATGTTGATTCCTAAAAGTGGGGCGAAACCACCGGATAGTTTGTAACGAAAACGTGGTGCAAAACCTCCTAGAAGCATAACTCCCGCAAGTATGGGATCCATTACATACGTGGGGCAACAACAGTTTCAAGATTTGGCGCCCATACGTGAGGTCCCATACTCCTTCATAGCGAAAAGGACAGAATGTAGATCTAACAGGATGGTGCTTCACCACACTGATCACTGATTGTAAGGAATCACTTACATGGAACATATCCGACGGCAATCGCATGGCCCCCTAGATCACTTGGTCTCACCCCACTGGATTTGTTTCTGTGGGGTCATTTAAAGAACGGGTCTACGCTCAAGATCCGCAAAGCCCAAATCATGTAGGGCACTCATACGTGAAGAATGCAGGAAAATTACATGGTGCATGTTACAGCAAGCAAGAAGGTCTCTTCACCAACGTACACAAACGTGCTTTGATGAAGGGGATCTTCATTTTGAGCATTTACTTCGTTGATGAAATCCACGTCCTTAACAATTTATTATTGTTTACCCGTGAACTTAAGCAGATTTACAACTCCTTTGTCAGTAGAAGAAATAAAACATACGGTTTAAACATGAAACAAAAACTGTTCGATTTAATAGCGTCGACATGCTCCCAAAAGAATGAAAGGTAATTACATAACACGATTTACAATACCAGATACGGTACAGATTATTAGGGTAAACATGATCCACAATTATTATGTGATTATAATTCTTGTGTCTTTGGCTAACAGAAGAGGCAATAATAAACATAAATAAATTAGTATACTAAAATATAGAAAATAAACAGAAGAAGAAAGAAACAAAAGAACGACAACAATTTGATGTAAGTACTAGATTCGAACCTCCGAAGCTAAGCTTTGCTTTGTCACATTCCGTCAGTTATCCCACTCGGCCAAAACCCACATATTCTGGCCTGCTGTTCGGGAGAATATTCCTCTACCTCTTTGGAAACATTATATCCACGAAGAGCCGTCTTTTTTTAAGCCTTTCGCAGCTCCTTGGTTCTCATTCAGGCCTTTAATCATTAATAGTGATTGCGTATAGTAACGAACAGAAGGGCAGAGCTACAATAGCACTGTGTTTGCTAAAACGGTCAATGTTTTCACATTAGACTATAAACTGCGGTCCCATAGATACGAATACCTAGGGGCAGCTGACTCATCTGGTATATACCGCGTGAGTCTTCTCATCATGCAGATTGGAGGTAACCCTGCATTTTACATACGATGCGAAATGCAGGCGCTGACTCGGTGGTACTCGTTGTTAGCATGCTCTAGTGGCGCGATGGTTAACATGCTGGAAAGTCATGATGAAAGTTGGAAGTTTAAATCATGCCTGCGAAAAAACGAGTTTCTTTATACATGTCTGTTCATGTTTCGGAAAGACTGATGTTAAATCACATTGAACCTACCAAAGGAATGATCCATCACCTTACAGGTCATGGACCATACAAAACCTACTGAAAAAAATTAACAGAACACAGGACGATATATGTGTAAAGACAAGTCAACCCAGAGCACGTTTCGTTTGAATGTGTACAATTTCCAGAACAAGCCAGAGAAGAAAGAAAAGCGTTGAGTGGCTATCAAGTGTATAATATATTGGGAAATAAAGAATTATATATGCATCTAGAGGAATTAGCCCTAAAGATAAGAAATTTAGCGAGGGATGTAGTGATACCACAAGAAAACATTTTAGGAATCAATGAAGAGGAAGTAATAGTAATAAGATACGATTACAACATGAATTTATCTCACAGGGAGAAAAAAGAAGAGATGAAGAAGTAGGAGAGGAAGAGGGGAGCGAAGAAGAGGATGATAATTATAATAATGATAATATAAGAAGATAGCTTTGGATTATAATAATAATAAGAAGAAGAAATGTGGAGATAGATTTATTTAAAAGCAGTGGAAATTAAATTACGTAAAAGGACATGAAGCGGTATAGTGGGGAGAAGAGATAATTATAATAATGATAATATAAGATATCTTTGGATTATAATAGGAAAAAGGAAATGTGGAGATAGATTTTATTTAAAAGCAGTGGAAAATAAATATACGTAAAACGATATGAAGCGGTAAAGTGGGGAGAAGAGAGAAGGATTTATAGATGAAGTAAATTATGAGGCGATTAAGAAGAGAGATAAAGTTAAGGGAGAAAAATAATACAAAGTAATAAAAATAAGAATAAATAAAAATGAAACAGTTAAGCGAATAGAAGAGAGAAGAATTTAGATAAGGAGATTTAATAATGATAGAAGATGTAAATTATAAAGAAGAAAGAAGAGGTGAAGTAATTGAGGAAAAAAGGAGGGTAGGAAAAGAAAGAAGAGAGAGATGGCGAAGAAGATGGAAGAATAAGTGAATGAGAAGAAGAAAGAAGATGAGTAGAACAAAAGAGGGAGAGAAGGAGAGGAAGAAAGAAGAAGGAAGGGATATAAAAGAGAAGAAATTAAGATCTAGCACATATTAATACATATTAAAATAATGACCCTATGGATTACATGACAAGACTATAAACTATTACAGCGACAATTACTAATGACATAACCATAGCAACAATAACAAACGTAAACAATATTACTAATAACCAATGGACAATATAGTGACACTTAAAAAACAACTTTCCCTGATATGTGATGACAATATAACCACAAAATTCAACCTATTGACTCTTACAACCACTAGACGTAAATAAATATATAAACAAAGCAGTATAATATGGAAGGGGCAGAAGGATGATTTATGATGGAAGGAGGAGAAGCGGGATGACTAATAGCAAAGGAGGTGGTAGCTGGTGAATAGTGCGAGGAGAAGTGTGGTGCACTGAAGAAGAAAGTGAAGAGATTGGTGCAGATACAAGGGAGAAGTATAAGTGGGAGTTATTGCCGGCATCAACAATAGTTTTGATGTTTATTAAATAATGGGTGTGAAAGTGAAGTGTATTGTGAAATTGCTAACATGATATCAATATAAATTATTACGAGATTACTGAAATGACATGGAAGTGAAGTGTAAATTTAATAATTGTGAATTTAGTATATATTTTAGTGCTGAGAAGTTAGGGTGAAGGAGTGAATTGAATATAAATTAAAATTTAACTAATTAGGCTATGTAAGTATATAAACACCTCAAAATAAACAAAAGAAAATAAATTTAAATATCTCATAAACAATTAAAGCAGACAGGGATAAAAAAATTTAGCCATAGAAGAATTATTGTTAATCATTTGTTTATTATATTGTTAGTTTTGTATTGGAGGTGCTGGATACCAGTACCTAAGTTGTCGGTTTCCGACGTATATTTAGTTATTTAGTTAGAATTTAATTAGATGGTTTAGTTAGATAGCTGGATACCAGCTAGTTATTTTTACTGGCTACCATTAGAAATGTAATTGTTGTATGTCTATTTTGAGTTAGTGGATGGAAATTTTAAAAATGTTATTTTAGTTACTTTTACTATTATTATTCTTATTGTATTTGCTTTCCTTTTATTAGTTACAGTTAATTATCTGTACAATGATAATGTAAGTGTATTGTATTAATAAACTGAACATTTGTTAATACACGTCCCGGTTTAGGTAACAGGGCGCCGGGATGGAGTATTACAGATTTTATTTATTTATTTATTCAGGTTTCGAGAACGTTCTAGCAAATCATTATTTCTTTCTGAATGCACTAGAAAACGGATTTACCTATAAATACGGAGTTCCAGACGTTCGTGATCAATATGGAACAATGTTTTCTAATAGGGAGTATCTGGATATGCTGTTAGTATATGGGGAAGTGCAGCTGAATGCAACGGAGGCACGTCGTCTATACCAACAGATGTCTTTGCCTAGCAGGAGAGAACACTTCCTACAGATCACACATTTTGCGAGTTGCGAACCACCTTCTGATATCAGTAACAATGCAGAAGGCACCACATCCTCGAAGAGATCACCCTGTCTGTGACCAAGCAACTACGGATCGTGTGACTGAGAATGTCATTCAGCATCCGCTTTGTAGTACGAGGGATATTCACAGGTATTTCAACATTAGCCAATCTTCCGCGTGGAGAATACTACATCAAACAAAGTTTCACCCTTATCATTTCGACTACACCAGAAGCTACTGCAGCAGAACCATGGACCGAGAGTGGTGTTCGCTAGGTAGATCATACGACAGACTGAACAAGATCCACATTTTTGGCAACTGTGTTACAGACGAAGCAAGTTTCCACAACACAGTCCATGTAAATTGCCACAACATGCATTACTGGAGCACTGTAAACCCGCATTGGGTACGACAGGCGGCCTTATAAGTGCGATGGGGTTTCAAAATTTGGACCGGTATACTCGATGATCATCTAATAGGTCCGTATGTTTATGAAGGCCAACATACTGGGAATCGCTATATACACTTTCTAAAGCTCATTGGGTACGTCGTGTAACGGCTTATCTCGATACCACCTACCCTAAGAAATTAATCGGGCGGCATGCATCAATAAGGTGGCCAGCAGGTCACTAGATCTAACCCCATTAGATTTCTTCTTATAGGGTTATCTTAAAAATATCGTGTACCGGGAGCAGTCAATGACCGCTCAGCAGCTCAAGGAATGCATCATCTTAGCTTGCCATGACATTACACCGTCATGTTGCGCCTGGTTAGGTTGGTGATGATGGTTAGGCTGAGATCTTGCATCCGCCGGCATGGTGGCCAGTTCGAACACCTATTACAACCACATGAAGGAAACGGGTAAATTGTAAAGTTTTATCTGTGTGATGGTCCGGCATGATGTGATAGTCACTGTTAAATGCATTACTTTGGGAACCAGAGACGTTCACAACGATCATAATATGGGCTTGCAAGCGTTATCTGGTCTGTATATACGAACTGCATTTTGCAAACCCTCAGAACAATTTATTGGCTTTCTTTTGTATGAAATAATATCTTTAAATGGTATACTCATTCCAAGCTGTCAAGTTGACGAGGGTCGACGTCAGTAGGTTAAACTCTCGTAGAAGCAGAGGGAAAGTTATATAACATCTAGTATTAAGCAATGACTGGTAAATTTGAAGGGATTTAGAATGTATAATGTCATTAAGATTTTGTTTATGTTAGACACACAGATGAGAATACGCAGAGGAAGAAATTGTTAGGATGTAAAGAAAAAATCAACAGGCTCATTTATTCTTTATCATTCACGATTGGGACGTATGAGACGGGATTTAGCTATGGCACCCGAATCAATTTTGTATTATGCTATCTTTTTCACCCATCACTTTGATATGTACATGATATATGTATGTAATCTGGATCATGTGTAACAGTTCATTTTAATATAGCTGTTCATTTATCCTGTACATAATCTTCCTGGCACATTGGTTAGTTGACGCTCTAAACGCTACAGTTTCCTCGGAAAGAATCCTGTGTACGAGCGCGTGGAGTGTGGGAACTCTCCATTTTTAGACGGGTCTAGGGTTAAGTATTACTCCAAGGGTCTTTTATCCAGACACATGTGGGGAATAGATTGTGACTTGGAACGGGCAAGACACATGTGACGCGTGGAATTAAGTCATATGATAAATAAGTAGCCAATAAGATGTTAGATAAATGATAAGATGTTAGAGCGACGCTTACTATCCCGCGAAAAATATTCCAACAACATAGCAGAAACTTAAATGGTTGAGTGGGGGAAAGGAGTGTATAGGTATCCCATATTTACCCCAAAAATTGTGCAATCGATATGTAATCCCGAATACAGACTCCAAGTTAGTTGTAAGCAGAAGTTGGTGCGCGAAAAGGGGCCTGATGAAGTTGCTTATTCCGCAAAAAGCAGAGTATTTTCATCAAACTGCCGAGGTACATACCGGTGAGCTTTGTGTTAGAACTGGGGAGGTGCTAATTGTGGCGCAGGTTGAAGATATACATCTTCGTGTGTGATTGTAGTACTGTGTCGTAGAATAAATGATGCCCACGCGCAGCGAGATGACAAAGGGCAGTGAGACGCGCGGGAAATTTATCAGTTGCCAGTGACCTGGAACTTTACTTAGTGTTCTTGACGAAAAAAGTGATAAAATTCAGTCAGGTGAACTCCGTGTTGCTTCTTCAATTTCCCCTGATATTTCCTTCATCTCACAACCTGGATCGCCGTAGTTTATCTTTCATGATAGGCAGAGTTCATGCACATATCTCCACTGAGACACAACCTAGCCAGGGCAATGACTAAACCAAATTATTACGATTACATCATCCGTCGACGGAGGCGGTAACAGAAGAAGAAGCCACGACGAAAGGACCCTAAAATAGGTACAGAAACTTCGCAACTGTAGCATTACCTCTACCGTGCCTGCAGATAGCTATGATCTGCGGTGATCCTTGCAAGGTACGAACAACGGACCGCAGCGTGCAGAACCAGCCGTGTCTCTCTCAGACGTAGACTTCTATGTGAGGCGTCAGAGACCCAGTTTCAATAGGACTTTAAAAGAATGACTAAGTATTGAACAAATTGAGCCATTAATAACGGATATCTCGAAAATGGATGATGCCACAAAAAGTATTTGAAATAAATTGTGTGTTTTAAAGATTCCTGATTTCCTGAGCAGTATGTTTTCGCGTATCGCTTAACGTTTATCAGTTATACAAGATTATACAAAATTCCTTCCGAATGTAAAGGACTTCAAAGGCTACTTCCAGAAGATTCAAGATCTGCATTTTAATTTTCATGTAAATATCTTTAAAATATGGTATTTTAATCAAAATCTTTAGAGCCATTTTTATGAAATAAAAATTTCGAAAAATGTCCCATGTAAAAAGCACTTTATGGTGGGGAGATTTTTTTGAATATCTTCATGTCGCATCTTTGGAAGCTACTGAACTTAAATACCAATTTTGTGTTTATCCGACTTTTCATTTCAGAGTTATGCTGTTCACAGATACACGCACACACACAGACACACACTTGGACGTTTTTCTAAAAATGATTTTTTTTTAATTCAGAAGCTTCAAAACTTGTATATCCGGTGAAATCTTGTTATCAAAGTATTGGGTGGGATACAACCTTCTCTACCTACTATGCACGTGATAGAGAAAGTAACAAGCTCCCGGAAGAATAGGTTGCATATATACTAATAAAGGGCAGATAATGGGGTATGGGGTAGAGAAAGTCATGTGAATGTTACACATCAGATTTTTATACAGCCTTTGGTGTTATTTTGAGTAATACAATATGAAGAGAAATATTTCACAGCAGTTTTAATATCCTATCTTTTAAACCAACAGTAGCCACATCTCCTTTCTCCTTAGGAGTGTAATGACATTATTATGAAATAAGTATTAACAATTGGGTGTTATTTCCAGAAGGATGGTCCTGGATACACATATTGCCTAATGCTTTGTTATTTGCGAGTTCGGCACCTGAGATGTGCTCGTCTATTCTGGACTAGCTGTCTAATTTCGTGTACGTTTTTGTGTTAGATATTTTTGTATGTGTGTGTAAATGAAGAATTTTGATACACATAACTGACGCGCTACAGAAGTAACCCTGGAATGTTTTGGAAATTAAGTTTAAGTTAAAAAATAAAGACGTATTAAAACTTACAGTTATGCTCCATTTTCAAGGCTGGTATTCTATTAAATCCGTTACGTTTTTTAGGATAACTACATGCTAATGTTGGTACGTAAACATAAAAGTAAGCATCATTAGACAGGTACGTTGTTGGCATTATCCCTACAATTTTACTGGGCGCTAAAGCATAAGTGTTTAACGTTTTTCTACATGCGAAAACGTCCTAGGTGTATACACAAGAGATTTGACATATATACGAGGACTGGAATTCTCGAAGGTGTTAAATAACAAAGCATTACTTTTTATTTACAAATAATATATTTTAATTAAGTATTTTCATTGATTCTTATACAATATACTACGTCAAACTGCAGTACTCTTACCGGACTATTTACCACATTAAGCATATGTAAATAACATTGAGCTAAAAAGCGTATAGATTAATATTTAGATATGAAATTAGGAAAAGTGGTAATCTCACATTTGGATTTTCTCTCAAAGGTCACCGAACTTACAATAACATATTTTTCAAATGATAAAATAACTAAAATGTCTTTATCAAATGTATATAATTTGGCAATAATAAACTGAACATTCTGAAATCAGAACCTCCAACATTAACAATATTAATTTCCATCTCATCAGTGATATCCAGGTAGTGTTTAATACTTCTCAAGAAGCTATGACTGCTAAAGCTAACACTAGTGTAATCCATCGCTATCAGTTTAAACTCGAATATGATGAACAGAATATACTGCTTCTGAGAGGAAAGTGCCCTTGGCTTAAAGCACCTTTCTGAAGAAATATCTCAATTTTGTAAATTTTGGCACTTAAAACCTTCCAGAATTCCTGTCTTTATATATACAGGCTGGGCGAGAAGTCCCCATACCCCATAGTATCGAATGCTAATTGATTTATTTTAGTACAAGTACTTACGTATTAAGTGTCCAGTATAGCTGTATGTTCCCCACCATGCTGTAAAGGCAGTTCTACACGCCTCCATGTTCTTCTTGACATATTCTTGAGCATGTCCGGTGTTATAGTGCGAAATGCATCCTCAACAGCATTACGAAGTTTTTCATTTGTAGCATAACGACGTGCAGATACATGCGCCTTAATGACTCCCCATAACGAATTGTCAGGTGTCGTCCTTCGTGGACTAGTGGTACCGTGCTAGCCTCTAATTCCCGGCGGAGGGCGATGGATTTTTTCGGGCGTAAAAATCGTTAGCATGGCTTCCTTCGGAAGGGAAGTAGTAGTCGTAGATTTACGGCACGTAAAAGAACCTCAAGCCTGATAAAGAGGCCGCTGAGCAAAATTACCGATCTTTCACGCCCAATATAGAATGGGACGCTAAGAACCATAGTAGTTAAAGAGCGTCCATAAATAAAACTCAATTTAATTTAATTTTGTCAGGTGTGGTGAGGTCAGGAACTTCTTGCTGGCATTTCAAGGGAGCTGGTGTTGCTGATGAACCACGATCTATCCACCGTCCTGGAAAGTATTCATTTAGGAATTCGCGCACTGCAAGTGCGTAGTGAGGAAGTGCTCCATCTTGCTGCATCCGTATGCGATCTGTGAGGCACCTTTCTTCAAGCTGAGGTGTTAACCATGCTTGTAACATGTGTAAATAATTTGCGCCATTCACAGTCCCTTCAAAAAGTACGGCCCAAGTAGATGTGATCTCATCGCTGCCCATATCATTACATGAGGCGGGTTCCTTTCTAAATCGACTGTGTGATATGGTTTATCTTTGGCCTAAAGGACAATATTTGTAGCAGATAAACTGCAATAAATCGCACATTCATCTGAAAACATAACCTTGGCACGGCTCCCTGCATTTGCAAATTGATTTAACAAAGCACGGCATGCTAAAACGCGCTCATTTCGATCTCTATCCGATAACTCGTTTACGAACTTCGGTCGAAAAGGTCTGAGTTTACCGTCTTTTTTTATGTGATCTCCCATTACGTATACCGAGTTCCGAAGCACGTTTACGTGCCGACTTCATAGGAGATTGTTCAATCGAAGCAGAGACTCCGACATGTGGAGGCTTATTAAATCTTTCCTGGAATGTTCCCATAATCTGTCTCATTGTCTGTCTGTGTGTTGTCGTTCGTGCACACACACACTTGTCACTAAGGGCTCCTCAATAGTATAACTGCTTGGGTCCGTAGACCAGTTGGTAGAGCAACTGCCTGCTGTACGAGGGGTCCCGGCTGGGGATGGGGATTTTTCTCTAACCAAGATTAATCCCTATCCTCCCCACAGTCTGGGAGTGTGAATGTGTGTATCATTCTAATGAATAGAAAACCAAAAGTGCAAGAAACCAATGACAAGCTACACGAGTTAACACCATTGCCAATAAGTTCCAAAGGAAAGACCAATGTGGTTAATGGCGGGGTATAAATGGAACTAAAAAACTAGTGCAACTATGACCGCTCACATCTGCCATGGCTACAAATTAAAACTCGACTGTGAAAAACATGTAAGCATGTATTCTAACAATTGATTGCGACAATTGATGAGAAGTAACATAGCTATAACAACATTTGGTACTCACAGACGTAGGGGGACTTCTCGCCCAAACTGTATGTAAGAGCTTGAAAACATGTATGCAGGGCAGATTTTTAAAGTTGTGTATTGATGTACACTTTTTGCCAGATCGTAATGCATAAGTGTCCAGAATTTCCTTTACATAGATCAAATGGTGATTTATAAGCAAGGATTTGAAAATATGGGGCAAGAGAAATTTCTGAAGTTTATGAGAAAGCCTATAATTTTTTGTGGTTACTGAAGCATAGGTGTACAAGGTTTGTCCAGATATGTGGAGTTGTAAAGAGGTTAAAAATAAGCCTTTTTTAATGTTTTAGGTGCACTTAAACTTGAAAATACTAATAGGATTATTTGCTTTCTCTACCACCAGTAGAGTAGCAGAGGAAGCACTACATTCCGTCCCCAACATTTCGATATAAGGATTTCATCGGAAATACTGCTCTGAATCTCCTGGATCCAAAACAGCACTTTTAGAAAGAGCCCTGTGTGTGTATGTATGTGTGTGTGTGAATAACATAAATCACAAACAAATGTTAGATAACCAAACTTGTTATTTAGATTTTGCATTTTTCATAGATGACACGTGAAGATTTTCAAGAAAATCGCCATCAAAACTATCCTTTACGTGGAAAAATGTTTCAATTTTTTTATTCTCTCAAGAATAGCTCTTAACGGTTTTCGTTAAAATGCCATCTATTTAAGATAAATAAATGAAATGCATATCTTGAATTCTCTAGTAATAGCCTGTGAAGTCCTATTTATTCGAAAGGAATTCTGTACAACGGGTAAATTGCAAGAGATAGAAAAAAACGTTCTGCACAAAAATTGTAGACCCCTTTACAACACACAGTGGATTTTAGATAATGTTTTTAGCTTATTTTATAAAAATACATCTAATAATTTTTATTAAACTACCACTCATTAAGATGTTTACATGCTATATAAAATGTATATGAGAAATGGCCTGTGAAGTCCTCTTCATTTGGAGGGAATTTTGTTTAACAATTAACCTTAAGAGATAGACAACAGCACACAGAAATGTAGATGTTTAAAAAATGCAATTTATTTGAAGTAATCTTTTTTGGGCATCAGTCATATCTGAGATATCCTTAGTATTAGAGACCTTTTCCTTCTTGTTCACTTTATCAAATCCGTATTAATCCGAACATGTAATAATAATTATGATTAATTAATAATTTCTTTCAATATCAGGTTATTTTTCACCCAATATTAAGAATGCCACGAGGCTTTACGAAGTTACAATCATAAGGCCTAAAGGAAAGATACTCCAAAGGAATCTTTTAAGTGATTGTATAATAACTTTATACAAGTACGATGGAATGTAAATTAAATTAGTTCGTTATTTGAAGCTTTAAAAGCTACTGATATAATTAATTAAATTGAGGTTTGTGCATTATTATACTCACTAATACGTATCCACTTTTTAAGTATGCGATGCACATTTAAAGGTATTCTCCATGCACTTGAAAATATTATTTATAACCAGTAGAAACCGTAGCTTTAGTTGTGCTATAATAACTATAGAGATTCTCTCTCCCACTCCTTCCCTCCCTCCCTCTATCCACCCTTTCACGCTATCTCCTTCTCTCCCACCTCAATCTCTCATATTCTCTCACTCCCTCTTCCAACCTATCCCTCCTTTTCCCTCTAAATTAAAACGTAAATAAGAGATTCTTTATGCTCCTTTGTATCCGGAACCGTACTGCTTCCCATGGCGAAGAGGACATGGCTATAAGAGATCCTGAAAAATGTATATACCTGGCTTATGTTCACTACTACGCGGACAAATGAAACTTCGGTATAGTTTCTTAAAGGTTTGTCCCAATGAAAGTTTTGTAAATAGCTTGTCAGAAAATTTTAATATTTAAAATTTTATACACAGTTCAAAAATGAATTATTCTATTTTTTTGGACTTTGCACCTTATTACAATCTCCCCACTTTGAGGATACTCAGCTAGGTAGCTAAGATGCCATATAGCCTGTCCTCTTAAGTGTGACTTAATGCATGCTATATACCACCTTTCACGTAATCGGTTCAACCGTTCTTGTCTTAAAAGGTAACATATTCCTTATACATACACACATTACATGCATTATACATACATACATGCATGCACACATACTCATACTATATACATACTACCAGACAAAATAAATTGTACATCGATGCATGCATACATACGTAAAAACATGTGCAGATACATACACACATGTATACATAGATACATACATACAAAATTGAGTTTTATTTATGGACGCTCTTTAACTACTATGGTCCTTAGCGTCCCATTCTATATTGGCCGTGAAAGACCGGTAATTTTGCTCAGAGGCCTCTCTATCAGGCTCGAGGTTCTTTTACGTGCCGTAAATATACGACACGTGACCACTGGCTTTACTTCCCTTCCGAGGGAAGCCATGCTAAGGATTTTTAAGCCCGCAAAAAAATCCATCTCCTCCGCCTGGTTTGAACCCGCGGGAACTAGAGGCTAGCATGATAACCAATACACCACGAAGGACGACATACATACATACATACATACATACATACATACATACATACATACATACATACATACATACATACATACATACATACATACATACAGTAGAACCTCGCTTAACCGAACTAAAGTGGACAGAGGCATTTCGGATAACGGCTTTTTAAGGATAATAATCGATGGTAACGATATAATAACACTTAATAAAAACTATTTTTGTAAATAGTATTACAATATTCTTTACAGTATTTACGAGGGCTGTACCAGAAGTACCCGACCTAACAAAGAAGACAACCATTTTGGGAAAAAAACATCTTTATTTCTGTACATAGTCCCCTTTCAGTTAGATACACTTTTCCCAGCGTTGTTCAATAGCTTCGATACCCTATTTATACTCAGAACAATAGATTTTTGCAAAATAGCCATCAACGGCAGACTCCAACTCTTCATTATTGGCAAATATTTTAGCACTAAGCTATTTCTTCAACTTTGGAAATAGAAAATAATCAGAGGTGCTAAATCTGGCGAATAGGGTGCATGAGGAGGCAATTCGAACTTTAACTCATTTATTTTGGCCATGGCGATAATGGATGTGTGAACTGGTGCATTATGTTGATGAAACAAAGTTTATTTTCCACTAAATGCGGCCGTTTTTGCTTAATTTCATAATTCAATTGCTGCAAAAAGTTTGCATAATACTCGCCATTGATTGCTTTTCCTTTCTGAAGATAATCAAGGAAAATTATTCCACACACATTCCAAAAAAAAAACTGACGTCATGTCTTTGCCTGCAAATGGAACTACCTCACCTTCTTTGGAGCCAATTCTCCTCTTTTAATCCACTGTTTTGACTGTTCTCTCGTCTCAGGTGTGAAGTGGTGGACCCATGTTTCATCCATGGTTATGAATTGACACAAAAACTCGGCTTTATTGCAGCAAAACATCGCCAAACACTCGACTGAAGCATCTTCATTATGCTGCTTTTGTCCCATTGTAAGTAAACGCGGCACCCACCTTGCACATAGCTTTCTCATGTCTAAATTTTCAGTTAGTATGCGATGTACAGCATTTTTTGAAATGCCTACGATGTCTGCTAGCTCACGCACTCAGTCGACGGTCATCCAATACCAATTTATAGATTTTCCTCAATTTCTGGCGTAGTCATCTCATTTGGTCAACCACTGCGATGCTCGTCTTGGCAGCTCCTACAGCCTCGCTTAAACTCTGCCAGCCAGTACTTTACTGTTGTAAACAAAGGAGCAAACTCCCCCAGAGTAGAATCTAGCTTAGCATTAATATTAGTTGGAATAAGACCTTTCAAATGAAAGTATTGTAATACATAACGCTGACCAGTTTTAACCATGTTTACAAATTTGCTGAGAAGGTTCACTATTGATGGATGCCAAAACAATTACTAAACCACGTAGTATCATCAAACTTCAGACTTAAGCTTTATAAGGTTGGTACTTTCTTCCACAGTCATTTATTTGAAACAACACTGTCTATACATCAGGTCGGGTATTTCTGGGACTGCCCGCGTACAAAGCCTATTTCACAAAATCAGAAATATTTTCTGAATTTTCTTCTTGTAACGCTTGCGAGCTGACTATCACGTCACTGTTTGATAAGCATTATATCTGATGGTATTAATTCACTGCTTTGGTTTTCAAAATAAGCGGGAAACTTGACAAAAAGTTATGTATTACTGATTGTGCGGTAATTTAATGTTTCCCATTAATAATTGAATAAGAGTTTATTGTCTTTCTTGCCCCTAAAGCTTTGAATCCTTCGTCCACTGTCACTCTTGCTAATGCTTTCCAGTTTATGTTCAATGCTTATTACCACACGGTTTCTTTTCGCTGATATCTTAACACAAATAAACCACACTAACCATCACCAACAGTAAAGTAACAGCTGCGAATTGAATGCGTGTGCAAGCAGTTAACGCTTGTTACAACGGCACAGTATGTTGTCCTCCGTGGTGAAGTGGTTACGATGCTAGCCTTTAGTTCCCGAGTTTGCGGGTTCAAACCCGGCGGAGGGCGATGGATTTTTTTCGGGCGTAAAAATCCTTAGCACGGCTTCCTTCGGAAGGGAAGTAAAGCCGGTGGTCCCGTGTCGTAGTGTCGTAGATTTACGGCACGTAAAAGAACCTCAAGTCTGATAAAGAGGCCTCTGAGCAAAAGTTTCGGTCTTTCACGCCCAATATAGAATGGGACGCTAAAGACCTACAGAAGTTAAGGAGCGTCCATAAATAAATAAGAAAACGAGGGCAGTATTTTTAAATATGGAGTAGGGGTGAGGATTAACTATATTAATACAAAGTACCTGTATTTGAATTTAGGGTTGAGGCAAAAGAACATTGTCAGTTGTAGCAGCAAAGTTACCAGCGCGAATTGGAGCATCTTGATTTTTTGTTGGCTTTTTGTTTTTCCTTAATTTTTATTCTCTCTTACTTCTTTCCCCTCCATGTTTTGGTCAAGCCAGATTTCGGTTAATTGCAGTTTCATTAAGTGGGATTTTACTGTACATGCATAGACAGACTCAGATGGATGAATGGGTTGACGGATGGATGGACGGACGGACGGATGAGTCATCCAAACAGAAAAATGTCCGTTAGGTTTAGTCACTTTAAAAAGGACCAGTAATGACAGACCGCCCAGCCGATTAAGCCACTCCCTTACCATTTATGGACTGTGCACTTCAAATAATATGAAACATATTGTACCGAATATGAAAAATATCAGAGTAAAACAATAGTAATCTTTCAAGAACAATTTCGTTCTTTAGATTTGAACTCTTCCATATTTGGCTGCTGCTAATTTCTCTTGAAAAACAATTTCATTCATGTGATTTAAATAAATTATATAAAAACGCTATGCAGGTACTCACATGTGCGGTGGCAGTTGATATGGTCCTCTACAGCGGTACGCCTTCACTAGATCCGCCGAGTAGAGAGCCAGCTTCTTGTAAGGGTTCACCGACACCAGCACGTTTCCAATGTAAGTCTGAAAAAAGACACACGTTGTAGCAGCTACTAAACCATTCAGTCATTATCACTTCCATATCCTTCAGTGACACTTAAGAGCAGGCATTTGTGAAGTTGTTGCTAAAAATTAGAAAATATCTAGGTCTCTCCCTTTCTATTTAATCGTTTTGCATATAACGGCGTATACATCGGTCGGGGCGCTGTTCCCTTTTACGGCTCTGTGTTTCCGATTTGTATCTTCCCTCGTGGTGACATCTGTGTGCTCTGCCTGTGCTTTAAATGACGTGTGTTTATTTTTTTATTCTGGTATTTTATTTTAAATATTGCTATAATTTGGGATATTTCTATTTACACAACACACATGTGTTTATATGTACATTATGTAGGTATAATGTTTTCCTATATTTTTACCAAAAAGCATTTTTATTTTCTGAATGTTAATATGACTAATTGGCTTTCTGAGAATGTAATTTGGGATAAACAGGACGTCTACCGCGCAGCTCTGTGCTGGGTGCGCGCTGCAGGTCCTTTTTGTGCAACCCTGTACTAACAGAAAGCCAAAAGCATCCGTATAAACATTCAACAAAGTACCAGTTTTCTCGGAAAATACAGGGCCCTCAACAAAACTGAACAAAATGTAATTCGGAAAACAGTGGCACCATTGCATCCATGTAAACTATTTACCCACTTCATGGCAATGTTGCAAATGTAGTTATCATAATTCGACATGGCTGTAAAACCTCTTTTATAAGAACGGTGACAGTACAAGCGCTACAAGAAAAGCATTCCGTCGTCACTACAGTCTTGGACATGATCCCGTGCCCTTAGCATACGAGGGCGATACTGAAAATATTTAGAATGCTATGTTTCTGAAAATAAATGAAATCTTTTATATTTGACAGCTACTTCCTAATGCTTTGCGAGTTAATTGCCGTGATGTTTGTTCGATTTTCTCTAGTAGTTTGTTAATTATCATGATTTAAAGATCTTGTTTTCCCCAAAAATGAATTTCACTAGAGCCAATTTCCGCAGTATGACTCTTTACGATTTTAAATCGTCATTAATGCTTAAACAAGGTAAAGATTGGCTTAGAAATGCATTTGGCGAAGGAGCCCCATCTAACAAAATTTATAATTGGTATAGCAAATTCAAAAGAGATCAGTTTTTTCTTAGTTAAGAATTTCGTGAAGGAAATCCAAGAACTGCTGTTACTGACGAAAATATTGTCGCTGAAGAACAATGCTTGAAGAAGATCGACGGAGATTTTATGAATTTATTCGGGCAACATTGGGCATTGGTATGAGTCAAATACAAAAATTCTGCATCAACAGTTAGACATGAGAAAACTTCGTTGTCGATGGATTCCACATAAACTGACTCCCGATCAAAAACAACACATTGGTGCAGAAAAACTCTAGAAAAATTCCAAGGCGGCACTTCAAATTTGGTTTGGATTATCGTTAGTGGTGATGAATTTTGGAGTTATTGTTATGATCCTAGAAAGAAAAGTCAGTCGATTCAATGGATCTTTTGAACAGAACCTAAGCCTACAAAAGTCTGACGAATTGCAGTACTGGTAAGAAGATGGTTGCTAGTTTTTTTTCTAAAGCGGATCATATTGCTACTATATTAGAAGATAGATAGATGTACCATTACTGCCGATTCGTACACAAATGTCTGTTTACTACAAAGTTTTGAAAAAGTCGTGAAAGACGCCCAAAGGAAGAAGTAATGTTACATCATAACAACGCATCGTCGCATACAACAAAATTAACAAGTGGGTATTTCGATGGTCTAAAACTCAGCTGTATGGACACTCCACCACACCGCCCTGACCTAAGACCTTGTGATTTCTTTTTGTTTAAAAAAATTAAAGATAAAATACGCGGAGTTACATTTTCGTCATTATATGAAGCAGTGAAACATTATAAAAACCTGGAAGAGCGGCACCATTGCTTTAAGGACGGTTTCATCGAATGCAAAAATGTAGATGATGTTAAAGGAGAATATTTTGAAAAACAATAATATCATTTAAAACTTTTTAAAACTTATCCTTGTTTTTCTAAAGAATTTAGTCTCGCCCTGTATGTCCTGAATACATGGGTGAGGAAGTCTGAACAAATAGCTTCAAAAGAAAAATAAATAAATGAAGGGGGAAATAAAACTTAAGGGTAAAGACAGGACCTACAGAACACCAGAGACATTGAGACTGTAAGAGTCCTAATAGTTCATTGCCACCACTTTGGTGATACCGAATATATCCCCTGTCAATGTATGCAGAAGGTGGAAAAGGAAGATGTTCGCTCATGTACGTTTCAGCTTTCACAATATTTAGAATCTGCTTGTATAAAACTAATGGAATCTATCTCTGCGATCAGTTTTCAGCCAAATTTGATGAACCAGTTTCTAAGCAAACTATAGAGACGTGACAAAGCTAACTCTCATGTGAGTAGTTTTGTTAGAAAACTAAGTTTTTTGTCCTGTTCCCCATTATCTTCTCAGCAAGTACACGAGTGACCTTTATAGTCATTTTTTATTGCGTTTATGACCGCTTAAAATGCTGTGGTCATTAGCTTCCCATTCTATACTGAAAGACGGGAAAGTTTTCTCAGAGGTCTCTTTATCAGGTTTGAGGTTCTTTCACGCGCCGTAAATCTACGACACGGGACCACCGGCTTTAATTCCCTTCCAAAGGAAGCCATGCTAAGGATTTTTACGCCCGAAAAATCCATCGCTCTACGCTGGGTTTGAACCCGAATCCTCGGGAAATAGAGCTATCATGACACCCGTAGACCACGGAGGACGACAGTCAGAATGTGACAAGAGTGTTGTGCAGCTAAAAGGATTACTGAACACCTATTTATTTAAGACGAGGGAGCGCGAACAAATTACTTCTGATTGGTGTGACCAAATACTTGAGACCGTTCTTCCACCGGAACCAGCAAACTTTCCTTTTTTAACGTTCCGCTCCTACACTACCTACACTACTGTTTTAGTTTATACGCGGTGAATCACCAAAAACTTGCACCGCAAATATTTCGGAAATGGAAGGTGCTATTGATATGAAGTTTTCACAGCATTGATTGGTAATCAGGGGCTCGTGCATTTAGCCTATAAACAGATTTTAATAATACAGAGAAAGTGTATTTTTTGAGCAAACATAAATTTTTAAATGGAACAATGACTAGTTACATCAACACAAAAAAGGATAGGGTAAATTAGAATGCCAGTAGCGTTTGTTGCAAGATTCTAGTGCAAATGGTTTACGAGAAATCTTATTTTGAAACTTTTACGCACCGACACTTGTACAACCTGTGGTAGCACAAACTTAAGAAAAGCAAAAGGGAATTACAATAATTCTGTGGATTCTTACAAGTAAAGAGAACATAGCCCTTCAAAATTTGTGTTCAAAATGACCACCGGCAGTTTCAATACACCCTTCCAGTCTACTATGGAAAGACGCTGCACACGTTCTAGCATTTCAGTGGTAATTTCAGAGCAGACAGCAGTAATAGATCGTTTCATATCGTCTGGTGTAGTTGGTACATCCTTGTAGACAGCGTCTTTCAGTCTTCCCCGCAGAAGCAAGTCTAAAGGGGTCAGATCCGGTGAACGGGCAGGCCAAGGTACAGGTCCTCTTCGTCCAATCCAACGATTTGGAAACAATCCGTTAAGACAAGTTGTAGTTCTTAGTGCACTATGGGCTGGACAGCCATCATGTTGCTACCACAGGTTCCTCCTAGTCTGCAAAGGAACGTCTTCTTGCATCTGTGGCAGATGGTCTGTCAGGAGGCTGTGATACTTGTGCGAGTTCATTGTTCCTTCTATGAACAAAGGGCCTATGAGCTGATGGTTCACTATCCCACAACAGACGTTTAAACCCCATGGACGCTGCCGTTCCACCTGACGAAGCCAACGGGGATTGTCAACAGACCAATAGTGCATGTTTCTGCGGTTTACCCGGCCATGATTGGTAAATGTTGCCTCATCACTAAACAAGATACATGATGAATCTGCAGTATGATGTCTTAATGCCCATGTACAAAAGTTAACACGATTCTCAAAATCGTTTCCATGTAGCTCTTGATGGAGAGAGATGTGATAGGGATGGAACCTATGTATTTCGATGGAGAATGCGCAGTACACTTGCCTGACTTATGCCACTTCCACGTACGGGAACTAATTTGCGGATCTACAGCAACCGTAGCCAAAACATTAATTTCTGCCTCTTCTCCAGTCACTTGTTTGTTTCTGTTATGTTTTCTAGGTGTTACAGTACCACTTTCACGTAATTGGTTGAAGAGGTTGATAAATAATTGCCGAGATGGTTGACGTCTATTGGGATACGTTTCCGCATACACGTACAGGAACGAACTGCATTCTTCCAACACTCTCCATACACCATCAGCATGTCTGCTTTTTTGCATTAGTAACCCCATTTTCCACTCACAACTTACTGCTTGAACCGTCACAAACTAACCGACCAGAAAGTCGCAATGCAATCAATGAACAGAAAACACAATGCAAACAAACATAAGAACATCGTGCCTAACAACTAGTCAGGTTGAATGGGACAAACAATTGTCGGGGTGGAAACTTTTCAAAATACGATTTCTCGTAAACCACTTGCACTAAAATTCTGCAACAAAGACCATTGACATTCTAATTTAGCCTACCGTTATTCAGTTGATGTTATTCTGATTGTTCAATTTAAAAATTTGTATGTTTGCTCAAAAAATACACTTTTTCTGTATTATTAAAATCTGTTTATAGGTTAATGTACGAGCACCTGACTACCAATCAATGCTGTGAAAACTGCACATCAATAGCACTTTCCATTTCCGAAATATTTGCGGTGCAAGTTTTAGGTGATTCACCCTGAATTTCTCCATTCATTACATCCGTAGTGCTTACTGTGCTTGATATATTATTTTGCATTGAGTAGTATTCGATATTAGCTATAAATGCACCAGAGTAATGATCTATTTTAGTTATGTAAGTATACTCTAAGAATGGGACTGCTGTGGGTACTTGGGGCCTTAGAAGATATCAAATAAATATAAGTTTGAATAAGCTTTTAGAAGCAATTTATGTAGGCTAAACTGATTAACGATTGAACTACCTACTCAGGCAGCTTCAGACAGCGTTTTTGATGTGATAAACACGAAATGGCTTGCTTTATTAAGTAAGTAAATTGTTTGTAATAAAATAATGAAATGTTCCATTTACTTACTCCATATTCTGCAATAATAGAGAAAATGTAATTTCATACATACCTGTAAATAGAAAATCCTCAAGAATGATGCGTAATATATAGAAACCAACAGTAGTATAGATTATACTCACAATACACTTTATTTATTTTTATACACTTAGGATTGATAGGAGGCTTGCCGAGAGGAGACTGTAGACCAGATTCCCCTTCAGACATTTGATGAGGTAGAAAGAAAAGACTATGTAGAAAATGTTGACAGTGATGATAAATGTTTGTTTCACACAGTGAAGATGATTAGGATAATGAGGAAGTAGAAGTTGGGCATAGTGAAGATGACATCATTCAACAGCAACTGATAGTCAGATTGACTGACTTTTCGAAAAAATTTCCATGTAAAGGGTAGATGATTTTCTTAAAAATCTTCGTTTCGCATCCTTGAAAGTTGCTGAACTGAAATACCAACTTTGGTATTTAACCAACTTTTGTATTGAGTTATGCTGTTCATAGACACGCACAGACGCGCGCGAGCGTCTTTGTCTAAAAATGCCTTTCTTGTATTCAGAGAGTCTCAAAACGTGTATTCTGTAGAAATCTCAGTATCGAATTGTTGCTTAAAATGCAATACTTAGCAGTAGGAAAAGTAAAAAGTTAATAGCGACTCGTCACTTGAAAACGTAGTGAGTGTTTTCAAATTCAAACCAATAACAAAGAATATCTCGGAAATTGTTAACTTAGAGCTCTATTTGCCATAAATTGTCCGCTTTAACAAGATCTGCATTTTTTGTGAAGGAAGATTTTTTCTATCTCTTCCGATTTACCAATTATGCAAAAGTCATTTAGGATAAAGATATCTTCAAAGACTATTCTCAGAGAATTCAAAATATGTATTTTATTTGTCATGCAAATATCTTAAATATACTTTATTTTAGTCAAAATCGTTGAGAACTAGTTTTGGGAGAATGATAAATACCAAATACGTCTCCATGTAACGGGTGACCTGGAGTGGTTTTGTTTTCTTGAAAATCTTCATGTCACGTCTTTTGAAGACACTGAACTTAAATATCAAGTTCTGTATTTATTGTTTTGATCTATATTATTCACAGGCACACAAACACACACATATACATAGCCAGACACACGCAAGAACGTTTTCAAAAGCTGCTTTTCTGGATTTAAGGAGTCTCAAAACGTATATTTCCAATGAAATATTGGTATTGACTTTTTGGGTAGAATGTAATACTTCCTCTTCTTACTATCAATAAGTAGCAGAGAAAATAAAAATTGTAAATATTTGAAAATGCAAACGGATAACAAGGAAACTCTCGGAAATGTTTACCACACAAAAAATTGTATTTGATATAAATTGTGCGCTTTATAGAAATCTACGTTGTTTTGTGTAGTAAGACATCGCTATCTATTACAGTTTACAATTACACAACAGTCATTTCGAATGAAGTGAACCTCACACGATACTCGCAGAAAATTCAAGATATTCCATTTTGTTTGTCATGCAAATGCCTAAAATATATGGCATTTGAATAAAAATCATTACAGCCATTTCAAAATAAAAAAAGTTTGAAAAATTTTCCATGTAAAGATCAGATTGGAGTGGCAGAATTTTCTTCAAAATCTTCGTGTCGCATCTTCGGAAAATGTTGAACTTAATACTAAGTTTGGTATTTATCTGAGATTTCGATTGAGAGTTACACTGTTCACAGACACACACACACCATATACCTACCTACATAACTACGTTTTAATACTTTTCCTGTCAGGGAACCTGAATAAATGTATTTCCGGTGAAATCTCGGAATAGAAATTTTGGGTAGAATGCAATACTTCTTCCACTTATTGTGCGTAAGTAGTAAGGAAAGCAAAAGTTGTTCTTTTTCGATTCAGTGGGTCTCAGAAAGCACACACACCCGCAGATATCCGAAGAAATATCGATATCGATATTTTGGTTGGAATGCAACATTTCCTCTACTTGGTAGTTAGTTTGTAGATGGTGTAAATATCTAACATCTGCTGAAATGTGGATATACATGCCACTTTCAATTATTATGTGACAGAAAATATCCAAAACACTATAGCTTGATACAAAATTTTGAAAATCAGGGTTAAGTTTATAGTGTAAAGAAGTGGCAACCGCATCGCCCAGTGGGAAACAATCGCAATCAGCCACCTCAGTATTGGCGAGTGAACCATAAACTTTGGATTGCAAAGAAAATACCCTAATCCTTTCTCAAGAGCCTAGGATAAATTCCAGATCTCAGGGCAAGCACAAGGGAACATCAAGCGCTGGGCCAATGTCCCGCTTTGAGTAATATGGGATTCAAATAAATAACTGGAGGCCTAGGAACCGGAATGATGAACAAACGACGGCCTAGCAAAGAAAATAATATACTAGTCAATAGTAAAAAGATGAGAGAGCCAGAACACAAAGAAAACCCGCCGACTCCGCCCCCTTGCTTTGTGCGCTGACCCTTAAAGCCGCCGACCACGACCCCTCCTTTGTGGCCTCCTAGATTGTCGCCTGGCTCTGTGCCGGTGGCCACGCTCCCTCATTTGTGCTCTACTAGCATGCCGGCTGGCTCTGTGCCGGTGGCCTCACCCACTCCTTTGTGCTCTACTAGTATGCCGCCAGGCTCTGTGCCGCTGGCCACACCCCTCCCCTTTGTGCTCTAACCCCATACGCTATCTACGCCCCCCTCTTTGATTGTGCTGGTCTGAATGGTTCCCTGTAGAGTAGTGGAGGTACGCTGGTCACACACCTTCTTTGTGGCCTCCCCTCTCCTTTGTGGTCTAACCCCGTACGCTCGCCACGCCTCCCTCTTTACGGTCTGTTCTGATTGGATCCCTGTAGAGGGGTGGAGGTAATAGGGTATTGTGCTAGTCACTAATGTAGGTGGGTCTTTGTGCGCTACTGCTGGCGATAGCCGGGGATCGTCGAACAATGTGTTATTGTTTTCGTCGCGTGTCGCCGCCCGCGCAAATTGATGTAGGTGATAAAAAATCAAGCGTTTATACTGCTTAAGTCCTGGCATCGCGCCTCTGAAGGGCTGGACGCAAACTCTCGATCGAAGTATCACTGCCGCATAATTAAACGATGCTTCTCGATCGATGAAAACGATTAAGTATTTTTTGATTGATTAATGTAATTAAGTGTATATCAATTGACTCGAGCACCTGGTTGCCATCGCATAGTGTGCGTGGCTGTTTAGGTGATTATTACAAGTGTATAATTATTACGACTAATAACATTTTGTTTAATTCTACTTTTGAGGGAAAACATATTTTGGATTTATAAGAATATTACAACACTTAGATGAATCCATGGTTGAAAGGACAGAGTTGCCGTAACGAGGCGTTAACGAGAGATAATTTCGCTGAAAACCCGCGCGAGTTCCGTCCTCTATGCGCTACACCACTCGAGTGAGGGACTGTCACAGCGGCAAGCAAGGTAGCTGGCTCCCCTCCCTTCCCTCTCGGTGCAGCTCGCGACCTCCAGCGCGCGCGCTCTCTACCCCATAGAGTCGAAAGCACGCTCTCCAGCTCATCGACGAAGATGCCGGAAGTAGACATTTTAAAAGTTTACCGAATGCATGCGGTCATGTTGACTCCAAGGAAAGCTAGCATAAATAATTTGAAATGCCATAAGGAACTTCACGCTTCAAGATATTGTTTTCCAAGGTTTGTTTACACGTAGGAATGGCTCTGAAAAAATAAATAGGTTAACATTATATCTGAATATTCCATATGTTATTAAAAATAAATAATGGCGCTTAACATTATAGTAAAATATTACATGTATTATTAAAAATAAATAATGGACTCGCCGATCGATGAACACAATTAAGTATTTTTGATTGATTCATGTAAATAAGTGTATATGAATTGACTTGCGCACTTGGTTGCCGTCGTATGTGTGTGTTAAGGTGATTATTACGCGTGTATAACTATTACGACTAATAACATTTTTTTAATTCTGCTTTTGGGAGAAAATCTTTTTGGGTTTATAAGAATATTACACCACTTAGGTGAATTAAGAATGCATGTCTAAAAAGACAGAGTTAGAGTAAATACCTAACACGAGACGTTAATGCGTGATAATTTCGCTGAAAACACGCATACGGTCCATCTCCTGTAGGCGCTGTCGATCTAATTATCTCTTGGACCTGCATGCATGGATTGACCGCCTCACCCCTTCCGCAAACTCCCCTTCCCTCTCTGTGCCAGTGACTGCCGTCCGCACCCTTCTTTTACGTCCTCTAGCGGAGAGCGGCGAAAGTTCAAGTTAAATATTACATGTTATTAATAAATAAAAATGAACTAAATAAATAATGAAATTTGGAGAGTATCCTAAACAAGAGACATTCCTTGTTACTCTTTACCAAACAGCTGAAAAGAAGCACAAATATATCAAGACAGACGATAAATCACTCCAGGCGCATAGGTATGGACTTTAAAACAGTCATTTTTGATAAAGTACCCCACCCACTCACGCATGCAAGCGCATAGGAGGGTCCTTAAAACAGACGTTGACGATAAAGTACCGCACGGCCAGCGCAAGCACACGCATAAGCATGGTCTTTAAACCAGGTGTTTTCGATAAAGCACTCCACACGCATAGGCTGGACTTTAAAACCGACACTGTCGATAACGCACTCCACGCGCATAGACATGGACTTTAAAACAGACATTATCGATAAAGTACCACAGTCCGCTCACGCATGCAAGCGCATATTTAGGGACATTAAAACAGTCGTTGTCAATAAAGTATAGCACCGCCAACGCAATCACTCGCATAGACATGGACTTTAAAGCAGACATTGTCGGTAAAACTACGCAACCATCACACACACTCTCTCTCCCTCCTTTGCAGGCATGGACGTTAACACAGACATTATCAATAAAGCACTCCAGGCGCATTGCCATGGACTTTAAAACAGGCATTGCCGGTAAAGTACCGCACTCCCAGCGCAAGCACACTCGTAGCCAGGGACTTTAAAACAGTCATTGCCGATAAAAAACGCTTTTTCACGCAAACATTCTCTCTCTTACACACACACTCTACATTACGTCGATTTATATAGCGGTTTACACACCCTTGCAAAAATGTGTTGTGTACACTTGAAGAGGGTAACCCCAACCACTACCTGACTTAATGGCCGGGATTCCTCAGAAGATATAGCGTCTAAAGAGGGTGAATGGATTTTCCTCAAGACGCTGGAAAGTACATCGAGAGAAACAAGGATAATTTATTTTCATTACTAACGCAAAAAACTATATTATCGTAAGAAAGATTATTTGTTTATTCCGTTTAAACAGACTGGGGCTTCAGCCGCATTATCTATAAAATTATTTCATCCACCATCATTCGAATGCATAAATGCCATAATTCTATGAGAGATAACGTGTCTATTCACATTCGAGAGCTCGCGGATTCGAATCCCGGTTAGGTGATGTACAGTGCAAAGTACACGGACTTTCAAAACATGCGTTCTTCTCTTAGTAAACATAGGACGAGAACTTTTCTTAAACAGCCCTACCTTCGAAAGATATGTTGAATATTCCAGCAGAGAAATCCAACCATTACGAAGACTTCAAATTATAAATTTCATATTTGTTTAAAAGCTTTTTCTTCACATTTAAACAGACTGGTGCTTCAGCCGCCATATCTAAAAATTATTTCATCCCCATCATTTGAATATGTAAATGTCATAATTCTATTAGAGATAACGCGTCTATTCACATTCGAGTGGTCGCGGTTCGCATCCCGGTTAGGTGATTTACCGTGTAAAGCAAGCCTTCCCATTAACGAGCTTTATAAGTGTTGGTGTAATGTTCTCCTACGGGGTATGATGAATAGGTCCTGTATGTAAACATTCGTTTCTTGCACAATTATTATTCCCATAACAAAAACGAAGATGATTCGTGTAACAGTCCCTTGATTGTTTAGATATGCAGAGTCTAAAGGGGTATTGATTACCAGAGGGAAATCGAACTCTGAACTCAAACTAATAAATACATGGACTTTCAAAACATGCATTCTTCTCTTAGTAAACATAAGGCGAGAACTTTTTTAAACAGGCTCCCTTCGAAAGATATTTTGAATATTCCAGTAGAGAGAGCAAACCACTACGAAGACATTAAATTATACATTTCATATTTGTTTAAAAGCATTTTCTTCACTGGGGATCTTCGAAAACTTCGACGAGTTATTCAGTTGCAAACCCCCTGCAAAAATATGTTGTACATCCCTGAAGAGAGTATACCTGCAAGCTGCGGGAAATTCCTGAGGCGACTGGCTTCCGTCCTATAGCCCGTTTACGGTCAATGTCAAATCCTTTTACACATTCTCCCTAAAAACCCGCACTTATCGGAAATCCCTGCGCGTATAGATGACACTGTAAATATCATAACCTTTTATATACAATGCAAATACAAGAATTGTTTGCATGATATCGACAATTAAACTAATTTTTATGGAATGCTCAACAAATAAATGTGACTGTGTAAATATAACTTGTTATATAATGCAAGTACAAGAATTGTTGCATGATACCGACAATTAAACTATTTTTTATGGAATGCTAAACAAATAAATATGACTGTGTTAATATCATAACTTGATATATACATACAAATAGAAGAATTGTTGCATGATACCGACAATAAAACTGAGTTTTTATGGAATGCTAAACAAATAAATATGATTTGGAGAGGGTGATATGAAGAGTATGGCATTTTAGAATTAAAATGGGAGAAAGAATTCAACTTAAGCGATCGAGTGTATCTGATAGTTTTTCTTAATGGTTCTTTGAAGCTAGCCAAATTTACGGTCTCCTTTATAGATGAATGAAATATCTAATGAATAATAGTCTTATTTAACATGGGTAAAAGGTGTTTAAAGGCTGTTTTGATAAAAACTACTTCGTGGTAACGTGTGAGGTTTGAATTCGAGAGATCGCCGGTTCGATTGCAGGTGACCGCTCTGTCTGACTTTAGAACCTGCATGAAGGTCTACGAATACATACCTCGCCCATTAACGATTTTTATAAGCGCGGGTGTAACCTTACAAGGAAAATTATATCAACAGAAACTATACCTTCTTTTTCGTTATTTTCACTCTAAAATTATTGTTAAATAATACGCAGTCGGCGGCCTTTCTTTGTGTTCTGGCTCTCTCGTCTTTTAACTACTCTAGTCTGAACACGACATTTAAAGAGGAACGTGAGAAAGGAAGAAAAAATAGTAGAAGAGATGAAGACATATAAGACTGAAGTATTAGTGTTAGAGTACTTAAGAAAAGGATTATGAGGCATAAACCATAGGGTAGTTATGCGATGAGATAAGAAGTTCCATGGGAAATGAGAGCAACGGGAAGAGTAGCAATAATAGTAAGGGAAGGGCTAGACAAGAAAGTAATATCATATGAAGCAATTAACTCAAGAATTATGGCCATAGAAATAGAACTGGAAACATTCGGGACTTATATTTTGATTTACGCTCCGACAGAGGACTCCAAAGGGGTAGAAAAGAGGGCCATTTACAAGGAATTACAAAGGTTAGTAGACAGAGTAGAAAGGAAGAAGAGAAAGGAGCTCGTAATGAGAGACATAAATAGACGAGGAAGAACTGATAAAAAGACTAGAAAAAGCACTTTATGACCACATGGAGGAGAAACAATAATAAATGGAAACGGAAATAGAATTATAGGCGAAATGACTACACAGTAACGTGGGAGGCTCGCATTCTGGATGTCCAGGGTTCGATTCCGGTCGGGGCGGCCTCTCTGACAATGGATTTTTCGTGGTTTCCCGGGTTGGTAGGCGAATTTTAGAGTGATTCTCGAACTATCACGAATTTCCTGTTCATCATTCCCGTCTAATTCCTGTCCCCTTATCTCCTTTCATCTGTTTCACATCATCCGTTTCAGAATTGTAGGATATGGCGACCGTGATTGGTGTATTGCGGCAGGATGATAGAATTTGCGCTCTGGAAAGATTTCTCCCTTGCCTTTAGCAGGACTGCTGGGATCCTCTTCTTGGGAGTTTCTCGATTGCCACCGGACCCCCAGTTTGCGAACACCTTAGTGCCATTGGAACCAGGTCAGAATTGGTGCCATGTTGAAATCGTTAGGAACCCGTCCTTGCTAAAGTACATTGTCGACCAGGTCTGGTCGCCCGTCGGACCTTTCTTTCATCCCTTCCTCCAGGAGCCACGTTGGAAGCAAAAAGGGCCCACTGTAGCCTACTTGCGATGCTGTGCTCCAGTAACTGGAAGCCCTTCTGTCACCTGCTTCTAACCCCTAACAGATACGCTTCGAAGAGTTGAAAGGCGCCACTGTGAAAAGGTCCAGTCAAAAATCACCTCCTTTTTAGGATGCTCCAGTAATTCTGGAAATAATGACGAAACAATGCGTAATGCAATTGAAAACAACCTACATACGAGGGGCACTATTTATATTTTGTGCCTAATAATTAAAACAAAGTAATTTATGATTGAAAACTGGTTTAATGTTTTTCAAAATATTCTCCTTTATGATCAATACACTTTTGCATCCGCCTGAACCATTTGTCAAAACATTTATTCCAGTCTTCTTGAGACACCTCCAAAACATGGTTTTGGAAGGCATCAACGGCTTTTCTGCCAACGAAAATCGTTGTCCACTGAATTTATTCTTGATGTTCGAGAACAAAAAGAAGTCATTGGGTGCAAAATCAGGACTGAATGGCGGATGACACATCAATTCGATTTTTTGAGCCTTCAAATACTCTGCTGTTAGAGGAGATGTGTGTGCGCTCGCATTGTCTTGTTGAAGAACGATCCTACGGTTCTTGTTGGTTTTCCTTACTTCGCCGAAGACTTCCGGCAAAAAATGGTTGTGAACCATTCGGCATTGACCGTTTTACATTCCTCTAAAGGCACTGTTGCCACATGGTCAGTTTTGCTGAAAAAGCAGGCTACCATTTGCTTCAAAGTGCTTCGAGTGCGAACAACTTTTGTTGGATTTGCTTCATCTTGAAACACCCATACAGTTGACTTCTGTTTACGTTCCGGCTCATACGCATAGATCCATGATTCTCACCTGTTAAATCTTATATATGTCTTTTGAGGCTCCGCCATTGTATTTCTTGAAAATTTTTGTACACAAATCGACACGAGCATCTTTTTGAGATTGCGTAAAATTGTGTGGGATCCAACAAGAGCAAACCTTTTTCACGGCTAATTAATCATGCAATATTTTATATATGCTGGTGGAATTAATCCCTAGGGTTGCCTCAATCTCACAATATATTGCATGACGATCTTTCATTATTAGTTTTTGCACAGCATCAATGTTTTCTGGCACAACAACTGATTTTGGACGTCCTTCACGAACTTCATCATTGAGCGAACGGCGGCCACGATTAAATTCGTCATACCAGCGTTTACCAGTGGCAAAGGATGGAGTTTCGTCCCCAAATGTGGAAGTTAGTTGATCGCTGCACTCTTGTCTTGATAATCCACGTCGAAAGTCGTAATAAATCATTGCACGACCATTTTCACGAGTTAATTCCATGTATTTGTTGACACACAATTTTCAAGTTAGTGTAAACAAAACAAATGACGCTCTATTGACAAAATGTTTCAAGTAGATTATGGTAAAAAATGTCAAACTTTCCATTGGAAACGTCAGATGGCACCTACAACATTTAGGGTTGCCAAGGCTCAAAATATAAATACTGCCCCTCGTACCACAGGATATAAACATTAGCCAGGAATGCACAGCAATAAATTACACCTCTACCATCTAAAACTACAGCCAGTCTTACCACCAACATACGGACCTTCCAGTTTTCACCAGAAGGTAGATTTTCACGCTGTGGTGATATAAAATAATTTATTCTAAATAACCAGATCAATCCTAAGTTTGTTAATTCTATTGAGTTAATTCATTATAAGACATCCAGCATCCATATCAATCCCCAAGTGCAAAAATATAAAATCACTCGGTTTCCGAACTTTCCTCCTGTCATATTAGGTAAAGAGACTAACAACTCCGTTTCCATATGCCCCAGTGTCATAAGAATTCAGAGAAGCTGACTTCTAGGATAAAGAACTTTCAGGCTTCGAACGCGGTACCCCGAGAACCTTTCGAAATATGCTAATTACTTTAGCATAATTAGATTGTGATGTTAAGAGTTGTGTAATCATTGTAACATAATTACTTCAGAAGTTATAAAGCTTATACATACCATGGTTCGAACCTAGTAAATAAAACTGTTTTGTATATTATAATTACTATAGAATCATTGTAACATATTCTTAAAGCGTTTTCATCATTCTAAAGCTATCACTTTGGAAGTTATACATTTTTGCCAATGACAGAACTCGAAACAAAAATCATACAAAATCCAGAGGGGTGAATTTCTTTAATATTATCAGCCTGTTATTTTGCATCGAAAATTTTACATAAAAATAACATATGGCGCATTATCACAAACATACACCAACACAGATTTGAACCACCGACTCTCACCATCATAGTATCCACCAGATCCAATTATAATTACATATTCGGATTCCTCGTGAACTTTCACGTCTATTTGGTATGCCACATGCCAGGCAGCGCATGATTAGGCGGATATCTACAAACGACGAGCGGATTATTCTTATTTCGAAATTTAAATATTATGTGCAATCAGGGTTGGAACCAAAATGGTATAGGTACACATCTCTTTGTAGGATAATTATAATATATTTTTACAATTTATAATTATAACTCATATATTAAAGGAGTTAAACATATTTATACCAGCCGGGATTTGCGCAACGTCCCAAATACGAACCGCAGTTTTATAACTCATCAATTTGTTATTTCCCATTCAAAATTAGGACTAATAAAACCAATTTGTTAGGGTTAAGAGCGAATAGAGTTTTAAACGGGATTAATCACCCATTTCCCTACTACTCTTGTGTCTTGTTTCAATTAATTTTATTTATATGTATTCCAAAATGGAGAATCGGATGCATTACATTTTGTGGATAAGTCTTCATACAGGTAAAGGTAAAGGTACGCATCACGGAGGGGCCCTCGGAACCGGGGCAGAGCACAGGCCAGTCGGTCCATTGTGCTTCCAACGTGATTGCTGGGAGGGAAGGATGAGTGGAGAGACTCGAAGGGCGACCAGATCCGGATGCCGACGGGCGCAAGCATGGATGGGGTCCCTAACGTTTCCAGATAGAACGCATCCGACGCCGCACTGTACCTGCCCACAGCCCACCAACTTCCAAGGTCCCCGGAGGGGAACCCCATGCTAAGGAGGCACCTAACTGAGCGGTACTGCAGCGACGCTGGGAAAGAAACCTTCACAGAACGCGAGCCACCGTCCAGCTGCAACCCGCACAGCACCATCGCCTGGTCCTACAACCCTAAAACAGATGAAAAGGAAGATGATGGGTACAGGAAATGAGAGGAAGAAGAGTCGTGGTAGAAGATGAACCACCCCAGCATTCGCCTGGGAAACTACGCAAAACCAATCGGCCAGAGTGGGCAGTCGCCGGGGACTGATCCCTGGACCTCTCTAATGTGGGCCACAGACGTAACCGCCTGAGCATCCCGCTCCGTTTTCATAGAGGTAATACCTTCTGTGAATTTGAACTTCTTAATGTATTGTATTTGACTGTGTTAGGTTAGTTTTCATTCTTTTAAGGGCTGATTTTTGTTTTCTTTGAGTCCTTTTAATCCAGGATAATTGTGAGACGGAAGTGATATTAGAAGGCAGCGAACAGATTTTGAGAGCAGCATTAGGTTTAAAAATAATAGCAGTTGCGTATACACTTGTAGCGTTGCAAATAAATGGAAGGTGATGCATAGATCCACACGTGAAGTTATGTCTTCTAATGTAGTGACCCTGGGGCCATAACTGTCGTATTATTGAAGAAATCACATTAAATAAAATACAGGAATTACACAGCATGGAAAGAATACGTAATGAACTTTCACCAGTGTAAAATGACTTTTATACGTCTGATAAATATTGTCCTTGTTTTTCAATTTCCTGGCCTGAATTTTTCAGATTCTAGGATACATAATAATTAATTATTGGAATTCATTTATAATCTGCACAGCGTTGCCATTAAATGGATGTCAAATATAAAACATGTAGCCAAACATGATCAACCGGAATGACCAACACCTACTAGGAATTCCTAGGTGGCGTTGATAGGACTCGTACTACTATAACGAGTCTTATCCCAGTTGGTCATGTAAGAATATGAAGCCGTAAACCAAATAGGGCATTCTTTTACACATTTTTAACCATCATTTAACCTTAAAATACACCGAGAATCTTATTATTATTATTGATGTGTCTAAAGACCTTAGTGGTAATATTTTATTGACTTAATAAGACTATCGTATACGTGGTTTGTGGTTAAAACATGAAATCAGACAAGATTAAAACATCGGACCAAGGCTTTCTGAAATATTAAACATCTTAAGATTAAAATCCAGAAACATCTTGAGAAAATCCTCACTAATGACGCTTCTGAACCTCGTATTGTATCCCTTATTTGGAATTCAGAAATATCGCAGTATTTATATACGCTGATGATAGTGATATATTTCTGGAGGCGCGATAGGTAGCGGCCTGTAGCTCACGAGAACCAATTTTTTGGCTGGGGGAGGCATGCAGCTGCATTCATCATCTACCCGTATTGGGAGGATGATCGTCCACCTCTGCTTTGCACATGTGAGTGTGAGGTCGGCAGTTGGGTTGGTAGGTCAAGGCCTACAAGGGTCTTCGTGCCAAAGATTTATCTTTATATGCTTGATGAAGAAAAATTCAAAGTTCAATAGTGATACATACCAAGGAATTTTAGAAAAGTTCAGAGAAGCTTCTAAAATGAAACAATTTGATAATAATACGACTGCAAATGCAATTTCACTACCATTGCCACTAGGTATGTGTGCGAAAAGATATGAGAAGCACCCTAAATGAAGGCGCTTTTATCAAGACCGATAGCATATAAGATTTTTTTAACGCTGGATCTGTGATGACTAAGAAGCTCTTTTTATGAGAGGAAAGAAAGCTTAGAACTGGAATATAGTAAGAGAGCTCGAATTGAAAAGTTGGCTTATCTCGTCAGAGGAAAAAAGGATCAGAGATAGGATGAATGAGTCCATTGGGAAGGAAAGATTTCATTGGATGTCAATGGAGCGGTTCCGCATAACATTCTTGTTAATAAAGAGAAAGAGGAGCATCCTCCGTCCAATTTTACCTCGACTACCTGGAGACGCATGCTGTCTGTGACCTTGAGGACTGGCAGCCGTCGGTTCAGAGTATAATCTCTGCCTGAAAGACGGCGACCGACTGCAGGAGGTCACGGAGCGTGGCACTGTCGACGGTATCAGCTGCGGCGGTGTGATCCTTTTGGTGGGCAATAATGTTCAGCGGAGTATGATGCTGCCGACGTGTGCGCCCGTGGACTCCATGGATTTGAACGCTTCGTTGCTGTGGAGCTATGCTGCGAGGTTACAGTGGGCATGACCAGTGTAATGGTCCGTCCCACGGACGGGTGGCACGGTATCGATGACGGCGGATTAGTCATGACCAGTGGACGCGAGGTCAGGTTAGGTAAGCCGCAACACTAGCACAATGGGTGCTCCGTTCAGGAGGCCCTGTATACCCAAAAAGGCAGCAAATGCGCCACGGCGTTGAGTATGTTGTGCAATTTGCCTCGATTCTCAGCGTCTGGCGTAAAGGTTTAGGACGGGCTCTATGATGTCTCTCGAACAAACTGCTGAATAAACGCCGGTGGACGCCGTAGAGGACAGCACTGTTTCGCGGTCGCTGTATCGTTCTAATAAGCGCTTCGCGGTCGCTGACTGAAAAACACATTATGCTTATGTCAGCCTTACTAGAAGTTGAGTCATTATTAAAGTAACATCGTACTACGCATTGAAACAAGCAGATTTAGTGATAAAAGAACCCAAGGTATGTTTAGTGGATAATCATACATACAGCACAAGGTTTACGAAAGACTAGCTTTTTCAAATCGTGAGTATTTGAGATTTTGTTAGTGTATAGCCTGCAAGGTCTACAGACCTCAATTCTGTGGACTTTTTCGGCTGGGGGATATGAAAAGTAGGGTATACAAAATATGGATTACTGATGTCGAATCTTTGAGACAACGTATTCATCTGGCTGCGGAGGAAATACGTAACAATGAAAGTTGGTTACGAAGGTACGAAGCTTGCAAGTGCGCAAATGGTGGACATTTTAAGGAATATCTGTGAATCGTGTGAATCATTTGGTTTATTGTGCATTTTTGCTGTCCAAGATAAAAGTGCAATTTGGTAGACTTTGTAGGAGCCTATACAGCTTTTTATGTTTACTTATCAGATAGATGGTTTGGTTAATTAAATTAGCAGTATTAATTTTAAAACGTATTCAACTTTAATGCTGAACGAAATGATCATCCGTAGATCTGAATTTAGGTTACAAAATGTGTCATTGGAAGATTTAGATGCAATTATTAGAAGTTATCAACACTAAACGTTTATCTACATTCGTGATTCACGTAGCATACAGCAAACGTGAAGCCTATTTACGCGTTGACATATTTCTGGTTTCAAAAAGGAGAGAACCACCCACGCTCCAGCTACCGGTCGCCTGTCATTGCAACGTTGTTAGCCTGTGCGTTTTATGCTTTTGTGGAACCTAAAATATCTCCTCAGAAAATATTCATAGAAAAAATGAGAGATACAAAATGAGTTACAAATAATGAGATATGCAACTAGATTAAACTAATCTAATGACTTCCCTTCCAGCCGGTGCATAAAAGTGGTATGAATGGAAAGGTAAATTCAAAAAGTTTTGTAATACATTTGGTTCATAACATCACGTTATAATATATGCTCAATGTGAGCTCCTTCTGTGGCGTGACACACAACGAGCTTGTGATCCAATTCCTGCCATACACGTTGTAACATTGGACGATCCACTAATGCAATGGCCTCCTTGATGTGCAAAAGAAGATCCTGGATTGTAGATGGTAAAGTTGACCAATACAACTGTTGTTCGACAAAACCCCACAGCTCGGTGGAAGTTGGAGGCCAATGAAAACGTTCACTACCATTACAGCCAGCACGCCTAATCCATCCCCTTGGTATTCACCTATTCTGTTCACGACATCTAAGTAGAAATGGGTGATATCCTGTCCTGTTGTCCTGTTGAAGAATTAAACCTTGGATATCCTACTGCAGTTGCGAAAGAAGCCATGTCTATAACATCGGTAGATACGAAATCCCAGTAATTAGATTATCGTCGGTAAAGGAAGGGCCATACTAAGTTTTATGGCTGATAGAGCGCAAAAAAGAAAAAATGAGGGGGTTGCGTACAAGCTTCACATTACCTGTTGGCTTTTACAGACACCAGATTCTGACATTAGGTTTGTGATTCGCTCGACGGGTAGGGAGGGTTTCATCTTCAACACCGCTGATTTCATGAAGGCATCGATTTCCATTTCGATTTGCATGTCCTCGCAGAATGAAGTTGCTGGGCTTTGTAGTCAGCAATTGCAAACCATAAAGTTTGGGTGCAATTTTCCACACAGCCGGTTGCAGGGATGTCTATTTGGGTTGTGATGATGGATTTCTGTAGATTTCATACGAAATTCTCTCTCACTTGCTCCATAATTACCTCGCTTGCTGGTAGACGGTCGTTTGACTTTCGTCTACAGGTGCATCCCTTGCTTTAAAGAATATCACTCATGGATACTGGGTCCATTGCGCATCTTCACCAAACTTCCTTCCAAAATTACGCTGAGCATTGGTAGCAAACTGGCAGAGGTGAAAATCCAGCAAACAAGTGACCTTCCTAACTTGTTTGGCAGCCATTTTCTCTAACGCTCTAGTGACGAAATCAATAACTAGGCGACAGCTGTACAACCAATGAAATATTTGAGTTTATGTTTCCAATGATTAAGTGTCATTAAAATGAGTTATTCAAGTTTGCAATCAAAAAGAAAAATTGAAATAACACTGTACTAGCACAATGAAACACAAAGGTATATTTCCATTACAACTATCATTTTATAGTCCAACACATAAAATAGAGATTGGAATGTACCGTATGGACAACTAGTCGTCTAAAATGATTCATAATTCTCTTGGCCTATTTCCAGTATCTTTCTATTCCTAAACATATACACTTAGTACATACCATATCCAATAAAATCCGACCATGTTTGTATTGATTGCTTTCTTTAAGGTTTTGCTTCTACTTATTGTCTTCAGCTGAGCCAAAGAACTATTATCCTTGCACTACCGGTTTGATTCCTGTGGGCTATCCTCTGCTAGATTAAACTTGTTCTTTATTTAGGTACTTGTAATGTAGTTTCTCTTATTGTGCCACCTTCCGATGTTTCGGGAGGTTTCCAATAATCAATTATTGTGTTCAATATGACAGCCTATCATTATTCATCTGTTTGGACCTGTTTGCGGGAACATTGATTACGTATATGACTGGCTATATGACAGATTGCATGGGGTATCGTTTGAGTAGTGCGGCTCACCACCACTCTGTGAACGTCGATGTCTACAAATATTGGTAATTATTTTTCAATGGCACACCATCAGTACATGCCTATTCTTTTTATCTTGCTACTGCTATTTACCTGACGTCACTGTACCATATACTTTTGCTGTCACTGTTTTACTGTTTGACTTTTATATCCTTGAAACATATGAGGTGTGGGTAATTATGGAAAAAACATTAAGGGATGATTGTTGGTTTGACAAGACAGAAAGTACAGTCATATCCAAAAAAAAACATATATTTCTCTAGAACTGGTATCCATTTCAAGTTAACAGTCTAGAGTTTATGGTAGGTGGTAAATAGTCTGTTCAATAAACATAACAGTTGGTTATCATATAGTTTTATGCATCATAGAGTTCTCCAACAGAGGAATGGAGTTAACTATGTTATGAAGCGCTAATCCTCTTTTCCACTTTTGAACATCCGTTACAAAGAGGCAGTAAATGCGAAAGAAGAAGCGTTGCTTTCAAAAGAACTTTTAGTGAAAAACATTAAAATGAAGCATTTTTATTCACGATTTTCCTGTGGTATACAAAGTCAGATTACAATGCAGTTACTAGCATGAAAGAACTGAAATTTGAAAAATATGCCCTTTCTTGCTCTGGATTCAGAGTGAGCAAATATTGGGGTTATATTCTTAATCTGTTATTCACGAAGAAAAATAATCGAATATTAAATAGTATTTTCGACTTATTTGAGTAATAAAATTTCATTAGATGTCCCCTACTATGTAATTATGAACATTTCTGTTGACAATAGCTTAGATTTCACTTAGAACTGAAACGGGACTTTTTCTATTCTTATTATATAACCCGCTGATCTACATTCAAATTGGTTATCTGCTCATTCTTTTATTTTTATGTCTCTTCTACAAATTATTCCTACAAAAGCTTATTTTTCTATTTCGCAATATTCGAGACAAAAGACCCTTTACAAAAATGGTTTTAATACATATTTTGTTGCAGATACAAAGGATACAGGAGGCTGAGGCGATGGCCAAATCTTTAAAAATCGGATCGTCATATGTTGGTACTTAAATATCATAATTTTTGTATGACACCGCCAGAAACAAAATATTGGTGACATAGCACTTCAAAAATATATACAAGGTAATGGGGAATTCAAAAGAGCATCAATGAATATCTCTGACATGGTTGCCACAAATATTCGTATTTGACCTAAAATGCGTCTTACATTAGATCTCCATTCTTTGTGTATAAAACCTTTGTGATCTCCTGTGATTTACCAGCCATACTAAATTATACGAAACTCGTTCAGAAAAAAAACTTTAGATAAACAAGTTCTCAGCCTATCGGAAAATTCATTATATACATTTTATTAATTATACAAATATTAAAATGTATGCCATTATAATAAACATCCTTAGAAATATTTTTGAGAAAATCAAAAAGTGGCAATTTTTCACGTAAAGGATAATCTGAGATGGGGAGATTTTCTTAAAAGTCTTCTTGTCGCATCTTTGGAAGATAGCGGACTCAAATACTAAGCTCGGTATTTATCCGACATTTCCTTCTTAGACAAACACACAGCGAGAGCATACGTTTTCCTAAAACTGCCTTTTTGGGTATAGAAGATCTCAAAACATGTATTCTGAGTAAAATATCGATATCGAACTTTCGGTGGGAGTTCAATGTTTCTTTGGGTTATGAATTCATATATCTTCCGCCGAATATTCTTACAAAAGCCTATAATTTATATTACCGCCCACCTTACAGAAGGCGACCCCAACATACCCCTCATTAGCAAACAAGAGAAGAGGTAGAATCTACGTCGAATTCCCTGGTATTGGGGAGTTGGTGCAGATATCTTTTCGATGCACTTCGAAGAATACACTACGTCCTTTATGACTGAATCCTGTCGTCTGTTCTGCGAGGACACGCTACAAATACATAATTTGGTTAATGGTAATAGCAGGATCCACACATCAAACATCACGAAGGGGTGGCTAAAGGTACAACATAAAGTTTCGTCGCTTCCATACCTGGCTAAGTCGCATGGTTTAAATGTGATTCAGTATACATAATGGCTCGAGATAGAGATCCTCAATGAGAATAACGGCAGCAACGCTTTGGAATCATATTAAGTAGTGATGCGAGAGCGTAAGGAAGCGTCAGGAATACACTACGTCAGAGGTGGCGAAAACATGACTCGCGAGGCATTTTGACTCGCAGGCGCACGTTCCCCCTCTGCAACCGTCCGTTTGATTTTCACATGCTGCTGAGCGACGCAGTGCGTGTTGCAAATTTGGTGACTCGCGGAAGGAAGTAGTTTTCGCCACCCTTGCACTACGTGATCAAAAGTATCCGGACAACCTGGCTGAAAATGACGGACAAGTTCGTGGCGCCCTCAATCGGTAATGCTGGAAGTCAATACGGTGTTGCCCCACCCTTAGCCTTGATGACAGCGTTCACTCTCGCAGGCATACTTCCAATCAGGTGCTGGAAGGTTTCTTGGGGAATGGCAGACCATTCTTCACGGAGTGCGGAACCGAGGAGAGGTATCGATGTAGCTCGGTGAGGCCTGGCACGAAGTCGGCGTTCCAAAACATCCCAAAGGTGTTCTCTAGGATTCAAGTCAGGACTCTGTGCAGACCAGTCCATTACAGGGATGTTATTGTCATGTAACCACTCCGCCACAGCCCGTGCAGTATGAACAGGTGCTCGATCGTGTTGAAAGATGCAATTGCCATCCCCGAATTGCTCCTCAGCAGTGGGAAGCAAGAAGGTGCTTACAATATCAATGCAGGTCTGCGCTGTGATCGTGCCACGCAAAACAACAAGGGGTAAAAGCCCCCTCCAGGAAAAACACGACCACACCATAACACCCCCTCCGAATTTCACTGATTGCACTACACACGCTGGCAGATGACGTTCACCGGGCATTCGCTATACCCACACCCTGCCATCGGATCGCCACATTGTGTACCGTGATTTGTCACTCCACACAACATTTTGCCTCTGTTCAATCGTGTAATGTTGACGCTCCTTACACTAAGCGAGGCGTCGTTTGGCATTTTCCTGCGTGATGTGTGGCTTATGAGCAGCCGTTCAACCAGAGAATCCAAGGTTTCTCACCTCACGCCTAACTGTCATAGTACTTGGAGTGGATCCTGATGCAATTTGGAATTCCTGTGTGATGGTCTGGAATGATGTCTGCCTATTACTCTTTACAACCCTCTTCAAATGTCGGCGGTCTCTATCAGTCAACAGACGAGGTCGGCCTGTACGCTTTTGTGCTGTACATGTCGCTTCACGTTTCCACTTCACTATCACATCAGAAACAGTGGACCTATAGATGTTTAGGAGTGTGGAAATCTCGCGCACAGACTTCTGACACAAGTGACACCCAATCACCTGACCACGTTCGAAGTCCGTGCGTTCCACGGAGCGTCCCATTCTGCTGTTTCACGATGTCTAATAACTACTGAGGTCACGGATAATGAGTACCAGGCAGTAGGTGGCAGCACAATGCACCTAAGATGAAAAACGTATGTTTGTGGGGTGACCGGATACTTTTGATCACATAGTGTATGTCGCAACATAGTGACATCTGTAACGACAGGTTGACAATAATGGGTAGTGATCCATTTACTAAAAGTTTAATCGTCCCTTACTCTGTTGTTTATTCTTATAATTAGTTGAATGTAACTCAACAAGCGATTTAATAATAATAATAATAATAATAACAACAATAATAAAACTGGAAGAGAGAAGTGATCTCTGGCATACCAATAAGTAGAGAGAGCTGTTTAAATGTCCTCATGTATGTTGACGACATTGTTATTATTAAGACTGGGAACGTGGGACCCGTGTGCCCTCTGGTCAACTGGGGCTACAGGTATAACGTAAACAAAGCTAACAAAACGTATTGGTGGTGGTGATGGTGGTGTTTGTTGACGTTGAATACCACTGGCTTAGGTACACAGGGTCCCAACTTTCGTGCTATAGTTATTATGCAGAGGAACAAAGAATACGATTTACACAGATTTAATTTAATTTAATCGTATTTACACAGATCGATATATACAAACTATGAATTGGAGAAACGATATTATAATTTGAATGTATCTTTCAGAAAACTAATATAATGACTAACTAAAGAAAATATCATATACAATATAATAAAGTAATAATAATAATACACAATAATTAAAAAAAGCATAAAGGAAAAAAACCACATGATAAATGTAAACAATGTCATCTGCATAAATTATATTAAACTTTGAATAATTCGAACACCTTTTTATTTAAAAATATTGTGCATAATTATAAAACAAAAGTTTTATAGGAAGTACAATTTGTGGGACTTAATGCTGCCATGCCATTGTGTTTATTTATCAGACTTGGGTGATCGTAAACATAATATGAATTAGTGTATTCTTGGGATATGCCCATACAATCCTGAATACGGGTGAACCGGTAAATTAAATCACTAATGCTCGCACGAACACACACACACACAAAACAAACATACATCACATTAACTCACACACCAGACTGTAGGTATCATATGTAACCTTCTTGTTTTGTCGAGCATCAAACTCGATACTCCTAACTTCACAGCCCGAAGAGCGCTGTGTGGCTACCGGCTATTGTGTCATTCAAATAAAATCCCGTTATAACGTTAACAAAATGCATTACATTTGCGCCTCATTCTAGACTTTGACATTGATCGATAACTCATACAGTGGCGGAAGCAAGTAACTTGTTTATTTTGGGTATCGCAGACAACCCGCAATGCTAAGTATAGACTTAGCTATTCTTAATGGAAAAGAATCCAATGTTTTACACCCACATTACTTTCTCTACCCACTGGTTTATTTTTATTCTCTTCTACAAATTATTCTTATAAAAGCTTGTTATTTTGTCTTTCTGCTTCATAATAATCGAGACAAACGTTTGCAGAAATGATTTAATACTCATTCTATTGTAGGTGCAAGAGAGTTACAGGAGGCTGAGGCGATAGTCATATCTTGTAAAAGTTATATGCGCTATATGTTATTTTTGTAATTTCATTCTCTTTGCATGGCCATCAGAAACAAAGGAATGTTGACTCAGCACTTAAAAATGTATGATAAAGTATTGGAACATTCAAACCAATTCCAGAGAATATCTTGGGATGGTGAATGTTACAAAAACATGTTATTACCATACATGTGTTTTAACGAAACCTACATTTTATGTATTTATCTATCTCTTATGGTTTACAATTATACAAAATTACACAACTTTCATTCGGATTGAAAAGGCCTTCACAGGTTATTCACAGAAAATTCAAGATACACATGTGTTTAGTCACATAGTTATTTTGATAAAGATAGAACGTTTTTAAGATACAAAATATGGCAAAGGCTTTCATTTTAATTGGTAAACTTGGTGTCGCGTCTTTTATGCTGAACTTAAATACGTATCAAGTTTTGGACTTACACAACTTGGGTTTTGATCATCCGGTTTTCACACACACAAACAAATACACATACACACTCGCGCACACACATACCTGTGTCTAAAAATGCACTTTTGGGCTTCAGAGAATCGTACAAACCTTCCGGTAAAATTTCGATATCAAATACTTGAATGAAATACGATGTTTTCTTTACTATAAGTTAAGTGTTAGAGAACGTAAAACGGACAAATTTGTATCTTATCTACTATGTATAAGAACAGAGAATTATTTAAAATATCTGCACCAATTATTTAACAGTAAAAATCTAAAGAATCCAACATGTAAACGGAACTTGAGTGTTTATGCGTATTTATTTCATTATTTATGTATTTTTAGAATTTAATCAACTATATAATATCCCGTGTGAAGAGATGTTAAATGCAATGATTAATTACCGCTCAAATGAGCACGGATTCTAATGTATTTATGGTTACACGATATTACTCACATAAATCGTCCCACTCGAGAATTCCGAGGACCTTCCACTTTCCAATACATCATGAAAGTGAGTGATCCTGATTTTGACCAAGTGAGAAAGGACGGAATTGACTGAATGGAGGAAATTTATAGTTTATAAAAGTATCATTTGCATCAATCACACAATCATATGACGTTTACTGGCCAGTATCATTTGTTTCTAAGCTATTTTACAAGTTATTAATTTACTAAGCCAGCTGCCTCATGCGTAGTGTTTGTGGCTCACATTCGGGAGGTCGCGGGTTCACATCTCCTGCATCGGCCAGTCTCAATGGGCTTCTTTCGTAATTTCCTCCAGTAGCCAGGTAAATATCGGTTTAAATGTACAATACCGCGTTCCTATGGTCCACTTACAGAGCAAAAGGAGTAGAAATAAAAGCTAGACTGTGCAGAAAGGCAACTATGCAACTAAGGCCTCCTGTACAGCATTAGAATGATCACTCGTACACAGAAGGATCGGCCCAAAGCTCCGTGATTCCAAAAGTCCATGTTCGCTCAATGCCAACAAAATACATGGTACTGGAAGGCGACACAACTAAAGCCATCCGTCAGCAAATTCCTGAGGTAGGTGATACAGGAAGGCGACTATGCAACTAAGGCCTGACATAACTGACTCGGGTGAACTAATGAACCCAATCATCACGATATCACCAAGAAGTTAAAACGTGATTAAATAATAACATTATTTATAAAAGGCGTATTACTTTCTCTACCACTTACCTATAGCAAATGGAGGAAGTGGGTTCCATCCAAAAATTCGGTTTACAGATTTTACCCGAAAGGTATGTTTGAAGAGTTTTAAAGTCTCATGTATTCAAATAAAGAACTTTAGAGAAAGATGTGCAAGTGTCTGTCCGAGTGCGTCTGTGTGCGTATAAGTGTGTGAACAGCATGACTCAAAAATTAAACGTTGGATAAATACCTGAATTTATAGTTAAGTTAGGTATCTTCCAAAGATGTGACACCAAGATTTTCAAGAAAATACCCCTACCGCAGACTACTTTTTACAGGCAACAGTTTCGTTTATTTTTTATTTTCTTAAAAATGGCTCTGACGGTTTTGAATAAAATAGCATTATTTAAGATATTTACATGATAACACGTGTATTTTGAATTTTCTTGAAATGTCTGTGAAGTCCTCTTTATTCTGAATCAGCTTTGTATAACACGTAAACCGGAAGAAAGTGACAAAAACTTACTACATACAAAATGCAGTTCTAGTTAAAACATATGTCAATAGGCATAACCGACTTCTCATTTATAGTAATGCTGTTCACATACAGACACACGGAACACTAACACACGCAGTATATTTTTCTAAAAATGCTTTTTTGGATTGGGAACCTCAAAAGTCTATTTCCGGCGAAATCTTCATATTCCACTTTTTTTTAGGAATACCTAAAAGCATATAAAGTAGTATTTGAAAATTCAAATTAATCACAAAGGATATCTTGGAAATGGCAAATGATACTAAAGCTAATTTAATATGAATTGTGTGTTTTAAATATATCTGCATTTTTTAATTTTCTGTGTATTAGTTTTTGTCTATATCTTACGGTGTACGAGATAACAAAATTCACTATTAAGGAAGAGAATTTCATAGGCTATCCGTAAAAAATTGAAGATACACATTTTATTTGTGATGCAAATATCTTAAACGTGTGGTATTTTAATCAAAATCGTAAGCGCCATTTTTGAAAAGATCAAAACTAAAGAAAATTTATGCATGGAAAAGTGGTTTGGCATGGGAAGCTTTTCTTGAAAATCTTTGTATCTCGTTCTTGTATGATGCTTAACTTAAAAATGCCGAGTTTTGTATTTAATCGACTTTTCAATTTTGAGTTACGATGGTTCACAGACAGACAGAGGGGCTGGTGTGCAGACAGTCAACGGAACTTTTTCTAAAAATTATTTTTTCTTTATTAAGGGCACCTCAAAATGTGCATTTTCTGTGAATTCTCAATATCGAATGGTTGCGTAGAATTCAATATTAGTTTTTCTACTTGCTATAGGTGAGTGGTAGAGAAGATGATATGTCCTGAATAACGTAACCTGGACAGGAATAACTAGTTTTTACGTTCTCTACCACGTAATTAGTCGGTATAGGACGTATTGTATGCTACGCAATTATTCACTATCAAGATTTCTCAGGAAATACATATTCTGAACCCTCTGAATCCCCCTAATCTTTTAGAAAGAGTTCCCATGTGCTCTGTGAATGGCATAACTCAAACAGGAAAGGTCGGATAAATACCAAATTTCATATTTAATTTTAGTATGTTACAAGATGCAACATGAAAATTTTCGAGAAACTTCCTCCCGCAAACTACCCTTTATATGAAATAGTTGTGTTATTATTTTATTTTCTCAAAAATGGCATTAACGATTTTAATTAAAATGCAGTTATTTAGTACGGCAAGAAGCATATCTAGAAGTTTCTGGGAATAGCCTGTAAGACCTCTTCTTCATTTGGAAAAAACGTTGTATAATTTTATATAACTGATAAACTATAAGAGATAGATACAGGTTTACTACGCAAAAATGTAGATCCCTTTAAAGCACACAATTTATTTCATTAATCGTTATTGTGGAATCGGCCATTTTTAGGATGTTGTTGTTGGCTGAATCCTTCAATACTTTGTAACATTTTAGTCCTCCAATTGTTTCCTGCGATGTAATGGAAAGGTGGAGAATTTCAAACCCGCGTATAGCGACCTACTTTTAAATATTTGACTATCGCTTCACTCATGTTACCTCCTTGTACCTACATATATTGAAATGTGTAATACACTGTGTCTGCAAAGGATTGTGCCGATTGAGTAAAATAGATAGAAATATAATCTTTTGTGAAAATAGTTTGTATAAGACATACAAAATAAACGGCAGTGGGTGGCGAAATTCGTGTGAAAGCAACACATATAATTTTTTCCTTGGCTTTGAGAGGACTGGAATTTCAGAGCTATCAGATGGCGACCCGCTTTTTAAACACAACTATCACTGTACTGTTTTATACCTGCAACTAAATATGCAATGAAACCATGTCTGCAGCGTTTATCTAGATCAACAAGAACTAGATCGAAGAATAAGTTTTCGTGGAAACAGTTTGAGAGGAGTGGGTAGAGTGGGAATGCAACACACCACCTGCTTTTGGGCTAAGTCATTAATCGTTTTTATACAACGGAGGGGGATACCTCGCGCACAGTCAAGGCCGTCTCTTGACACAGTGGCCTACACAAATCTATTGTAGCTGCAATCTCCCAGGAGCAAAGGATGAAGTGAAGGAACCACAGGAGGCTACAGGCCACAGAAACTGGAGATGTCCCTAACAGTTCCAGCTTGAAGACACGATCCACTGCCGGACTTGCCCAGAAAGGGCGATGCACCACCCATATAACCAGGTAGCCCTCTGCTTTCCACTGGGAACACTGTTTCCTTGGAAAAAGAATTTGAATCATGTCTGCGGCACTGCCTCGCCACAAAACTTGAAAGCCCACCTGAAACATGAGAAGAAAACGAAATTAAAGGGAATGGGGAGAAACCATCCCAGTATTCTTCTAACAAGCAGGAAGAACCAAGAAAACCAAGTGGGCGATCAACGTTAATTGAACCCGGGAGTTCCTTAATGCGAGTCTCACACTTACCACGAAGCCAACTCGCCCATTTTCTAGTAGGTGGTGGATGTGTTGCACTCCACCCAAATATGCTATTTCGAGATTTGACCGAGAGTGCGAGTTTTTAGGCCCCGGAATTCAAAGGAAAAACTTCACTTTCAGTACCACGAACCTAGGGGAAGTGCTGAATTCCACCTAAAAGTTCGATATTGAGATTTCACCGAAATACATATACTGAGGCCAGGGTTATCAACTCGTACAATAATTATGGGAGCATAAGAAAATTTGAACGTTTGTACGATGTACGATACCAGCTAACCATACGATAATATTCCTGTAGTGTTTGTCAAAAAGCGAAATGAAACAATTCTGACAAAATTAACTGCTGATGTTGCATCATTGAATGACGTCGCAACCAAACCTGACTCATACCTGGAAGTTACCGTCATGGTCTGTCTCCCTCCATCTCTTGTCGTCCTCCATGGTCTATGGGTACCATGCTATCCTCTAGTTTCCGAGGTCGCGTGTTCAAACCCGGCGATTGGCAATGGATTTTTTGGCGCGTAAAAATCATTAGCATGACTTCTTTTGGCAGGGAAGTAAAGCCGTTGGTCCCGTGTCGTAGATTTATGGCATATAAGCCATAACCTCAAGCCTGATAAAGTGGGCTCTGAGCAACATTTTCGTCTTTCACACACAATATAGAATGGGACACTAAGTACCATAGTAGTTAAGAGCGTCCATAAAATTTAATTTCAATCTCTCCATCTAAAGTATCCACCACATATCCCACAATACCTCCTATTTCTCTCTTTGCCAATGTACCTCGAATTGTTAATCCTTGTAGAGAATGACTTACTTAATACCCACGAGTAGAGGTGGGTTTTCTCTGAAAAACAAATGCCTCGATTGTAGTTGTTATGTAAAGGAGTTGAAAAGGTGTTAATAAAGCAGTGTTATAAGTAAAGTTATTTCACTGTGTACCACGATTCTACAAGCAATGATATTATGGTGCCGAAATTCTGGATAAGAACGAACCAGCGAATAAAGAGACGTGGGTGAGATAGCAACTTCAGGTACCTATCAACATTTAGCGGGAAACCTGAAAATAATGGAGGTAAGGAGTCTTACATTACATTTTGTGAGCATTACGAACAGTGCAATATTAACTGAAAATACATCTTTACAGTACTGTATAATACGATGAGTATATTATCTTCAGTGACAGTACCGTTACGTATATTAGGAAAATAACATGAGAACTAATGAGATTTTTGGGATTAAAATAACGTTTATGAACGGTTTGGAAAGAAACACGTGTTAGAACGGCAACTAGATCTTCAACAGAGAGTCGTAAATAAATTACTAACCGCAATTGAGCATGGAACAGATGGCATTGAGATAGGAATACTACCGAAGCTACCACACGAGCCATTGTATATATGAACGAAATTCAGAAACGTATTCAAGGGTTGTAGACGACGACGTAAGCGAAGCCGATACAGAAGAATGTAAAAACCGTCAGCTAGAAGAACGAAAGTTTACCGCCATAGCAAACAAGAAATTATAGACTTGCAATTTCTCCAACAAAATGGAAATGAGAAAAATGATATAACAGTTTGGCAAGCAATTGTGAAACCACGTTTACCAAACCTCGAAATTAAACCTTTCATAAGTATGTTCTAAAAGTGGTCGGGTTTTATTAGCAGTTTGAAGCATCAATACATCAGAATTCAGCTATTGCACTAATTTATAAGCATTTATACCCATGGAACTAGTAGAAGGTGAAGCAAGAGAAGTCATTATTAGCTCAAAATGGAAGAAAACTACAGGATTGCACTTCAGAAACTAAGAGAACGTTTTGGCAACGTTAAAGCACAGCAATGGGAGCATATTGATTTTTTCCGTACCTTGAGAAACATTTCAAACGTAATAAGGATTGTTTACGGCGCGTATTCAACGGTTGTCAATTGCATATTGCAGCTGATACAGACTCAACTTTGATAATTCGAAGCTTGGGTAATTTATATCAGCAGATATTGTACGTACCTTCCCAGATGAAACAAAAGCCAATTGGAGCACTACGATGAAAGAAAAAGACTATGTAAATTAGATGTTCTGATGCAATTCTTGGATAAATGGATACCCAGCAAAGAAAAATCAGAGAAGTTGAAAAGGTTCAGTTACAGTTTAGAAGAGCAATTTTTAGCAACGATGAATCTACAAGCAGTAACCACGAGGAATGTTTTTAAATTAAGTATCGATAGTTTTTTAAAAACTGAAACATTATTTTCCAAATACTTTATTATTATTCATTACCTTACAACCTACACTACTTCTCTACATAATCACTTCCGTTATTCAGACACTTGTCGTAAGGGGAAGCCAGTTTTTGTATGCCTTCGTCAACGAATGATGCCGCCTGTGATGAGTGCTAAGTCTGCACTTCTTGTTTCACATCGTCGCCGTTGAAATGTTTTCCACCAAGGAATTCCTTCAGACGAAGAAACAAATGAAAATCGTTTGATGCAAAATCCAGACTTTAGGGAGAGTGGTCCAAACGTTCCCAACCAAATGATGCGATCAGATTTTGAGTTTGCTTGGCTATGTGTGAAAAAAACGCGTTTTATTTATGGAGCTCTTTAACTGCGATGACTCTTAGCATCCCAAACTATATTGGGCGTAAAAGACCGAAAATTATGCTCAGAGGCCTCTATCAGGTTTGAAGTTTTCTACCTGCCGTAAATCTCCGACAGGTACCACTGTGTGTGTGTGCATGTGGCTGTGGCTGTGTGTGGTCGGGCATTGCCACTCATTATTGTTTCCCCATAAACCTCACACATTTGGCGATGAATGCTTGCTGGCGTAACATTTCTCGCATTAAAAAACCGAATCTCTGATCTGACTTCACAGTCGGAGGATCCTTCGATTGTTTTGAACATTTAAATGGTGTAACAACAGAAAAACACAAAGTGGCGATTGCTCACAGCTGCGTCTGGCTTCCTAATGAATGGGGGAAGTTATCGCGCATGCTCAAACTCGCTGCAGCAGCAAAATTTTAAAACGCTTCTTACTTTAAAAAGTGCCTCGTACAAGCAACAAGAAAAGAATAGTAATGAGCAGCTGGACAGCATAACTAAATCAGGATATAAACGTGGGACGAAAATAAATCCAGCCACGTGTGCCATTTGTGATAAAAATGGTCACTGGAGTAAGGAATCGGTAAAGTTGAATTAGTTGCAGAGTAGAAAAAATAAGGAAAGACAAACACTGCTACACTTGCCTAGGAAAAATCCCATAAAGTGAAAGGCTGCAAAATAGAAGATCAGAAATGCAAAGTCTGTAATGTTACGAGACATAATAAATCCATTTGTAAGAAAATATCGAATACAGTCACGGCTGCAACTATAGTGGAATCAATTCCAGAAGAAACAAGTTTTACGGCAACACATGCTGCAGAGACGATGAATACACAACTGCATGAGATGTTTTTGATGCGTTAGTGTGGATTTTTTTATTGCAATGGCAATAAAAATACAACAAAGTTTACTACTTGACGCCGGCAGTAAACGCAGTTACATTGTTAAAGATCTGGCTAATAAATGGAACCTATAAAAAACGGGAAATAAGTCTTTAAACGTTTCAACGCTTGAACATCAAGCTAGGCAACAGTAAGAAACCGAGTAAGACTTCAAGTTAGAGGAGCAGCTACTGGAACCACAATTAAAATAGAAGCTTTAGAAGTGAACATAAATTACAGATTTTAAAACCCATCCCAGTGGATATTAAACAACCATTTAGCGACTTAAAATTTGCAGATGATGACGAAATATCAAAGAACATCCCCATGGGAATACTAAGAGATGTAGTGCAATGAGAATATTTTTTTGGATTTATGCAACAAGTTTTAGTAGCATCTATTTTCCAGCTTCATCTTGATTCTGTAGATGTGGATGCAACAGTGTAATGCTATATTATTTGTGTCATTCCTGAAATGTTAATCTGATTTGTTCAGTTTATGACTATGTTAGGTATCTTTGATTTTGCAGCCAGTTGAATGAGACATGTCAGTGAATATTTTCTTTTCTCAGTAATTACTGATGATGATAACTAGGATGATGATCATAAGAATGATGCTAATGAGGAGGATATAATAGTAAGGTGAAGGATAATTTGTGTTATTGAGAGTGAAGCGTGAGTATTTGTAGTTTGACGCATGTATTGAGGTGTTTATTTTGAAGCATGTAGTAACATTCATAGTAGTTTTGGGTAGTTATTAAAGTGCGTGTGATGTACTATTTGAGACATGGTTATTATGAATGATTTTGTTTCATTGTCATGTATTCTCAGTACTAAGACTAAATCTTTGTAAAGCTTTGCCAAATTTGTGGCATTTTCTGTTCATATTATTTTAAATGGCATACTATTTTCTTATTCTATGTATGATGATGTTTTGGGAGCACAAGTTATACCTGTTTGTAATTCATGTTGTAGTGATTTTGCTGGTTGCGGAGCACGAAAGTCCACTTTGGAGTGACCCCGCTGTACAGAGACACGCCAGAGGCTGCATATATACACCAAGAAGAGCTGCTGCCTGTTCGTTAACTACACTGCATGTGGCAAAAGGAGCCACTATTGGGGGCAATCCAAGCCAAGCGATTGCACCCCACATCATCAGCGACTTGCATCAACAGTTACTAAAGACTCTGCGGCTGAAACTTCATCATTGTGGGCGATGTTGAAGTCCCACCCATGAACAGTTACGTCGAGACTTGGTGCAGTGCAGTGTAGTGTGTGTGTAACAGGGGCAGCAATGTATAATGTGCGTTTGCGGGGTGCACTCAAGCAGCCAATATAACATCTTAATAAATATCGTCGGTGGCACTCGAGACACCATTATGTTTGTATAAGCTTCACAATATGTTAACAGGCATTCAAATATTAAACTTCTTCTTTGTGAGACATTTCTGCTTCCTCTTATATCTGTAAACATCCAGATATTGTTTGTTTTTTTGTAAAAAGCTTTTGAAGTATGCCATTTCCTTTTCTATAATTTTTTTAAAAAAATCCTTGTTTCGTCGGGGATGTCGATTTGGGTAGCCAGGGGGGAGATGTGGAATTTTGATTGTGGCAACTCTGTAAGAACATATGCGGTTATGGCAACATTGTTTGGTCTATTTTAAGTTGGCAGTACGGACCGGTGATGATGCAATAAGAGTGGGGGAAAACCTGTTATAGATTGTGGAAGCGTCTATGACGCTGAGTCTGTCTCTTGTGATGTAGCGAGTAGTGCACTTCTAGGATGACGCTCCGTCAAACAGAAGGTAATATGTGTCGTTTCTAATTTGTAATTAAATCCTTCCATCTAAACTTTTACCAAGTAATTTGATAATGTAGATAGATTCTTCTTTTCTTCCCCATAATGACCTAGCGATATTTTAAGAATTTGCAGGTGTTTAGGAACTTTGTTGAGCTCGCCCCGTCGGACCTCGTGTAGATTGCTATGATTTAAAAATTCGGTACAATGCTCTACCCCCTGTAATATATGAAAACTGTAAGAGGTTACGGCAGTATTAACTTCTAAAAGCTGGCAATCCTGACTGAAGCTCCTGAATCAAAAATAAAATGAATTTTTAATTTCTCTACCAAGTATTCCACTAAAAAACTTCAAATCAAAAGTTTACCTGAAGTACGTGTTCTGAGGCTCCCTGAATTCAAACTACGGGTTTCTAGAAAGAGGTCATGCGTATGAGTGTGAGTGCGCGCACGCGCGAGCATAAGTAAAGAGCATAAGTAAAAACCGAAATTTTGGATAAATACCAAATAAGCATCTTCCAAAGGTACTACACCTGAATTTTCAACACCCAAAATAATCCTTTACATGGAAACTTTTTGTTATTTTTAATCTTCTCAAAAATGACTTTCATGATTTTGATTAAAATACCGTAAGTTTAATATATTTACGTGACAACTAAAATGTTATCTCAAATTTTCCGGGAATAGCCTGTGTAGTCCTCTTATTCGGAAGGAGTTTTGTATAATTTTGTTCAACTGGTGAGACGCAAAAATCTTACTGCACAAATAATATACATCTCCTTAAAACTTAGAATTTATTACATTCTATTACTTACCTACAGTAAGGAGAGGAATTGTTGCCGTCCATTCAAAACTCCGATATCAGGATTTCACCGGATATACACGTTTTGAGGCCCCTGGATAAAAGAGTATTTTTAAAAACCGTTTATATACAAGGTGTGATCAAAAAGTTTCCGGAATGGCTTCACAATAATACTGACGCTGAGATTACTTTAATTCTTACCCAGACTGTACATGAAGCGTTCCTTCCCGATAAAAATGAGATGTCACGTGACCTCCTATGACCATGTAGTGACGAGGTAGGCGCTCTGAAGTGAACACGTGTTTTGCATGTGCTGCGATTTTTCCGCGTAGCAAAAATGGCAGATTACGAAGAACAAAGAACGAACATCAAATTTTGCCTTAAACTCGGTGAAATTGCAACAGAAGCCTATGAAATGTTAATAAAACTTTATGGGAAGGACGTTATGGGCAAAACTCAAGCATATTAGTGGTTTTCGAAATTTAAAAGTGGTGTGACATCAGTTAAAGATGCAGATCGTTCGGGGCGACCCTGTTCCAGCAAAACTGATGAAAATATCAATCAGGTGAGGGAATTGTTCTTAAATGATAGGCGCATTACAATAAGAGAACCTTCTTACTCATTAGGACTCTCCTTTGGAAGTGTTCAAAGCAGTTTGAAAGACAATTTGGACACGAGAAGAATTGCCGCCAAGTTCGTGCCCCATCTGCTTTCAAATTACCAAAAGGAAAGCCGTGTGATTGCCTGCACAGATCTTAAAGAACAGCTACAAATGACCAACAGTTTATGGAGAAAATTATTACTGGTGATGAAACATGGATTTATGGGTACGATCCAGAAACGAAGCAACAATCTTCACAATGAAAGAGTCCTTCATCTCCACGCCCAAAAAAGGCCAGACAAGTTCGATCCAAAGTCAAGTCAATGATGATTGTGTTTTTTTACATTAAAGGCATTGTACATAAGGAATTTGTGTCCCAGGGTCAATGAATCAATGTTCTACAAACAAGTGCTGCAAAGATTAAGGGAGAATGTGCGATGCAAACGGAGGAGTGGTGATTAGTTCCTGCATCATGACAATGCGCCCGCGCACGAAGCCCCTTCTGTTCGCCAATTTTTGCATAAAAATAGGATAAATACCGTTCCCCATCCCGCCTATTCTCCAGATTTGGCACCAGCGGACTTTTTTTCTTTTCCCGCGACTTAAAATGTGGCTTCGAGGACACCGTTTTGAGGACATTGATGTCATCCATCGCGAATTGCAGAAGGCTCTGAACATGTTGAAAGAAGAGGACTTTCGAAGGTGCTTCCAGCAGTGGCAGAAGCGCTGGGACAAGTGTATCAACTCCCAAAGAGACTACTTCGAGGGTGACCGTGCAGATTAGACAAAACAAACTGTTGTGTAGTATTTATGACGTCATTCCGGAAACTTTTTGTTCACTCCTCGCATGTATGTATGTATGTATGTATGCATGTATGTATGTATGTATGTATGTTTGTGCGTGTGTGTGAACAGCATAACTCAGAAACAAAAGATCTGTTAAATAGGAAACTTGGTATTTAATTTCAGCATATTCCAAGGATGCGACACAAAAAACAAAAACTACGTCTAACTTAGAAAATATTTCGTTAGTTTTGATTTTCTAAAAATTGGCTTTAGGAATTTTAATTAAAATATCACATGTTCAAAACATGTGATAACTTCACAGTTTCAGGGAAGAACCTGTGAAGTCCTCATAGTTCTGAATGACTTTTATATAATTGGTAAAACCTAAGAGATAGACAAAATCTTACCACACAAAAAATGTATATGATGTTAAAGCATACAATGTATATCAAACTTTGTCGTCCTCCGTGGTGTAGTGGTTACCATGCTTGCGAAGCTCTAGTTCCCGAGGTCGCGGGTTAATACCCGGTGAAGGGCGATGGATTTTTTTCGGCCGTAAAATTCCTTAGTGGCTTCCTTCGGAAGGAAAGTAAAGCCGTTGGTCCCGCGTCGTAGATTTACGGCACATAAAAGAACCTCAAGCCTGATAGAGGCCTCTGAGCAAAATTATCGGTCCTTAATGCCCAATATAGAATGGGGCGCTAAGGACCACAGCAGTTAAAGAGCGTCCATAAAAAGAAATCAATTTAATTTTTATGTCAAACTTTTTGTGATGTTAAATATTTCCGAGATATGTTTTGTTACTTGTTTGGTTTTTCGAATACTATACTTTTTAAAGTTGTAAGTTTACTAAACTTTTTTTCAAGTCATAAACCGCTACTCGTTTTTTCTCGATATTATACAAGGAATATGGAATTTCAAAGTCATTACACCGTCATCCCTTTTTAAAAAAATCTGTCTATGGTTTCAGCATACTGTTTCCTTCCTATACCTACAATCAAATGTTAAATTAGTAATGAACGTTTATTTCGTTACAAGAAATAGAAAAGTAAGCTTTTGTAAGAATGGTTTGTAGATGAGTGAGTAGAGAAAGTAATATGAACACAACAATGGGATTTTTATAACTTATTTTAAAGAAGCATTATCGCCTAAACTCAGTTAGGGTTTGATGAGAATAATGGTGATGATGAGGAGTAGAAAGAGAAGAAGGTTGATAAGTTACGGAAAAGTTATAAGAATGTTATAACTGGCAGATAAATTAGTGTAATGTCCACATGTAGGATGTTTTGTTACTGAGATCTTAAAACACTTATTTCCAGTTATATCTCGATATCGAATATTTGGGCTGAGTACAATACTTCCTCTGCATTACGTAACGGGTACGGAAAGTATAAACATTTGCGTTAAGTGAGCAGATTACAACGTAAGCTAGATGTCTAAAATCACAAAAACCTCTTTCTTATGACCATGATTCCAAATTAATGCGCCTACAACATATTTGTTCGGCTCTGTGTCTGCAGCGCTTTGCAAAATTTGGAACTGTGTGTTCTTGGGTAGGGGACGTTAGCCTCTACAGTGGCAATGCTCCAAATATCTTTCGCCTTTTTGTCTCCGTTCTTATGTTCCTAGCTTTTTCTCCTAGTGGTTTTGTTTGCAGGTGAATATTCTGGCCCATTTTTAAGGTCATCCAAGCTGCAATATTACTTGACGTTCATTGGATTGGAAGAATAAGAAAACAAGAGATCACCAGAAGTAATTATATTTTCAAAACTCCACCTTACGCAAAATTTTGCTAGGTACTATGCCTGAACGCAAGATTTTGTTTGTGGTTTTCCATTGATTTGCTTTCCATTTAGCGCATGCGCTGCATATCGTGCATGTAATTTTCATTCCAGCATTTATAGGAATAACACGTGAGCATATAAATAATCCGTGCAGGTGGCACGGCACTTAAAGTATTCTAGGCAATTCTTTTTTCTCAAAGGATTGTTATTTGCATCATGAGCCCTACTATAAAATTAAATTGAGTTTTATTTATGGACGCTCTTTTAACTGCTGTGGTTCTTAGCATCCCATTCTATATTGGGCGTGAAAGACCGGGAATTTTGCTCAGAGGTCTCTTTATCAGACTTGAGGTTCTTTTACGTGGCGTAAATCTACGACACGGGACGACCGGCTTTACTTCCCTTCCGAAGAAAGCCATGCCAAGGTTGAGCCCTACTATAACAGTTGTGCAAGGATGTTATCCCCAGATAGAAAAACGTATTCGTAGGATATGGTTTACTTTGCTCCTTCCTCCCCCTAAGGGTTTCCCTGCTCCTGCGATGGACATCATTAGTGACAACATTGAGATGTAGCGTACGTCTCGGTCGCAACCTAAGCTGAACACTTCTTATAGTTGAAGAAGTGTATGCAATGTTTCGAAGCGAAAAGTAATCTATATTAGTATTATAAAGAGAGCAAATTTGCACGTGTATTGTGTCATGGCGTCTACAGACCAAGCTTGTCTGGAGAGATAAACGGTGACAATTAGCGGGAATGGTCTCGCCCGGCATAAACACCAGAAGCACTATCAACAGATAACCAGAGCTTTCTGGAAGTTTCCCATCCGCCACTCCTCCAGAATGTTTTAGCATGTTCTGTGGTAATTTCCAGCGGCTATATAAGCGAACGTTCTCTCGAGTCATTTAGCAAGTAAGTGAGTTAATGACTGCATTTCTAATGCGACATCAAAAGCAGTTCTAAAAGCGAGATTGTGACGACAGTTATGGCGTACAATGAGAGACTAGAGACGTCTTGAGTTCGATTCTCCAGTGGTGGAACCATTCGGAAGAACAAATTGCTTTGCGCGTATTTAATTACGCGGCTTAGTCACGAAGAAAAGAGAAGTGGCAAGGAAAATTGAACTGGATCACATTAATGCAGTGACATGAGAACTTTGTGAGGTAACAGTGAAAACTGGACAGAGTCACACTGGTATCAGAAGTGAGATCTGAAAATCAAGATGGAGGAAATTATTATAAAATTATTCACTGAAATGGAGAAGATGAATACGGAAATGAAATTTGATATCGTGAAAATGAAATCCGGAATGAAGGAGATTAAAAGTACAAAGAAGACTGTGAGAACAGAAGCAGAGAAAACAAAATCTCAATTCGGTTTTGACAATGATTGTAATGTCACAGATAAACGCTATGATGAAAGACATGAAAGACGACATGGCAAAAGAGGTAGAACAAATTAAATATTACATTGAATATAAACTTAATGCAATGGAAGAGCGACTAGATCAGCAAGCGTTTGGACTAGTAGGTGAAGGAAAGCAGGAAGTTGATAAACGCCACAGTAGAGGAGTTGTGAAGCGGCCTAGAAGCCAAGGTTTGTGCCGAGATTGCCTAATGAAAGACAGTGAAGCCATCGAAATTCGACATTACTTCGTCCTGGGCGGATGTTGCTTCTAGATGCTTGACCTATAAGAGTTATGAGACGCAGTGATACTCTCTGGTGGTCAGGAAGGGTGTGTCGAAGAGATTTGAGAGTCCCTAAACGGGATAATCAGGGTGGAATAGCTGGTGATCCCGAGCAGTAAGGTGAAGGAAATCCTAAAGGAAACCCAAGCCAGTACTACCGGAGGGCACATGGAGGCGAATAAGACCTTAAAGAAGCTACGTCGTCGATTCTGTTGATTGCATTTTCGAAGCGACGTGGAGAGCTAGTGTCAGGAATGCTACATCTGCGCGACTGGTCTTGGGTCCCCATCACGCAGTCAGTACTAAGTGCAACGGTAGCTATTATGTTGGAGCGCCAATGGACAACAAGGAAGACAATCACCACCTTGCCAGGAGACACCTGAAGCTGATAAGTGACCAAATGAAGTCACGCTATGACCATTGACAACCAGTGCCGGGTTCCTCGACAGGCTTTATCGTCCCACAAGGTTTAAAGGGATGTTGCCGAAGGAGCAAGCTTCGTGGGATGGCCCGTAATAAGGTAATCGCTCGCACCAACGATGACGTATACCGCATCCGGCGCCAACCTTGGAGGAAGCTGATGGTGGTTCACATTGATCGCCTTGCTTCATATACCTGAGCTGTTTGGGACGAACAACTCCGAGGAGGGAGCTCTGTGACGCAGCGGCTATGGTCCAAGGTTTTCTGGAGGTCGGTGCCGGGCAGTTGAAGAGACAACCAGATACAAGCAGAGGCGGTAGTGATCTCGCCCGCCATAAACACCAGAAACGCTATCGACAGGTAACCAGAACCTTCTGCAAGTTTCTCTTCTCCGTTTCCAGAAAGTCATAGAATGTTCTGTGGAAATTTCCAGCCGCTACATAAGCGAGCGTTCTCGCAAGTCAATCAGGAAGTAAGTGAGTTAGTGAGTGCGTTTCTGATTTGACATCAAGTGCAGTTCTACAGGTGAGTTAATGACTACAGTTGTGACGAACAGTGAGAAACTGGAGATGTCTTGGGCTCGATTCCCCGCGAATGAATCATTCGGAAGAAGAGGCTGCTTCGCGCGTATTTAATTACGCGGCTACATCGCGTAGAAAAGAGATGTGTCAGAGGAAAATAAACCAGATTAGGTTATTGAAGTGACAGATGCGAACTAAGTAAACTCATGGTGAAAGTTTGAACTGGATCATATGTGTGAAGTGACTGTGAGAACTTTGTGAGATGACAGTGAAAGCTGAACAAAGTCACAGTATGTATGATGATACTGTAAATATTGAAAAGGCAATTCTTTCTGACGGACATGGTCTATAAAACAGCTAATTTCACCTAATAAATTAATAACATATCAAAAAGGATTTTAAAATCCCTTGTATTTGAATATGAACACACCGGAGCTATAAAAGAACATGCTTACAAAGAAGGCTTTGACTTTTAATTGAGAATGCCATGGAGTGGAAAAATAAAAGTTGTTACTCCACAGAATATGCATGTAAAATAAGACAATTGCAATGAATATTTCATTCCAAGCTGTATACAGGGTGGGTCATTTAAGTCGAGATTTTACAATATCTCCGAAACTAAGTGCTGTAGAAATAAATGTCTTGAATGAAAGTTCCTTGATATTATGGGGGGTAAGTAAATTCCATTATTTTGGAGGACGTTATGATGTTCATTTTGGAGTGAATTTGAGTTTTTTAAATGGAAACCTACATTTTGTATGTTGTCTCATTACAAAATGGTTTATAAGAAGCTGTTTAATTTTTGATGGGGAATAAGGAAACGAAATAAAAAATATTGATTTTCAATTACGAAACGTAAATTGAACCTCAATAGACCATCCATGGATGGTCTAACCATTCATTGCGCTCTTCGCACACAGCCATTCAGAATTTTTGTTGTCATTTACGTTGGTGCAAGAACAATTGCAAAGTGCTTTATACAAATGTTTAGTTTTTGTGAGGGGTGAGAAAACAACATAAAAAGTGTAAGATCCCATTTAAAAAACAACTTTTCCTCTACATTACAAAGTGCTTGTCCATAATATACGCTGCATATAAAGAGATTCTTACAATTACGATGCTTTATTCACAACAAAGGTTTTCTTAGAAGTGATTAAAAGTAAACTAATATTATCTTGTTGACATGCAACATGCATTCGCCTCGTTATATGACCAATCCGCTATTTCTCATATTAGTTACCAGCTCAAGTGAAGGAAAAGGAACAGTAAATCTTCAATATAGTTCATTAGATGACCCACTCTAATCGTTAGAGCTGTTTTAAGAAGGCAAATAATGCCATTTCCGCGTAAACAGTGTGTTGGAGTGAAGAAAATTTAAAGATCTTCGCTTGCATACGATTAAAATTAAATTACCAAATTTTTGCGCGCACATTATCCTGTAGATTGACGCGCGCTGACCATTTCAGAAAATTGTTTTCGGGTTCAGGGGACATCAAAACGTTTGCTTCCGGTGAAGTACAATCGGAACGATTACATCATCCGTGAGCATTACGCCAGCCGGTGTGCCACGCCCTTTTAATGACTACTTTTCGGGAGGTTGGGTGATTGAAGTCACCAATCTTGCTTTAGTTAATGCCGGGAGTATTAAAATTTCCTGACAACATTTCATAATTCTAAGTTTGTGATGCAGTGTTCTTATGACTGCGCTTCCGTTAACCTTAGATCTGGAAAGATTTGTAACTGATGCTCTCCACATTGATAAGTATTCATGGAAACAAAAATGATATTACTTGACGGTTAATTATTTTGTTATTTGGTGGAGGAGTTTTACGGATCATTCCACTGTGACAGTGGATATATGCTATCTGATGCGCCTCAATGTTGCGAAAATAGTACAGACCTTGCGGCAACAGCGTTGTAATGTCAAGAGATACGCCGTAGTGGTATATATTAATTTTCTATTTTGTTTTTATTCTGCATGTGGAGACAATCTAGCAATGCAATGCTCCACTCTTTGCCATTGCTTTATCTTTTATATGTTAATTTATTTCAGTTTCAAATATAAAATACACACGTAAATAGCAAATACCTTGGAGAGTCCTGTAAAGGACGCGCGTTCGGCTTGGCAGCATTAGCATGAATGTTCCATCTGATGTGCTGCGTACAGTGCATTTTAAATGCTAATGCGCTATCACACGGACAAAGTACCAGTTGCTTTGTACATAAAGCAAGTAGTATAATGTATCTAACAAAATCTAAAATTAAATTTAAAGGTATGTATGTACAGTATAAGGCACTCTACAGTTTCCTCATGCCACCCGCATATAAGTGCGTGATCTTCGGTTTTCAGCCGAGTAATCAAATAACATTCAGACAACTCTTTCTATTCCTTGTACCTTTTGGTTTTAGAAGCCATTTTTTCGCGTCATGCTTCTCAGACACCAGGCTTAGTGCAGTTGTAGTGAGATAAAGTTCAGAAATTCCTGCGCTCCTTGGCTAGTTTCCAACGTTATTATCGGATAAGCTCGACTTTAGAGTGGTACTGAACCTTGAATCCAGCTATTAAATCAGAAGGGTTACGTTTTCACAGCAGTTTTACTCTCCTTCGAAATTAAACATTTTGAAGCAGAGAGTTGATGCTCGGGGGACTGTTTGACTATCAGCTTCTGCTCTTAGTAGGGCTATGTTTCTTGTGTCAAAGGAAAATTATTTTGACCAGTCGTCGATTAATTTGCGGCTATACCTCTGCCCGAGATTCATTCGGCTTCTCATTATTTCTCAGGTGCTTTTGTTTTCACCACGTAAAACCCGAATCGGTTTATTATCAAACTCCCCTTGAAGAGGAATCTAAGTATTTTACAGCTTTTTCCACATCCTCGAGTCTTTGCAAATTTAATCGTACACCTCTCGGGATTTCCATTGCATTGATTTCTTAAAGAATCTTCCCGTCATTACTTTCTAAATTAGGTTTAACTATGTATTTCGTTATTTAGATGATTTAGTTGTTTAACCTCCCTTTATTATGTCACAGATGACGCCTTTGTTTGCCGAGGGACCAGTGCCTGATGAATCACAACCTGAGAGTCCTAATTCTTACTCTTGTCATGAAGCTTTCGGATTGATAGCTACATATCAGCATAATATCCTCTGCGCATTGATCTTATTTTTAGCTATGAACAAGATCAGACCGTTTCTCTTTACTTAATGAAGGGGGCTGTATAACGTTACAGAGCCGTCCTCCGTGATTTAAGGTTACCATGCTAGCCTCTAGTTCCCGAGGTCGTGGGATCAAACCCGACTGAGCGCGGTGGATTTTTATGGGCGTAAAAATCCTTAGCATGGCTTTCTTTGAAACGGAAGTAAAGCTAGTGTCGTAAATTTACGGCACGTAAAAGAACCTCAAGCCTGATAAAAAGGGCTCTGAGAAAAAATTTCCGATCTTTCACACCCAATATAGAATGAGGCGCCAAGAACCATAGCAGTTACAGGTCGTCCATGAATAAAAACTCAAGTTCATTGTTCACGTCACACTACCTCTTTTGATCGCAAATTCAAGGTTGTAGTTACTTCTGCGCTGACGCCGATGATGTTCAACTATTATCATAATTTCGGTCTTGGTGGGCATTATCTGTTTATAAGAGATGAGATACATATAGGTTTACTTGAAAGGGCATAGATTCCGTCGTTAAGGTCATTATCACATGGAGCCAATTAGCTCTGGACGTTGCCGCTCGACCGTTCCCAAAGTATTTGGTTATGGTCCGTTTCCCAAGTCATTTGTTGGAAGCACATAATTGCTTTTGTCACTATCGGTGCAGTTTAAATGTTTAAAACCATGCCACTTCATATTGGCGCTCTTAAATGTCATTTTGAATAATGTTTATTCTCCATGCGTGTTGCTTTTTGATAATAGTTCCCAATTAATCTGTCATTTACAGAACGTATATTTCCATTAGGACTTTCATCATATAACTACGATTCCTTGTAATCAGAATACACCATTTGAGTGACGTATTAATAGCAATTTTAAATCCGATTTGATTACCTACCATCATGCTGGTCATCGACGTTGGGATACAAATTAAATAAAATGCAATTCGCTTTTAATGTTGTGTCATTATGTGCACAGCCAATTTCCGTCAAATATATTCATCACCTTTTAGCCGAATTCACTTTTATCGAATTTGTGGGCACTTTGTGAATCTATTTCTTCGAATACTTTGGGGAAAGTTTTTCGAGAATGTTTGTGACATTTTTACGAATATTTACGTCTTTGTGTGAATAACTTACGAAGGAAATTTAGTCGGTTTAAAGTAGGTGATTTGTTATGTAAAAAGTTGTCTCATTTACTACCACATTAATGCGTTAGCTGCCAAACTAGTTCCAGAGTCCGTTTGTCTATACAGAATTGTATAGATTTTCAAGGTAGCATAGTTTGTATCATGTGATTCTAAAACTGTTGCTGCGAGGAGAGCTCACATATCCCAACTTAAGTCGTTTTAAATACTGGAGAATCATCCGTTAACGATATTGTCACTAAGTTTAATCTACTTTACTCTAGTATCAGTTTCCAGATGACTGCTCCAGGCTCCAATCGTTTTGAATATAAGCATTTGATGTGTGTATGTATGAGCGAGCTTCTCGTATGTATTTTGTGTAGTATGTTGATATGTGCATCATCACACAGATTTATGCAATTTTGCTGAATGGAAACTGTTAATATTTTCTGACTCCTTACAATATGGAAGCTCTCAAACCAGCTAGTTTTGGTTCATCAGGCTACAGTTTTCATAGATCGCTGTTGAGCTTTTCTGATTTTTTATCAGATAAAACCTCTGAAACCAGCTCTAGTTTTGTTTCATCCGGATACAGTAATAGAAAATAACAGTTTTAATAATCTTATCTCTTACTCACAAGTTTCTCTTGAGTGACTTCCACCCCACGATTCTGTTTTCTGTTACGGTATCTACTTAATGTTACAGGTAGTCGAAGGATTACGGATCCGAGTCTTTACAACTGTCAGGTCTCCTCATTTTTTTTCTCAGTAACAAAAGAGAGGGATAAAACATTTTCCTTGTAAAGTTTCGTTCATAAGGAGTAGTTTAGTTTTATAAGTGGTCTGTCGACAGTCAGACGAATTTTGAATTCACGTTTCTTTGAATGTACGCTTGCAAAATGTCTTATCGGCGTCGTTGCGTAAATAATCCTGATTCATTTTGCTGTAAATGTGGTAGTCATACTCCACAAAACAGAGAAGAAATATAACAAACTTTTACAAAAAATTCATATATGACTTACTTTAGCATGCCTCTTGGTGATTTGGCTAAAATTGGGTTCCCCATTGCGTATGTTATTCGTGTATCGAAAATATAAAACACTGGGTTCGTGGCAAACAGAAGTCGATGGCATTTTTGTATACCAATGGTGTGCCATGAACCTAACGACCATATTACAGTTTGCTAATTTTATTTGTACAACCTTGTTGGTATAACTAAAGTGCTGTAAATATCTCACTAAATTGGACTCTGAAATTCGTCATATTCCATAACGTGAAGAAGTGCCTTTTCCTTCGCGGCCTGAAAATCCTGGTGAAAGCAGTTCATGCTCCAGCATTGAAAAAGGTGAACCACGGTCATCAGCAGACATGGACATACAACCCACTGGTGAGCTTCAATACACAAAATAGGTTCAACAGTACAGTCGCGGTCTGGCCCTTGGCTGGTGTACATCACAAGTTGGAAAGCGCTTGGTTGTTGTCGCGCCTCTTGTTTTCGTGTTGGTGGTGTATTGAGTGTCGGCAGTGAAATGCAGTACTAAAGGCAGTACGTACAAATACTATAAAAGTTGTGTTTAATAAGAGTATGCAACGGCCCACGGCTTTTGAAATTCACGAGTGGATACACCACACTTGGAATTCACTCCAGAGCAGGTACATACAATTCAGTTGGTGGGAAGAGAAAACGCTGTTTATATAAAGTTTCACCAGTGCAGTGTTATGAAGAGTTACTCCGTAAACACGAGGGAGCTTTCCAATTTGCTTTAATGTCCGGTGAAATGGCGGATGGGCAAATTACGGCGACAGATAAAGAATATGCTTTGGTTCGCATCTACAATGTGCCACCTGAAATCAGTAACGACAGGGTAGCTTACGAGCTTCAACATTACGGCAAAATATTGAACATCACTACTGACGGTTGGTCTGGCCGTTATAGATTTCCAGTTTACACTGGTATACGTTTATTACATATTCAACTTACTAAACCGATACCTTCCACGTTAAAGATTACCGGGTTTGAGGCTTACATTACCTACAGTGGACAAGAATAGTTTTTTTCATTTGCAAGGATAACACTCATCTGAAAGCAAATTGTCCTCAACGCTGGTTACGGGTACCTATTCCTGCTCAATCCCGACTACGGCATCAGCTTATGAGTGAGTTGTTTAAACTGACGTCCGAGAAATACGTCGTTTCACGTAATGCAGTGCCTCCAGCGGACATGCCAACGGTTGCTGCTGTTCCTTCGGCGGTTACGGCTGTCGCAATACCAATCTCGGTGACTTCGGTGACTACTACTAATGACCATGGGGCAGCACCTTCAATCACATCCGACAATGCCGTTGGAGACTCCTTGCAACGCAGTCGTCCAGAAAGCGAACCTGATTCCAAGAAGTTCAAAGGTGAGGCAGTAACCTCTCTAGCACCGAGAGTTGCGGCTGTAACTCGGCAATTGCTGCCTGAGAAAGAGACACTGTCACGGGATCCACGGATTCGTAAAGCAGAACCCCATTGCAGAACGGCGGTACGGTTCCTCAACCCTGGTCTGAGGATGTGGACCACGCCTTACCGTTGGAGGCAAACGAATTGGATACTTCCGAGTTGCTTGTCCTGACCGCAGTGACGCCGGATGGTGATTATGAGAAGACTGATAAGATGAAAGATTTATCTTCGCAGAAACACAGAGTGCATCCGTATGTCTTACCTGCGGTGCCGCGAGACAAACCAGGCGAGAAGGGTGGCGGATCAGTTTACATCTCCCGTTCTTTGGTGTTCGGTCCCTTAGTAGTGCTTTATTTCCTCGTCTGTGCTTTACTTTTGCAGGTCCTTTCATTCGTGGTTTTCTTCTATGACACTTCTTCACGTCTTTGTTTCTATAAATGTTAATGGTCTCCGAAATCCGGTGAATCAGCGTTTGCTTGCGGCATTTATACGCTTATATGATGTGGATGTTGAATTTTTACAGGAAGTCAATGTGCCCATCTTGATTTTCTATGTCATTATGAGAACGTTGCCAATATTGGACCCGACAACCGAGGAACGGCGTTGCTTTACTGAAAAAGAATGCGTCTTACCAACGTCGACCTTCATCCCGCTGGACGCCTCATCTCCGCCCTGTACTCTGACATAGTCTTAATCAATTTGTATGCAACGGCTGGCTTCCAACGTCGATCTGAATGAGAATTATTCTTCAAAACATCTCTTCTCAATGTCCTTTTTAAGGGTTCTAAATATCTCATTGGTGTTGATTTTAACTGTACTGTTGCCGCCAAGGATCAGCGTGGGATACCCAACCTTAGTCCTATGCGCAAGTAAATCGTAACGCATTTTGACCTCGTAGATGCCTGGGAGTCTAAACATGGTTCTCGTGTGGACGTTACCTTTGTCCGTGGATTCTCGGCTTCTAGAATTGACAGATTTTATTTCTCTCGCACCTTGGTTCCTACCGTCCATGATCGTCGAGTGCATCGTCTTGCGTTCAGTGATCACCATGCAGTCGTCTGTCGGATTACGCAGGTTGTACATGCTCCTTCGCCTGGGAAGGGTTACTGGAGGTTCTCTGTATCCATTTTCCTGGAGGAAGATTAACAACGAGAGTTCCGCTTACTGTGGAGGAAGTTGTATCCTTCCTTCCTCAACTCCTGCAATAAACTTTCCTGGTGGCTTTATAAGGCTAAACCAGCAATTATTTCCCTTTTAAAATGGGCAATTATCCAACGACCCAGGGAACAAAGAGAGCTATTGGATTTCTATTATGCTGTTTTACAGGATCTCGCTGAACTGCAAGGAGTCGGTCGTGATGTGTTCCCAACGTCTGCATGCTATTAAGGAACAAATTTCGTTAAAGCAATTGGAAATGCTCCGCCTTCGAGAAGTCTCCCATCGTCGGCATATGGCTGCGGAAGAAACTTTCTCTCTTTTTCATCCTGCCGGTGATCGCCAGCAGGGCAGGCAGCGTTATATACCAGAACTTTGTCGATGGGCGGATAATTTCCGGATCATCTGCTATCAGTCGCTGCTATTATGAATACTTCAGTGCTATATTTTCAAAAGGTCTCGATACCGGTGCCGCCTCGTTCCCGCTGCATTATCACCTGCCTTCGCAAAGCGACTCCTCTCTTTTGCGACCCATTACCCCTGCAAACTACCGTCAGGGCTGCAGAGTGTGAAACAGAATACTTCTCCTGGAGCGGATGGTATTTCATACGCCTTCTATTCCACGTTTTGGGACGTCATTGCTAACGAAATCGCAGCGGTGTTTACAGAAATTCAGCGTTCCTCTGTGGTTACCGAGAAGTTTGTACAAGGTGTTATATTGCTGCTTCCGAAGCATCGATGTATGAGAACCGTTGCAGAGTTTAGCCCGATTACTTTGCTCAATTGCGACTACAAGCTACTGGCGAAAGCGTTTTCTTCGAGGCTGAATGTGGTTTATGGAGCAATTCTCTGCAACATCCAGACTGTGGTTCCGAGCGGCAGGAACGCAATCAAAATATTGGCTTATTGAGGGATGTTATTTGTCATGTTGAAACCGGGAAGCTTCCAGTGGCATTGGTTAACCTTGACTTTGAAAATGTCTTTGATAACGTTAGTCATTCTTAACTTTGGTCGCTTATGCGGCATGTGGGGATCCCAGGGCAGTTGTTTCATTATTACAAGACCTTTATGCTCCCGCAACATCCAGGATACTCTGCAACGGATATCTTTCTCCGATTCTCCGCATAGAGAGGTCAGTCCGACAGGGTTGCCCCCTGTCTATGGGTTTATTTGCTTTGAGCCTCGATCCCCTTTTGCGAGAACTACAGTCATCCCTCGGCGGTGTAGAACTGCATAATCAGCGATTCCAACTTACAGCATTTGCGGATGATGTGACGGTCTTCTTGGCAAACAATGCTGACAGAGTCATCTTCCATCAGTGTCTACGAGACTATAGTATCGTCTCTGGAGCCCAATTAAATTTTACCAAATCGGAGGTATTACAATTCGGTCATTGGTCAGAACCCCTGAACCTTCTTGGTATGCGGACAGTAAGCAGTACTAAGATCTTGGGCGTTGTGTTTACGCACTGTTTTCGCGAGACTGTGGCACGTAATTGGGCTGACAAATTGACAAAGTTACGTATGCTCTTAGGAGAGCAGCGGACTCGATCACTCAACCTTTTCCAACGAGTGTGGTATATGCACACTTACGCCCTCAGTAGGATTTGGTACATTGCTCAAGTGTTGCCCATTACCAGGGAATTTTCACAGAGGATCATATGTCTTATTGGTTATTTTCTCTGGTCCGGAGCTGCTTATCGGGTTTCCAGGGAACAACTACGACTGCCAGTTAATAAAGGTGGTTTTGGGTTGATAGCAGTTAATGTGAAATGTCTGGTACATCTTGGAAAAACTATACTGCGTATTCTGGACGGTGAGGGCCTTCCGCTAAGCAATCTCTTTGGGCAGCACAACTTCGTCTTCCTGATAAGCGGCTACCTGAATTTCGGCGGTGGTGGAAGACATTTGTGGACCTACACACAATGACTGCTCAAAGGCTGGTCTTTACACGGCCAGTCTTTATTTAAAAACATATCATGACTATCAACAGTGTTCTACCTCGGGTACAATAAAACTATTCGCTGAGATAATGGAGGACAATTTGGAACAAATTTCAGAATCCGAAGGTCCCCACTGACTGGAAAGCTGCGGTCTACTCGGCTGTCAATGAGGTTGTTCCAACTGCTGACAAATAGTGGCGGCATGGCAGAGTAACATCAAATCTCTGCCTCAGGTGTTTTGCGGTGGAGACCTTGTGTCATAAGTTGGTGGATTGTGCCGTCGTACGCCCAATATGGGACTAGTGTATGAACGAATGTGTATAATCTGTGGTGGCGTACCAGTGTTTCCACTGGGAGTCTATTCAGCACGGTGATAAGAAACTGACAAATGCACTTATTTGGTTAATCTTTGCCACCTATTTTTGGGTGCTAAAAGTTGGGGACACAGCGAATCTAAAGGCGTTCCAGATATTTATCCGGAAGGAAACGTGGAGTTGCACATAAGAACCACTTTGGCCATGAATCTCCGGCATTTACGGAAACTTTAAGTGCCCACTGCAGAAGGGCATATGATAAGAATACACAAAAAAATCCTACGTATGCTTTTGTGTATCTACTTATATTACGAATGAGTATTTCTGGCACATATGTATTAGATTGACATGATTGGTATAGAATAATAAGTAAAAAAGAAGCAAAAAGCTTATTCTTAAGAACAAAAAACGGTGAGTTGTAGCGTATCTCAAAAAAATCTCTTATAGGCTCTCCCTTCATATTTATCTTCCTCTTCCCCTTTGTATTCCCTGCCGCTCCGTCGCCCTCGCCCTCTCTGTATTAAATTAAAAAGAAAAAAGAAAAGAATTTAATTCGCTATTTCGGTGTATATACCTGGGTGTAAAAATGTAAAAAAAGAAAAAAAAACAGCATAGCTCTAAAATCAAATGCTGTATAAATACCAAACTTGGAATTTAGGTGCAGTTATCTTTCAGAGATGCGGTACGAGGATTTGACAATTCCCCCCAAAAAATTGCATAAGAACAACAAAAAATAAAAAAAAAAGTTAAAAAAATAAGGCAAAGCTAATGGTGGAGATTCAGGCTGCACATCAATGGTAAACGAATACGTACGGCTTAGTGCTTAAGCCTGGAGGATAAAGGAGTGGTCATTAATTGTTGAACGGACACATTATAGCTTATAGCACATTACCATTCATTTTTTCTTTCTCTTTCAAGTACCAAATAGATGGGTGTGTTCCAGCAAAAATTTAATTTACACATTTCATGGAAAATACATATTTTGAGGCTCTTTTGTATCCAAAATGGCATTTTTGGAAAAACGTGTGTGTGTCTGTGAAGAACATAAAAAAACAAAAAAGCAGAAAAAAAACATTTACACAGGCTGAGTTAATGATTTGCTAAGAGTTTTATACCTACAGAGGAGCAACTCGGAAATCCTTTCTTCGAGATTAAAATAAAAAAAACATGTTAGCACCTGGAACCTCTGGTAAATTTTACAGGCAGTGAGATAAATACTTCTTACCCTTCTTCTCACACGCTGATAAACTGGTGTTCTGTAACAATATTGTTGGTGATTTTACTGCTATGAATTCCTCATATGAACCACATGAATGGAGACCTTTTATTGATAGTTCAAATTTACTACCTACTATTCCAGTGGGCCATTCAGTTCCTTTAAAAGAGCCATAGGATACCTTAAAAGGTCTGCTAGAGAAGGTGAAGCATGTGGAACTTAATGGAGTGTTTGTGGTGATTTAAAAGTGATCTCTGTTCTTCTAGGCCAGCAAACGGGATTTACTACTTATCCCTGATTTCTTTGCAAGCGGTACAGTAGGGCTAAATCAAAGTGGACCAGAAGAAATTGGCAACAAAGGAGCAATTTATGTCCTAGAGAAAAAAATGCGAGGTATGAACCATTAGTTTCCTCTTCTAATGTCATTCTTCTACCGCTCCAAATCAAATTAGGCTTGATGAAACAATTTGTAACTGCTTTGAACAAAGACAGTGATTATTTCAAATTTATTATTACGTTCCCATAGCAAACTGAAGGTAAGATAGCAGCAGGTAGTTTTGAGGGGCGCCAGTTTCACGTACTTAAGCAGTATGGGACCTTTCCTCAGTCAATGTCCGAGTTAGAGAGGTCAGCATGTTTGGTATAAAAAGAGTGACAAAAAACTTTCTTTGCAACAAGAAGTCTATAATTATAAGGAAATGGTGGAGGAAATGTTACAACGTTTTAGAAATCTAGGGTGAAGAATGTGTGTTTAAGTGCATTTTCTCAACAGCCATATTGATTACTTTCCATCAAATCTTTATGCAACGAGTGAAGAACAAAGTGAGTAGTTTCATAAAGACATTAAAGCAATAGAATTCCGCTACCAAGGCCATTGGGATGTGTGAATGATGACTGGCTACTGTTGGTGTTTGAAAAGAGACACTAGTGAAGGTAAAGGTTCATATCATGGAGGGGCACCCGGAACCGCAAGTAGACCAGTCAGCCCTTTTTGCTTCCATCATGACCCCTGGGAGAGAAGGGTGAGGGGAGAGACCCGAAGGGCAACCAAATCGGCATGCCGATGGGCGCAAGCATGGACGGGGTCTTTAACGTTTCCAGAAAGAACGCATTCGACGCCGCACGGTCCCTTCCCACAAGCCATCACCCTCCAGGGTCCCCCTGAGCGGAGCCCCACGCCGAGGAGAGACCCAAATAAGCGGTGCCGCACCCAGGGAATATACATTTACAGAGCGCAAGCCACCACCCAGCCGCAACCCGCCGAACACCGTCACCTAAAACAGATGACAAGGAAGATGATGGGTGCAGGAAATGAGAGTCGTGGTGGAAGATGAACCACCTCATTATTCGCCTGGCGACCCGGGGAAACCACGAAAAATCCATGGGCCAGTTTGGGCGGTTGCCAGGAATTGATCCCGGACCTCCCATATGCGGGCACAGACGTAAGCTCCTGAGCCATTCCGCTCGGTCACTAGTGAAGAACATGTCAGAGCTTTGAAAGAAAACGTTTTCTTCTCCCCAACGGTGAAAAAGGATTCATGATTATTGACAAATAGTTCTCTTTTTAATACGTTCATTTATATTTAAGTTAATGAAACCTACAGAAACAGTTTTGTCTTTGCTTTATGTGTTTAATATATTTGTAATATTTCATTGAAAACATAAGCACATTATTACATTTTTGTTTGAATGAAAACCTAGCCCGAAATAGATTTGAAGTTACAGTCTTCATACTATATATATATTTGGTAGGCCCGTGTTATCTGTTCGTCTCATTTGTTTATGATTAATCAACGGTTACATTCTCAAATATTGTATTTCACGATTTACTTTTGTTAAGCTTCTGAAGGCTATGGTTATTATCATAAATTACATCCGAATTTCAAAGCTTTTGGCCCCATTGGTGGATTATTATTATTATTATTATTATTATTATTATTATTATTATTATTATTATTATTATTATTACCTAATAATTGATTTGTTACAGATCATTGCTTATACGACCTTGAATTGTTCCAAAGCCTGTTAATACATTTTCTTTTACCGGTCTTATTAGTTATTACTCGTATGTGTAGGTGATTCTCCCAGATTTGGTTACTGCTCGTTTTCTGTTTCAGCCTCATTTGTTTCTGCCTGCAGTTATCTGTATATGCCGAAGTAATTCAGCTCTTCTAAATATCCTCCTTATTCGTGAATACTGTAGCTGACCCAGCGAGTAGTCGTTTAGTACATGCCACACTATGTGGCGTCATCTGTTTTAACTGATGTGCTGTTTGGTCACTGTTTCCACCGTCATCATTTCACTTTCTTAATGTATGAAGAGAGTGTTTTCGGACCTTATGGACCACCCGTACTGTAGAATGTAGTGCCACTACTAAACCGTGTTTTTCCTGCAGCGACCTGAGGTAGCGTTAAAGTGTATTGAGAGTCTACCGGAGTATTACACCCTTTTGCTCCGCGATGTAAGCTAACGGGCGACTGCTCCTAGTTTGGACTCCAGAAGACTGTTCCAGGTGGGTCCTATTTCCTTTCCATAAATTCTGTAGGAGGGATATAGTGCATGGAATTCATTTGAAAGTAAAAATCTGTAAGCACTAGCACATTTCTTGGGAAAGGGGCGAAAAACTGTGCCAGACAATTTTTCTATCGTCTTTGCTTTACGTGGCCGTACATAAAGTTGATAAATCTGACTTGTGTCAGAGACCTCCTTTCTGTTTGACAGCAGAGGTTCTCTTTGGCCCACTGGCTTTACAAAGAAGTTAAATAAGGAAGGAAAACAAAAATATGCGATAAAAACTAAATCTCTCGCTTACATCAGACAACTTTTATGGATGTCAGGCAAAATTATTCAGTAAATTCCATCTTTCAAAGGTAAAAAATTAAAGCAAAGGTATTTAACGTTACACTGTTTATTTACTAGGTGGCAGCTCTAACGATTTTGATTAAAGCATTATATTTAGGATATTATTATGACAAATGGAACTATATTTAATTTTATGTAAAGATTCTATCTGATTGAGTTTGCAGTAAATGGAATACCATAAAGGTTGCGCAAAAACTTATTTTCTCAAAAACGGCTCTAACGATTTTGATTGGCATACCATCTGCTTGAGATATATGAAATATAAAACATATGCCTTGATTTTTCTATAAAATTCTGTGAAGTTCTCTTCATTCTGAATGCATTTTGTATAATTCACAAGCAAAAGAGAAAGACAAAAACTTACTACATATAAATAGATAATAGTATGTATCTATACTATAGTTCAACAGCCAGATAAAGTTTCATTTCGTTGTAGGTACAGTACAAGGGGGATAGAGGAAACTGAATCTATAGCTGATGTTTAAAATCAGGACGCTATATGCTGACGTTACAATTCCATACTCTTTCCATTATATTGCAAAAACAGCTGAACAGCGACACCATTTCAAAAAGCATGTAATGCGTTGCACTCACATGGCTTTCTATATTCATCTTCCCAAAACTATTCTTGTAAAATATTATAACATCTATTACCCCTTGTTAATCCAGATAACCTTTCATTTCAGATTCACACATTTCACTGTAGGACAGGTACTGATTAAAAATATACAATTGTGTCCAGTAACTTTAGCTTTTTAGTTTTTTCAGCATAAACTGTGATACATCTAGGAAGAATCCTTAAAAATAGTGATGCTCTTTATTCTGCATGGGCTCATTACTAACATAGTTTGACTTGCCATATAAACAGTTGTACTTTATCTTGTAGTCTCCATACTGCATACTTTGAAATCATTTATAGGTAATACTATAATAGGATTACCATACTAGATTGAGGAATTACTGTTTAAATTGAAGAAGGAATACCCTGAAATGATAATGGAAAGGGGGAGTGATGTGAGTATAACATACTACATTTATTTCACATGGACTACTTTCAAAACACCGGCTCTGATATAAACAGTTGTGGCTATTTTGAAATGGCGCGTATAACCAAGTGGTTATTTCCTACTGAAACCATCTGCAGGCAGATATTTCTCATTATTAAAGAAACGTAGACAGAATAATCACTTTTATACGAAAATTATAATATATAAACAATACTTGTGAATTGGTAGCAAAGAAATTTGGGTTACTTCTACAACATTTATCTTATATTAACTAAGTCTAAGTACCTCAGGAATAGAAAATAGAACATAAAAACTATGATGTGCTCTGAACCCAAAAGCCAAATTTATAAAAATACCTCTGTGGTCGCTTGTGTAACTTGAATAGAATAACTTAAGGTCAAAAGTTGTATAAATGTCAAATTTCACACTTAGACACCTTTTAAGTATGTGTGCTGGAAATGTTCACGAAAACTTTACACCAAAATAAGCCTTTACAGGAAGAATAATTATCGTCATCGCTTATTTTTCAGACATGGCTAGGGTGATCTTGATTAAAATACATACACTTAAGACATTTGCTTAGTTTGCATGATTACTGAGTTTTCTGTAAATAGCCCGAGTAGAGAGTAGGAGCGGTTTCAGCGACCACTATTTGATGTTGAATCCGTAGCGCATTGAGCGACTATTACCTATAGGAGTATTGTCTTTGAAACCCTATGTTTTTGTGGTGTCAGTATGACGTGGTTGTGAGGTCTTCTTCGGTGGTTGGTTTGAATGATGTTATAAACGTAAGGTGATTATATCACCCCCTTCCTCTGAGAGAGAGAGAGAGAGACAGACAGAGATAAGGATATGTGTTAAGAAATATGATAATTTCTCCACATTAAAGACATATAGCGATTGTGTGCGTGACCCCTCTGTGCATTATAAAAACTGAGCTGTTAAAAATGTTTTCTCCGTATTAACGATACATATGAAATGTGGGAGTGGCCCTCTGTGTGTATAAAAAGAAAAGCTTTAAAGCTTATATGTTACATTCACATGAATTTCCCTACCAATTATTGTTTATTTTGTATATCTTCTGCAAACTATTCTTACGCAACCTTATTTTTCTCCATGCTTCGTGTCAATCAAATTAAATCTATGCATATATATTTTTATAACACATTTTGTTGTGGGTACAATACAAGGGGGATAGGGAAAACCGAATCGATAACCCGATGTTTAAATCCAGGACGCTATATATTGACCTTAAAATTGCATACTCTTTCCGTGATATTTACGAGAAACAACTGAACAGCGACAGCACTTTAAAAACTCTGATATGTTGCACCTATATGACTTTCTCGATTCCTCTTTACAAACTATTCTTATAGAATCTTACTATTCTATATACTTATTGCTAATCCAAATAAACCTTCATTACAGATTTACACTTTTCCTTGTAGGATACAGTAGGTAAAGCGACGTTTAAAACGCGTGTCGCTGTTGTAGCCTTGAAATTCCATACTTTTTGCATGACCATGAGAAGAAGAAAAAACGAATTACGACTTATCAGTTAACAAAAGTGTAACTATTTGAAAATTCCAACCAATAACAAGGAATAACTCGGAGACGTTTAACTTCGAAGGAATTAATTTTACACAAATTGCGTGCTTTAATGAGATCTAAAATTTATGTGTACTACGAAATGTCTATCTTTTCCATTTTTCCAGCTATACAAAATTAAGATTTTGATTAAGATTTAAAAATACTTAACACTCTATTACCCAGAAAATTCAATATATATCTACACTTTATTTGCTACCTAAATATATTAAACGTATGTTATTGTAATCAAAACCATGAATAAATACATTTTTTAGAAAGTAAAAAATTGTCCAATTTCTTCCACAAAAGGTTCCATGTTAATAGTTTGGGGTAGAGGGATTTTGTTGAAAATATTCGTATGTTGTCTCAATTTAAAAACCGAGTTTGGTATTTATCAGAATTTTGGTTTTTTAGTTGTGCTGTTCATAGACACGCACAGGATTTTTCTAAAAATGCCGTTTCTTTAGTTCAAAGGTCCTCAGAACATATACTTCGGGTGAAATCTCGACATCGAATTTTGCGATGGAATACAACACTGCAGTACTACCGAGCGCGATAGCTCCGCAGTAACGCATGAGTCTCGCATTCAGGAGGTGAAGGTAGGATTTCTGTCGGGCGGCCACTCTGACCATGGTATTTTCCGTGGTTTCCCGGGGTTGATAGGCCAATGCTGCGGTGGTTCCTCCTCTATCGCAAATTTCTCATCCATCATTTCCTGTCCCCCAGCATTTCCTATCTTCTGTTTCAGAGTTGTAGGAGCAAGCGACGGTGTGGTGAGGCTGGGCTGTAATTATGCGCTTTGGCAAGCTTTTCTCCCTCGCGTTAGTTGGACTGTTTACGGATATGCTTTTTGGGGACAATCCTGGACCTTAGGGATACGGGGGGCTCAGGGCTTATGGGATAGGCTGGTCGGCGTCCGGATGCGTGTTATCTAGAACCGTTAAGGGCCCCACCCATACTTGCGCATATTGTCGCCTTGATCTGGTCGCCCATCGCCCCCTCCTCATCCCTCCCTCCTAGAGGGTGACGTTAGGAACAATAAGGGTCACTCTGGCCTACTTGTGATACTTGCAGTTTCGCTGGCCAATCCGTTGTATGTACTCCCACTCCGATTGTAAGTACGTAGTACAGGAAGCATATTATTTACTCCATATAAAAGATATATGATACTGGATATACATAAGCCTCCTCGGTGTATGTAGAAAGAATTAGTGTGTTAACAACATGCTGTTTTCTCAACAATCGATATGTATTGAATTTGCACATGGCCCCTTTCTGTATACGAATGAGAAAAGAGAGATAATAAACATGTAGCTTGTCATTAGCTGTATTTGCTATTTCGTTCAGTGGATAATACTTATGTGAGTAATCGAATATGTGCGTCCCTTAAATGGTTCTGTGTATTATTGCAAAAGAAAGGTGGGTAGGTAGGTAGGTAGGTAGGTAGGTAGGTAGGTAGGTGGGCAGGTGGGCGGGCGGGCAGGCAGGCAGGCAGGTAGGGCTACGCGTGCTCATATAGATCCTTGCCGTATTGTTATGAATTAGTATTTCTGGAGTTGTGAGCATTCCTCTGCAGCGTAAAATAAGTATCGTTGTCGCAATATGCACGCATTTAACGTCTGTTAAAAAGACTGTAGAAATCTTCCCCAGGGACACTATTCTATTTGAAACAGTAGCCATTTAAGTAACCTCGGTAACATCCAAATAAAAGCAGATTAAACTCTGCAAGGGGAGAATGATTTAAACCAGAGGTTTATACCTTTTTTTCTGGCAATGTCTCCTGGATCCGGGAGCTTAACAGTAATTAAACATATTGGAGAGATATACCTCAATATATCACTCGAAGAGTAATTCTGTCTCCTTAAATGCTGTTGACGAAGATTGCACGCGTGTCTGTTTTTACTTTCTCTATTACTTACGTATAGTAAGTAGAGAAAGTATTGTACGAGTATCGCACCCAAAAATTCGATATGGAGATTTCATTGAAAATAAAGGCTTTAAGCTATCCTGAAACCAAAGAAAAGCATTTTTAGAAAAACATATTCGTATATCTGTGAAATAAGTGTGTGTGTGTGTGTGTGTGTGTGTGTGTGTGTGTGTGTGTGTGAACTGCACCACTCAAAAACAAAAGTCGGTTAAACAGCAAACTTGATATTTAAGTTGATTATATTCCAGGGATTCGACAAGACGATTTTCAAGGAAATCCCCTCACCCCAAATTACTCTTTACATGGAAACATTTTCGTTATTTTTCATTTTATCAAAGATGGCTTTAACGATTTTAAGTAAAATACGATATTTAAACTTTTGCATGACATATATAATGCATGCCCTAAATTTTCTGAGAATAGCCTGTAAACTCCTTTTCTTTCTGAATTACTTTTGTATAATTGGTAAAACGTAAAATAAGATAACGTTTAGATCTCTTTAAAGCACACAATTTTTGCTAATTCATATCAATTCTGTCGTTAACCATATGAGAGGCATTCTTTGTTATCTATACTTTTTTGAAATGGTGAATTGCTGTTAGCTTTTTCTCATCGTCAAGCAAAGCACATGGAAATTTAAAGCCATCACATAATGATCCACTTGATACAAAATCTGATGTGACACACTCACAGAACACACATGACTCTCTATCGTTTATTAGTGGGTATACAAACGAATCTTACTAAAGCTATTATGTTCTCCACTACGTATATAATACGAGGTTACAGAAGGTATTACATTCCACCCAAAAAATCCATACCGAGATTTAAACGGAAATACATGCTTTGAGGTCCCCGAATCCAAATAAAGCATTCTTGGAAGCATGTCCGTGTGTGTGTGTGTGTTTGTGTGTCTGTGAACAGCATAACTCAAAAAGAAACATCCGATAATTACTAAAATTACTATTAAAGTTCAGTATCTTTCAAGGATGCGACACAAACATTTTCAAGAAAATCTCTCCACCACAAACAACCCTTTACTTGAAATACTTTTTAAACATTTTGATTTTCTAAAAAAAATGGCTCTGTCTTGATTAAAATACCATATATTAAGGATATTTACATGCCAAATCAAATGTATAGCTTAAATTTTCTGGAAATAGTCTGCGAACCCCTCCTCATTCGGAAGGAATTTTGCATAATCTTGTATAGGTGGAAAACTTTAAGCGATAGACGAAAACGTACTCACAAGAAATGTAGATCTGTTTAAAACATACAATTTGAAATAAATACTATATTCCTAAATGAAAAAGCAAATAAAAATAGAAGTCAATTAAATATCGGGTGTGTAAACTCCCTATTTCTAGTACTGTCCTATTCTACGGGGCATGGATGATATCAAATGCCTAGTCAGATTTTCACGAGAGAATACTTCCTCTCAAGCATCCTGTATTTCATCCCACAAAACCTCTTTTGCCTGAGTTGTTTTGCAAGCCAATTATTAACCTCTGCCCAAGCATTTTCAATGGGTTTCAAATCTTGTGAGCAAGGAGGTCAATCAACACTGTGATATCTTTTCTTTGTGAGAACCAGTTTGAGACCTGCTGACTTGTGTGGATAGGTTTTTTATTGTTATTTATGAACGCTATTTAACTGCTGTGGTCCTTAGCGTCCCATTCTATTTTAGACGTGAAAGACCGGTAATTTTGCTCAGAGGCCGTAAATCTACGACACGGGACCACCGGCCTTACTACCCTTCCGAAGGAAGCCATTCTAAGGATTTTTGCGCCCGAAAAAACCCATCACCCTCCCCTTGTTTGAACCCGCAACCTTGGGAACTAGAGGCCAGCATGGTAATATTACACTACGGAGAGCGACATGTGACATGCGGATAGGGTGGTTATCCTACTGGAATTCAGTCATTCCATCGGGATATCTAGTCCTTACAGAAGGAACCATGATGTTTTCAAGAATGTTTTACACTGGTGGCCATTTAATGTTCCACCAAGTTGCTATAACACACCTAGACTACCCCGTGACATCCAACCCCAACACAGATACGCGATCTTGGTGTTCCATTTGTACCATGTATTTTGCGTCATAGCGTTCTCCTCTGGGGCGGTAGGCAATTTCTTTCCACCATTTGTAGTTGAATATGTCACCTCGTCTGTGAATATATATTCCTATTCCAGTAGTTATGGTTGATATTTTATTCTGCAAATGCGAGGCGACATATCTGTGATTGTCTGTAAGACGCAGTGTAAGATGCTGCCAATCGAGCAAAGTGCCTTCCTCCTGTCAAACGACACAAGACTATACGGTTCGATTCAGGGAAATTAGAATTACTTCTGATTGTAGACATATGCTGGAAGGATTGCTGTCTGTCTCCTCTAGAAGTGCAGTGTCCTGCTGTGGAGTGGACAAACGCTTTCGATCCGAACCAGGTCGACGATGAAACATCCCTTCCCTCGATAACCGCAACCACATCGCAGCCGTAGATACAGAGTCTTCAAGAGGTCTTGCAGCCTGAGACACAGAGTATTCAGCAATGTTCACTAATGCAAGGAGGTTTGGCCCTGTAGGTTCGTTTTATGTGTGCACTTAGCCAAAGCAACGGTCATTACGATTGGTAACATATCATGCAGAACTTCACATTTATGAGGTGCGCGTACATGATCACGCCATTGCCATTAATAATTGAAGGATGAGACAGAGAGATTGCACATCCAATATTAAGTCAATTAAATACTTGCTTTAGATTTTCTGTTTGGATTTCTTAATAATATGGCTTCCGATGCGTTCTGAATTGAACTCACTCCTTGGCTTGCTTATTTATTTTATCTTAGCTGTAAATAAAACAAGCCAATTCAAACGATCACCAAAAATCTGAAGCATGGACGCATTAAAAATTATAAATACCCAATTAATATCTCACAAAATATCACAAATTTAAATCACATTTATGCATGCTTAGATAAGCTTAGAAATTGACCACTGTCGCCGAAATGAGCTCTTTCGCAGCAATCAGAATGCACGTCTTATTGGGGTGGCTGAAATAATACACAATTTCATATATATACATACATTAGAGTAGCCTATATAAGGGGCAGCGAGAACACTTTTTGCGTTTATATGGGAAAGGATAGGGAAAATGAGGGTAGATGCTAGGTTGAGAGAGTCTTCAAGGAGGAAAATGCGTTTATATGGCAGAGATAGGGAATACGGGAGCCGATGCTAGGCTGGACAGTGGTAGAAGGAGGGGAATGCGCTTTATGTGAAAGAGATGGGGAATACGTGGAGAGGTGCTAGGCTAGACAAATGCTGAAGGAGGGGGAATATAGGCTTATACTGGAGAGATGGGAAATACGAAGAGGTGCTAAGATAGATGTTAAAGCTGGCATGCGTTTATATGGGAGAGATAGGAAACCGAGGAGAGGTATTAGGCTAGCAAGGGTTGGATGACAGAGTATGCGTTTATATGAGGAAGACAAGGAAAATAGAGAGAGAGATCCTATGCTAGGAGATAATTGAAGGAGGGGGAAATGCGTTTATATGGGAGAGGTAGGGAAAACGATGATAAGTCTTAGGGATTGTGATTATAAACTGCGACACAAAGAACCGAATTATTCAAGAACTTTAACAATAAAAAGGTCTAAGTATAGATCATTTCTACGGTATTCGAGGAGAGGCCTTTAGTGGAAAAACACCCTAAGTCCCACGCGAAACTTTTTTCTGGGTATGGGCATGACCTGCAATGCCGTCTTCATTATCAGGTAGGCAATAAACTTTTCCGCTTGATAGAGAAGGCTGCTGCTGCGAAGAACAATGAGTAATAAATTACGCTCCGTTATAGCCTCAGGCACTGTGGTGCCATCCATGCCTTCATTAGATTAAATTGTATTTAACAAATATAATTATTTATATTAAACCCTGGTGTATCACTACTGTGTAACCGCTTATATCTCCTAAATGAAAGAGATAAATCGATGCAATAAAAACTAATTACAACCTTGGAATGCGGCAAGTCATTGACGTATTGTTTCAAGTTGACCTACATGCCCGGATTCGAATCCTAGGAGTGATTACAAATTCATTTTCCAATTACTTCAGAACAAATTAAGATAAAGACGTCAAATTAACTTTATTACGTTTATGTCATTAGGTAGTTTCTTGCGAATGTATATTTGGGTACCTGGCTCCCTGGATTCGATCCTTAATTTTAAATCTCCATTATCACAGAAACTAAGAGAGATACAAGAGTAGACTAAAGCACGATTGTTAACTCCTATGATGGACAATTAATACCGCATATAATTGACAATCAATAGCCCTTAGTTCGAATCCCGATCTTCCAATGACCTTAATTTTCCCTTATATTCTAGGATATATCACTTAGGTTGATGCCGTAACCGCATACAGTTATTTTTTAACGTGGCAAACTAATATTGTAAATAATTTTGTTCCTGATGTTCTGGTTTTGAATACTGATTAAATTAAATTTACTTACAAATTTAATACCTCATGACATAATTTAGATAGACACGTCAAATAAAAAGTAAACGGAGTAGGTAGTTCCGAAAGATTATATGGTAGTTGCTGATACGCGGAGCTAAATCACTAAAATACATCTATTAAAGCATTACCAGGTTGGATTCTAGAACATTAAAATCTGTGTAACTCTCGAAAAATTACTTTGCTCGTGCTTGTAGTTAAATGTGATGATTTTTCTGCGATAACTGAGTATTAAGCGTATAGGAATGTCATATTGTATACTGATTCTTTGGAGAAGAAGGGGAAGTTGGAACGGAAGAATTGAAAAGGAAATTAAAACATGAAATAATACAGTATACACATGGATTTAACTAAATAAGGCAGAAAATCTTCTATGCCCACTTTTAAGCGTCTACTTCTAAAGTATTGTGGTAATAGAGATGGTCTTAATCCAATGGACTTAACTTTGGAGCAATGAGTGGTGGTGGTGGCGGCGGTTGTGGTAGGCTTTGAATGGTAACATCTGACGGAATGAGCGGTGAGAATACTTCTCTTGTTGGTGTGACAGTGTATACAGGTAGTTATGGTACGAGTTTAAACGCGTTTGATAGTCAGACATCCTGTCTCTGGGTGTGAGGTTATATGGCTGTGGTTAATACGCGCAGGGCATTAGGATGAGTGGTATACAACAAACCAGTTTTCATGCTACGGTTTAGGGTTGAATTAAATGTTTGATCAACGTTCATGTTATATCATTAAAAGACATTGATGCGAGTGAAATGTGAAATATCAGAATTTTAACCGCTTAATCAGTATTTAATTGCTTAAGTCATATCACGATTGTTTTGAAAATATATTCAAACTAGAAAACATAAAGGGAATAAGGAATAAATGATGTTTAATATATAAATTATCTTTTTAAAACCTCTAAATATATAAATCATAGGTGTCTACGTCGAACAGGAAAGTAACAAAAGCATTACAACGACGGATCTGAAATTTAATGTTATTTGAGAGGTTCACTCCTTCTCCATAATTAGGGGTTCCTTCTCACGCATGCATACACAGACACACACTTACACACACATAATCTCACTCACATGCCCCCCACACACACATACACCCATAGGTATACAAGCATACACGAACACAGCGGAACAAGCAGCTACACACCCTCGTACAGAAACAGACGCATACACACATAAACAATCGCTCTCATTCCTACACACAACAGATACGTGCCCACGCACACACATACACCAGAGCACTTTCACATAAATATGCACGCGCGCACACACACACACACACAATCACATAAACATACACGAACACCACGGAACAGCAAGTAGCTACACACGCTTGTAACATCCATAACACTTCCTCCAAGCGTACGAATCTGCACGAAGAGCTACGGACACGCGCGAACATTGATATAAATGCTCAACACATTTTGAAATTTGCTCTGACTTCACGAAAACCTGCGAACATATCACGACGCCCGTTTAAACACGTGTTTCGAAATAAGAGATATCGCCATTAATCACCGTTAAATTATAAGATTCAGTATATGACTTTTCTAAAAAGGTTCTGTCACTTCTTTTTTAGGATACTTTCAGTCACTAGTCTTTATTGTGCTAATGAGTCTAGAACGTTAGGAAGAGGACAAAATAGGATTTTTGAACACTAATTTAAATGATTGTGAAATACTTTTAAGTGATGAAATTTGCACCCTAAAAGGACTTGAATCGTGTATAGATTACCATTTAGGTAAATTATCTCTTGCAAGTGTAACCACATATGCAGGAACGATGAGTTTAAGGAGGAAAGTGCTGGAATTGAATGATAAAAATAATAAAAAATAATGAAGGTAAGCTTTTACATCATGTTTTGTTTGTTAAAAAGTCCTTACATTCCTAATGAAAACGAAAATCCTTACATTACAATGATTAGTTTAAATTATAAGCTGTATCACATGAGTCAGACGCCTGTATGTAAATACGTTATCATGAATTATTAAACAATACAATGAGGGATATTTGCACTAGCTTGAATTTCTATTCTCATGTTGAGAGTTCCATTTACAACTTTCGCTGGTTAATACGAGCAATCCATAACAAATATAGAAGCAAATTTAAGAAAATATTTTATCTTGGATATTTTCTCTTTTTCATAATAAGAGCTTTGAAACTTTGAGTACATATCATACAATGATGCAAATCTAGAACTTCCAAAGTCCAAATTCATGTCATGGTAACATTCACTATTAAGATAAAGCCTCAAATTAGTTATTTTGCAATGATCAAAAAGGGAACAGTCTTTAGTTGCATTACTCAATCTTAAATTTTAAACACCCAAAATGACAAATCTCGGCTTCTCCATTTTTATGTGGTGGCGGCATTCCAGGTGAATGTTTTAGTTTGCGACACAGCAAGCTGGGTATGCAGATCCCTGGACCTAAATGGGAAAAACTGCGGCTTGTCCGGTTTGACAATCTTTAGGATTTCAACCTCTTCAGCATCAGAAAGTCGAATCACAGGCATTCTCGACTCGATTCGTACAAGTTTAACAGTAGCATTCTCTTGACTCTGAGGAGCTATAATACAGTTTTGGAGTCCTTGGATCGAATTAGCACCAACTTAAACTTTCTATTGAGTATGAGCTCCTTGTGGTCGTCAGCAAATCCCAGAAACATCGAAAGCGGTACTAAAGCATTGAAGGCTCCATTTGCTGCATGTACAATGTCCATGTCCTCTCCAGGATGGCACCATTCAGCATTCAGCAGACGATCAGATTCCATTGGGTTGAGAGCAGCATAGTTGCGTAGAGTTGATGCGATCCCGGGGTTTCTGGTTCGATCAATAGTTGAACCGTTCATATCCAGTCGAATCTCCTGAAAAATGAATGTAATAGCGTTATTGACAAGCTTTGCAGTAATAGCTGCTCCATTATGTTTAGTAATACTTCCCTCGATGTATAAATAACTTAGATTATGTAATATATGTAAATCCTCAGCTCGACAACAGATTCTAATATCGTAATTAGGTCCAGAGCTGATGTATTATACTGCAAAAATACATGTTCCTCTACTTTAGTGATCTTGTCATCGTAACTCAGTGTCTCGGTAACACTGAAGATGTCCATGATTATAGGATTCTGAAGCCCAATACCTGGAGAAACTGACGATTGCGCGATGCTAACACACTGGGTGTCAAAGGCAGAGTATGATGCGAGCATCAAATCACTCTATTATTATTTCCTCGACGTCGCTGACTTCTTCTAAAATCTATTGCCATTGCAGCGGATGTGAAGGTTTATGCATATATCTTCGTTTCTAAAGTCAATGATTTTATCGTTCAGGCCCACTACACGAAGACCAATTTGCTCTATGACATTGTTGTTTATGACTGGCAGGTAAATTGGATTTGATGGTTCTTTAGAAATATGATATCCAGGTCGAACAGATGCGAAAAACTCGTAGATGGAGTGTCCACTTTTACCATCGATGAAAGAGCCTGTTGCAATACTGCACTCAATTCGTATGATGCTCATCTTGAATATATTCACCAGGAAATCAGATTCAGTAACGTTGTCACTGAAGCCCAAGAGCGATCCTATAGAACGATCATTGCAAAAATCAACGGTGAAGGGACATTTAATTTCAGCCTTAATTGTGTTATTATTAGGTCTAATAAAGGAGACATTCTCATCCATCCCTAGCTTATCTCTAATGTATTCATTGATATCAGCAATCTCGTAAGTTCCATAGGGTATATCAGTGATCTTAATTTCATCATTGTTAATGTAATGAAATTAATTATTACTCTGATCAACATTGGAAATGGGATAGAAGATTCAAATATTCAATAGAGCAACCTCATAATGACCCTTCCGATCTGTCTAAAGAGGTGGATTCAGGTATGTAGTAAGAATAGATTCGTTGCCACTGAAGGCAATAGCGTAACTCACTGCGATAGAAATTGTAAGCACAAGTGCCTCCAGATGACCGAACTGAAACTCTGAAACCTCTTAGTGCTATACGGTACCTTAACACCTCTGAGTTACCTTTCTATCTCTTTTGGAGGTTTCAAGTTTCCAAAGCTATCGAAATAAAATGACGCATTACCATCCATCTTTATAGGGACCCAATGAGCGCCTTCATTCTCTGAAGTATGGAGGTAGACAATAATTCTCTCTGTGTAACGAGGTCTTGAATGTAACTGATCGATCATTAATACACCTCTATAATGAAGAATCTTAAAACGTCGGGCATACAAGTCGAGATGTGTGTTACTCAATGATTTTTCCGGGACAAGTATAGCCTTCTGCCTGAGTTTTTTGAATTCCCCTTCTTGCTCTGCCTTCTCTTCCTTTCGGTGTTCCTCGCCTTATTCTTCTTCACTCGAATGCCCTTCCCTCTTGCTTCAATTTCCTTGTTATGTCTCATCATTTCGGCCAGGTGCTTATCTGCAGCCTTTTTCTTATTTACTGCTGCACTCCAGCGGCGGCACCTAGGGCTGCAATAATTGCTATGAGAGGTAGAAATCCTCCTCGTATCTTCTTCTTGGAACCAGCACCAAAGCCACCTTTCCCTTCATAATTGTTGTTACTAGTCGCGCTGCCAACTTTTCACCTAATGTAGCATCAGATGATTGCACTCTTTTCCACGCCTTTTCATCCAAGATCTTGTCTGCAATGTTTCTCGAACCAGAGTCCTTATGTTGAGCGTAGGCAATATCGTGAAGTTTGCACGCTTCGTCTAAGGCAGAGGTGGCGAAAACGTGACTCGCGAGTTATTTTGACTCGCAGGCGCCGTTCCCTCTCTGAAACCGTCCGTTTTGTTTTTCACATGCTGCTGAATGATACAGTGCGTGTTGCTTATTTGGTGACTTACGGAAGGAGGTCGTTTTCGCCCCCTTGGTCTAAGGGGTTGATTCTAGGTTCTACTCTCTTTAATCATTTTTCTAGCCTTGTACCAGGTCCGCAGTATCTGTATCCAGGTAAACGTGCTTCAAACGGCAGCCGGTTAATTAGAGAGTTAATTAAATCGCAACCTCTTGCAACCTTAACCTCATTAGCTGTCATGGTATAGTAATTGATTTTATTGCTGCATTGTTCTTTTATACTCTGTCATTGGCTACGGGTATTAGTATATATACATTAAGCGTGATTTATTCTATTTTAGTTTTTATGACGGAGCTTCTGAAGCAAGATTCCTCACTACCTATTCAAGTGCTAGACTTTGAAAGCGGCTTTAGGAGCTACCGTCACGGAAAGGTGTTTCCTATCAATGGTAGAGCACTAATTCTAGCCAGCTTCAACACGTAACGCTCTCACCTTAAAAAGGTAACTCACTCTAACTAAAAAGGTAACGAACTCAGCTAAAAGTTAAAGCACTCACGCCAAAAGTTACTCACTCATGCTAAAAACGTAACCCACTCAGGCTAAAAGCTATCCCACTCTCGCTAAAAGGTAAGCCACTCACGCTAAAAAGGTAATTCACTCGCTAAAAGGTATCCCTCTCACGCTAAAAAGGCAATCCACTCGCGTTAAAACGTATCCCACTCTCGCTAAATGGTAACCTGCTCTCTGCAAAAGGTAACCCACTCACGTTAAAAAGGTAATGCACTGTAGCTAAAAGCTAACCCACTCACGTTAAAATGTAACCCTGTATAGCTAAAAGGTAATCCACTTACGCTAAAAATGTAACCCGCACATGCTAAAAGGTAACCCACTCACGTTAAAAAACTGACCCACTTACGCTAAAAAGGTAAGTCAAGCTGCCACTCACGCTAACAGGTAGAAAACTGACGCTATAAAGGTAACCCACTCTCGCTAAACGGCAACCCACTCACGCTAAAAAGGTAACATGCTAACAGGTAACCCACCCTCGCTAAAAAGGTAACCCACTCTCACCAAAACGCGACTCATTCACGCTACAATGGTAACCCACTAACGCTAAAAAAGTAACCCACTCCCTCTAAAAGGTAACCCAGTCACGCTAAAAAGGTTTCCCACTCACGCTAAATGGTAACCAAATCACGCTAAAATGTTGACTCACTCACGCTAAAAATGTGGCCCATTCTCGCTAAAAGGTAACCCACTCACGCTAAAAGGGTAGCCCACTTACGCTAAAGAGGTAACCCACTCACGCTAAAAAGTTGAGCCACAAACGCTAAAGAGGTAACTCACGCTAAAAATGTAACCCAATCTTGCTAAAAGGTAACCCACTCCCGCTAAAGGTAACCTACTCACGCTAAAAAGGATTCCCACTCACACTAAACGGTAACTCAATCACGCTAAAGTGTTGACTCACTCACACTAAAAAGGTGACACATTCTCGCTAAAAGGTAAGCCACTCACGCTAAAAAGGTAACCCACTCACGCTAAAAAGGTAACCCACTATCGCTAAAAGGTGACACACTCAAACTAAAAGGTGACCCCCTCACGCTAAAAGGTAACCACACTCTCTAAAAGGTAACCCACTTACACTAACAAGTTAATACACTCATGCAAAAAGGTAACCCACTATTACTACAAGTTAACCCACTCACGCTAAATACGTCACCACTCTCGCTAAAAGGTAACTCACTCACGCTAAACAGGTAACTCTTTTTCGATAAAAGGTAACCCACTATCACAACAAGTTAACACACTCACGCGAAATATTTAAACACTCTCACTAATAGGTAAACCACTCGCGGTAAAAAGGTAAACCACTCACGGTAAAAACGTAACCCACTCACGCTAAAAACGTATTTCACTCGCTAAAAGGTAACCCACTCAGGCTATAAAAGTAACCTACTTACTTTAAATCGTAACCCACACACGCTGACAGTTATCGCACTCTCGCTAACATGTATACATTTCACGCTAAAAAGGTAACCCTCTCAGGCTAAAATGTATCCTACTCACGCTAAAAGGTATCCCACTCACGCTAAAAAGGTAACTCACTCCAGTAAAAAGCAGTCCCACTCACGCTAAAAGGTAACCCACTATCGCTAAAGGTAACCCAATCTCGCTAAAAGGTAACGGGCTCACGCTAGAAAGGTGACCCACTCACGCTAGAAAGGTGACCCACCCACGCTAAAAGTAAACACAATCTCGCTAAAAGGTAAACCACTCACGCCAAAAACGTAACCTACTACCACTAAAAGATAACGCACTCACGCTAAAAGGTAACCCACTCAAGTTAAAAGGTTGTGCCACTCACGCTGAAAATGTAACTCACGCTAAAACGTAACCCACTCACGGTAAAATGTTGACTCACGCTAAAAAGATGACCCACTCACACTAAGAAGATAACCCACTCACGCTAAAAGGTAACCCACTCTCGCTAAAAGGTAACCCACTCACGCTAATACGATAACCCAATTTCGCAAAAGGTAGCTCAATCACACTATAAAGATAACCCACCCAAGCTAAAAGGTGGCCCATTCACGCTAAAAGATAACCCACTCTCTGTAAAAGGTATCCCACTGTCGCTAAAAAGTTAACACACTCGAACAAAAAGGTAACCCTTTAATACTACAAGGTAACCCCCCACGCTAAATACGTTAGCACTCTCGCTAAAGGAAAACCCACTCAAACTAAAAAAGTAACCCACGCACGCTAAAAATTACACCCACTCACGCTAAAAGGCGAACCATTCACGCTAAAAGGTCACCTACTCACGCTAATAAGATAAACCACTGACGCCATAAGGTCACCCACTCATGCTATAAAGGTGACCAACTGAAGCTAAAAGGTGACCCATTCTCGCTAAAGGTAACCCACTCAAGCTTAAGAGCTAACACACTCACGCAAAAAGGTAATTCGCTAGCTAAAAGATAACCCACTCACGCTAAAAACGTAAACCACTCTCGCTAAAAGATAACCCACTCTTGCCAAAAGGTAACAAACACACCCTGAAAAGGTAAGCCACACAAAGTAAAAGGTAACTCACGGTAAAAATGTGACCCACTCACTCTAACAGGTTATTCAATCACGCTAAAAAGGTGACCCACTCCTCTGAAAGTAACCCACTCTCGCTAAAGCGTAACACAAGGAGGCTAAAACGGTTCCCTACATACGCTAAAATGTAACCCACTTACACTAATAAGATGACCCACTCTCGCCAAAACGTAACCCGTTACGCTAAAAAGGTAACCTACTCACGCTAATAAGGTAACCCACTCATACACAAATATAATCCACTCACGCTGAAAGGTAACCAACTGTCGCTAAAAGGTAACCCACTGTGGCTAAGAGGTAATCAATTCCTGCAAAAAAGATAATTTACTCACGCTAAAACGTAACACACTCTCGCCAAAAGGTAACCGACTCACGCTAAAAAGGTAACCTACCATCGCTAAGAGGTAACCCACTCACACTAAAAGTTAACGTACTCACGCTAAAAATATAGCCCACGCACCTTAAAAGGTAACCCACTCAAGCTAAAAAGGTAACCAGCTCACGCTAACAGGTAACAAACTCAAGCTAAATAGGTTACCCATTATCACTAAAAGGTAACATAATTACGCTAAAATGGAAAACCACCACGCTAAAAGCTAGCCCACTTACGTTAAAAAGGTGATCGATTTTCGCTAAAAAATAAAACTGTTGTTGCTAAGAGGTAACCCGTTCACGCTAAAAAGCGCAACCCTCTCACAGTAAAAGGTAACTCACGCTAAAAATGTGCCCCACTCAAGCTAAAAGGTAAACCACTCACGCTAGGAAGGGTACCCACTCACGCTAAGATGGTAATTAAGTCGCTAAAGGGTAATACACTCACGCCGAAAAGGTAACCTACACACGTTAAAAGATAACCCACCCACGCTAAACGGTAAGCCACTCATGCTAAAGAGGTCAACCACTCACGCTAAAAGGTGACAAACTCACGCTGAAAGGCCGCCTCCTCACGCTAATAAGATAACCCAGTCACTCCAAAAGTTAATCCACTCTCGCTAAAAGGTAACCATTTCACGCTAAAAAGGATACCCACTCTCCCTAAAAGGTAAACCACTCTCTCTAAAGGATACGCTCTCAGGATAATAGGTAACCCACTCACGCTACAAGGTAACCCACTCACGCCAAAACGTTCACCCACTCAATCTAAATAGGTAACCCTCTCACGCTAAAAAGGTAATTCACTCGCTAAAAGGTAACCCACTCACGCTAAAAAGTAACCCACTTACGTTAAAAGGTAACTCACGCTAGCAGGTATTTCACTCTCGCATAAAACGTAACACACTCTCGCTAAAAAGAAACCATTTCTTCCTAAAAAGGTTACCCACTCTCGCTAAAAGGCAATCCTCTCACGCTAAAAGGTAACTCACACACGTTAAAATGTAACCCACTCACGCTATAACGTTGACCCACTTACGCTAAAAGGGTAAACCAATAACGCTAGAAAGGTAACCCACTCATGCTAAGAAGGAAACCCACTCACACTAAGATGGTAATACACTCGCTAAAGGGTAGCCCACTCACGCTATAAAGGTAACCTACACACTTTCAAAGGTTACCCACTTATGCTAAAAGGTAACCACTCTCGCGAAAATGTAACCACTCATCCTACAAAGATAATCCACTCACGCTAAAAGGGTCACCCACTCATGCTAAAAGTAACCTTGCCATGCTATTAGGATAACCCACTCATGTCAAAAGGTAACCCGTTCACGCTAAAAAGTTGAGCCACTCAAGCTAAAAGAACCCACTCACACTAAAAGATAACCCAATATCACTACAGGGTAACCCACTATCACTACAAGGTACCCACTCATGCAAATACGTAACCACTCTCACTAAAAGGAAACGCAGTCACGCTTAAAAGATAACACACTCAAGCTAAAAAGGTAAATCACTCGATAAAAGTTTACCCACTCACGTTAACACAAGGAAACCATTTACGTTGAAACGTAACCCACCTACGCTAACAGGTATCGCCTGTCGCTAAAAGGCAACCCACTCTCGCTAAAAGGTACCCCACTCACGCTTGAATGGTGTCCCACACACGCTAAAATAGGCCAATCATGCTATAAGGTAACTCACTGTTGCCAAAAGCTATCCCACTCACGCTATAAAGGTAATTCACTCACGCTAAAGCGTAACCCACTATAGCTAAAAAACACTCTCGCTAAAAGGTAACCCACAAACGCTAAAAAGGCGTCCCACACATGCTAAAAGGTGACCCACTCATGCTATAAGCTAACCCATTCTCGCCAAAAGCTATCCCACTCACACTATAAAGGTAATTCACTCACGCTAAAGGGTAACCCACTCTCGCTAAAAATAACTCATTCACGCTAAAAAGATAACTCACACACGCTAAAAGTTAACCTACTCAAGCTAAAAAACGTAGCTCATTCACGTTAAAAGGTAACCTACACACGTTAAAAGGTAACCCACTCACGCTAAAAGGTAACCCACTCACGCTAAAGAGTATTCCAATTACGCTAAAAGGGTCACACACTCATGCTTAAAGGTGACCTATTCATGCTCATAAGATAACCCACTCAGGTCAAAAGGTAACCCACTCACGCTAAAGAGTATCCCAATTACGCTAAAAGGGTCACACACTCACGCATAAAGGTGACATATTCATGCTCATAACATAACCCACTCAGGTCAAAAGGTAACCCACTCACGCTTAAACGGTGAGCCACTCAAGCTAAAGGGACCCACTCACGGTAAACGATAATCCATTCTTGGTAAAGGGTAACCCACTTACGCTAAAGGTAACTCATTCACGCTAAAAAGATATCCCACACACGCTAAAAGGGTAAATCACTCGCTAAAGGGTAACCCACTCACGCTAAAACAGGGAACCCACTTACGTTAAACGTAACCCACTCACTCTAACAGGTATCGCACTCTAGCTAGAAGGTAACCCTTTCACGCTAAAAAGGTAACCCACTCTCGCTAAAAGATAACCCACTCAGCTAGAAAGCCGTTCCATACACGCTAAAAGTTGACCGACTCACGCTATAAGGTCACTCACCCTCGCCGAAAGCTATCCCACTCACGCTAGAAAGGTAATTCACTCACGCTAAAGAGTAACCCACTCTCACTAAAAATACCTCACTCAAGCTAGAAAGGTAACCCACACACGCTAAAAGTTAAGCCACTCAAGCTAAAAAACGTAGCCTACTCACGTTAAAAGGTAACCCAGTCACGCTAAAAACGGTAGCCCACACACATTTAAAGGTATCCCACTCACCTTAACAGGTAATCCACTCTCACTAAAACGTAACCCACTCCCTCTAAAAAGGTATCCCACACTCGCATAAAAGTAACCCAGTAAAGCTAAAAAGTAACCCGTTGACGCTAAAAGGTAACCCACTCACGCTAAAAAGATTACCCACACTCGCTAAGTGGTGCCCCACTCACGCTTGAATGGTGTCCCACACACGCTAAAATAGGCCAATCACGCTATAAGGTAACCCACTTTCGCTAAAAGCTATCCCACTCACGCTATAAAGGTAATTCACTCACGTTAAACGGTAACCCACTATCGCTAAAAAACACTCTCGCTAAAAGGTAACCCACAAACGCTAAAAAGGCGTCTCCCACACATACTAAAAGGTGACCCACTCATGCTATAAGGTAACCCATTCTCGCCAAAAGCTATCCCACTCACACTATAAAGGTAATTCACTCACGCTAAAGGGTAACCCACTCTCGCTAAAAATAACTCATTCACGCTAAAAAGGTAACTCACACACGCTAAAAGTTAACCTACTCAAGCTAAAAAAGTTAGCTCACTCACGATAAAAGATAACCTACACACGTTAAAAGGTAAGCCTCTCACGCTAAAAGGTAACCCACTCACGCTAAAAGGTTACCCACTGTCGCAAAAATATAACCCACTCATCCTTAAAAGATAACCCACTCACGCTAAAGAGTATCCCAATTACGCTAAAAGGGTCACACGCTCACGCTTAAAGGTGACCTATTCATGCTCATAAGATAACCCACTCAGGTGAAAAGGTAACCCACTCACGCTAAAAAGGTGATCCAATCAAGCTAAAGGGACCCACTCACGGTAAAAGGTAATCCATTCTCGCTAAAAGATAACCCACTTACGCTAAAGGTAACTCATTCACGCTAAAAAGATATCCCACACACGCTATAAGGGTAAATCACTCGCTAAAGGGTAGCCCACTCACGCTAAAACAGGGAACCCACTTACGTTAAAAAGTAACCCACTCACGCTAACAGGTATCGCACTATAGCTAGAAGGTAACCCTTTCACGCTAAAAGGTAACCCACTCTCGCTAAAAGATAACCCACTCACGCTAGAAAGGCGTCCCACACACGCTAAAAGTTGACCGAATCACGCTATAAGGTAACCCACCCTCGATGAAAGCTATCCCACTCAACGCTATAAAGGTAATTCACTTAAGCTAAAGGGTAACCCACTCTCGCTAAAAAACTACCTCACTCAAGCTAGAAAGGTAACCCACACACGCTAAAAGTTAAGCCACTCAAGCTAAAAAAAGGTAGCCCACTCACGTTAAAAGGTAACCCAGTCACGCTAAAAATGGTAGCCCACACACATTAAAAGGTAACCCACTCACCTTAACAGGTAATCCACTCTCACTGAAATGTAACCCACTCCCTCTAAAAAGGTATCCCACACGCGCTTAAAAGTAATCCAGTAAAGCTAAAAAGTAACCCGTTGACGCTAAAAGGTAACCCACTCACGCTAAAAAGATGACCCACTCACGCTGAAAGGTAACCCACTCCCGCTAACAGAGAACCAATTGAGGCTAAAAAGCTTACCCACTGCCGCTAAAAGGTAACCCACTCACGCCAAAATGGTGACTCACTCACGCTATAAGGAAACCACTCACTCTAAAAGGGTAACCCACTTTCGCCAAATGTTAAATTGTCTGTAAGAGATAACCCACTCTCGCTAAAAGGTTACCCACTCACGATATAAAGGTAACCCAGGCACAGTAAAAGGTATCACACGCTAATAATGTGACCAACTTACGCTAAAAGGTAACCAACTGACGCTATATAGGCAACCCACTCACGCTAGAAAGGTAATTCACTGGTTAAAAGCTAACCCACTCACGTTAAAAGGTGACCAACTCACGCTCACAGATATCCCTCTCTGCCAGAAGAGGTAATCCGCTCTCGCTAAAATGTGACGCAATCACGCTTAACAAGTAACCCATTCACGCTAAAAGGTAACCCACTCACGCTGAAATGTAACCCACTCTCGCTAAAAGGTAAACCACTCATGCTAAAAAGATAATCCATTCTCGCCAAAAGGTAGCACTGAAAAGGTGATCCACTTATGCTTAAAGGTGACCCACTTATGCCAAAGGTTACTTACTCACGCTAAGAATGTAACTCCACACGCTAATATGCAACCCACTCTCGCTAATAGGTCGGAGGGCAATGGATTTTTTCGGGCGTAAAAATCCTGGGCATGGCTTCCTTCGAAAGAGTAGTTAAGCCGGTGGTCCCGTGTCGTAGATTTACGGCACGTAAAAGAACCTCAAGCCTGATAAAGAGGCCTCTGAGCAATATTACCGGTCTATCACGCCCAATATGGAATGGGACGCTAAGAACCATAGTAGTTAAAGAGCGTCCATAACTAAAACTCAATTTCATTTCGCTAATAGGTAACTACTCACGCGAAAAGGTAACCTATTATCGCTAAAACGTTGAACCACTCACGCAAAACAGGTGACCCACTTTCGCTAAATAGTAACCCGCTCTCGCTAAATGGTATCCCAGTCTCGCTAAAAGATAAACCACTCTCGCTAAAAGGTAACCCACTCACACTAAAACGGCAATTCTCTCGCTAAAGGTTGGCCCATTCGGGCTAAAAGGGCTAACGCACTCACGTAAAAGGTCACCTACTCACGCTAACAGGTCTTACTCTCTCGTATAAAAGGAAACCCGGTCTCGATAAAAGGCTACCCAATCACGCTTAACAGGTAGCCCCGTCTCCCTAAAATGTAACCCACTCACACTAAAAGTTAACCCACTCACGCTAAAACGTTGCCCCACTCCCGCTAAAGGGTAACGCAGTCACGCTAAAATATAACCCACTCTCGCCAAAAGTTAAATCACTCACGCTAAATATATAAACCACTCTCGCTAGAACGTAAACAAATCACGCTAAAAAGGTGACTCATTCACGCTAAAATGTGACCCACTCACGCTAAAATGTAACTCACTCACGCTACAAAGGCAACTCCTCACGCTAAAAGGTAACCCACTCACGCTAAAAAGGTAATCCATTGTCGCTAAAAGGTAACACACTCACGCTAAAAGCTATCCCACTCACACTAAAAAGGTGACTCACTTTCGCTAAAACGTTACATTACTCTCGCTAAACAGTAACTCACTCTCGCAAAAAGGTAACCCACTCACACTAGAAAGGTAACACACTCACAGTAAAACGTAACCCACTCACACTTAAAGGTAACTAACTCATGCTCAATAGGTAACTCACTCTCCTGAAAGGCAACCCACACACGCTAAAAGGTAACCCACTCACACAAGTAAGGGTAAGCCACCTACGTAAAAAAGAAACCCACTCACGCTACCAGGTATCCCACACTCGCATAAAAGGTAACCCACTCTCGCTAAAAGGCAACCCACTCACGCTAAAAGGTAACTCACTCTCGCTAAAATTTAACCCACTCACGTTAAATGTTAAGACACTCACGCAAAAAGGTGATCCACTCACACTATAAGGTAACCCACTCTCGCCAAAAGCTATCCCACTCACGCTATAAGGTAATTCACTCACGCTAAAGGGTAACCCACTCTCGCTAAAAGGTAGTTCACTCACACTAAAATGGTAACCCACACACGCTAAAAATTAAGCCACTCAAGCTAAAAAAGGTAGCCCACTCACGTTAAAAGGTAACCCAGTCACGCTAAAAATAGGTAGCCCACACACGTTAAAAGGTACCCCACTCACCTTAACCAGTAATCCACTCTCACTAAAATGTAACCCACTCACGCTAAAAAGGTATCTTACTCTCGCTTATATGTAACCAACTCAAATAAAAAGTAACCCGCTGAGGCTAAAAAGATGACTCACTCATGCTAAAGAATAACCCACTCACGTTGAAAGGTAACCCACTCTCGCTAACAGGTAACCAATTCACGCTAAAAAGCTTACCCGTGTCGCAAAAGGTAACCCACTCTCGCCAAAATGGTAACTCGCTCACGCTAAAAAGGTGACCCACTTTTGCTAAAAGTTAAACAATTGTCTGTAAGATGTAACCCATTTCCCCAAAAAGGTAACCCACTCACAAAAAGGTAACCCACTCATAGTATAAGGTAACCCACTCACGCTACAAATGTGATCCACTTACGCTAAAGGGTAACGAACTCACGCTTAATAGGCAACCCACTCACGCTAAAAGGGCAACTCACTCGCTAAAAGGTAACTCACACTGAAAATGTAACCTACTCACGTTAAAAGTGACCTACTCACGCTAGGGGTATTCCTCTCTGCCATAAGGGGTAACCCGCTCTCGTTAAAAGGTGACCCAATCACGCTTAACAGGTAACCCACTCACGCTAAAAAGGTAACTTGTTCACGCTGAAAGGTAAGCCAATATCACTACAAGGTAACCCAGTATCACTACAACATAACCCACTCATGCTGAATACGTAACCACTCTCACTAAAAGGTAACCCACTCACGCTAAAAATATAGCACACTCATGCTAAAAGGGTAAATCACTCGCTAAAAGTATAACCCACTCACGCTAACACAGGGAACCCACCTATGTTAAAACGTAACCCACTCACGCTGGAAATGCGTCCCACACATGCTAAAAGGTGGCCCACTCACGCTATAAGGTAACCCACTCTCGCCAAAAGCTTTCCCATTCACGCTATATAGGTCATTCACTCACGCTAAAGGGTAACCCACACTAGCTAAAAATAACTCACTCAAGATAAAAAGGTAACCCACACACGCTAAAGTTAAGCCACTCAAGCTAAGAAAAGGTAGCCCACTCACGTTAAAAGGTAACCCACTCACGCTAAGAAGGTAACTCCACACGCTAAAAGGTAACCCACTCTCTCTAATAGGTAACTACTCACGCTAAAAAGATAACCCACTATCGCTAAAACGTTGAACCACTCACGCTAAACAGGTGACCCACCCTCGCTAAATGGTAATCCACTCTCACTAAAAGATAACCCAGTCTCAATAAAAATAACTCACTTACTTTTAAAAGCTAACCCACAATCGCTAAAAGGTATCCCACTCACGCTAAAAATGTAACGCACTCTCGCTAAAAGCTAATCCATTCACGCTAAAAGGTGATCAACGTGCGCTAAAAAGTTAAACCATTCTCGCTTAAAGATAAACCACTCTCGCTAAAAGGTAACCCACTCACACTAAAAAGGTAACCCAATCACAGTAAAAGGTAACCCACTCACGCTAAAATGTGACCCACTAACGCTAAAAGATAACTCACGCTAAAATGCAATACACTCGGTAATAGTTAACCCACTCGCGCTAAAAAAGGTAACTTACTCACGTTAAAAGGTGACCTACTCACGCTAACAGGTATTACTCTCTCGCATAAAAGGAAAGCTGCTTCGCTAAAAGGCAACCCAATCACGCTTAACAGGTAGCCCAGTCTCCCTAAAAGGTAACCCACTCACGCTATAAGTTAACCCATTCAGGCTAAACTGTCGACCCACTCACCAAAAAGGGTAACCCACTCCAGGTAAGGGTAACCCACTCCAGGTAAGGGTAACACAGTCACGCTAATATCTAGCCCAGTCTCACTAAAAGTTAACACTTTCACGCTAAAAATTTAACCACTCTCGCTAAAAGGTAACCAACTCACGCTAAAAAGGTGACTCACCTACGCTAAAGGTGACCCACTTACGCTAAAATGTAACTCACTCACGCTACAAAGGCAACTCCTCACGCTAAAAGGTAACCCTCTCTAGATAAAAGGTAATCCACTCACTCTAAAACGTATTCCACTCATGGTAAATTCCATTATTTTAACCTGAAGCTAGATGCTCATTTTGTTCCTTCGACAGATTTAAATAAGATCATTGAGATCCCCTTGAGAAGAAAATGTGGCTCATTTGATTCACAGAGACTTGAAATATTGGGTCGACATACATATCTTCCTCTCTGTCTTCTGGGTGTTCGTCTCTGTCATCATCTTCATTCACTGTCACATTCTCAGGAGGCACTGGAACCGGCACTTCCTCGCTGTGACATAGATCTTAAAGCAGATGGTAAATTAGGATATTCCACAGTTTTCTTTATTTTGGAATTGATTCCCGCTATTTTTATTATACAGAATTAACAGTCTGTTGCGTGATCCATTGATTCCCTTCATATCATGGGGACACTAAAGGTCATGTGACGTGATCCGTTCAACCAACCTGTCAGGAGTGTAACACATATCAAACGGCATTTATGGGGACCCTATTTCTTGTCTTAATCACCAACCTTATACCCGAAATAAAGTACATGGCATTTGTTTAGAACAGGATTAAGTTTTCACTTTTGCGATTTTAAGTTAGCTCACCACAGATATAACAAAAATAACTTGGGTTATTTTTACAGGTATGAGGCATCTCTTCTTCTCAATTCACACAAAACACTAATCTTCACTAACCTACAACAGTAACTCACTTCACAAGGTGAGAGCACTCTCAGCACTGCGACTAATGCAACAAACAACAACGCGATGCAGCATGTTGGAGCATGAGTCATCGACCTCCTTCGTACCCTGGCGGTGATTTTCGGAACTGGGGTTATGTTTGGAATTCCTTGTATATATTTCGATTATTTTCCAACAATTACACCCCCAAAAGAAAATCAAAAGCAAAGCAATTAAGCAATACTAAAGTAATCAATATGCACCATTTTCAATCTTTTTTATAGATAGAGGGTACCGTATCACGGAAACTTAGCTGGATAGGCAAAAACGGATTTCATTTGCGAATTTAGCACCCAACACTTAGCTAAGAGCACCATTCATATTCTTTGTGGCAAAAATGCAGTTGACCAGTATTATTATTTCCAGCCTCCTGTCGCTCAATCAGCAACTTAAGATAATTCACCAGAGAGTTTAGATCAGACCTTTTGTGTCGAGATGATCAAACTTTCATTCCAGATCTCATCCGGTTCTTTCTTAAATTAGATACCTCCTAATAGTTTTCTATTTGTGTTCCTCTACTTGCTTTTAATCATTCGTCTCTGCTATAACCTTCACGATGAACAAAACCTTTTGTAAAATCAATGAATAAATATCCAGATCATCATTACTATACAGGGAACTCTTCCGTATACGTTTGAATAGCTGTTCGTAGAACCCCTTGTAGGTTACATTTCTGACTGATTCGCATTATCCACAAATCGATTATTTTATTTCGCAGCCAATATTCGCCATCATCGTAGACGATTCCGAACGCCGTGAACAGATCACTTCTGTCCGCTGTTTGAATTTTCTGAGGGTAAGCTAAAAGACCATCCTATTGCTCTTCTTCTTCCTCCTCCTACGTTTTTCTTGAGTTTTTTTTGTGTTAAAGCATTTAGGGGAGTAGTTACGTGTTGGAGAGCTCCCATATAAAACGTTTGATTTCGAACTTGATACCCTTTATAGAATGCATATTTTTGCTAATTGTCTTAGTGTGATGGGGAATGATTTGCTTAAGCTTAATTGCATCACTTTTTACATTCATTTGAAATGAATACAAATTACTATTTAAGTGTTATTTATCAGAAATGTTCATTTATATAGCACATGACTTCCCTGGTCTGATCAATTGGAACTGTAAAAGTTATCTTATCTCCCATGTTCAATTTTCTGACCGTTTATTATAATTAGCGTTTCCTTAGACTGTGGAAGTAAGATCATGGTACCGTTTAACAACTTTCCATTTTACGAGGACTTGTAGTAGTCAAGTGCTGATAGTAGCGCATGCTTTAGTGGGCTTCCTTTGAAAGGCATTGTTTGTAATGGTAAATCATTTCACCTCTCACTTGATTTAGAATACTAATTACAAACGGTGCAACGATGCATTGAATGTAGCGTCTTTTTTAATTCAGCATATTCATTTTCAATAAGATACATACAGCTTCGCCATAAACCCTAGGATAAAATCTCTTAACCTTCTGTACCGGAAACAAAAGTTTCCATCACTGTCAAGGAGCGAAATTCCAGAATTTTCGAATTCTGTAACGCATTATTTTCTTATTAGGTACATCATGATCGTGCTCTTGGTCCAGTAAAACCGTCTAGTTTATTAATATGTTATTTTCACACTCAAAGCAAATCCATCCGTCTGCTTCAGGATTCTTAACGTTGCCAAATCCCTGTTGTTGAATACGCAATCTCCTCTTCCATCTCTATTATGTCACGCGGAGTCTTTCTCCTGGATCCGGACCTGTCGATACTCATAGAGAAGTGAATGATGCTACCTATTTATTCACCCTGAGAAAGACATCAAAACCCTTTCTATAACGTCCATCGCTTAGGGGGAATTCAGGAGCAACAAACAGTCACCTCGCTCACTCCCGCACACTTGTTTACACAGGCTTTGAACCCTGCAACTCATGTCAGTATTAACGCAGTCGTCCTATATATTGAGATTAAATTAAATTGGGATTATCTTGTCAGAAGAGCACAGTCATATTTGCATTATCTCCAATTAAATGTTTGGGTAGTGACTGTGCTAGGTGGATAGCATCTACATTGCGCTGTCTACCCATGCTATAATAGGATGACATCTGCGCTGCTGTTCATTAATGACATTATCAAACACAATTATAACTCTCACTAGCTTCCGACATTTTCAATAAAATAAATAAATTGAATTTTATTTACGCACACTCTTTAACTGCTACGGTTCTTAGCGTCCCTTTCTATATAAGGCGTGAAAGACCGGGAATTTTGTTCAGATGCCTCTTTATCAGACTTGAGACAGACTTGAGTGATAAAATCTATGACACCGGGCACCGGTTTTACTTCCCTTCCGAAGAAAGTTTTGCTAAGAGTTTTTACGCCCGAAAGAATCCATCACATAAATCCGCCGGATTTAAACCGACATTTTCAATGTTATATCAACATCCGCGAACGTGAATGCTCCTATATAAGGAATATTTTAAGCACCTTGAGTAAGCATTGGTATTTTACTTAATGCAATGATTTTGAGTAAATGTACTAGTTCTCGAACCTGTTGCCGTTATCGTGAATTAGCTATTAATTATCGTTTGCCATTGCCACATTTAAGCTTCCTAGAATAAGATCTCTACATTACTTGGAAATATAACTCCGGACCTTCCATCTTGAATATCGCTGTCAAAGTCGGGGACTGGAACAGGTAGTCACTTTTGCGGTCCTACTTTCATCTTGTAACTAACTTTATAATGTATGTGCTATACTACGGTATGTATTATGAGCTGTTGTGGAGCACGGAAGTCGAGAGGTTCTGGAATTATTAATTATTTAGTTAATTTGCCAACTTTTGAAATATATTTGCCCACATGAAGTGCTATGGTCCTGGGACTAAATTACGCAAACTCTTAGAGAGAGGGAATGCAGGTATAAACACTCTGGAAGAAGCGTATAAAGACCACGATATTGCTTACGCTGAGCACAAAGGCTTAGGTTCGAGGCACTTGGCTGAAACGTTTTTTGTAGACAACTTGGAATTGCAGGGGGTGCAGGCGTTACTTTAGGCGATAAAGGTGCTGCTAGGCTCGTCAGCAAAATCGTGAAAGGAAAACTCGCCGTGGGTGGAGGTGTGAAGTGAAGGAGGATACTGCCTCCACCTGCCAAAGGAGGTTTTTGTCTTTGCTATTGCTTTGGGTAGTACTGGGTGCTGTGGGAAAACTAGATGGAGGGGCAGCTCAGATTGTAGCTCGGTAAGTAAGAATGGTGCTGCTGAGAAGCAGCTACCGGAACAACACGGCATTACCGATCAAGATCCATCAAAACTCAAAATTAAGTTAATAACGCCATCTTATATGGAAACGATGTGGTAAGGTTTGTTTTTGTAAAAACGATCAAGGTACTGGAAAATGTGTGTTAAAGTTTCGATGTACTTGGGAAAAACGATCAATGCCCTCTCGGTGCTGAAGAGGAACGATCAAGATCCATTTTCTACGTAGAGATTTTTTTCCTCTCCTTTTATGTTTCACCTTATAATATAAACACTCTCGTGTTACTGTTACTGAGATTGTGCATAAAGTTATTGAGTGATATGAAGGCGTCAGAAATGGAGAATGAAGATGAACATTGCAGTGCTGTGCAGAATAAAAGTGCAAGGAAACTAAAAGTGGGGGGGTGTTTCTAATTCCTCAAAACGTTTGTGGCACATGAGTTACGTTACAGGTGACATTATAAGTGCTTAGGATTGAGATGTTTTCAGAATGTTCCATTTATAGAAATGAATGTATTCATAAAGGAATTCAATCAAATGAATTCCAATGATACATAAAACTCTCACCTGATAGGCCTTAATCGAGTAAATCCTGTGATGTGAAGAGGACCAATTAAAAGTCGAGATGAAGTAGCTTGTCATGATTTTTCTTATGTCTATAAGGTGCGTGTTAATATAGATGAATAAATAGAGAATTTCTGGCATTGTATGCATCACCAACAGACGTTCTTATTACTCTTAAAACAACATTGGCGTTGGGAAAGCACATGTGGAGACAAGGAAAACATAATAGACCAAACCAATCTAAAGGAGAAATCGCATCTAAAGTGTGTCAAAATACACAGTTACTAAGAGACTGCAAAGCAAATTATAGCATTCATGAGCGCAAACGGAGAATTTTTACCAGAAGAATTTAATATTTGAAAGTTGCACCTGTTATATTCAGAGAAAAATCCTGAAAGCCCTTTATCAATCGAATAATATCAACTGATTTTTTTGATTAACTACAACGTAAGCTTTGGGTGTCCCAGACGTGATACATGTTCAGTTTGTGAAAAATTTAGAGCCGACTGTTCTAAATCTTATTTAGAGATAAACAACGAGAAAAATGTAATTCAGGTAAACTTTGAACCAACAGAAACTGCATCTAATGACTCAATAAGAGGGCGCAATAAATTTACGAGATAAAACATTCCGAAAGTTTGAAGTCCAGAAAATCTGTGATTAAGGAAACCATCTGTATCAATTACCAGAAGAATGCTTCCTAATATTTAAACCAATGAAATATATTACCACAGGCAGCTATCTTTTATTCATTCACTATTCATTTGCTTTCTTCTGGAAAGTCTAAATTTCATACATATGACGAAACAGTTTCCAACAAAGGACCTTATGAAGTGTGTTCAATGTTGTAGCATTTTTTTAGGAAATTTTGCCTGACTGTGCGTTAGCTCAATGTATTATGTGATTCCTTTACGGAACAGAATAAAACTTTACTAAGTTCCGATTTTACCATTTCTTAGTTCACATGAAAAAGAAATTTGATCGTCTGCGGGTGACATTTCCAGCAAGAGGTCATTCGTACCTTGATTGCGATAAGAATATGGGCTTTATAAACCTGAAGGCAAGGTGTGAGTTGGCGGATGACTGGAGGCATGGCATTGCTAATGCTAGGAAGAAACCTGAACTATTCATCATAGTTAACTGCAAGAAGCAAATGCTTTATAGATGGGAAAAATTTCTGAATAACTACCACAGGAAGAAAAGCCCTTTTGCCCAGAAGTCCATTTCAGTATACCGCATCGTTGAAAATTCTAAACTGCTAGAAAATTCTAGACAGCAGACCTTATGAAAGCTGCATACTTTATTTGATAAAATATATTAATATAATTCAATGTATCGGAACTTTGAATAGCAATTTTTTAACCTTAGCTTGTTTTAGTTTACTAAAAAGAAATCTAAAGAAAAAAGTACAACAGAAACGATATGCCTTAACAGCTGTATGTGATCCCATGATGTATCAAGAGGGCAAATTTCACTCATTTGCAAGTAATGAAACAGTACTGTAGTCCTACAGCACAGGGGTATTTTGTTTCATTATCAGTGGATGGAAATGAAAAAGCTAGTGATAGTGAGTAAAAAACGGTGTTCAGGTGAAATGTTACAAAAGAAATATTAGTGGTGAGACTATGTTTTGCAAATATACATCAGGTGATAGAAAAACAGTTTACTGTTTGGATTGAAGTGGTGTTGCATTACAATGAAGGTTGTATAGCTTGTTCAATCTGGTATTCATTTGGACCATGATCATTCGTATTTTGGATGTATACACATTGTTTCATTGTATTGCATTTACTCTTGTTGCTGTCTATCCTTTAAAGTCAATACTATTGTTTGATTATAAAGAAATTATTATTCTATATATTTTCGTACATCAATTTCCATTAATTATACACAAAACTAAGCGCTTACTACATAAACTTTAAAATGAGTTTTTCTCAAACTTTTTTAATGTGGACCTTGATCGTTATTCCCGTGTACCCTTCAATTGGCAATGAAAGCTTCGGCTCAGGGAGGAAAAGGTTTGAAGAAAGGAAAGGGATTGTATCTGCGTTCAACACAACTTGGGAAAAGGCATGTACATATCCGGAAAAATAGCGTTGTGTATTGTAGAGATTAAAACTTATACTAAACGTTTCCAAATTCTAATTTTATATCTGTATATATTATAAATAATATATCTTTAAAGCCTAGACGTAAGGATGGAATTATCATTAATTCGGATTCATCCAATAATCCAGGAACTCGATGGGTTGCTGTACATAACGTTGGCTGTTAAGCATTTTATTTTGACAGACTTGGCAATTTGAAACCACCAAAAGAGATAGAAACATATCGCGATGGTGTTAATATCATATATAACAGTTCAGGTATCAATATTTCGACTAAGGGTTGGTTCTACAATCTTCGATAAGCTTGCCTATAGTTACCACAGAACACCAAAGTATTAGATGTGCAACCCTAGTGTTAAGCGGTTGCAACACGAAAGGATCGCAGCGTGAGTAGCGATCTGGAAAGGAACTAAACTATGAACAATCGAGCTCTCGGATGCTGTCGTCACTCGTAGCTACTACAGCTGTATTTTTCATACCTGCCTAGCTGTCTGGCTTAGCTGATCATATGTGCTGGTACTGATTCGATCCAAGGACTCTAAAAACTATATTATAGCGCCTCAGGGTGAAGAGAATGCTGCTTTAAACCTATACGAATCGGGTGGAGAATGTCTGTGATTCGACTTTCTGATGCAGAAATGTTTGAAATCCTCAAGACTGCCAAACTGGATAAGACTCTGTTTCACCTATTTAGGACCATGGATCTGCATACTGAACCTGCTGTGCCGCAAGCATTTATCTGGAATGCCGCCACCACATCTAAAAAAGCTTGCCTTTAGTTACCACAGAACACCAAAGTATTAGATGTGCAACCCTAGTGTTAAACGGTTGCAACACGAAAGGATCGCAGCGTGAGTAGTGATCTGGGAAGGAACTGAACTATGAACAATCGAGCTCTCGGATGCTGACGTCACTCATAGCTACTACAGCTGTATTTTTCATACCGCTGTCTGGCTTAGCTGATCATATGTTCTAATACTGTATCGCTATTGACGACGTACAAAGTTAATTACGTGAGCTTCAGTAATCGTGATTGCACATTGAGTTATTCAAATTTCTTTTTAAAGGAATCGATAGTTCACATAAAATAACTTGTCATTGTCATCTATAGCAATACAATATTAGAACGTAATTATGATCGGCTGAACATCTGACAGATAGACTAGTGTGAAAATCATAACGGTTTATTCCTATGCAACTCTTTTTATTTAAACTATCCAATAGTCAGTACATACATTGCTTTATATAATATTATTGGGGCCAATAGTTGTGGCTGAATGCTTCTATGCCATAATACATAACTGTCACATTTAAATTTTTGAAGCTGAATGAGATCAAGCAACTTGCAATAATTGTTTCTGCAAGCTTCATAGTAAAATCTTTCGCACTTAATCTGCCTCCATGTTTTGTTTGAACTTGGAACCAACTAACAGTAGGATGTAGAATTTGACAGGAAAATTAAAAGAATAACACATGTTTCAAACTGGTTATTCTATTCTACTCTCCAGACAGCGCAACACAATTTGACATATTTGCATAACATGTATAACTTCAATCCATTTCCTACAAAGAAACTTCTGCAATATTGTAATTATAGTTTGTCATTTAATAAATCGCTATTAGTAGTGCAATAAATGTCATTAGCAACAGTTTCACCACACCATTTAACACTAGTAATGTCATTGTCACTCTCTGTGCTCTGACTTGAAGCACTATCACTGGACACAAATAGGTACAACTTAACTCCAACTTTCCATTGTGTATATCCTAGAAGTAAATAGAAACACATGTTTAAACTACCCTAAAAAGTAAGTTTCTGAAAGGAGAAATTGTTTGCGTTAAGGAAAAATTTCTGGATACAAACACCTTGTGATTATATTACATACTGCGCATTCTAAACCAAGCCATGTACTTCTGCTTGTCATGAAACTACGCACTACGCTTATGCCAATGTAAATAGTTCCTTAATAAATGTATTGTATCATGAAATATTGGAGTAGCAAAGGAATAGAACTACACATTTAATTGCGGTTATCGTAAGAACTCATTATTAAAGATAATGGACATACACTAAGTGTTAAAAATTACAAAATATGATTTTCTTAATTCTGCCTGCTATTGCGCTAACACTCAAGAAGATCTTTTTGTTAATTACCAACTGTATGGATGACTTCTATTCTCTTGCCTATGTATATGAGCAATGCAGCAATGAATTCACAGGGGTGCTATCCGAGTACCAAATAAACACTTTTCGTAACACAGGAAATATGATAAGCACCAGTCATTCATAATACACTAGCACTCATATGCTCAGCTCAGATCAAATATTTTATTTTATCAGTTACTGCTTGAGTTGCCATAGCATAGGAAGAAGCATTTAGTGCGATTAAACTGTTTAAACACAAAAGAAGGAAACCGTTAAAAAGTGGCAAAAATAAATTATACTTAATGCGTTCAAGTCATTATAACAAAAACGCCTGACACATGCAACAGTAGATATTACGGCACTAACATCCGAGTTTACAGGTGTTTCAGCGAAAAGTGCAACCAAAGCACGCAGAGAATATAAACAGACATAATAGGAGCCTAGAAAGTGGGAACTTGTTTTGTGTACAAGTGTTGTGGATAAGCTTGTCATTAACTTTGAGGACAGTTCTGATTCCAATATGGCAGCTGAGTCATCTTTGGAGGATTTGGATTATGGTACTGCACCCTTGCCTAAGGATTTCGATTAATGTAAGTAAAATGTTCATTTTCCACACACTTATAAAATCAATTGTTACTTCAGGTTGCATGTCTAATGATGCAGTAATTTGTATCACAAATTACTTAAATGTAAATAATGATTGTAATATGAATATGCATTTTTATGTGACGTTGATTTCAGATGTTTATTAATTGTAATTATTATTTGGAAATAAGTTTATACGGCCTTACTGAAACTGTCAATAATAACGCAATAATGCAAAGAGGGGGGTGAGCTGTTTATCATTATTGGAAACGAGGAAGTTACGTAATGTTGGCGCGTTTTCGGTAGAACCTTCTGGAATATTTTCTCCCTAAAAGCATATGTATTCGTGGTTTTCATTGGATATTAAAATAGACGCTAATGTTGGCGCGTTTTATTAGCCAATTGCAATTAAGTTATAATCTTCAGGCGTATCTGATTGCAGGAGTATAAATAGGGTAAGTTTGAGGTAAAGTCAGTTTGTCGCTCAGTTCGCCGAAAGCATTCATACACTACACGTCGTCTTCAGTCAGTTCGTCGAAAGTATTAGTTCGTCATACATCGGATATAGATTCACAAGTTACGCGCAACAGAATTATGAAAGATCTAAAATATGATAAAGTTAATTATACAAAAGGTTGAAGTACGTTGATTAAAAGTGATCAGTAAGAAGTTATTATAACAGTTTCATTTTGGCGAGTGTTAAGATCAATGTATAAATGTGATAGTTAACGTGTTCGACAATAAATGTGTAAAACAAATTTCTTCATCAGTGTAATTTTTGGATAAAAGATTCCTTTCCGTTTACACAACCCTGATCAAGACACATGTTCGACCCAAGATAAGATAATAGCTAGCCGGAGGACAATAAACGAAACTTAAAATTCTTTCGAACACTAACACTGATGCAAATTGCTAACACAAGATGGAGCTACAAACCGAACAAATGAATGACGTCACAAGATGGCAACGCGTGAAGTAAACACACATACACAAACATCACAAGCATCAACATTATAACTAATACCGTTACAAATTGGTTCCCATACGTGGGGCAGTTAAAAATTATGTAACCAAACAAAACAAAAGCAACACAATATAAGATCTTCAAGTTCTAATAATGTTAAATAATATAACACAACATTATACCGCATCAAATTGGCACCCAGAACGTGGGGCATAGTGACCAGGAAAGGAACACGATGACCAGGAAAGGATCAGCATAACCAGGAAGGAGCAGAGTGACCAGGAAAGGAACCAGAACGTGGAACGAATGCAGCAGTGAAATGATCTACAAGACGCAGATTCCAGAAACAACAGGGACGACAGACTACGATCGTAATTCCGAGATTACAAGGCAATAGGGAAATTCAAACTACAGGACAACAAAACAACGTAGATTCATCATAATACAACGCAGAAGCAACATATAACCTAGGAGAGAGGGGCAGGAAACTGGACATCAAAGTAACAGCAACAGACAGCATCACAAAGGTCAGAGTATCGTAATTTTTTTTTTTGAAAACAAAATTGTAACTTCAAATGTACTTAAGGAGTGGTAGGATAAAGAAAACAATGGCTACTAATAATACAGAAGAAATAATTATAGAGGGAGATAATGTAACAGTTAGCTGTAATTCAATACAGGTTACAGAAAATAGCCCAGACTTTTTAGGATTTGAGGGTGGAAATGTTAGTGCAGAAAGTCAGAATAGAATAGCAGGAAATGTTAATCTTGATACTAGTATGATTATGGAAATGCTGAAAAATTTGAATGGAGATATTCGTAGGAGCTTTGAACAAAACAGAAAAGATATGGATAGGAGTTTAGAACAAAAACTAACTCAGAGTAATGAGAAATTAGAACAAAAACTAACTCAGAAAATGGAAATGAATAATAAAGAATTGAGGGAAGATATTAGTAAGAGTATTACAGATCAATTAAGGGAAGATATGCAAAAGAATAATAGGGAATTGAGGGAAGATATTGGTAAGAGCTTAGAACAAAACAGGGAAGAGATTGAAAAGAAATTCATGGAGCTAGATAGTAGTATGATTAAAATGAAAAATGAAAATCAAGAAATGATAGCAAATGAAATAGGTGAAGTTTCAAAGAAAATGTTGGACATGAGCAGGGAAATATCTAACCAAAGAAATGAGGTTAATAATAAAATAGAGCATGTTGATGTAAAATGTACAGAGCTAGGTAGCCGAATGAGTAGCATTTCAAGTGAGTTAAGAGAAATGATGGAGGCTACAAATGCAGATTTAATACAGGTGCAAGTTAATTTCAGAGGGGAAATATCTGAAATTCAGAAGGAGTCAGAAACACAGAGAAATAAATTGTCTGATGAAGTTAAAGATTTGTCTAAAATTTGAATCAAAAGCTAACTTCTGAAATTAACAAACACCAAACTGCTCTAAATGGGAATAATAAAAAATTGGAACAGACAATAGAAAATCTGCAAGGTACTGTAAATAGATTAGAATTGAATTCAAGGGCAAATATATGTGATGTGAATGTATCAGATGTACAACATAATGATAGAGATAGTTCCTCAGGTATGACAAATAATGTGAGTGATGCGGCAGCTTCATCTATAGCTAATGCTGAAACTCAGAGTGCACAAGTAACACTAGAGAATTTAAATATGGGAGTAGGGAATTTGCAAAATTACAATCATATCTTAAGTGATTTTCCACTTCCAAAATTTAATGAAAACTCCAGTCCAGTACAGTTCATTGCAGAATTATCAGAGTATTTTCAAATTAAAAAGATACCTGAAGCATTGAAAATGATAGTTGTCAAAAGATGTTTGGACCAGAAAACTTTAGATTGGTTACAAATGGTATCCGGGGGTGAAATTTCATATGAATCCTTTAAGAGATTATTCATGAACAGATTTTGGAATGTTACGGTACAGCATAGAATTCGAGCAATGCTTAGTCATGGTCAATTTAATCCACGAGAGGGAATATCAAGGACTGATTACTTACTGAAACATGCAAGTCAGGTTAGAAACTTGTCACCTCCAATCAATTAAGAAGATTTTGTGAGTTTGCTCGCAAGGCATTATCCTTTAAGGATACGAAATTACTTATTAATTGCAAAACCACGTAGCATCTATGAGATGACAGAATTAATAACAGCTTTGGAACAACAGGAAGAAGATATATCTCGGGAGAGGGAGCATAGATTTTTAGATGTGCGAGATAGAAGAAATTACCAAGGTAGTTATCAGCAAAGTAGAGGACAAGACTGGCATCATGAAAATAATACCAGACAACGGTATCAATCATACGTTCCACAATTTGAAAGATCGAGGATAGATAGGAGACCAGGTCGACAGGAACAAATAAATTATGTCAGGACAGAAAGATTGCCTGAAAGAGGGCAAAATTATGGAAGGCGGTACATTAGACAAAGGGGAAATTTCACTCACTGGAGGGAAAACAATAACCGGGAAAGATCTGAGGAACGGCAAGAAAATTACGTGCCAAGGGGACATAACGTCAGAAATCGAGGATTTCGAACTCGAGGAAGGGGAACTCAAAACAATGGTAGCGACAATGAGATAGATTTAGCGCCTGTTAGGAATGGCAGTCCCGTACGTGAACATGGAAATAACCAGGAAAACTGTTAACAGACTCCTGTGTAGTAGGTTCTCAGGACGTCTTTAATAATTCAGTATCCATTACCAATACAAATAATATGCCTACACATACACCCTGTAATAAGATTACAGCAACAAAAGATAAGGGGGAGAAAATTTTGAGTCACCTCATGTTAGGATGGAAATTGCGAAGAAAGAGATCATTGTAACTATAGATTCTGGTTCGTCAGCTTCAATTTGCTCACAGAAATTTTACATAAATTTGATTAATGAAGGTAACAAAATTATGGCTCTTCCCACTAGTAATTTAGTTTGTCGTGTTGCAATCGGAAGAACGACACAGGTCATAAAAACACAAGCTCTACCTAGCATACTTATTGGCGGAGAGAATTTTGAGGTTATGTTTCTAATTGTAAACCATCTGATTTGTGACATAATTATAGGATGTGACTTCCTACATGAATATGAAGCAAGTATAGATTTTAAACATGAAGAGTTAAGAATGACAAAAGACGATAGAGAAATAAGGGTACCATTTATAAAAGAGAAAGTTTCTGTAATCGAGATGACAAAGGATGAGAAGAATCTTTGTGACCAAGAGTTTTTTGTGCAAATAACAGAAACTGATAGAAATAGTCAGATAAAGCAGGTAGTCACAGAATATGAAGGGAATACCACGCCATATTTTCAACAGCTAGCAGAAATGCCAGAGAAAGTAGAAGAATTTACAATCCAGACAAAAGACGACCATGTGAGCGAGACAGACAACAGCTGGAAAGAGAAGAGAAATGAGGAAATAATACACAGGTGTGAAGAAGCTTATAATATTACGATAATGCAAAAACAAATCCTTCATGATGTTTTGATGAACAATAGTTCAGTATTTAGTAATATCCCAGGCAGATGTAATGTATATCAGCATACATTTCAAGTAGAAGACGTACCACCATAATGGGCACAAGTATGACAATTTACCTATAAGTCTTCGGGACAAAGCTAGACAACTAATAAATAGCATGTTAGAAAATGGGATTATTGAGCAAAGTAATTCTCAGTATATAAATTCAATCTGCTGGAGTATTAAACGAGATGGTAGTTTGAGATTAACATTAGACGGTAGATATGTCAACAAGTATATGAAACCAGATCATTTTCAAAGTGAGGGAATTGAACAACTAATTACGAAACTTTCAAGAGGGAGATTTTTGACATCCATTGACCTCACTGCATCATATTGGCAAGTGGAATTAGATCCACAAGTGCGTGATTACACTTCATTTCAGTACTCAGGGATCCAGTATCGTTTTTGTGTAAATCCTTTTGGTTTAAGAAAACTCAGGAAGTGGATTTTTGAGAGCCATTCACAGTATCTTTGGAAATTCTGCAGATGACTTTTTAATAAAGTATATTGACGACTTCCTAATCATTAGTCAAACATTTGAAGAACACATGAATAATGTCCATTATGTGTTAAATAAACTACAACAACATGGTATGACTGTGAACATACTAAAATCAAAATTTTGTGTCAAGGAAATAAATTTTCTGGGTTATGTAGTGGATGAACGAGGTATAAGACCTGATCAGAAAAGAATAGAAGCAATAATGAAAATTCCACCACCAAGGAACGTAAAACAAATTAGACGTCTCTTAGGGGTATTGAACTTTCAGAGTAAGTTCGTACCAAGATATTCGGCTGAAATAGAACCACTGCGGCAGCTTCTCCGAAAGAACAATAAGTGGAAATGGACAGAGGATCATCAAAAATGTTTTGAGAGAGTAAAGGAACTCTTTGCTAAGTCCATATTACTCGAGAGGTCCAGAGAAGATTTGGAATATGAGATTTATGTCGACGCATCAATGCAAGGATACGCCGGAATTTTAGGACAGCGAGACTTCAACAATGACTTTCACGTCATTAGTACAGCTTCTAGAGGACTTACAAATATTGAGCGGAATTCTTCAGTGACTCAGTTAGAAATTGGAGCACTATATTTCTCATTAATTCGTTTTAAAACCTATATTTATCAGCAAAAGGTGAAAGTATATTCAGACCACATCAGCTTAACTTTCATACAACGGTGTAGATTATGTAGTGGAAAACTTGCTAGATACATTCATGCAATATCTGCATTCGATATTGAGATTATCCACATTTCTGGCAAAAATAATACCTTCAGTGATTTGCTATCAATATTGAACTACAACCCACAAATTCCCGAAAATATTGAAAGGCCTAGAAATGAAGTCAAAATATTGACAATTGAAATTCCTTTAAGCAAAGAAATGATTAGAAAATTGAAAAATATGGGGGAAACTCAAAAAGAGGACGCCAAATTGTTAGAACTTAAAGAAAAGGCACCACTAATTGAAGAGGCAAAGAAAGAAATTGTAGCAATTCGAGATGGGACATTATACAAGAAGCATGGAAAAGAAATGCCTAGTTGGAAGGTAATGGTTCCGAAAAGCATGGAAAAGGAACTAATTAAAAATTTTCACGAAGGGTTAGCACACTCAGGGACGGACCGGACAACTTCTATGATTTTAGAGAATTTATACATATCCAAATTGCGTCAGAAAAATGGGGAAATTTATATCGTGCTGCAAACTGTGTCAGAAGGCAAAGCAAATAAATGCAGCATATGCATTTGAAACTAATTCGGTTATAAGGGATAAGCCGAGATGTGTAATTAGTATTGATATTCATGGTCCGATGCCTCCAAGTCAATTTGGAAATAAATATATATTTGTCTGTTATGATATATTCAGCAAATATGTAAGAATTTACCCTTTGAGAAAACCTACAGGTTTAGCATGTTTGAATAGACTACTCAAGTCATATGTGATAGAAGAAGGACCTATCCAATCTGTATTGAGCGATAATGCTTCATACTTCACAGGAAAAAAATTTTTGGATGGACTGAAATAAAATGGCATTAAACAATATTTTTCGTCAAGATACAGACCGAACTCCAACCCAGTGGAGAGGGAAATTAAGGAAATTTCAAATTATTTAAGGGTGTTATGTCATCGAAAACACACCCAATGGTATGGATACGTGAACTTCGTTCAGAATCTACTAAATGAAACCGTAAACAATGTGACAGGATACAAACCATGTGAACTTAAGTTAGGAAAGAGGATCAATACAATGTGTAAAAAAATTCCAGAAGTCATTCCAGATGCGCATTCGATACCACAAACAGAAGAAGAGATGTTCCGAAAAGCATTCGAGAGGATGAAGAAAAAGGCCATAAAAAGAAAAATTAAACATGAAGAAAAGAAGAGAAAGGAATGGAGGATCAAAATAGGAGATTTAGTTTTGGTTAAAACCAAGAAATTGTCGGATAAAGCAAATAAACTTTATTGGCGAATGTTTCTCAAATACCATATGAAGTTGTTGAAGTATATGGAACTAATACATATGAGTTATGTAATCCAACAACTCGAAAAAGCATAGGAAAGTTCCATATTAGATGCTGAAACCATACAACCATGAAGATCAAGGGGAAACAAAAGACAAAGATGATAAATAGTAAATGCTGGATAGTTAAAGACGAAATGCAGAGCAATGTATTGGAACGTAAGAGGGTTAAATAAATATGTACGTCATGTGAAAGGAGAAATAAATTTTGGACATGACTAAATGTTTAAGAGGAAAATAACATTTTATTAGTAACTGAACATGTGAAATAAAGCATGATGTTATATTAAAGTAAAGTACATAAATACTATTCCAAGAGTATTGTTAAGATAAAGTACAAAATAACAAAAATTGGTAAATATAATTAAAAACAAATATTTATGTAGCAAATAGAACATTTGAAACAGTGCCTACATTTAAGAGATGTAAATATTTGTGTAGAGGGTGAATATTTTGTTAAAAATGTTAAACAATTACAAAAATCTTAAATGTATAAATTTTTGTCAACAACTTAAGAAAGTAAACAATTTGGTAACAGTAATTAAATAATTTAGGGTACAGTATTTGCTATAAAAAAATTTGTGATGTCAGATTAATATCTAAATTAATTAAACCAGAGCCAGTAAGTAGTGGCAAGATAAAAAAAAATGTCGTGTGTTAAATACGTGTGAAGTGTTAAGTGAAAGTGATAGCGTGTGTTCCAAGATTTAGGAGACTAAAAACCCAATTATAAAATTTCCAAACAAGTTGTAAATATTTATAATTATGTTTCTAGTGGGGCATATTGTGGCATGTGCACAGATTGTAGTAATAGTAATACGTCCTCTGGTTACCCAAGTCGAAGGTTGGCAGTTTATCTGAGGAGGGGCGATTGAGGGGAAACAGTCTCATTGGTGGGGTTGGCGTTAGTGACGCCAAGTTAGAGGGGTTTTCTCAGTAGTCTGTTACTAGTCTTCGTGTGATCTGGACGGATAACTGTCTACGACATGGCGTCCTCGCTCGGCAGACACAAGGGGTAAGTCTTTGTTAAATAAATCTATTAGTCATTCTTCTTTCAGCTTTTATTATGGTAGAATAGAATCCTGTCCTCTCCCTTCAGCCAGATAATATGTTAGTGTAATTATTTTGTAAAGTTAACTTTAGCTGCGTCCCTCGTCGGTGCCTCTTAAATTAACGTTCTTTGTTTGATCAACGATCCCTCTCATGAGCGAGTCGCCCTCCTCTGTAGTTAAATAATAAATAAATGTGAGGTACTCGACAAATTGGCGGAGGCGCCGAGCAATTGGTTTGATTTGTTTTGAGATTTTAAGTGCAAAAATTTTTTTCCCTCCAAATTTAACGGTTTGTTCTCCACGTGGTCGTGAAAAATGTAAAGTTCTTTCTGGCTGAAGGGTAAGGATTTTTATACTTTAATTTGTGATTCTCTTCTTCTAAATTTTGTTTCCATCATTTCTGAAAGTCTGGTGTCGAAAATTCAATTTTGAGTTCATTTTTGCATTTTTTCCCATTGTCTGCCGGGTGACGCTAAAACTTCTGACTCCATCTTCCCCTTGTTTTGGCTTCATTTCCTTTAAATTATATCACTGTGTTCCGTTCTTCGCGCTGGTTGTTTTCAAAAAAAAAAATGTTTTTGTGAAAGTTGAGAAGAAACGAGCGATATAGTTGTAGTTTCAAAATGTGCTCGTCACGTGTTGGCTATCTGTTTGCAAATCTTGTTTTTTGTGCTTATTAGCAGTGGTTTGGAAATGTATAACTTTATATTCCAGTGATTGTGATTTCTAGCTATTTACTGCACTTTTCTGGGTCATTTTTCGTGTAACTTTTATGTACGCACGTGTGTTGTGTAATTCCCGCGTGGTCGTGCATTTCAGCAATAATTTTAGCTTGTGAAACCAGTCTTCCTCAGCACGTGTTTTGGCGCGTTTCTTTGCGTGTGCATATCACATTATATACATTTGATTTAAGAAAAAAAAAAGAGAAGTTTTGTGTGCTAGTTTAAATTACAAGTCTGTATTCTGCTCCTTTTTGAGAATATTAGCGGTGGTCACAGTAAGTGTGACGTAGTTTTTTTAACTTCCAGTTCGAGGTTTCTCACTGAAGCTATCATTTTGTTTTCTTCCATGTGTTCATTCTGATTCAAAATCTTGGTATTGTGTCCAAGTGGCTTGTGTAGCCGTGTGTTAGTTTAATTTTCTGATATTTCGCCGCGGGCGCCTTACTTGTATTCTTTCTGCAACTGTTTTATTTGGCTATGTTCTACTCTTGCTACTTACATTCATGTGATGCTATAAGTGTTTAGTTTGGTGTAATCTGTATTGCTTGGTCCTACTGTTTGTTTATTGGTTGCGTTATCTTTTGTGCTGCAATCATGCCTAAGCGACGTACTGCACAGAAATCTGATATAGTAATTGCTCCAGTGTTGGTACGCCTGTTGCAAAGAAATCAGCTGTCTGCCGCCCGGTCATTGACCCCTCTCACGTGAAGAATCCCAGTAGGATGTCGGCGTATGAGTTACTTTAGAATTTTGAAATGTAGGCTACTACTGCTATTGGCCGCTCTGAGAAAATCATAATGATGATAATTTTGCTTTACCGTTGCCAAGTTTGGTTTATTTAATTCCGCAATGCATAGTTTTAGGGGCAAATCTTTCGCAGTTACTCATGTAAGTAAAAATTTCAGGAGCTACCAACCTTGCCAGTATCTACACCTAATTAGGTTTGATGTGCTTCTGATATGGACCAGTACGATGTGGATGTTGATGAACCAGCTGTACGTGTGTTACCAGATTTTGGACAATTTGCACGGGAATTTTGTGGTAAACGAGTAAGAGAAAAGACAAAATCACCTGTAAGTATGTAATCATTGTGAGTGTTAAAGTTTGGATGAATGAAAAAGTTTTCCGACTCACACAGGTATGCTAAATTTATTGTTTCACTGACTGATGCTTAATTAAGCTTTGTTTTTCAGGAATAATGTGATATGAATGTCTCTGCTAAATTACGAGTGTATTATTATTGTGGGTGTAATTTAAATTTTGAATTGTGTTTTGGTAACTGCAAATCATTTGTTTGTTGTATTATGCTGCAGGAATGTGTTTCAGGTGTACTATGTGCTTAATTGAGCTTTCATTTTCAGGAATGTTATGTGACAATATTGTTTTGAGTAATGATGTGATGTTGTTTTGTTGCATTCGATTTGATATGATATGATTTGATTTTGACTCGATTTGATTTTGGGTTCCATAATGATGCTGTGATCTTTATTTGCAGAAAATTGTTGCATGAATAGTGTTTGTATGTATGTGTGTATTTGAGATTATGTGATATAGGTGAGATTTGCCTCGGTGGGAGTGCCAAAGAGTAACCCCGATGGCGTAGTGTGAGGTTATGTGAGAAATAAGAGTTGAGATTTGCCTCGGTGGAAGTGCCAAAGAGTAACCCCGACGGTGTTGATGAGAGATGAGATGAGACGAGATGTCAGCTTCGGTGGAAGTGCCACAGTGTAACCCCGACAGTTGTTGTATCATTTCAGAGATTTTGCTTATTGGTGTTGCTGTAACGTGCCCAGTATAGCGTGTGTGATGAATTCACACGAGAGATTATATAGATGGAAGTGAATGTAATGAAAATAATTTTTTTCTCTGTTTATGCAACAAGTTTATTACCATCTTAGATAGCAAATGTTAATACCACCTGTTTTCCAGCTTAAATTTTCATTTTGAGGATGTAGATGCAACATTATAATGTCATATTATTTGTGTAATTCCTGAATTGTTAATGTGATTTCTTGAAGGTTATGCCTATGTCAAATGTTTTGAATTTACAGCATGTTAAATGAGACACGTAAGTGCAGATGTTTTGTTTTGGAGAGAAAATTGAAAGATGATGATGCTTGAAGTAATGATCGAGATTGCACTATTACTGCTGATGATGTTGATGATTATGATTGCGTTGATGCTAATACTGCGATGAGAAAGATAATGATGTGGACAAGAAGTTGTATTGGTGACAAGAGTAGGACACTAGTAGTTGAAAGCATGTCACGTGGCGTAGTTTAGAAATGTATTGTGGATGTAGCTTGTAGTGATGTATACACTAGTTTGAGTAGATAGTTAAGTCAGTGTTGTGTGTAATTTGGGGCCATGGTCAGTGTGAATGAGTTCATTTCATCGTCATGTGTGACTGTCTTGTAAGTGCACTTACTTTCTTTTGTTAGTGATACCAGCTGGTTATTGAGATGTAATATTGGGATCCCAAAACAAGGTTATGTTTCATTTCTGTCATGTTCATGTATTTTGATTCTGTTTTACTGTTATTTGGATTGTAAAGCATTGTAAGTTACACTTTGGATGGCAACTATGTAAAATTTCTTTCTTATGCCAATTTGTACTAATTTTTTTTTCTCTCTTTCTTTGCCCCATGTCATAAGAATTTTTTTAGTGTACATTTTTCAAACTTTAAAATCTTTAATTGTAAATGACATACCCTTCTTTTGTGTGTGATTCTTTGTGGGAGCATCCTGTTTATTGTGTGGTGGTTTCGTTTTAGTATTTTGCTGTGGCAGAGAGCGAGAAGGTGCATCAGCATCCCCAGGGCACACCAGAAGTCAAGAAACACCACAGGGAAGCTGTCGGGCAGCCACTACACTGCCGTGGCATAAGGAGCCACCATGTCGGGGGGCAGTCCAAGCCAGCGACTGCCCACCCTGTTGTCATCACCAGAGACCTGCGGTGCTAATTCTACACCAGGACAAATCGTCGTTGTGGGCACTGTCTAAACCACCCACAAACAGTTACGGCAGTTCATCACCCTTTTGCGCAGTGTAGTGTGCCTGTGAACTAAGGCAGCGTGGTGTGTGCGTGTGCGGGATGCTAAAGCTAAGTGCATTAACAATACTAAGTCGACAGCACTTACGTTCCTCGCCTCTCGTCATCGCCCAGCAATATTGTGTCGTCGGCTGGGTGCTTACCACACATATATATTACTGTTATATTTTACTTCACACATTTGTATGTCATTTTTTTTGGTATGTCTGTCTTGTTTTTTTTCATGTTTATTGTATTTATTTCTTTCTGTCGACGAGGACGTCGACTTCGGTGGACAGGGGGAGATGTGGCATGTGCACAGATTATAGTAATAGTAATACGTCCTCTGGTTACCCAAGTCGAAGATTGGCAGTTTATCTGAGGAGGGGCGATTGAGGGGAAACAGTCTCATTGGTGGGGATGGCGTTAGTGACGCCAAGTTAGAGGGGTTTTCTCAGTAGTCTGTTACTAGTCTTCGTGTGATCTGGACGGATAACTGTCTACGACATGGCGTCCTCGCTCGGCAGACACATGGGGTAAGTCTTTGTTAAATAAATCTATTAGTCATTCTTCTTTCAGCTTTTATTATGGTAGAATAGAATCCTGTCCTCTCCCTTCAGCCAGATAATATGTTAGTGTAATTATTTTGTAAAGTTAACTTTAGCTGCGTCCCTCGTCGGTGCCTCTTAAATTAACGTTCTTTGTTTGATCAACGATCCCTCTCATGAGCGAGTTGCCCTCCTCTGTAGTTAAATAATAAATAAATGTGAGGTACTCGACAATATGATGCAGTAATTTGTATCACAAATTACTTAAATGTAAATAATGATTGTAATATGAATATGCATTTTTATGTGACATTGATTTCAGATGTTTATTAATTGTAATTATTATTTGGAAATAAGTTTATACGGCCTTACTGAAACTGTCAATAATAACGCAATAATGCAAAGAGGGGGGTGAGCTGTTTATCATTATTGGAAACGAGGAAGTTACGTAATGTTGGCGCGTTTTCGGTAGAACCTTCTGGAATATTTTCTCCCTAAAAGCATATGTATTCGTGGTTTTCATTGGATATTAAAATAGACGCTAATGTTGGCGCGTTTTATTAGCCAATTGCAATTAAGTTATAATCTTCAGGCGTATCTGATTGCAGGAGTATAAATAGGGTAAGTTTGAGGTAAAGTCAGTCTGTCGCTCAGTTCGCCGAAAGCATTCATACACTACACGTCGTCTTCAGTCAGTTCGTCGAAAGTATTAGTTCGTCATACATCGGATATAGATTCACAAGTTACGCGCAGCAGAATTATGAAAGATCTAAAATATGGTAAAGTTAATTATACAAAAGGTTGAAGTACGTTGATTAAAAGTGATCAGTAAGAAGTTATTATAACAGTTTCATTTTGGCAAGTGTTAAGATCAATGTATAAATGTGATAGTTAACGTGTTCGACAATAAATGTGTAAAACAAATTTCTTCATCAGTGTAATTTTTGGATAAAAGATTCCTTTCCGTTTACACAACCCTGATCAAGACACATGTTCGACCCAAGATAAGATAATAGCTAGCCGGAGGACAATAAACGAAACTTAAAATTCTTTCGAACACTAACACTGATGCAAATTGCTAACACAAGATGGAGCTACAAACCGAACAAATGAATGACGTCACAAGATGGCAACGCGTGAAGTAAACACACATACACAAACATCACAAGCATCAACATTATAACTAATACCGTTACAAATTGGTTCCCATACGTGGGGCAGTTAAAAATTATGTAACCAAACAAAACAAAAGCAACACAATATAAGATCTTCAAGTTCTAATAATGTTAAATAATATAACACAACATTATACCGCATCACTAATTATGATTTTCACGCAGGGCACCTTTTTATAGGTTTAAACAATGTTCAGCTGTAATTAATAAATATGCAGCAAGCATGTGTGAGAGGAAGAAGAAACCGTAAGGGGCAGGGATTGCAAATATTTTTGCGCGGATAATACAAAGAGTTTGTTTATAGTGAGAGGCACTCTAGTTGGAATGGAAAGTAGGCCCATATTTGCTACTATAACTAGAGGAATTTTAAATGTCAGATAGTAATTGCTCCTCGTAATGTATAGCAGCATTTTTATACAACCAGAAGCTTAATTAATGGGAGTGCTTTGGGGTGAAGAGACTAAATCATTTCCTGCTTACATTTAAAAAACGCTAACAAGTTTTAATGTGCAAATATTGATATGAGTGAATTAACTATTCAGCTAAAGTGAAACACACTACAAATATCTGAAGTGTAAAGAAACAGGAATTAAATGAGAAATTTGGACTTCTGTACGTGTGTATGGTTGATGAAGTGTTAAATGAGAAGGAAATAACACTTTTATTGTAAAACGAACCACTTTGTGTAATTTGGCCAAAATTCATTATACGCAAAGGATCCATGGATCTTTTGATTGAAGGTTCAATGAATCGGATCTTTTGAATGATCCTTCGATATGTTATTTATAGTGAACATTTTAAACACTTTTCATTAAAAAAAACAACTTAATTCTAATCTTCCGTGAATTCAGAAAACTAAGCTTATATGAAAAAAACCTAACCTCCCATAATACCTCAGCTGCAATGCGTTGTGTATGAAAAGCGTTTAAAATGCTTAAAGTGTGTTAAAATGTTCACTAACAGATCGAAGGGTCATTCAAAAGGTGCAATTAATTGAAAAAATTCATGGAACCTTCACTAAAAAGGTCCATGGATTGTTTTCGTATACAGAATAGTGGAAGAGTGTATTCAGTCAGACAAAAACTTCAATGCCGTGCCTGGGATTCAAACCACCAATCTTTGACTTGCCATACCACTGCACTGCCATCTAAGACTTTCTTTACTCACGGTAAGTTATTTTCATAAGTATTCTACAAGTAATTCGTCATATTATATCGTGATTAACTTCATGTTTATCACGATATGTGTTAACTTAAAAGGCTTCAATATATTTAAAAAATAATACCTGCCCATCGGCGGCGCCATGGCTGAGTGGTTAGGCCGCTCGCCTCTCACCGAGGCGGCCCGGGTTCAATCCCAGGGACCCGCATGTGGCATTTGTGGTGGACAAAGCGGCGTCTGGGCGGGTTTTCTCCGGGTTTTCCGGTTTCCCCCGCCATTCCACAAACTCCTCCATCATCACCTTTCCTTTCATCCATTTCGCCATCATTTCGTTTCATCTACTTCCTTCATCATCGGGCTGATCACCCATCCTGGATATTCTGTCTGCTCCATGAGTGTGTTTGCTCCTCGACGGGCCTCTGACCCCAGGCACCGCCTGTAAATCCTGGGGGGTGTAAGTCCTACATAAGATGAGGTTAAACAGTACATGCCCATTACTTCAAAACCTTTGGTTTTTGCCAAAAATCAACACATTATTCAAATTCCTACACATTTCCTATAATATCCTGCAACTTAATTACCATTAATGTGTTTTCTATGGATTTTGTATCATCAAAATAGCTACAAATTTTAAAGGTAGAAAACAGACAGGAAAGATTGCAACCACTTTGGAATTTCAAAGCCTCAGAACAGACACTAAAGCTTCTAATTTCACTCAAAACAAACACTTCAGGTTTTACTTGGAAACAAATGCTTTTGAGCACTTGTACTAAAGATTACAAGGACACTGAATGTCAAAAAAGCCACCACAATTTCTATTTTCATATACCACGCCCAGTTCGAAAAAGACTTTATAGTGGCAGTTAGATAAAAATGCCCAAAAGCAAGTGAATTATTGAAATATATGTGAATGATATCAAATATCTTTCTTCCTTCTGTATTAGAAAATCTCAGTTGGGCACTGCCTTAAAAGAAGTACAGTATCAATGACATGCTATCCTTGACAGTTCGTATGTCATAAAGTCCACCAATAATCCTACATTTTTAAATTATACACGAGTATAACAGGCATGATCTGCATCTACATGTTTGAATATTGGCACCCTAACTTGCTATTTAATTTGCATCAAAGGTTGATTTTTACCTTACCCACTTTGGCTGTGATCCCCACCCATCGATTATGAAGTGCAAACAAGAAAATTAATGGTATATTACACTGTCTGGATGACTCACCATATCTGAAAAATAAACCAGGACAATATCAAATTCAACAATATTATGAAGCTCTTAAAAGCTTAACCTTTCATCCAGCACTATTATTTATGTTGCTCAAACTTAATAGCATACCTTCAGATTCTAAGTCACCATGCCGGACTCGAACCACAATGCTGGAAGAAATGTAAATCGTAGGCAGATCCCACTCTGTATGGACGGTTCAATGTGAATGAAAATTAATTTGTCATAATGTAAAAATGTTGCAACACACAAAAACCTATTAAAGTCTTCTATCTCATTCTACGAATTTCATTGAAGTTAATAGAAAATACCAATATGACAAAAAATAGACATTCAAACAGAAATAACGTAAATATATGATTACCGTCTCTGCTTTGTTCCTGGTGAAAAAATATCGGACGAAAACTTTCTACTATAAAAATCCAAGATGATCCCTTTCTTCCTGCCTGCTATTTAGTTCGTTACGCACTTCACAACTTGAAACAGCCAATCAGAAATATCGTGTTTGCCGCAAAAGCACAACTAGTAACATACCGTATTCATGTGGGGAGTTAATACATTGTGCAGCCAGTTTCCGTATGAAGCCTTCACCCCTCTCCAAATAAACGTTTGTGGTCGAAGCAACGCTCTCGTTCTACAATCACAGGCTTCCTCATGGTTAGAAATCCTGTAGAATAACCTGTGATGTGTTAAGTTTGCCATTCTGAATTCGGTGGAAACGCCACTATTGGGAAATTCGTAAACTAGAAAACAGACGAAAATTGCCTTGCGAAGCAGAGAACAACAAAACAACATGAAAATTAATGTTTATCGCGTGGTTCATTTTGCTATCGTTTTGGAATAAAATGAAAATGACGAAGTGAATCATAGCCCAAAGTTTCACTCATGAGGACTGCAACAGACTGCTACACCTCATAGAAATATATAAGATAGCACCAGAATCAAAAGTATAATGCGATAACCTGACGGGAGAAAATGCTGGGAGACAATCGCGTCACAATTCACAAAACCTTACCTCTATGTTGGTGACTATTTGTTGATGTATTTCTCATTTCCTTATGCTCCTTCTGCTAAGTCCAAATCTCTACTATAAAACTATTATACAGGTTAAGAAGTGCAGTATGTATGTGCATATGGGTTAATATAAAAGGATCAAGCGATTTTGATAATTCCTACGCCAATGAAATGCCCAAGTCTTTTTGACGGACGTAGGCTATAAAACACCTTATACTTTTAATTCATAAGTTACTAAAATACAAATAAGAATATGCAAATATATTAGAACAGGAACGCACTGGAGTTATAAAAGAATATACTCTCAAAGATTGTCGGGGAGAGCTTAAATAAGTGAAACATTCCGCTTGCGTGAGTATCGGGGCGTTTCCTCCATTATTAGAAATAGTCGCGGTTGCACGAATTTACAATTATAAGGGGTAAATGGGAGGATTAGCCATAAATTCCTCTAGGTGATTTGACAACGATTTCATAGAGAACGGCAGGAGGTATATGAAATTAATTAAAACGCCATTCGAGTTTAAAAAGCTACCCATGAAACGTCAGTAGTATTAGTCCCGGATGAGCCAATTGTTTTAACGATAATCCTACCGCTAGGGGCGCTCGTGTCGCTAGTGTCGCTGCGTGCGACGGCGGCGGCGGTAAGTTTGAAAAGCGCCCTTAGCGGGAGGATTATCGTTATTGCAATTGGCTCATCCGGGACTGCTTTCTTTATTTATAATTTGAATACAGTACATTGGATAAAGATATGTATACATAGTTTTGATTAACATGATGTATTATTTGCTTAACATATGAATAGTTTGAGAATAACATAATGGATTATTTGATTACAGGAGATTAACATATGAATACAATAAATGGACAATATAAGAAATATTAGGAGAAAAAAAAGCACATTAAAATTCATAGTTTGTTGAGGCACTAGGACACACAGATTTCGCGCACAACAATGATTTTAAAGTACGTGGTGCACTTTGAGTCCTCGTCATCGCTGCTGCTGCTATCGGCGGTAAATTGGTGGATAGGTTTGGTGATGCAGGTGACGAGCAGGTGAGAGAAACTTTCGTTGACGAACTCGGTGAAGGTTGGTATATAGATGGGGATGGTAAATTCGTTGTAATGGCTGGTTGAGAAGCATCCTGTGGATGTGACTTTGTTGGTTAGAGCAGGAATGTTGCTGTTGCCGAGGTATATGATGCATAGTGCGTCTTGTTTATGCTGGTGCACTTTGGTAGGTACGCATTTGACGTGGACGGCGTGAGCCCCTTGGACGTCGAGTGTGATGGTGACAACTCTGCTGTTGCGGAAATAGGAGTTGGAGATGCAGAGGATACGGATAGGTGAAGCTGCGTTGAGAATGAGTTGTAGGTTAAGATTGTTCCCCACGGGGACGGGATAGGTTTCGTCGGACATTATTTAGGGTTATATGGGGAGAACGTGACGATGTGACGTTTGAAACCGCTGCGTAGTTTTTCCTCGCCTGCGTATATGATGCAGAATGAGGTAGAGTTGAGTTTGTTGATGAGTTCTGGAGAGGCTTTTGCAAATCTTGTTGGTAGGAAAACTTCTGTGTCGTTGTCGAGTTTGGCGACGAGTTTTGTACCGTGAACGGTGTCGATTGTTTTGACGCCGACGACACGATATGGTACGTGCTGCTGAAGCGTAGATACGCTGAGAGTGTGGGCGCTGCTGGAAAGTTCTTCTAGCTCTTTAAGGACGTCCTGTGACATTCTGACGGCACAGATGGCAGTTTTTGATAAACGGGGGAGGACCGTCTATATGAGTGGTTTGATGAGGAAGGTTGTAGTGTTGTTTACACCTGCGATAAGGTGCGCAAACTACCTGTGCGTCTGTGGGAAGTTGGTTCCACACAAGGTCGACGTCGCTTGGGGGATAACGTTCGAAGATGTATATGCCGTTCTGCAGCAGCACTTGGCGTTCTCTGGGCAGTAGCAGGTGGATTCTTCGTCCGTTATCGAGATACCGAAAGAGCACGATGAAGCAGTTCATGTGGTGTTTCTAGCGGAGTACCTTCGAAGGAATTGTTGAATTTGCTTGTTGAGATGATCGAGGTCTTCGTAGAAACCGAGTTGACACTGCGTGCACAGGCGGGTGAGACGGTGCTTAAGTTCGCAGCTGCACGTTTGGTGAAAGCAAAACGAGCAGTGGAAGTCTTTACACGACGGTCCTGGCATTCCCCACGGCTGGCTAGCACCGAATGAAGGGGTAAAGAATGCGCGTGCATAAATATAACCCAACTGCCGGAAGCAGGAAATCACTGGTGGGGAAAAGTTCGTTGGAGATTTACCACATCAGGGGAAGCACTGGTGGGGGAAAAGTTCGTTGGAGAAACACCACATCAGGGGAAGCAGTGGTGGGGGAAACGTTCGTTGGAGGTTGACTACATACGCCGGAAGCGCTTAGCGATTATTGCACAACATCCGCAGGAAAAACACTGTGTCCGTTGATTTAACGGTTTTCGTCTTGGAGGAGAACTCTGTTTGAACGGTGCTGAACATGCAAACGACCACATCAGGGGGAAGCACTGGTGGGGGAAAAGTTGGTTGGAGAATTACCACATCAGGGAAGCACTGGTGGGGAAACGTTCGTTGGAGGTTCACTACATCCGCCGGAAGCGCTTAGCGATTATTGCACAACATCCGCAGGAAAAACACTGTCTCCGTTGATTTAACGGTTTTCGACTTGGAGGAGAACTCTGTTTTGAACGGTGCTGAACATGCAAACGCCGTGAATGTGATCGGGTATGATATAGGATGCTTCGCGACCCAAATGTGGGAGCGAAGGGCGCGAGATGTTTGGGTGAGGTGCGGTTGGAACGCTGGTAGAAATACATGCGTACTAAGGACTATTTTGTGAGATGCGCAGTGCGAAATGGGTGTTGAGGAAATGATGAACCTCGAGGAATGTTCTAAAATTGGCGCACGGTATGTACTTGGTGAACTGCGTGAAATTCATGTCATGTAAGGGAACGTTGGAGGTATGGTTGTGAAGCATGTACTTGTGGTATGCCATGATTTGATTTTGCACGTCCGTCTCTTACTTCTTTTTGTGATACATGATGTCGGTAATGATGTGCTGCAGGGTATGCAACACGTGCCATTCTTGTTGGTTGAGCGTAACGGATGCGCCTTGCGGTTCTTTGAAAACGAGCTTTAGCTTTCCGAACACAAACTTAAACACGATGGTGACGCTGTCGCTGAACTGAAATTGCTGTAGACGTCCCTGTGGGTCATTCAAGCGTTTGTGAATGATGGGGATGGCTTCGACGAGTTTGTGCCACTGCGAGGAACTCATGACAACTGCGTTGTGCTGTCCACATTTGGCAATGGTGACGACGAGATGGTGCGGCGGCTGGGGGGAGAATCCCACACTGACGAATTTAGTTTGTTGCGGGTTGAGGAAGTAGATATCCGCCAGAGGACCCACAACTGCACTGTGTTGGAACTGTGCTGGCGGAGCAGGGCTGTCGGGATGCTGTTGGAGGTCGAAGATGGGTAGTTTCCTTTTTTCCCCGGGTTTTGAGGTGGTCGGGGTTTGACATCCGGTTATACTGGAACACACAAAACAATAATAATAATGTGAGGGATAGAGAGATAAACGGGATAGAAAAAAGCAAGCTAATACATAGGTGCGAACCTACCTGGTCGGCGTGCTGCATGGCAGCAGGACTGTATCCGCGTGCTGCATGGTACACTCTGAATGAGGCGAGCGGCACCGTGACGTTGCTTTTTATATGAGCAGGAGCGTCTTCTGAAAGCACGTGCAAGACGATGGATTAGCTTAGATGTGCAGAATAGTGACACACACACACACACGTACTCACCTTCAAGGGTTGACAAGTTTGCTGAGCGTCAGAGCACTTTGCGCGGCATGCGTTTTTGAACGTTTTGCGAATGACGTGATTGCTGACGTGAAATTTTGAGAAGAATGTATGCATAGGTAAGCCGGAGCAGCGGTGGGTGAGGTAGGCGATGACGTAATGACCGCAAGTGGTGCTGTCGAAACCTTGCAGCCTTCTGGCGTTGGTGGACCAACGCGTCCCGCAGACCGAATTTAAGAACCGGAGAAAATGGGGCGAAAGCGGTCCTATGCCGTAACTGTCAAAATATTCTCCATGCGAGTTTTTGTCCACAAAGATGCAAACCCAGTGTTGCCCGGATTTGGTGCTGGGGTCGGTGTTAGCCACTAGCGCCAAAGGAGGCGTTCGAATGCCGTGAAGTACGGGTAGTTTATCGCAGGGGTAGACGCCTAAAAAGTGAGTGCGCGTAGAGGGGCATGTCGATAGAAACCGTTGAATTTGAAAGGTGTTCATGATACCAAAATGGATCGGTTGGCGTCGATTTCGACCGTGCGATGTATTTCCGCTAGCAGCAGAAGTATGACCGGTTCTGTCAATTTATCGGCAAAACCGATGCTTATAGAGACGGTTCCGTGGCGCTGACCCGAGATGTGAGAATCGTTAGCGCTCATGTCTGCAGTGAGATCGAAAACCATTATCGTATACCCTTGCGGGTAGGTTTCTCTGGAGATGGAGTGTCCCTCGTCCTTGAAATGAATGCCTAGGCCGTCCTGCAGGGTTTGAAAGCATTGCAAATAGTGTCCCTTTGTAAAGTCGGGTTGCAGAGGTTGGGAGGGAACGGGTTGCCCGTTCACGTAGAGCTGAAAGAAGTTCATTTTAAAATGTTTCAAGTTGTACGGATTTGAGTTAAAATGGCCGGAATAGGCCTTGTCGGTGACCATGGCTACTACCACTCTCCTTGGAACTTGCCCTACGCACATGTCGCTAAACGTCATTGCCCTGGACTCCTTTGGGATGCTGAGAGCGTGAAAGCTGACGTCTTTGAGATGGTACTTTGCGTTGCCCTTTGCGAGCACGGCCTGGTGCGCGAGCTTTATGGTCGGCGAGGGCCACACCGATTTTAAGCGCAGCGTGGCAGACACGATGTCGGCGTACCCCTTAAAGGTAGCTACGTCGGAAAACAGATAAAACTGGGGAGAGGCGGGAGTGAGCTTGACGGTCATGCTAACGTTGTTCAAAAGCAGCTTCTCCTGTCTAAAAAGAGCGTTGGACAGTGGACCGATGAGCTGTACGACGTTGCCCCCTTTGGTAAACCCCTGACGCCACTGAAAACCCGCATTGGCGATAAAAGTGTCCATGATGCCTGCCGTGTCCTTTCTCCAGAGGGTAGATTCTAGTTTGGTGTTAATGGCATCTTCGGAGTAATTGAGAAGCGCTCGAGGTAGGTTCTATAGGGGTAACCGGCTTGCGGCATGGAGACGATGACGTTATTGAGGGTTACCTCCATCTGTTGAAACAGGGAATTTAAGGCGTTGTTGACCAGAGTGGCGTTAGCGTCAGCGTTTAAGGCCTCTCCTTTGTCATCTACAATGCGCACCATGAGTTCGAGTACGACGTAGGTCAAGTCTAGGTAATCGTCCGCATTTCCGGAATAATGAAAGGTGATGGGGGCATTTTTCATTAAAGTGTTTTGAGGGTTTAGGTATAGGAACCGTGACTCCTCGATGCTCATCTGAACCGGCACCTCTGTAAAGAGGTCCAGTTCGGAACTCATGTGGACGGTCGCGTCTGCCATTACGAAAATACGTCTTGCACCTTGCGCCTACCGCGTTTCAGCTTGGACTGCTTGCTCTTTTTGGATTTGCTCGGTTTTATTCTCTTGAGGCGCCTGGCGCCGGAACCGAGCATGGCATCGAGCTTTTCGTCGGCTTTTCGCTTTAAATTGTATCCGGACTCCTTGAGCCTCCGTTGGAGCGCTTGCTTCGGCGCTGCTCCCGCCACAGTCACATCGGACAGAACGTGAGCGCCCGCCTTTAAGGCCTCCTTTCCGACTGCTTTTGCTCCGCTCTTTAAAAACGGTAGCAACCTTCTGAAGAGTCCTCCGAGGGCTGAAAAGAGACCGCTGACTCTTTGGTAGCGCTTGCCCCTGTAGAGAGTGAAATCGCGATGGTGGAACGCGCCGCCGGTCTGATTGAGGTAGTACCGCGTTACGGCGTGCACGTCCATTACGCCTGTTTCGGACGAAAAGCGAGAACTATAGTAGAGGAAAATCCGTCGGCGAATGGCAAGAGATCACCGTAACCGTTCCTTAAATCTATGTTGACCGTCTTGAAGTCTTGCTGAATCAAGGGTACCCAATTTTGGGGAAAAAACGTCTTTTCGTCGCTCATGTAAGTGTTGTTGCTTCTTTCGTATTCCACGGCCGCGCTCTCCATGACTTGGGCGAAGGTGTCGCCCACGACTTGCGGGGACACTAGATTACAATAGATGAACATTTCGTAAGGAAACCCCATATAAGGATCTACGGGATGTTTAGCAGCTTTTTCGAGAATGACGTTGACGTAGGGCTCGAAACCCAACATTTTTGCCATAGCGGGCGTTAAGAGCAAACTGTAGATGCGGTGTAGAGGTCCCGGAGGGTCCTCCGATTTTGAAACGTCTCGTTTGGGTCTGACGGAACGAGCCGCCGCGGGTTTCTGCTGCCCCGAAGCCCGGGGCTTCGGTTTCGGTTTCGGCTTGGGTCTCTGGTGGGGCGCATCGTTGAGAGCTTCGTATTCGCCGACCGCGTACGGTACGACCGTGCGCGCGACATTTTCCACAAACCCGTCGAACGGGATGTCCGGTAGTGGTTCGGGATGGGCGACGGCGGCATTCACGCCCACCGTCTGCTTGCGCTCGTCGAAGAGGAAGAAGTTTTCCACGTGCAAGTGTTCGAGTAGAACGGCGTTGACGAGGTTCACCAAGTCTTTGGGATTGTGCACGATGCCTTGCGGCATTTGCAAACTGAATTTGGAATGCGTGGGGAGGAGCGTCATGGTGTACTTGGTGCCCGCTAGACGGGCATCGTCTGGCGAAAGGTTATAAAATTTCACCGGATACCTGACCTTTTGCAGGGCGACCTCCCATTCTCCCTGCAGAACGATTCTCTCGGGCAAGATGTTAGAAAATCTGGCCGTGGTGTTGTCGGTAAAGTGTTCCATGGAAGCGTTGCTCACGAACGTGATGGAGAAAGGCTCGGTCTTAATCATGTCGAATCGACGGTCGAAGCCAAAACCCACGAGTTAAACTTTGCCGGATACCCCTTCCACTTTACCAAGACCTGCTTGCGGCGCCCTCAACCCTTGGTCTGTAAAACGCGCTCGATCTTAAACGTCCGAGGTAGCGCGACCTTTTGTAGCTCCTGGGTGTAAAATGTGCCGTCTATGGCTTCTCCGGCCAGATCCTTCAACTTATGTACCACCGGCAGACCGCGCACCACCTCGGCTATCCGAAATATTTCGTCCGTCCAATTCTGCTCGTAGCCCTTGTCGAATTTCATTTTTCTTTAGAGATGCGCACGTGATCGCCGACGGAAAATGCGGGTTTCCCTGCGCGAGGTAGGGTCCTATTTCCGTAGAGATTGCGGTACACTCGTAAAATGTTAGATTCGTTCACGTCCTTCGGAGCCATTTTTATGGACCTGTGATGCGAGCTATTGTACGACTCGAGTAAGGCCGGAAGGACTTCCAGGTATCTGTAACTGTTTTTGTGCGTGAAATACCTCCACATCTTGGTTTTTAAGGTGCGGTTGAAGCGCTCCACGACGCTGGCTTTAACGTTATTTTTGGTTGTGTAATGTTTCACGTCGTGTTTCTTCAGAAAGTCGCGAAAAGTCTTGTTGGTAAACTCGGTTCCCTTGTCCGTCTGGAGGACCCTGGGGACGCGTTGGGAGAATATGGAGCGAAACGCTTGCGCGACCTCGGTACCCAGGTTCGATTTCAGGGGTACGGCCCAAGCATATTTGGAAAATACGTCGATAACGGTCAGAATGTACACGTAAGGTTTGTTATGTTCCCTCACGCTGTTCATGACGTTTAGATCGGCCTCCCAAAGATCGTCCATATTCGTCACGTGATAACATCTGGTGGGGAACCGCTTTCTGACCGGTTTGTGCAGAGTCTAACCGTCCTGGGTTTGAAGGAAGGACTCGATGTTCGCCTTAGACGCACCCGTGGCCTTTCGAAGGGGCTTGACCGTGCCCAAACCGGCATAGTGTTCCGGTCTGGCATAGTATCGCCTTAGCGCCTTCCATTCCTTCATGCTTTACTTGTACAGGGGTTGCCAGACGCGCTTGCGAAAATGGTACGACGCGGAAGGCGATTTCGATTTCTTTTTCGGAGTGGCAGGGTTCGCCCTCTTCTTTTTGCGAGGCGAGAGGATGTTGACCATGGTTCGGGGTTCGACCTCCTGCTTCACCGGCACGCGCTCGTGCACGTCTTCGTAATCGTCGTCGTCGTCGTCGCCGAGGAAGGGCTTTCTGACTTGTGCCACGAGATCGAGGTAGTTGTCCAATTTATGTTTTACGAACCGCCACTTTTCGCCGGCAGAGAGCTTTGCGCTCTGCAGGTTCTGAATTTCTTTAGCCAATCTGGATATGGTGCGGTCTACAGCGTGAAGCTTGTCGACGGTCTTCGGTTGCGGTGCAACGAGGATCTGCCTGCCGTACTTCATCCTGTTAATTTCGACACTAGCGCGCCGCCGAGCGAAGCCAAGACGGGTAGGAGGAATGCCGGCAAAAAACCTCCTTTTTGAACCAAGATGCTCTTCTTCTTCAGAGGAACCCGTTTATCCGTCAACTTCCTCCAAGAAGCCTTGTGCTTCTTTAGGCGACCCAAGCACTTTGCGGGAAGTTGCACGTGACCTCTGCACACGTTGAGCATGCATTCGCTAATGGCCTTGATCAGATCGCCGTCGGCATTTTTTAACAACTTTTTGCGCAGAGGGGCCTTCGCCTTGGCCAGAGCCGCCAAATTACCGTGCTGTCTCGCTATGCGAGGACTGGTCAGCGTCGCGAGCCTTGACCTACCTCTAGCCATGCTTGCCCGATAATGACGTTCGCTCCGAAAGCAGTACTTTTTATTTAGACTCGACGCCTCAGTTGGGCAAGACCCTGCCGGGATAATATAGAACGAAACGAACCCGAGTCCTCTCGGCGGTCTCAGTTGGGTACGAAATAAGAGAGGTTTTCCCCCGGCAGCACACCGGTTCGATACCTGTATCGGGCGGGCGTGTACTGGGTGCAGTCCAACACGAGATACCCGTGAGGGCGTTCGGTGGCCTTCTCGAAGGCCTCCAAGAGAAACCTAGAGTTCCTGGATTCGATCTGCTGGCACAGTCTCTCGATCTGCATCTTGTCCCGGTTGTTCTTGAAGACCACGACGTAGTTCGCATTCAGAGAGATGTTGCGATATTTCTGACCCTGCGGAAACACGTTCTGCAGGATGTAGACGATGCCGAAGCGCTTGTGATGGGAGTCTCTGGTGAAAAAATTGGACACGTCCTTCCCGCCACCCTCCAGCATCAGATCGTCGAGGACGACGAGGTCGTTCTCGCCCACCGAAGCAAGTTCGGGTATGCCCGCGTGGGTCTCGCAACGCAGAGCCGAGGGTTCGAGTCTCGGCGAATACTCCGGAGGGTGGCACCACATCACCCTCCTGGGGCGCACGTCGAACATCCGGTGCGCGTGGCGCAACAGGTTTTTCACGAAGGTCGACTTGCCGCAGCGCGACGGCCCCGCCACGAGCATCGTTCTGGGAAACTCGAATCGCCCCAGGTCTCGGGGACCGGGCATCGTCTCCTCAGGGCGCCCGGTTCGAAATGACTTTGGCGCGGCTGCGGACGTCTCATTTATGCGTTCCTCTTGAACCCGTAGGGATAGGAATCGTGATCGCCGGCGAGCACGCGCTTGTTGACCGCCATCCTAAACGTCTTCGAGCTGGGTTCGGTGACGACCGTCCAAGACGGTTTCCGCGAGATCTGCGTGCCCGTCAGCTTCACCGCGCGGTCGTTGTCCCTGAGCACCACGTCGCGAATCACCTCCGCGTTCACCAGCTCCAGGTTGCCCGAATTGAGCGTGATCCCCTTCACCTTGCACACCGAGAAGGTCTTGCCCATCTCGGGGCAAACGATCTCCATGCAGTAGCTCTTGGGCCCCGTGGAGGCGAACCGGGCGATGTAAGCGCCCCGCCCGTACTTCTCCACCTCGTCCGTCATGTCCCCCAGGAGGCGTCCGACGGACGGCGTCCAGTCGCCCGGAGCGGCGGCGACGACGACGGAATCGGTGTCGAAGTAGCAGACCCGTTTTCCCAGCCTCTTGAGGTAGGCGTAGAGCACCAGGCGCGCGTGAGCCGTGGTGTAGGCCGCCAGGACGGCGTTGGCGGCGGGGTTGACCTTGCGGCACTCCTCGCAGTACCTCCACACCGCGTACACGATCCGGTCGGTGACGGGCACGTAGTTCCGCACTTCCACGCCCGGGTCGTTGAGCAGCTCAAGGAGGCGGTCGTACCGGTCCACCAGCTCGCACGTGGGGAGGTTTTCCCTCTGCCCGAGTTTGCCCCAGAAGCTGTTGAGCATCAGCTTGGCCAGCTCCCGCCTTCCGGGGTTGGTGGCGACGGCCTGGGGATCCAGGGCGACGCCTTCGCGCTCGAAGAATTGCTCCACGTACTGCTGCTTTGCGGCAGGGTCGTCGCAATCCGAGGGCCAGCCGGAGGCTTCGGTCTTGATCTTCAGGAACTGATTCACGTAGTCCTCGAAGAGACCCTTTGCTCCGGTGGTCGGTTCGTGCCGCACCACGTCGTACTCCCAGATCTCGTGGACCCGCAGCAGGCGGTACCCCTCCTCCAGGGCGACCTTCATCTCGTCGATCACCCAGGTACCCGACAACGCCCTCTCGCGCTCTCCGTGGTGGCACTCGTCTTGGTTCTCCGCCTCCGCGCAAGCGCGGCATAGCGGGAACATGAGCTTGCCGCCGATGCGCGCCGGTAGCACCGGGTGGTACAGGTGTTGCGGCGGTAGAACTTCGCACTTCACCAACCCGCCCCCCACGTCTTCCAAGCGCGGGAATCGATCCACGTGGATCTTGGAGTGGCCCGCGGGGTAGGGTTTCGTCTTGTTCACGTACGGGTACAGGCTGCATACGTCGTAGTAGTAGATCTTGCTATCCCCCTTTGCCTCGCAGTACGTCTTGGTGCAGTTGGTGCGACCTCCGTAGAAGGCGTCTCTGGGGTTCAGGGGTTCGGGTACCGGAAAGTCCCTTGCGTGGCGCGCCAGGTCCTGGTTGGCCTTCATCGCGGCGTTGAACTCGCTTTCCCACATTTCCACCACGGCGTAGTCGGCGGCCTTGATCTTGGCCGTGACCTTCTCGGTGCTCTCTAACCTGGAGCTCATGGTGTCGTGTCCCGAGTCGTATATCGCCGCATGGCGATTGTGAAAGCACCGCCTGCAGCCGTGGTAAAAGCACCCGTGGAAAAAGTACGCGGTTTTTTCGGCCTCTCTGTACCCGTCCACCTTGTGCCCCGCGATTTTGACTTCGCGTCCTCGCATGGCGTGCTGGATGACGATGCGGTTTTGCATCTCTAGCCAGGTTAGCCATATGCATGCGGCGCGAGACTGCCGGTCCGCTAGTCGATACCCGCCCGCTGGCAAGAGCGCAATTTTTTTATGCGGCATGAAGCGCTTTGTATACACGCACATGCACGCCTGCGCGATGGTGGCGCATTCTCTGAACGGGTCTATAACGTTCTCGTCCAAGAATTCCCTTCTGAATTTGGAAACTCCCTGACTGAGTAGAAATACGTCCATGTTGCAATACGTCACCATTTCCGCCCTCATGTCGAAGACGTTCCCGGAGGACGCCTTTTCTTCGTGCCACTGCTCGAAGGCTTTCCGACCCTCCGCCGACATGCCCTCCGGACAGTAATGCCTTTTGTCGGGAATCGAACCCACGTACTGCTCGTTTTCCTTCGTGTTAAACAGGTACGGGAAATAACCCTTGCATTCCTTCAATCCGAAGGTCTTGGAAAAGCGGGAGAGTGGCATGGGTATGAAGTTGAACGAGTCTAGAAATGTGACGTCACCGTACCTCATCCTGTAGATCTTGCTCCCGTTCATGATGAGCTCCGGCACCCAGTCTAAGTGCACCACCATGTACTTTAATAAAAACTGTCCGTCGTAAGCTCTGAGGTTATGCGCCACGACGTAGACGTCCCAGGCTTCGAACCTCGGCTGCGCGATGTGTTCGAAAAGCTGCTTCACGGGCTCGTCCATGAACACCCATTCTTTGCAACCGCATTCGGTGCAGTATGCCGTCTTGTGGCGTTCGTCGATGCACAGCGAACAGGCTTGGTACAACACGCACAAGTTAGGTACATGCTCGTATGTGTCCTTTTTGCCGGTATATGGAATGTTTTGCGTGCATTCAAAGTCGATAAACATGAACACGTACCGGTTTCTTTTGTTCTTTGTGGCATACGGCTGCATATAGCACATGTGGCTAGAATTCACGTGTGCCTTGCAATGATTGCAGTACTTTTCCCCGCACTGGTGCGCGGTTTTTCTGTGCCTCGCATTCACCAGCTTGTTGCAAGACGTGCACACCTTTTCTACATCGCACACCGACAGCGCCTTTGGGTAAAAAACGCCTTTCTTTGCGTGGTTTGCAAAGCATGTCGGTCCCTTAAAATCTCTGTTGCACTCGGCGCAGCGTATGTAGGCGTCGAATCGCGCATCGCACAGCTGATGGCATTTAGCGCACCTGGCGTCGCACCTATGAAATTCTTTTTTGTGTGCCGAGGGATGATGACACTGGCGGCAATACCATTTGCATTTAAAGCACTTGTGAAGGTTCACGATAGCATTAAAGTGCCCGGCGTGGAGCATGACGTCGATGTATTTATCGCATTTCTTATCCGACGCGTACAGCGCGTTCTTCCCCGTATGATCGCCAAACACCGTCACAGCGTAGCCCTTTAACACAGCGTCAAAGCGTCTGACGTCATCTATCGTGCAGCTGTCGTGGCCTTGACCGATGCTCGCACACAAGGCTACGGCCTTCGATTTTTGCAGATACTCGGAGCGCGTCATCGTTCTATAGTTGACGTCGCGATCCACTTTGACTTTAACTACAACAATGGCTCTTGCTAAACACAAGTTGTCTTTGTTGGCTATTTCGACAATGCCTTTATTGTCCCTACAGGCATCGCAAGGTTGGTGGCACGAACCCGAGACCTCCTTGGTCCACACAAACGTCACGTGAAGAGGCCCGCTTAGCAAGAATTGTTGGTTACTTTGCATTACTTTTTCGATGCTTCCAACAATGACATCCGCATTCAATTGCTCTACGCGTCTCACGCTCATGTTGAAGGCTTTGGACGTTTCCTTTTCGTCTGTTATGGATATGCCTAAATATCCGGGTTCGTTTTCTAACAGGTTCTCTTTCGCAAAGTTTAGAATATCGTTAAACAAATGCGATACCCATTGCTCCGGGTTAACATCTCTGGGAACCGGGTTCACGGTAATTTGAGACTCTGTAAAGCCGGAAAAAAGCTTTGGCAGCCTTCTCTGCTTGTGTCCTATAATTTCGAACGTAGGCTGCAAGGTGCCATCGCGACTTCCACCGGGTTGTGGGTCCATCTTATCGTCCGAATGCACCGATCGCTCTTTCCCAGCAAAGTGCTGCTGCTATTTTGTTTTTATTTTAAAACTAGTTTTCGTCAAATAGAACGATTTTGTAGAAAAACCCACTATCGCCCACGTTTCTCACTACGGGCGTTTGCTCTTGGCGTTTATAAGCTCGCTTATCGCAGCCGGTGTTTCATCATGCGCGTCGAGTTAAATGCCTCGTTTCGCCACAAAATTGTCAAGTTGTAAAAAAACGCGGTCATCCTGTCACGACCCGCCACTGCGCAATCCCCACCACCGACAATAAGCTGCACTTTAACGCTGACGAATTTCCGCTTCTCACGCCTCTGTTTTCCACTTACGTCAGCAGGCGCTCTTTGCGTGTAGTAGTGCTGTATGAGAATTCCTGATGTTATTAGTGCAGTATTTAAAACTATGAGTGCCGTGTGTAGTGTTTTGTGTTGTGCCGTGCGTGCGTGTTATGTGAAATGTAAGAATTAATTACAATCAGCAGATACTTCCTTTCTAAGGAGTAACACCAACTGTTGAATAAAAATTCTCAAGTGCTACGTTCGTATGACCTCTCCCTCTATCTCTTATAGGTGAGTACGAAAGTTTATTTTCATATCCAATTAATTTTAATCCGGATAAACTTTTCGGGAAATGGTTGCATTGCACATCCGTTATACACTGGCCTTAAAATTCTAAATTCTAAATTCTTTCCATCAACATGGCGAGCAAGAACTGAAAAGCGACATGCCTTTTAAAAAAGAATGGCTAAGTATTGTACAATTCGAACCATTTATAACAGATATCTCGGAAATGGCTGACGTCGCAAAAAAGTTATTTCAAATAAATTGTGTGTGTTTCCTCAAACCTTAGCAGTTATACAAGATCATAGAAAATTTCTTCCACAAAATTCGAGATATACATTTTATTTTCATATAAATGTCTTTAATATATGGTGTTGTAATTAAAATCGTCAGAGACAGTTCTAGAAAATAAAACATTTCGGAAAATAGTTCATGTAAAGGGTAGTTTGGGGTGGAGGGACTTTCTTGAAAATCTCTGTGTCGCATCTTTGGAAGGTACTCAACCTAAATACCAAGTTTAGTATTTAGCCGACTTTTCATTTTTGAGTTATGCTGCTCTGACACATACACACAGAATTTTCTAAAAATGTTTTTTATTCAGGGGACCTCAAAACAAGTATTTAGTTTTCCTGTGAAATCTCAATATTGAATATTTGGATGCAATGCATACCTCCTCTACCTACTATTTTACGTGGTAGAGAGAGTAGAAATACCAACCTCTTCAGCAATGGTGACGAGAAACGTAGGCGTAAAAGTTAAAAATATAGATCGGTGCACGCTAAAATTTATAAAAAAATCTGTATTCCTGGTTTCCTTAAGAAATAAATGCACAATTTGTAACAAGGAAATTTTGATACAGCAACTTAGTTCTTTCGAAATCTTTTGGAAAACCGTATCTTTTATTTTTTTTCGGTACCGAAATTTAACAATTTCTTAAAACAACTTGTAAAATTGTATATAAACCTCTGTTCCAGACTACCCTTTACATCAAAAATTTTTCGAAAATTTTAATTTTCTCAAAAATGACTATAACGATTTTGATGAAAATATCATATGTTTAAGATAATGTCATGAGAAATGAAATGTATATCTCAAAATTTGTGGGAATGTCTCCAAAAGTATTCTTCATTGTGAACGCCCTTTACATAACTGGTAAACCATAAGAGATAGACAAAATTTTACTATACAAAAAATGTAGATCGCGTTAAAATACACAACTTATGCCATATACATTTCTTTTGTTGAGTGAACCGTTTTCGAGATATTGCTTGTTATTTCCTTAAATTTTCCAATACTTTAGAAAATCGATTTTCTTTACTTGTTAAAAATTCAATATTCTTGGTATATAGAGGCTTATTATGAGGTGATACATCCGTTTATATGAATTATAAGCAGTTTGAAAGAAGTGAAGTAAACGCGATTTAACACTCACTAGGGGCTAGAAAATCGATTTTCTTTACTTGTTAAAAATTCAATATTCTTGGTATATATAGGCTTATTATGACGTGAAACAACCATTTATATGATTTTTAAGCAGTTTGAAAGAAGTGAAGTAAACGCAATTTTACACTCACTAGGGGTAGAAAATCGTTTGCACTGCACACTTTTGTGTAAAAATATATATATACATTTTCAATTTTGTCATTGTGTAGATTTTGTTTGTTAAATTTTTATACGCTACTATTATAGTGTGTGTGTGTGTTTGTGTGTGTGTGCGAGTATGTGCCTAGTATCCGTGCGCCACAAGCCAAAACGACATTATAGAAAAACTTTATCATCTGCCTACCGGACAGGGATAACTGCGAAAAACCTGAAAAAAGCTCTAAGAGTGTTCTAACGCTTACCGATCTGGAAAAGCCATGAAAACAAGATAGTACACTTTTTTAATTTTCTCAAAAATGGCAATAACGATTTTGATGAAAATATCATATGTTTAAGATAATGTCATGAGATAGACAAAATTTCACTACACAAAAAATGTAGATCGCGTTAAAATACACAACTTATGCCATATACATTTCTTTTGTCGAGTGAACCGTTTTCGAGATATTGCTTGTTATTTCCTTAAATTTTCCAATACTTATACTTTTTTACTTTCTCTACTACGTATAGTAAGTAGGGGAAGTATTGAATTCCACCCAAAAATTCGATACCGAGATTTCACCGGAAATACACGTTTTGAGACCTCCTGAATCAGAAAAAAGAATTTTTGGAAACATGTCAGTGTGTGTCTGTCTGTGTGTGTGTTTGTGTGTGTGTGAGTATGTGCCTAGTATCCGTGCGCCACAAGCCAAAACGACGACATTATAGAAAAACTTTATCATCTGCCTACCGGACAGGGATAACCGCGAAAAACCTGAAAAAAGCTTTAAGAGTATTCTAACGCTTACCGATCTGGAAAACCCATGAAAACAAGATAGTACCCTGTTTTTTAATTTTCTCAAAAATGGCTATAACGATTTTGATGAAAATATCATATGTTTAAGATAATGTCATGAGATAGACAAAATTTTACTACACAAAAAATGTAGATCGCGTTAAAATACACAACTTATGCCATATACATTTCTTTTGTCGAGTGAACCGTTTTCGAGATATTGCTTGTTATTTCCTTAAATTTTCCAATACTTATACTTTTTTACCTTCTCTACTACGTGTAGTAAGTAGGGGAAGTATTGCATTCCACCCAAAAATTCGATACCGAGATTTCACCGGAAATACACGTTTTGAGACCTCCTGAATCCAAAAAAAAGCATTTTTGGAAACATGTCCGTGTGTGTGTCTGTCTGTGTGTGTGTGTGCGCGAGTATGTGCCTAGTATCCGTGCGCCACAAGGCAAAACGACGACATTATAGAAAAACTTTATCATCTGCCTACCGGACAGGGATAACCGCGAAAAACCTGAAAAAAAGCTCTAAGAGTATTCTAACGCTTACCGATCTGGAAAACCCATGAAAACAAGATAGTACACTTTTTTTAATTTTCTCAAAAATGGCTATAACGATTTTGATGAAAATATCATATGTTTAAGATAATGTCATGAGATAGACAAAATTTTACTAAACAAAAAATGTAGATCGCGTTAAAATACACAACTTATGCCATATACATTTCTTTTGTCGAGTGAACCGTTTTCGAGATATTGCTTGTTATTTCCTTAAATTTCCAATACTTATACTTTTTTACTTTCTCTACTACGTATAGTAAGTAGGGGAAGTATTGCATTCCACCCAAAAATTCGATACCGAGATTTCACCGGAAATACACGTTTTGAGACCTCCTGAATCCAAAAAAAGCATTTTTGGAAACATGTCCGTGTGTGTGTCTGTCTGTGTCTATGTGTGTGTGTGCGAGTATGTGCCTAGTATCCGTGCGCCGACAAGGTAAAACTACATCATTTGCCTACCGAGCAGGGACAACCGCTAAAAAACCTGAGAAAACCTCGAAAATTAGAAACGGTTTCGTCAACCACTACAGAAAACACCTACCAACCAGGGAAAACCTATGAAAAAGCAGAAAGAGCTTGCATTCGTTTACCATCCGCAGAAAACCCCAAAAAACTAGTTATTTTTTTAAAAAACGAAAAAACAAAAAGAAAAAAAGAAAAAAAAGGAAAAGACGAATAATATAAGTATGGCAACTGCAACGGGTGTGTGTGTGTGTGTGTGTGCGCGAGTATGTGCCTAGTATCCGTGCGCCGAAAAGGTAAAACTTCATCATTTGCCTATCGGGCAGGGACAACCGCTAAAAAACCTGAGAAAACCTCGAAAATTAGAAACGCCTTCGTCAACCAGTACAGAAAACGCCTACCAACCAGGGAAAACCTATGAAAAAGCAGAAAGAGCTTGCATTCGTTTACCATCCGCGGAAAACCCCCAAAAAGCTAGTTATTTTAAAAAAAAACGAAAAAACAAAAAGAAAAAAAAAAGAAAAAAAAGGAAAAGACGAATAATATAAGTATGGCAGAAACAGCTTGCATTCGTCTACCAACCAGAGAAAACCCCGAAACACCAGTTATTTAAAATTGCTGATGAGTTCTGGATAGGCTTTTGCAAATGTTGTTGGTAGCAATACTTACCTTTTCCATCACCTCCAACATACCCCACTCCCACACCTTTTTCTTTCCACCAATCATAATCTCTCTTATTCTCACCAATCAACAACTTTCATTTGTTCCTTTCCACCAATAACATCACTTCTTATTCCCACCAATCACAACTTCACACGTCACTTTCTGTTATACTTTTTATCCCTCGTTCGCCATCTTTCACCTGTTTCAGCCCCAACCTCCGCACAGACAACACCTCACCGCTCCTTAACCTCAACTTCATGCCTCCGCCATCTTATTTAGTTCCCATTTTTACCACCGCGCCTCTCATCTCCCAACCAGATTGCCGGCAAGAACAGATCTTGTTCATTCGCACCTCGACGGTTGACTCGGCAGCAGCTACTGTGAACACCTACGTCGTACACGTTTTTGACCGCTTTCGACCGGCTATGAGAACCCTGCTCCTACGTACGCTAGCGACCATCACGATGGTCCAGTACCAGGTTTTTGGTATAGTTAAATTACGCCTCTGCAAAGGGTGTCTGTACCGCTTTAAAAACCTAGGTATATCAGTGCGTAGTGATGTTGGTTGATCTTAAAGCTGGTTAAGCATTTTCAAAAACAGTTTGCTTTTATTTTTTCGCGTCGCGTGCCGCGCTTTTGGTGACGCATCCACACCGGTAACAGGTAAGTACCACACGCATAATTATTTTTCGGACCTGCTTGGCGTAGGAATATATCCTTTCGTGTTTTGGTACTGTAACCTCAAACCTCCTTACCCACCTCTTGCGTCCGCCATCTTGTTTAGTTCTCACAGCATCTCCTTGTCGCAGACCCTCCGCCATTTTTAGTTCCCACTATTTTAACCTCAAAATCTACTCTTCTAAGCTCTTGCTACCGCCATCTTCTTTTAGTTCCCATTCTCACCACCGCGTCTCCTTACCCCCACCTCTTGCGACCGCCATGTTCACCACTAACCTCCAAGTTTCCTCGTCCTTAAACCTCTTGTCTCAACCACCTTGTTTAGTTCCCATTTTCGCCACCGCATCTCATATCGGCCCGTCTCTCTATCCACTCAAGAAAACTACCATCCAACGTTCAAAAAATTGCTGATCAGTTCACGACAGGCTTTTGCAAATCTTGCTGCTAGCAAAACTTACCTTTCCCATCACCTCCAACATACCCCACTCCCACACCTTTTTCTTTCAACCAATCATAATCTCTCTTATTCTTACCAATCAGCAACTCTCATTTGTTCCTTTCCACCAATAACATCACTTCTTATTCCCACCAATCACAACTTCACACGTCACTTTCTGTTACACTTTTTATCCCTCGCTCCCCGTCTTTTCCCTCTTTCAGTACCGACCTCCGCACAGACAACACCTCGCCACCCAGCTCCTCTCCATCACGCGACCTCCATACTCTTCCATCTTCCTTCCTTCATCTTCCACCCGAATTAACGAACCAATCAAAACACTCCACGTCACTTCCTCAATTCTTTCAACTCGTCCCGGATGAGCCAATCGGTTTAACGATAATCCTACCGCTCAGGGCGCTTTTCAAACTTACCGCCGCCGCCGTCGCACGCAGCGACACTAGCGACACGAGCGCCCCCTAGCGGCAGGATTATCGTTAAAACAATTGGCTCATCCGGGACTAATACTACTAACGTCAGATAAGTCTACTTGTATCTTATAAAAGCAAACCAACAAATTTTATTTTCAGGTTTGGAAATATTGTTGTCTCTGACTTATGACTTAATCTTTCTCCTGTTATGCAGAAACATCATTATTTCCTCGTCCATTTCCGCTATGATTACTGTTGCTACCCCATTGCTTCTAAAGATAAGAGGTGTGTCAGTCATTAAACTGAAGACTTCTTATTTTTCGGTTGGTGGACGTATCGGCTACACCAACTAGCCGGAAACTTATCGGCAAATATATCTTCCGAGTAGTGCTATCCAGAGAATGTAGAAGGCCAATCCCCAAAATATGCAGCTAATAGCTTTATTGGCAGAGTGCAGAACCGGCCGTAAGTCCTTTGCGGTCACTTGTGTCTGTAGCTTCTGTTATAAAAGCATTCGGTCGAGCTTGTCGGATGGTCAAAATGAGTTACGCTATCCCATAAGCGAATATGAATCCAGTATTTCTACTTACCCGAAACCACCATTCGATCTGAATTCTGATAGACATAAAGATATGACGCTTCTGAGTTTCGAGACCTTGTACCAGATATCAAACATCCATGAGTTTAATGACTCTTCCATTATGCTCGACATGGAATAGTGAAATAATAGAGAACCTCATGGCATGTACGAAATAGAAGACATTAAAAATTTAATAAAGGGTATTCTCGGATTTGAGTTATTTATTCGAGCCAATAACAATATTACGAAGGCTGAAATACTTGCCCGTGTAAGAGTGATTGTTCTAATATAGAGAAAGATCTATACTCAGTCTTTTGGGCTTCACAGGGAAAGAGTTGCGGATGCTACAGTGCTAACTGAATCTGGTAATTTGATTAACATATTTAAAATAAGCACCATATGCATAGAGTAATAATTATGCAGGTTCGTTCATTAATGGTAAAAGTGGACATTATCTATAAGAGTTATTCCTTCAGTTGTTCAGAAACCGCTTATATGAATGTACAGATTTTACAATATTATTAATGTATTATATTTTATTATAACTGCAAATGATTTTCATATTGTTTTACATCGGCATTCATTAATTTATGTGCTTCCGGATGATTTTGGTTATTGTTATTAATTTTGTACATTCTGAATGGCTTTTGTGTTGGGACAAAATTTAATTTAAGTTGTGTTTTATTTTACATTAAGTTAACATGGCAATAATTAACATACAAGGGATGAGGGTATGTTTTGCTACTCCATGGAAAATAACGTATAACAATGTGGTTACTCTACTTTATCACAGCGTAACAATATATAAATAGCTACGGAAAACATTCATCACTTCCCTCAAGGATTTGGTCGGAAGCAGTTGTGTTGTAGCGCGCTAGATAAAATTACGTCGTAGAGAAGTTCATTGCAACAAAATCGTAGTTGGTTTGAACGCCAACGCATTAGCCTACTTAAGAAAGCGATACTGGTAGTATTACCCCGAATTATGCAACGTATTAACGTTAATTCTGCCGCTAGGTGGCGTTGGTGTAGCGTTAATCCGCCTTAATCCGGGTGGATTATGATGAATTAAGGTGGTAAGTTTGAAAGTGTTACTAGCGGTAGAAATATGTTAATCCGCGTTGCATAATCGGAGACCAGATTAAGTATGAAGATAAGGGGTTGATTGTATATGGTTTGGAAATAAAAGGTATTATGTTGACGAGTGTGATGTTGAAGGATAATTAATGCGGGATGAGAAATAGAGGAGGGAGATAACTGATTGTTGGGAGAGGATTAGGGAAGAAAGAAGGGTACCCGAAATGAAATAGGGAGAGAATGTCACGTAATTTAGAGGAAAGCAGTAGCGAGATGTTGTTGGTGCCGATTACGGGATAAAATGAGGTAAAAGATGGTGAGTAATGGATAAAAAGTAGAACAGGAAGTGACGTGGATAGATTTCATTGGTGAAAATATGACGAGATAGTATTGATAGTTAGGAATGTAATGAATGGTGTGGATTGGTGGAAATAAGACGCATTGTGATTGGATGTTGGAATGGATTTGGGATGGGATGGAGGATTATGGAAGTTAAAAGTGTTAACGGTGCATTAGTGAGCTAAGATGGTGTGGCATTAAAGGGATGGATAAAATATATAAGGCAACAGTGACGGTTAACGGCAAACGCTGGCGTGCGCGTGGGTGAGCGTATGTGCGTACGTGCGCGCGTGGAACAAAAAATAGAGAAGTGACTGTTGCGAAAAGATTAGAGAAGAAAAAAGTTACGAAAGAAGATGGTGGTTGTTGATAGTGTGGCGGTAAACAATATGAAACAAGATCGTGGATGGCGTAAGTTGGGAAATGTTACGAAACGAGATGGCTGTTAGCACTAGTGAAAAAAGAATGATGCAAGATGAGAAATAATTTGCAATAAGAATTTGGAAAATATTAACGAATAGGAAAAACAAACTCACATGATGAATAAAGGATGAAGTACCTGAAAAGAAATAGAATAATTATGATTTCTGCCGCCCCGGGGGACCGAAAGCCGTCCGCGGGCGCCTGCTTTGGGGCATATCGGAAATGATGAGGAATGTGACGTGATGTTAGCAGAGGAAGCGAGGTGTTGTGTGAGCAGAGTACAGGGGTTGAAAGAAGGTAAAGCTGGCTAGCGCGGGATAAAAGGTAGAACAGGTGGGGACGTGGAGGGCAATAATTGGTGGGAATAAGACGAGATGGGATTGGTGGATAGCAGATGAATAAACGGTATGGATTGGTGAAAATAAAATATGTTGTAATTGTTTGGAAGAATCTATAGAGAGGATTATCTATACGGATTAAACAATGGATTAACCATAGTTGTGCGACTAGGGGAATAACCGCTAGTGTCTCGATGATTGGCAAAAAGTATTGTGACCTGGAGGGTAATGATTGGTGTAAAATAAGACAAGATGAGATTGGTGGATAGGAGAGGAATAAACGGTAGGGATAAGATAGCTGAAAAGAAATAGAATAATTATGAATCAAAATTGGATTTAACTTATTGAGCCAACAATATTATTAATGTACAGTAGTAAATGATTTTGATTTTATTTAAGGGTTAGTTTTTCATATTTATTTGTCTTTAATAATAGTTTTATGGGTGCTATAAAAAGATCAAGGAGCAGGAAAGGAACCCTTTAAGGTAAAACATAGAGTTTAAATAAATGAAAATAAAACACATTAAAGAGAAAGGTGCAGTATGTGTAGTGTATTGTATTGAAAATATTTGTAAGCGAACAACATTGCAAACGCTGAATATTAAATGGATGTAAGCAAAACTAATATAAGTTGCAGTATGTGTGGTGTATTACAAATTAATAGTAACGTAGTAACATTAATATTATAAAATTGCTAATGAATATGGGCACATAATATATATATATATAATGAATACAGAAACATCGCATAAAATTGCAGCAGTGATATGTGCTCTAGCACAAGCATTACAGTGCTTTGATATATTAAGAGCACTTGACATGTGCATATGGGTTGGGAAGTTGATTAAGATGTAAAATGCGTAGCGTTGGAGAAAAGCGGCATTTTGGCTGAAGTGTGAATGGTTGTTTATCCAACATTGTATGCTTTAGAACAAGAGCCAAAGGTGGATCAACAAGCAGAGAATTAGCAAATTTATTATTGGATATGTATAATGGTTTATAATAGCAAATTAACTAACAGGTTTGGCTAAGGAACCTTTATTTGCAGTCTCCGCACCTAAATCGGATACTCATTGTATGAGATGTAAGAACATGAAATAAGCTACATAAAATATAATAAAATGAAGAAAATGCACTTTTTCATTAAGTAACCACCGCATCGATTACACGGTGCTCTCTTATTGTAAGCTAAATGTTTGTATGTAATTACAATATTGTTTATGAAACAAGCACGTTGTGCGTGACATTCGAAGCATGTAGGATTATCAACACTAGAGTTCGTGCGAGTATCATGCCACACGGTGAACACTTTATAAAATTTTAAGGGAGTTTGTAGCACTGTATGATCATGTCTTTTGGCCATACATAAAGTGCAGTAGCCAGAGCTTTTTGTCATAACAGTTCATTGCGTCTGGTATAAATACAGTTAAGATAAGAAATGCCTTACTACACAACATTTGCACTTACAAACAAATGTGTGCAAATGAGCAAAGAGTATACAACTATTATGGGCACAGCACATGCGGTACGCCTGACAAAACAAAAAACACCCGTTGATACACAGTATTGGGTAGACTTAGCATGCTCAGAATAACTACCTCTGCACCGACGTGTATGAAGATATTCAATACCTCGTCATTAAGGTAGTAGTTTAATAATGTATTCTTTTGGTTCTCTGTCCTCGCTAATTTTGCGAAATGGACAGCAAATCACTACTAAGAATAAAAGCAAAACTACAACACACTGTGCTGAGCATTTACGCAAGAAATTACTTATGCAGCACGAAGCACACGAAAAACATTTGAATCATTTTGACTGTACTTACACTGTTTGCACAAAAAATCTATCATGCTTACTTTCTGCTACACTTACACATGTAATGTTGCTGGTATCTGAATGGATTAGAAACACCCTTTAGGAGGCAAATTCGTAGAGCCTGACAATAGAGACATTTTGGCTGTAGAAAGAGTAAAGTTGGAAGCACAAGTACATTCCATTAAAGATGAATAGCGTAAATAGGGAAAGAATTACAAAACAAATTATTGGTTGCGTATGGCTTACAAGAACACATATAATGACAGTTTTGACTAAACAGCGTGTACTTACAGTTTGGACACAAAATGTTATGTGACAGATTGTACGTAAAATGAGAAACCATATACAAGCACAGCACAATACCGAAAGAATGAACTTCCTCCCCTTTCTTTAAAAAAGAATGTATGGGGACACTGAGCAATATCAATCAAAACATTTAAGACACAATTTGCGAAACTGTAGGCACTGATCAAAATAGAAATAAAAACCACTACACATACAGACGCGCACACCTACGAAAGATAGTGTCTCTTCTTCAGGTGTGCGTAGGGCGCACCCTTCTCCGGAGATAGAGGTGCCAGGGATGCTATGGATGCTCTCTTCTGAGCAATGCGCTGCCTTGCCGCAGCCGTAATCGGCACCAACAGAGGTACCGCAAGTGCAATTATCCTGTCGTTGTGGTCGACGTGGACGTCCTGGGTGCTGATACCATGAAATGCCGATCATCGCCATTTATCCGCATGGCGAGTTGTTAGCACCATCCGACGCTGTGCTGCGCCACAAACCCCGTAATTGTGGAGTCATTTAAACAGCGTTAAAATTTTTCGCCTTGCACCGCCGGTGATGTAAAAGCTGCCTAACTGCAGCGGTATCAACGACCGAAATGATAGAGTTCGTGGGACCTATTAGAAATAAGAGTAATCTGGAGGATAATTTTGGGGGTATGCTGGAGTGAACTGTTGGAGTGGAAGGGGTGGTGGTGAGAGAGGATTCAAACGAATGGAGGAGGAGAGGGAAAAGAGGGTTGAGGCTCGTTTTGGAAGGAGGGTGAGGTAGAGCCTGAAAGAGGAGACAGAGATCAACATGTGGAACAGAGCGATGGGAGTGTTACAGCAGCGGCACTGTCATCGGTGACTGGAGAAGACCTTGTGGAGGATAGCCAGATAGTACTAGACGAGGGGACCTCTGCAGCGGAGCTGTCGGACAGAACCAACGTTGCTGGATTCATGGGCGGGTCCCAGGGATGAAGACTCCTCTTGATGGAAGCTGGAGGGTTGTTCCTCTTGCTCTTTTATTTTCAGCTGTTGCAGATGCGGAGCCGGTCCAAAGGTGGAGCGGAAGCTTCGAAGAGGTCGGTCGTATGCAGAAACAAGTTGTGCGGTGACTACCTCGGTGTATGTACTTCACGAGCTTGGCGACAAAAACATTCTCGTGTTACGGAGACTTTGGTCACTAGCTGAGTTTCCATGTTTCCTGCATCAATCGACGATCAACCTAAGATTGTGGGTAGGATGTCATAGTTACCATTTTTAAAGGACGGGTAATCTGGGGAGAGTTTTGCGTCACAATATGGCCGCCGTGATATAAGTTGTGCAAAGGGCACTAGGAATGTTAAAAAATGGCAGTTTGGAAGGAAGCCCATTAACGACAAAATGTTTAAATGCGATTTTGTGGTAAACGGCACGAAAAAACTGCTGTACATGGAAAACGGATTTTGCGGTGGTTATACGGTATAAGCGGAATTGTCCCGGAGAAGCACACGATTACAGATTTGCAAGTTGCGGTCAGATAAACCCTCAGGGATTTTTAGTTGGGATTTAACCGTGCGTTCAGGAGGAAGTAGCGGTAGCGATAAGCAGTGCATAAAAGCACGGGCCGATAAGCCGATTGCCGAAGTGTAACTTTTTTCCGTAAAAAAGCAAACACTGTGAAAAATTGTACTTGTAAGCTTCGTTACATCTGTACATTACTTTAGGTGCATTACACAATGCTTGAAATTGTAGTATTGCGGTTCATGCAATAAGAGAGAGCAATGATTCACGCAGTACACAGCGCCTTTGTTTTCTTTAAGAGAAATACACTATACCGTTGCCTTACGGCGTGTGTGGATTTACTTTAAAAAAGAGGCAGCAAAAGAAAGAGCATTTTGCAAACACTTATCAAACGGTTTATTTTCTCCAGTGTCGGTTTTTTTAAACAAAGCGCATCTTACCGGCATGGAGACCGAAGATGGGACACGTCGAGAACCGACCTTGCAGCCTTCGTTTAAAATTATAGGCTACAAGAAGATATTGATGCATAGATTGATTCCTTAAGTAGAGGTTCTCTAAAGAAACCCATAATATATTGCGTAAAAGTAACATGGTGTGTATCCAACTATTTCAAGGCTTAGTCAAAGAGTGTTACAATGATTTTATTAAAAGCAGTAATCATCTTGCCTTGTTGAAGAATTTGTGCAGTCCCTATATAGTAAACATTGTGGATGAAACCAATCATCATAAATCAATGCAACCATAAATTTGAAGACTATTTTCATGATGTATGCTCAATTATTTGCGAAATTATTGTAAATAATATCTCCAAAATGGTAACTGAGGATGGGAAACAAAAAAACTGACCAGTGTGTGAATTCATAAGAGCATTTTGTGCTTGCCATGAGGAAGGAAACAATACTTTCAGTATTTCTATTATATTTACAAGGAATAATTTGTGTACTAAAAGCCACTTTTTTCTGTAACATGAATTATTGTATATATGTTATAATGAACACACTGAGGCTATCTGACTTTGGCTTCACATCATATATTTCAGTAATTTTACTCTTTTTATTAAACTAATAATTATGTGGCAAGCTTTAGTATATTACCAGTAGTAACATTAGCAGATTTAGTGGATGGATGTTAGCTTTTATGTTGACTTTAATTTTCAGTAAATACAAAAGAAATCTTATAAAAGTTTGTCAGTGTGTATTGACTTGTACAGTGGTAAATGACAAAAATTGCTCCAATTTTTATCGTATATTCACAGCTTTTTAGTGGAATAAATATAATCATATCCCAAAAATGCTTCTTTGTACAATCTTGCAATCCTTAATTTTGCTATTCCTGTTGTAATGAAATATATAAAGCATGAGAATAAGTTCCTAAACTAGTGTTCAAAGGTAGGTAAGTCCTAATAAACTGAAAAGTTTGATATTTATGTTATCTAGCTGTTTATTTTCATTCCATTTGAAGCTGAGCTTGTAAACATATGATTATATAAAGGTAAGGAGTTTAGTGAAAATGACATTTTGTCCCAAAACATAACACATGTTCAGAGCATAATTAGATTTAAAATTGTCATATTTTGAGCCACCTTCTTTGTAATAAGGTCATTTGGCTTTTATGTGCACCTGTATAACATAATGCTGTTTAACTTAACTGCATAGTAATTGTGTTGTTATAATTTATTCCTTTGTTATCATTATTAAAACAAAGTACCCATAATACTGCTGCAGTTACATTATTTGATAGGCTCATAACGACTACAGCTACATATTCTACTGTGTTTATTACTTATAGCACTATTATAGTTTTTTTAAATCCAATACATGCACAAATACTTAAAAGTCATTATTTGTTTAATGTTATCTTTGTGTTCTAGTGGTGTCTAGTTGCTATTATTTTAAATTAATTAGTTTCTTATTTTTACGTTCCTCTGTCTTTTTGCTTGGAACTGTGGAATTCGTTGCCAACCGCCTTCGACTGCCGCCATATTGAAATCAGCGCTCAGGCTTGTAGTGTAGTGGGCTATGATGTGAACGCTGCGCTCACTTTGATTTTGAAAGTTATCTTATCTATGTTTAAAACAAAAGGCTGGAGATTACGTATACCCTTCAAAGGATGGTAATAGAGCAACTTGATGTACACAATAGAGCTTTTTGGAATTTCAGTATCTTAAAAATGAAAGAAGAAGTAACACGTGTACCGAACTGAGCGTAGCGCTCATATGTCAACCATTGGCGGTACATTGTTGTCAGGTCATCATGTTATTCCTTCTGGGGTTCAGAGGTAAGAACTCGTATTACTGAAATGCTTTAAATTGTCGGCTCACATTCTGCCATGTCAGTCTTCATTATAATAGTAAGCATTCCGAGATGGAACGCCAAGAACAGGCAAATATTTAAATGGCTTGTGGAGATTGAAAATGAATCTCTCTCATCGTTTGGATTTTCTGATGACGATAGCGTCTGGTCAGGTGTAAAATAGCAGTACTGATGAGAAAAATCATATATACACTTGTCAAAGATGCAGTGAACATTTTCAGCAACAAAGTCAGCGTATTAGTGAGTGTGACATTTAAAAAATGTATGAAGTGGTGAATAGAGTATCTTATCACTAAGGTCATAGTATGACAGATCTAAGAGATACAAACAAACCAAATAGGACATTTAGTGCACCTATTTTAATAGTAAATTGTCTAATTCGACTTTGGTCGTGTTTTATATTCACTTTATGCCTCTTATATTATTACATTTTGTGGTAACAACAGACCAACGAACTTTATATATATTTAGTATATTATATTAATTTAAAGTGCATTACTAGATTAGATATAATTATGGGAAGAGATATAAAAAGTCTGGCATAAGAAGTTTATGTTATGTTGTCAAAAGCACTATACAGCAAGTTAAAGTGAGTAGTTACAGATTAATAAAATTGAAATATAATTTAGGTTATTTAAAGTAAACCTTATGTACTAGTTGTGTGATGTATATCTAAAACAAAAGACTTGAAAGGGTGTTTAAAAAAGAATACGTTAGTAGGATAAGTCCCGGATGAGCCAATTGGATTAACGATAATCCTGCCGCTAGGGGCGCTAGTGTCGCTAGTGTCGCTGCGAGCGACGGCAGCAACTTTGAAAAGCGCCATGAGCGGAAGGATTATCGTTATTGCAATTGGCTCATCCGGGACGAGATAAAAGAATTGAGGATTAGGGAAAGATGAAGGAAAAACAGGAAGTGACGTGGAGTGTTTTGATTGGTAAAAATAAGACGAAATGTGATTGTTTCGTTAATTCGGGTGGAAGATGAAGGAAGGAAGATGAAAGAGAATGGAGGACACGTGATGGAGAGGAGCTAGGTGGCGAGGTGTTGTGTGTGCGGAGGTCGGGACTGAAAGAGGGAAAAGATGGCGAACGAGGGATAAAAAGTATAACAGAAAGTGACGTGTGCAGTTGTGATTGGTGGGAATAAGAAGTGATGTTATTGGTGGAAAGGAACAAATGAAAGTTGTTGATTGGTAAGAATAAGAGAGATTATGATTGGTGGAAAGAAAAAGGTGTGGGAGTGGGGTATGTTGGAGGTGATGGGAAAGGTAAGTTTTCCTAGCAACAAGATTTGCAAAAGCCTCTCCAGAACTCATCAGCAATTTTTGAACGTTGGATGGTGGTTTACTTGAGTGGATAGAGAGATGGGGCGATATGAGATGCGGTGGCGAAAATGGGAACTAAACAAGATGGTTGAAACAAGAGGTCTAAGGACGAGGAAATTTCGAGGTTAGTGGTCAACATGGCGGTCGCAAGAGGTGGGGGCAAGGAGACGCGGTGGTGAGAATGGGAACTAAAAGAAGATGGTGGTAGCAAGAGCTTAGAAGAGCAGATTTTGAGGTTAAAATAGTGGGAACTAAAAATGGCGGAGGGTCGACGACAAGGAGATGCGGTGAGAACTAAACAAGATGGCGGACGCAAGAGGAGGGTAAGGAGATTTGAGGTTACAGTACCAAAACACGAAAGGATATATTCCTACGCCAAGCAGGCCCGAAAAATAATTATGCGTGTGGTACTTACCTCTTACTGGTGTTGATGCGTCACCAAAAGCAGAGCAGCTTCACGCGACGCGAAAAAATAGAAGGAAACAGTTTTTGAAAATGCTTAACCAGCTTTAAGATCAACCAACATCACTACGCACTGATATACCTAGGTTTTTTAAAGCGGTACAGACGCCCTTTGCACAGACGTAATTTAACTATACCAAAAACCTGGTACTGGACCATCGTAATGGTCGCTAGCGTACGTAGGAGCAGGGTTCTCATAGCCGGTCGAAAGCGGTCAAAAAAGTGTACGACGTAGGTGTTCACAGTAGCTACTGTCGAGTGAACCGTCGAGATGCGAATGAACGAGATCTGTTCTTGCCGGCAATCTGGTTCGGAGATGTGAGGAGCGGTGGCAAAAATGGGAACTAAACAAGATGGCGGAGACAAGAAGTGAAGAACGAGGGGATTTGAGGTTAGTGGTCAATATGGCGGACGTAAGAGTGGTAATCAGCAGTCGATGTGCGTCACGATATGCCCGCTGCGATTAAAGAGCTGCAAACTGCGCGATAACTTGAAAAATATTGCCCGGCGTGACGCATTGCGCGGCGCGCGCGTTTGCCGTAAACCGCTACAGTTGCCATACTTATATTATCCGCCTTTTTTTTCGCTTTCTTTTTTTTTAAAAAAAATAACTAGTTTTTCGGGGTTTTCTCTGGTTGGTGGACGAATACAAGCTCTTTCTGCTTTTTCATTGGTTTTCCCTGGTTGGTAGGCGTTTGCTGTAGTGTTTGACGAAGCCCTTTCTAATTTTCGAGGTTTTTCAGGTTTTTCGTGGTTGTCCCTGCCCGGTAGGCAAATGATGAAGTTTTCCCTTGTCGGCGCACGGATACTAGGCACATACTCGCGCACACACACATTTAATAGTAGCGATACCGCTTGATAAGGCACAAATTGCACGTTGTTTGTTAGGGCAATGCATGTTGAAAGTTGGCACACTGGGATGTTGGTTCGCACAAAATCCACACAATGACAAAATTAAAAATGTATATATATTTTAACACAAAAGTGTGCAGTGCAAAAGAAAATAAAAATTAAATAGGCACACACACACATTTAATAGTAGCGATACCGTTTGATAAGGCACAAATTGCACGTTGTTTGTTAGGGCAATGCATGTTGAAAGTTGGCACACTGGGAAGTTGGTTCGCACAAAATCCACACAATGACAAAATTGAAAATGTATATATATTTTAACACAAAAGTGTGCAGTGCAAAAGAAAATAAAAATTAAATAGGCACACACACACAAACACACACACACACATTTAATAGTAGCGATACCGCTTGATAAGGCACAAATTGCACGTTCTTTTTTAGGGCAATGCATGTTGAAAGTTGGCACACCGGGAAGCTGGTTCGCGCTGTGGTCAACCGACTACTTCGTCAGCAACCGTTCACACGGTCAGTTTTCATGCTATCGTGCAGTTTGCACGACGCGTACAGCACGTGCTTTCCCCGTATGATCGCCAAACACCGTCACAGCTGTCATAGCTTGTCGGCTTATTTCATGTTCATATTCCTTTTTAACGCATTTCGTTTAGAGGTATTGTTTATTTGTTTTACATGGCAATACGTTTTTGGCATAAGTTTTTTGCATTAATTTTATATAATGCATTGCGAAAATGGAAGTTTCTATTTGTATTTATGACAACTATGAAAATACAAGGAGAAGGACAGGCTTTTTCCACCTACCATGCTGTTGCTGATGGTGCGCTGAGCGGCCATATTCGACAGGGTGCGGTTGGCGGCCATATTGGACAGTTTATTGCAATGCGTGCAACAAGGGCGCACAGCAACTTGTTGCTCGCGTCGAAAGTTTGTGCGTGATTTTTCTCAGATTTTATGCACCGCACATCACAAAATCATTACACACGCCACTGATAGTTTTAAATATTTGATACTGATGTTGAAGTTGTGGCGGGGCACTGATTTTAACTCCACACGCACTTAATAAATCACATAGCCGTGCGGAAATACTTAACTTTCAGCGAAAAGCGCTAGTGGGGAGTGCAAGCTCAACCACTATTAGCAACATGTAGCAAGCGTTATAGTTCTGCTCGCGTTAGTCTTTTCTCTTACGATGTCCTTGGTAATGGTGCGGTTGGCGACCATATTTGACAGTTTATTGCAATGCGTGCAACAAGGGCACACATCCACTTGTTGCTCGCGTCGAAAGTTTGTGCGTGATTTTTCTCAGATTTTATGCACAGCACAACACAAAATCACTACACACGACACTGATAGTTTTAAATATTTGACACTGATGTTGAAGTTGTGGCGGGGCACTGTTTTTAACTCCACACGCACTTAAATCACATAGCCGTGCGGAAATACGTAACCTTCCGCGAAAAGCCCTAGTGGGAGTGCAAGCTCAACCACTATTAGCAACATGTAGCAAGCGTTATAGTTCTGCTCACGTTAGTATCGGAGAAAACAGTAAAAAGAACGATTCTCATGTGCAGCGGAAGCAGCAGTACGTGAATGACCGTGTGCTGATGAAGCAGTCGATGTGTGTTACAATATGGCAGCCGCGGTTAAAGAACTGCAAACTGCGCGATAACTTGAAAAGACCGTGAGAACGGCTGCTGATAAAGCAGCCGCGTTTAAAGAGTTGCAAACTGCACGATAACTTTAAAAAAAATGGCCGTGCGAACGGATGCGCATCAGCGAGAAAATCTTTTAAATGCGGTTTTATGGTCGATGGTAGGGAAAAGTGCAGCGGTGGATGGATGGATGGTGTGACCGGAAGTGCACCGGAAATGACTGCGATTACAACTTGGCAAGTTGTGGCAAAATAAGGCGTCAGGATTTTTAATGAGGCATTTAACTCGACGCACCTGCCGAAACTGCGGTTGCGAAATTCAAATGCTGTACGCTTCAATTGTAATATAACTTTGTTTCTATATATGAATGTCAATATATTCAGTGCTTTGGGGCTGTATGGATTGTTACTTTTACTTAGAACTGCTTTAAATCCTTGTTTCATTTCCTTTAACTTTTGGTAATGCAAACAATAATTACTCAGGGGGAATGCTTTATTTCTGATACATTCTATAACGGGCCAGGCATTTTACTTTTCTAGTTTTCTTTTTTACTTTCTCTACTACGTATAGTAAGTAGGGGAAGTATTGTATTCCACCCAAAAATTCGATACCGAGATTTCACCGGAAATACATGTTTTGAGACCCCCTGGATGCAAAAAAATGCATTTTTGGAAACATGTCCGTGTGTGTGTCTGTGAACAGCATAACTCAGAAACGAACAGTCGGATAAGCACCAAACTTGGTATTTAGGTTCAGTATCTTCCAGAGATGCGACACGAAGGTTTCCAAGAAAATCCCCCCACCCCAGACAACCCTTTACATGGAACATTTTTCGAAAATTTTAATTTTCTCAAAAATGGTTCTAACGATTTTGATTAAAATATCCTATGTTGAAAATATTTTCAAGACAAATGAAATGTATATCTCGAATTTTCTGAGAATGTCTGCAAAAGTATTCTTATTGTGAACGACTTTTGCATAAGTGGTAAACCATAAGAGATATACAAAATTTTACTACACAAAAATGTAGATCGCGTTAAGATACACAATTTATGTCATATACATTTGTTTTGTTGAGTGAACCATTTTCGAAATATTGCTTGTTATTCCCTTAAATGTTTCAATACTTATTTTCTCAAATGGGAATTCGTTATTCAGTTTTTGTCTTGTATATGCAAAGAGTATTAATCTGAGGCAAAGAGAATGGTGATGCACATAGCAACCGGTTATTAAGAGATATGTATATGCTTAAAGGCTACTGTATTTCTATATTGCCCCTGTAAATACAAAACAAGGGGAACATAGTACGCCTTAAGCTACAGTCATACATTTTTAGAACTGGTCGCTATGTGTAAAATGTAATTCTCTTTGCATGTCAAAGGATCGTTTCTGCAAAGGTTTATCTTGATTAATATGAAATACATGGAGAATAAGAGTTTCTAAAAATAGTTTGTACAAGAGTAGATAAAGTCATGTGAGTGTTACACATCAGATTTTTTTTTAGTAATTGTGACATTTTATGTATCAACTACTTCTAGATCGGCCTTGCAAGGACATTGCAAATGACATGTATTGTTTAATTCATTTCCATCATAAACCGTAAGGAACTGAAAAATAATAATAATAAAATCAAGTCAGCATTAGAAAGATACCTTATCACTCACACCTTGAATACAGAGGAGGATTTCATTCATTCAAAAAAATAATGGTACTACTAATTTTACTCCAAAAGTTAATGCAGTTTTGTAAATACTAAATATAAATATTTTAAATGTAAATAACATTAGCTTATAAGTTTTAGTAACTGACACTCTACATAAGAGTTACGATTCGTGTTCACAAATGTGCACATGTGCGTGACGCATTGCGCGGCGCGCGTTTTTCGTAAACCGTTACAGTTGCCATACTCATATTATCCGTCTTCTTGTTTTTAAAAAAATCCTCGCCATCTTAGTTCACAAATTCACCGCTAATTCCTTCTCGTAATTTTTCATCCAATCACCTTTGATTTTTATTTTCGCCTTTGTTTTATTGCCGAAGCCCGGCGTGATGCATTGCGCGGCGCGCGTTTGCCGTAAACCGTTACAGTTGCCATACTTATATTATCCGTCTTTTTTTTAATTTTCGCCATCTTAGTTCACAAATTCACCGCTAATTCCTTCTCGTCATTTTTCATCCAATCACCTTTGATTTTATTTTCGCCTATCACATCACGTTATTTCAATTTGTCCACCTATCAGAGATCGTCTTATTTTCACCAATCACAACGTTCCACGTCACTACTTGTTCTAATTTTAACCCTCGGTCGTGCATGTTTTGCGTCCTTGAGTTTCCATACCTCGCACACGCAACACCACAGCGCGATAACATGTCCACGTGCTAGCTGGTGTACCAGGACGATCGCCTCCTGGGCCTGCTCAACGCCGAGGAAGTGGTAGTGCAGACCTGCGTACCCGTGACGAACCAGGTCATGTACGTGGTGTTGAGGTAACTCCGAGGAGAGCCCCAAGGTGATCCACGCTACCAATGCCGTGATTGGGGCTTACACCACGGCACAAAAGTGCCTAGTGTTATTTTGTCACCTGAAGCGAATTGGAGATCCAGTGTGCTACTTCGTCACCGACATCGTCGTCACCGTCCTCCCGAGGGATTTGCAACCGTCCGTGGGACGCCTCCTTGCAGACATTGAGGACCACTTCGGACCGGTGAAGGCAAGCCATGTGCCGTTCACAAAAAAAACCTATTTTTTGTTTTTAGCATCGGTAAAACACTTTGTGGCGCAGTTGCTTGTACACTCTTTTTGCAGCCAACCAATAAACGATGAAGTTCTTACTGTTTTTCGGGGTTTTTCCTGGTTGGTAGACAAATGCAAACTCTTTCTACTTTTACATGGCTTTTTCCCTGGTTGGTACGCGATTGCTGCAACCGTTGCCAAAGCTCTTTCTTTTTTTCGTGCTTTTCCCTGGTGGGTAGACAATTAAACTTAAGTCCTTTATCCTATTTCGTGTTTTATCCCTGTTTACGGACGCATGCTCAGTGCGCTTTCACACACACACACACACGCGCTCACAAATCTCTAACTAGTTTTTCGGGGTTTTCTCTGGTTGGTAGACGACTGCAAGCTCTTTCTGCTTTTTCATAGGCTTTGTGTTTGTTTCACATCAGCCGTTTCTAACGCCATTAACGCAGTTGCATCATGAACACTTACAGTTGTGCCTTGGTTTAATAGACTTACTGACTTTTGTGTGTACAAACAAATAAAACTCAATTTAATGTTTGAGAGTTTGCAATTCTATTTTTGCTTTCTCTACTATGTACTTACAGTAAGTAAAGGAAGTATTGTACCCCACCCAAAAATTCTAAGTCGAGGTTTCACCGTTTTGAGGTTCCCTGACCCAAAAAACCAAACATTTTTAGACAAAGATCCGCGCGCGCGCGTGTGTGTGTGTGTGTGTGTGTGAACAGTACAACTGGGAAACGAAAACTCGTGTAAATACGAAACTTGGCATTTAAGTTCAGGACCTTTCAGGTGTGCGAGACGAAGGTTTTGAAGAAAATCTCTCCAATTCAAACTACTCATTACATGCAAAAGTTTTGGTTATTTTTAATTTTCTCAAAAATGTCTCTTATATCATAATATATCAATTTCCAGAGCCTATAGTGAGTTAGATCAGCTTAAGAGAGCTGGTATAATCTAGGATGCAGTTTACGTCAAAACTGCATACATTGTGCACATTTGTGAACACGAATCGTAACTCTTATGTAGAGTGTCAGTTACTAAAACTTATAAGCTAATGTTATTTACATTTAAATTATTTATATTTAGTATTTACAAAACTGCATTAACTTTTGGAGTAAAATTAGTAGTACCATTATTTTTTTGAATGAATGAAATCCTCCTCTGTATTCAAGGTGTGAGTGATAAGGTATCTTTCTAATGCTGACTTGATTTTATTTTTATTACTTTTCAGTTCCTTACGGTTTATGATGGAAATGAATTAAACAATACATGTCATTTGCAATGTCCTTGCAAGGCCGATCTAGAAGTCGTCGATACATAAAATGTCACAATTACTAAAAAAAAAAATCTGATGTGTAACACTCACATGACTTTATCTACTCTTGTACAAACTATTTTAGAAACTCTTATTCTCCATGTATTTCATATTAATCAAGATAAACATTTGCAGAAACGATCTTTTGACATGTAAAGAGAATTACATTTTACACATAGCGACCAGTTCTAAAAATATATGACTGTCGCTTAAGGCGTACTATGTTCCCCTTGTTTTGTATTTACAAGGGCAATATAGAAATACAGTAGCCTTTAAGCATATACATATCTCTTAATAACTGGTTGCTATGTGCATCACCATTCTCTTTGCCTCAGATTAATACTCTTTGCATATACAAGACAAAAACTGAATAACGAATTCCCATTTGAGAAAATAAGTATTGAAACATTTAAGGGAATAAAAAGCAATATCTCGAAAATGGTTCACTCAAAAAAACATATGTATATGACATAAATTGTGTATTTTAACGCGATCTAATTTTTTGTGTAGTAAAATTTTGTATATCTCTTATGGTTTACCACTTATGCAAAACTCGTTCACAATAATAATACTTTTGGAGACATTCCCAGAACATTCGAGATATACATTTCATTTGTCTTGAAAATATCTTCAACATAGGATATTTTAATCAAAATCGTTAGAACCATTTTTGAGAAAATTAAAATTTTCGAAAAATGTTGCATATAAAGGGTTGTCTGGGGTGGGGGGATTTTCTTGGAAACCTTCGTGTCGCATCTCTGGAAGATACTGAACCTAAATACCAAGTTTGGTGCTTATCCGACTGTTCGTTTCTGCGTTATGCTGTTCACAGGCACACACACGGACATGTTTCCAAAAATGCATTTTTTTGCATCCAGGGGGTCTCAAAACATGTATTTCCGGTGAAATCTCGGTATCGAATTTTTGGGTGGAATACAATACTTCCCCTACTTACTATACGTAGTAGAGAAAGTAAAAAAGAAAACTAGAAAAGTAAAATGCCTGGCCCGTTATAGAATGTATCAGAAATAAAGCATTCCTCCAGAGTAATTATTGTTTGCATTACCAAAAGTTAAAGGAAATGAAACAAGGATTTAAAGCAGTTCTAAGTAAAAGTAACAATCCATACAGCCCCAAAGCACTGAATATATTGACATTCAGATATAGAAACAAAGTTATATTACAATTGAAGCGTACAGCATTTGAATTTCGCAACCGCAGTTTCAGCATGCGCTTAGAGTTAAATGCCTCATTAAAAATCCTGACGCCTTATTTCGCCACAATTTGCCAAGTTTTAATCGCAGTCATTTCCGGTGCACTTCCGGTCACACCATCCATCCATCCACCGCTGCACTTTTCCCTACCATCGACCATAAAACCGCATTTAAAAGATTTTCTCGCTGATGCGCATCCGTTCGCACGGCCATTTTTTTTAAAGTTATCGTGCAGTTTGCAACTCTTTAAACGCGGCTGCTTTATCAGCAGCCGTTCTCACGGTCTTTTCAAGTTATCGCGCAGTTTGCAGTTCTTTAACCGCGGCTGCCATATTGTAACACACATCAACTGCTTCATCAGCACACGGTCATTCACGTACTGCTGCTTCCGCTGCACATGAGAATCGTTCTTTTTACTGTTTTCTCCGATACCAACGTGAGCAGAACTATAACGCTTGCTACATGTTGCTAATAGTGGTTGAGCTTGCACTCCCCACTAGCGCTTTTCGCTGAAAGTTAAGTATTTCCGCACGGCTATGTGATTTATTAAGTGCGTGTGGAGTTAAAATCAGTGCCCCGCCACAACTTCAACATCAGTGTCAAATATTTAAAACTATCAGTGGCGTGTGTAGTGATTTTGTGATGTGCGGTGCATAAAATCTGAGAAAAATCACGCACAAACTTTCGACGCGAGCAACAAGTGGATGTGTGCCCTTGTTGCACGCATTGCAATAAACTGTCAAATATGGTCGCCAACCGCACCATCACCAACGACATCGTAGGAGAAAAGACTAACGCGAGCAGAACTATAACGCTTGCTACATGTTGCTAATTGTGGTTGAGCTTGCACTCCCCACTAGCGCTTTTCGCTGAAAGTTAAGTATTTCCGCACGGCTATGTGATTTATTAAGTGAGTGTGGAGTTAAAAACAGTGCCCCGCCACAACTTCAACATCAGTGTCAAATATTTAAAACTATCAGTGGCGTGTGTAGTGATTTTGTGATGTGCGGTGCATAAAATCTGAGAAAAATCACGCACAAACTTTCGACGCGAGCAACAAGTGGCTGTGCGCCCTTGTTGCACGCATTGCAATAAACTGTCCAATATGGCCGCCAACCGCACCCTGACGAATATGGCCGCCCAGCGCACCATCAGCAACAGCATGGTAGGTGGAAAAAGCCTGTCCTTCTCCTTGTATTTTCATAGTTGTCATAAATACAAATAGAAACTTCCATTTTCGCAATGCATTATATAAAATTAATGCAAAAAGCGTATGCCAAAAACGTATTGCCGTGAAAAACAAATAAACAATACCTCTAAAATAAATGCGTTTAAAAGGAATATGAACATGAAGTAAGCCGACAAGCTATGACAGCTGTGACGGTGTTTGGCGATCATACGGGGAAAGCACGTGCTGTACGCGTCGTGCAAACTGCACGATAGCATGAAAACTGACCGTGTGAACGGTTGCTGACGAAGTAGTCGGCTGACCACAGCGCGAACCAGCTTCCCGGTGTGCCAACTATCAACATGCATTGCCCTAACAAACAACGTGCAATTTGTGCCTTATCAAGCGGTAGCGCTACTATTAAATGTGTGTGTGTGTGTTTGTTTCTGTGTGTGCCTATTTAATTTTTATTTTCTTTTGCACTGCACACTTTTGTGTTAAAATATATATACATTTTCAATTTTGTCATTGTGTGGATTTTGTGCGAACCAACTTCCCAGTGTGCCAACTTTCAACATGCATTGCCCTAACAAACAACGTGCAATTTGTGCCTTATCAAACGGTATCGCTACTATTAAATGTGTGTGTGTATGCCTATTTAATTTTTATTTTCTTTTGCACTGCACACTTTTGTGTTAAAATATATATACATTTTCAATTTTGTCATTGTGTGCATTTTGTTTGTTAAATTTTTTATACGCTACTATTATAGTGTGTGTGTGCGCCTATTTAATTTTTATTTTCTTTTGCACTGCACACTTTTGTGTTAAAATATATATACATTTTTAATTTTGTCATTGTGTGGATTTTGTGCGAACCAACATCCCAGTGTGCCAACTTTCAACATGCATTGCCCTAACAAACAACGTGCAATTTGTGCCTTATCAAGCGGTATCGCTACTATTAAATGTGTGTGTGTGTGCGAGTATGTGCCTAGTATCCGTGCGCCGACAAGGGAAAACTTCATCATTTGCCTACCGGGCAGGGACAACCACGAAAAACCTGAAAAACCTCGAAAATTAGAAAGGGCTTCGTCAACCACTACAGCAAACGCCTACCAACCAGGGAAAACCAATGAAAAAGCAGAAAGAGCTTGTATTCGTCCACCAACCAGAGAAAACCCCGAAAAACTAGTTATTTTTTTTAAAAAAAAAGAAAGCGAAAAAAAAGGCGGATAATATAAGTATGGCAACTGTAGCGGTTTACGGCAAACGCGCGCGCCGCGCAATGCGTCACGCCGGGCAATATTTTTCAAGTTATCGCGCAGTTTGCAGCTCTTTAATCGCAGCGGGCATATCGTGACGCACATCGACTGCTGATTTCCACTCTTGCGTCTGCCATATTGACCATTAACCTCAAATCCCCTCGTTCTTCACTTCTTGTCTCCGCCATCGTGTTTAGTTCCCATTTTTGCCACCGCTCCTCACATCTCCGAACCAGATTGCCGGCAAGAACAGATCTCGTTCATTCGCATCTCGACGGTTCACTCGACAGTAGCTACTGTGAACACCTACGTCGTACACTTTTTTGACCGCTTTCGACCGGCTATGAGAACCCTGCTCCTACGTACGCTAGCGACCATTACGATGGTCCAGTACCAGGTTTTTGGTATAGTTAAATTACGTCTGTGCAAAGGGCGTCTGTACCGCTTTAAAAAACCTAGGTATATCAGTGCGTAGTGATGTTGGTTGATCTTAAAGCTGGTTAAGCATTTTCAAAAACAGTTTGCTTTTATTTTTTCGCGTCGCGTGAAGCTGCTGCGCTTTTGGTGACGCATCAACACCAGTAAGAGGTAAGTACCACACGCATAATTATTTTTCGGGCCTGCTTGGCGTAGGAATATATCCTTTGGTGTTTTGGTACTGTAACCTCAAATCGCCTTACCCTCCTCTTGCGTCCGCCATCTTGTTTAGTTCTCACCGCATCTCCTTGTCGTCGACCCTCCACCATTTTTAGTTCCCACTATTTTAACGTCAAAATCTGCTCTTCTAAGCTCTTGCTTCCGTCATCTTCTTTTAGTTCCCATTCTCACCACCGCGTCTCCTTGCCCCCACCTCTTGCGACCGCCATGTTGACCACTAACCTCGAAATTTCCTCGTCCTTAGACCTCTTGTCTCCGCCATCTTGTTTAGTTCCCATTTTCGCCACCGCGTCTCATATCGCCCCATCTCTCTATCCACTCAAGAAAACTACCATCCAACGTTCAAAAAATTGCTGATCAGTTCACGACAGGCTTTTGCAAATCTTGCTGCTAGCAAAACTTACCTTTCCCATCACCTCCAACATACCCCACTCCCACACCTTTTTCTTTCCACCAATCATAATCCCTCTTATTATTACCAATCAACAACTTTCATTTGTTCCTTTCCACCAATAACATCACTTCTTATCCCCACCAATCACAACTTCACACGTCACTTTCTGTTGTACTTTTTATCCCTCGTTCGCCATCTTTTCCCTCTTTCAGTCCCGACCTCCGCACAGACAACACCTCGCCGCTCCGCTCCTCTTCATCACGTGTCCTCCATACTCTTTTATCTTCCTTCCTTCATCTTCCACCCGAATTAACGAACCAATCACATTTCGTCATATTTTTACCAATCAAAACCCTCCACGTCACTTCCTGTTTTTCCTTCATCTTTCCCTAATCCTCAATCCTATCTCCTCGTCAAGATCTGTTGCGTTCGACATCTTTCGCATGTTGACCCTAACCTCAAATCTCTTCGTCCCTCGACTTCTTCCCTCCGCCATCTTGTTTAGTTCCCATTTTCACTACCACGCCACCGCCATCTTGGTTTAAGTTCTCCACGTTTACCTCATATTTTTAACCTCAACTTCATGCCTCCACCATCTTATTTAGTTCCCATTTTTACCACCGCGCCTCACATCTCCTCGTCCCACCCTTGCCTCCGCCATCTTGGATTTAGTTCTCCTTCTTACGTCCTGTTTTAACCTAAAAATCTTAACCTCAAATCTCCTTGCCCACCACCTCCTGCGACGGCCATGTTCACCACTAACCTCGAAATCTCCTCGTCCTTACACTTTTTTGTCTTCGTGATCTTGTTTAGTTCCCATTTTCGCCACCGCGCCTGATATCTCCTCGTCCACACCATTGCCTTCGCCATCTTGGATTTCGTTCCCATGCTTACGCCCTGTTTTACCTAAAAATCTTAATCTCAAATCTCCTTACCCTCCTCGTGCGTCCGCCATCTTGTTTAGTTCTCACGTTGGCCACCGAATCTCCTTGTCGCCGACCCTCCGCCATTTTTAGTTCCCACTATTTTAACCTCAAAATCTGCTCTTCTAAGCTCTTGCTACCACCATCTTCTTTTAGTTCCCATTCTCACCACCGCGTCTCCTTGCCCCCACCTCTTGCGACCGCCATGTTGACCACTAACCTCGAAATTTCCTCGTCCTTAGACCTCTTGTTTCAACCATCTTGTTTAGTTCCCATTTTCGCCACCGCATCTCATATCGCCCCATCTCTCTATCCACTCAAGTAAACCACCATCCAACGTTCAAAAATTGCTGATGAGTTCTGGAGAGGCTTTTGCAAATCTTGTTGCTAGGAAAACTTACCTTTCCCATCACCTCCAACATACCCCACTCCCACACCTTTTTCTTTCCACCAATCATAATCTCTCTTATTCTTACCAATCAACAACTTTCATTTGTTCCTTTCCACCAATAACATCACTTCTTATTCCCACCAATCACAACTTCACACGTCACTTTCTGTTATACTTTTTATCCTTCGTTCGCCATCTTTTCCCTCTTTCAGTCCCGACCTCCGCACACACAACACCTCGCCACCTAGCTCCTCTCCATCACGTGTCCTCCATTCTCTTTCATCTTCCTTCCTTCATCTTCCACCCGAATTAACGAAACAATCACATTTCGTCTTATTTTTACCAATCAAAACACTCCACGTCACTTCCTGTTTTTCCTTCATCTTTCCTTAATCCTCAATTCTTTTATCTCGTCCCGGATGAGCCAATTGCAATAACGATAATCCAATTGGCTCATCCGGGACTTATACTACTTACGTTCAAATTTACTAAAAGTTAACTTCTAGTAGTGTGCTAAAACCTTGACAGTACTCTGCGGTCACACACTTACATGTCGACCGACGGTGGTAGCATAACGAGCTGGACCGACGTCGGAATAATTATCAGTGGGTTTGGATTGATGTTCATCAGATATAATTCTTATAATAATTCTCTACTGGCAAACAAAATAAGTTCTGTTAAACTAACCCGAATCGAATGGAGCATGCCTGTACTTCGACTTTCCGACGATGATAGGAAACTTATAGGTCAATCCTTACACGTTGGCTTTCGAACCTGGGACCTTTACACGCAACGGCAGTGCCTCAGACTGGAAGATGTGAAGAAGACTAGAAGAAGAGGTGGCGAAAACGTGACTCGCGAGTTATTTTGACTCGCAGCGCCGTTCCCTCTCTGCAACCGTCCGTTTGTTTTTCACATGCTGCTGAGTGATGCAGTGCGTGTTGCATATTTGGTGACTCGCGGAAGGAAGTCGTTTTCGCCACCCTTGACCTATAACATTGAGAAGCCTCGCTTTACAACAGTTGGAGAACAAACGCTTAGATTGAATTGCCTCGCTAATGAATGTTCAATCCTTGGACATTGCCATACTACTAATCTGAAGCTTTATCTCAATAATGAATGTTATCCATATTATGATATGAACTAGGATTTCGCGAATTCATAGTTCGCAACTCTGCATTAATATTAGTCTAAATGTTGTATTCCTTTTATGGCAAAGATAATTTACACACTTTTGAAGAGCAGTGATTCCGTTAAATTTGCACCGCTATTCGTCATTAACTGTTACCATCAACCTGAAGATGTGAACAAAACTGTTAACACGAGGTTAGATGTCCAAGCTGCTGTAAACTTTCCTGCGCAAATATCACTGTATTTTTTTATTGTTGATGATAAACTGTTTAAATGTTTACATACTAATCAACTCCTGTTGTTCAATTCATTATATGATGTAATTAATGATATTCATATAATAAACACCTAATACATACATTATTTATTGATCTTATTACACATTCAAACCAACCACCACAGGAGGACGCACAACGTACCTATCAACTAACAACCACGTCAAACTGACACGTCACAAAAAATATTCGGTTTCATTCTGCTGTCGCTCAATCCACTACGGATTCAACGACACCAGTTAATTGTTGCTCAAACAGTTATTATTGCTCTCTATTAGCCATTGAAGTCTGTTATTCGTAAACAATTTTATATACTGGGAAACCACAGGACAAAAACTTGCCAAAGGAATAATTTAAAGCTCGTTAAAATATGCAAGTTATTTTAAATAACAGTCTTTTATTCTTTTGGAAAAATGTGCTTCTTCCGAAATATGTGTTGTTGTATGTTTAGTGTTTCCAGGAAGAAATTTGGTGCGACATCTGTATTACGTGTTTAAAAATCTGCGATTCTTCTTTATTGTTTTTACTTTCTCTACTACTTAAAACTAGCAAACAGGGGAAGTACTATATTCCACCCAAAAATTCGATATCGAATTCAATCATAAATAAAGTTTTAAGGCTCCTTTCTAAAAGTATTTTTACGAAAAGTTCAGTGCGTCTGAACGAGTGTTAATATGTAACTGTCTGTGAACAGTATAACTCAAAAACGAGAAGTCGATTAAATAACTTGGTTTTAGTTTAGCACCTTTTAAGGATGCAACACAAAGTTTTTAAAACAATATATCACCCAATACTACCCTCTACATTCAAACGTTTTCGTTGTTTTTGAGCTTTTCAAAGTGGCTATAACGATTATGATTAAAACATATTTTTAAGTTATGTGTATGAAAAAGTAAATTGTATATCTAGAAATTTCCGCTAATACCCTGTGAAGACCTTCATTTCTAAGAGTTTTGTATAACTGGTAAACCGTAAAAATAGACAAAATATTTCGAAACCATAAATGAAGTTCTCGTTAAAACACACAATTTATGCCAAATAATATTTTTTGTGGCGTTAACCATTTCCAAGATATTCCTAATTATATTGGTTTGAATTTTAGAATACTTCTACGTTTTACTTTCTGTACCATCTACTTACAGTATGCAATTTTATGTCGAATTTAACGGGAAATACATGATTTGAGGCCCCTGAATTCAAAAAAACATTTTTAGAAAAAGATCTACGCGTATATGTGTGCATAAGACAAACAAAATTCCCGATGACCTTGGTATTTAGGTTCAGCATGTCACAAAGATGATATACGAAAATGTTCAAGAAATGAACACAAGCTACACTTTACATGGAAGAATTTTCCGACATTTCGGATTTTCTAAAAAACGGGTTTAAAGATTTTGAATAAAGTATCACATATTTAAGATACTTACATGAAAAATAAAATGTATATTTTGAATTTTCTGGGAATTTTCTGTGAAGCCTTCTTCATTCGGAAGAACTATGTCATAATTTATATAGAAATGGAAAACCATAGGAGATGCACAAAAGTGTACTACACAGAAATGTAAATCCTTTAGAAACACACAGTATGTTTCAAATACCTTTTTCGAGGCATTAGCCATTTCTCATATATCCGTTGTTATTGCTACAAAATGTCCAATACTTTGTCATTTTTAGGTGATGTTGCTATTCGGTTGTTTCTTGCGATGAGAGGGAAAGGGTGTGACATTTCGGCCAACATATAGCGACCCGATTTTCCAACATCTGAACATCGTTTCGGTTTTCTCTATCCCCCCTGTACCCTCAACGGAGGGCGTAATGAAACCATTTCTGAAAAGAATCATATCGATTAACACGGAGCAGATAGAAAAAAAACTGACGTGTTACATTCACATAATTTCACTACCCTCTGTCGTTTATTAGTGGAAATATAAATTATTCTTACAAAAGTTTATTAATTTTTCTACTACATGTAGTAAGTGGGCAAGTATTTATATTCCACACAAAAATTCGATGTCCATATTTCACGCAAATATCTTTTTGAGGTTACCTGAATCAAAAACTTTTTTTAGAAAAAGATCCTATGTGTCTGTGTGTGTGCACGTGTGTGTGTGCGCGCGCGCGTGTGTGTGTGAACAACAGAACTTAAAAACCAAAACGTAGATATATACCGAATTTCGTATTTAGGTTCAGTACCTTCCGTAGATGAGACACGAAGAGTTTCAACAAAATTTCCTACTCCAAACTATCCTTTACACGGAACAAGTTTCGAAATTTTTTATTTTCTAAAACTGCCGTTATAATTTTGATTAAAATATCACATATTAAAAATACTTAAATGACAAATAAAATGCATGTGTTGAATTTTCTGAGAATACCCTATGAAGTCCTCTTCATTCGGAAGGAATTTTGTATTATCTTCTACAACTGGTAAACAAACGATCAAAAACGTACTACACAAAAACTGTAGATCTCTTTAAAGCACACAATTTATTCCAAATAATGTTTTCTTGTGGCATAAGCCTTTCTGTGATATCCCTTATAATGGTTCGAATTGTTCATTATTTGGTCATTCTTTTCAAGTCCTGTCAACATTCAGTGGTTTTTCGGGCTTACGGGGAGAGAGTATCGAATCTTAAGGCGAGCGTATAGCGTCCAGTTCTAAAGCACTTGACTATCGCTGTCCCCTTTGTATCTATAACGAAATATATAGTGTAGCTGTTTCTGTAATGGTTTATTTGGATTGAAATGAGGTAAATAGATAAATAAGCTTTAGTAAGAACAGTTGTGTATACACTAATTAACGATAGGGTAGAGAAAGTCCTATGAATGTATCACACCAGATTTTTTTCTATATACTTCATTTTAATCAAGGTAAACCTTTGCAGAATAGCTACTTACGCGCTTAGCTATACATGAAAAAGGAATAGCGATAGTCAAATATTTAACTGGACGCTATATGTTGGCCTTAAAATTCCATACTGTTTCTATGCAATGGCGAAAACCAATGGCACTTAAAAAGAAAGACAAAGTATTGAACAAGTCGAAGCAATAATAACGGCTGTCTCGGAAATGGCTGATGTAACAAAAAAGTTGTTTGAATAAATAGTGTGATTTAAAGACATCTAAATCTTTTGTGTAGTACGTTTTCGTCTATCGGTGACTTTTACCAGTTGTACAAGAATCTGCAAAACTATTTCCGAACGAAGAGGACCTCACAGCTACTCCGAGAGAATTCAAGATATACATTTTATTTGTCATGTAAATATCTTTAATACATGGTAATTTAGTCAAATCGTCACAGCCATTTTTAGAAAATAACAAATTTCGGAAAGTGCCCCATATAAGGGGTAGTTGTGGTGGGGGAATTTTCTTTTAAATCTGCGTGTCTCATCCTTGGAAGGTACTTCACTTAAATACCAATTTAGGTATTTATGCAACTTTTCGTTTTTGAGTTATGCTATTCACAGACACGTCCACACGCTGACAGTAAAGCCGATGGTCTCGTGTCGTGGATTTACGGCACGTAAAAGTACCTAAAGCCTGATAAAGAGGCCTCTGAGCAAAATCACCGTCTTTTACGCCCAATATAGAATGGGACGCTAAGGACCATAGCAGTTAAAGAACGTCCATAAATAAAAAACCCAATTTAAAACACGCAAACACCCGGACCTTTTTCTAAACATGCTTTTCTTGGATTCAGTGGGTCTCAAAGTATGTATTTCCGGTAAAATCTTGGTATCGAATTTTTGGGTTGAATGCAATAACTTCTCCAACTACTATGCACGTGATAGAGAAAGAAATGAACAATTCGAACCTTTGATAGTGAATATCTCAGAAATTTCTTATGTCACAAAAAATCTTATTTGACATAAATTGTTTTTTAAAGAGATATACATTTTTTGTGTAGTACGTTTTCGTCTATCGCTTAACGTTTCCCAGTTATCCAAGATTACACAAAATTCATTCTAGAAGAGGACTTCACAGACTATTCTCATAAAGTTCAAGATATACCTAGATTTTATTTGTAATGTAACTATCTATAATATATTATAATTTAATCAAAATCGTTAGAGCCACTTATGTTTAAATAAAAGATTTGCAAAAATGTTCCGTGTAAAGGGTAGGTTTGGGTTGAAGGATTTTCTTGAAAATCTTCGTCTCGAATCTTTGAAAGGTACTGAATCTAAATACAAAGATTAGTATTTATCCTACTTTTAGTTTTTGAGTTACGCTACTCACAGACGCACAGCCTGACTCACACAGGCCCTTTTTTCTAGAAACGCTTTTTCTGGATACAGGTTTCCTCAAAACACTTATTTCCGGTGAAATCTCGGTATTAATTTTTGGGTGGAATGCAATACCCTCTCCCTACTAGGTACGTGACAAAGTAAAAATGCTTTATTTGGATTCAGGGGGTCTCAAAATATTTATTTCCAGCGGAATCACGGTATTGAATTTTTGGGTGGAATATAATACCTTCTCCACCTACTAGATGTGTGGTAGAGAAAGTAAAAAAAAATGGATATGTTACATTTACATGACTTTCTCTACCCTTTATCGCTTATTAGGGGTTATGCAAATTATTCCTACGAAAGCTTAATTTCGTACCTACTTCATTTCAGTCGAGATAAATATTTCAGGAAAAGCTGCATTACACATCTCGTTATTAGATACAAAGGGGATAGCGATAGTCAAATGTTTAAGAACTGGACGCTATGTACTAGCCTTAACATTCCATGCCCTTTGCGTGCAATCGGATAAACAATGATATATCGAAAGGACCTGAAACGAATGACAGTATTGAACAATTCGAACCATTAATAACGGATATATCGGAAATGGAGGATGCCATAAAAGATTTATTTGAAATAAAAAGTATTTTGAAGAGATATATATTTTTTGTATATTAAATTTTCTTCTATCGCTTAACGTTTTCCACTTACACAAGAGTATAAAATTCCTTCCGAATGAAGTGGACTTCACAGACTATTTCCAGAAAATTAAAGATATACATTTTATTTGTAATGTAAATATCTTTATGCTCGACCATGACAAAATGTAGTATTTATACGACTGGTAGTAGTACTTTAATGGGCCTCATTTAAGTACACCTGTTCTTTAAGGTATTGGTATTCCACCAATCAGAAATGGCCAACACAACATTGTGAAAGCGCAAGTATCGATTATTGTTGTTTTGATCGACAACGGTACTAGCGCGAGTTTAGAAAAAAGTCAAAATGTCTGACACTAGTAACAGTGACATTCAACTTACCGCCGCAGAAATTACGACAAAACCACTCAATCTTACTAATAACTTGTTCCCACAAAAGTTAAGAAAGATGTATGAGAAATTCTATTCACAATTCATGGATTGGAAAATATCAAAAGGTATAAATTCGTTCTCAGAAAATGTCAGGTGTTACAGGGTCATTGTAGTGTAACCATAGATAAAGGAATAACGATTGTAACACATCACTCGAACCAGAAACGAATATTTATGAAGCCTTTAATTTAGATACATGGTCGAGCATAAACAGTCGTATGAAACTTGACTATAATGGTGATTAAAACGCTCGTATGATAATTATTAACCTCGCTTTGCTTCGCTCGCTCGGTTAATAATAATGCTCGCGTTTTAATTACTACCATTATAGTCTCGTTACATAATATAGTATTCATATAATTTATACAAAATTGTTAGAGCCTTTTTATAAAATAAACAACATCCAAAAATGCTCCATGTAAAGGGCAGTTTGGGGTGGGCATTTTTCTTGATAATCTTCGTGTTGCATCTTTGGAAGGTACTGAATCTAAATACCAAGTTTGGTATTTCTCCCACTTTTCGTTTGTGAGTAATGCTGTTCACAGACACACAAACGGATCTTTTTCTAAAAATGCTTCTTTTCTGGATTCTGGGGGCCTCAAAACATGCTTTTCCGATGAAACCTCGGTATCGAATTTTTGGGTGGAACGCAAAACCTCTACGTAGTAGGTGCGTGGCAGAGAAAGTAATAAAATCTTATGTGATACATTCACAGAACTTTCTCTTCTCTCTATCATTTATTAGTGGGTATACAAACTATTCTTACTAAAGCTTATTACTTCCTCTACTATGTATAGTAAATAGAGGAAATATGGCGTTCTACCCAAAAATTTGATATCAAGATTTTATTGTTGATATATGTTTTGAGGTCCCTTGAATAAAAAGAAAAAAAAAGCATTTATAGAAAAAGTCCATCTTTGTTGTGCTGTGCTGTGTGTGTCTTGTGTGTTCTGTGAACAACATAACTCAAAAATGAAAATTCGGATAAATACCAAACTTGGTATTTAAGTTCAGTATCTTCCAGGGATGCGACATTTTCAAGAAAATCCCCCCACTACCCTTTGAATGGAACATGTTTCAAAAATCTTTATTTTCTAAAAAATGGCTCTAACGATTTTGTTTAAGGTGCCATATATCAAAGATATTTAAATCACAAATAAAACGTATATCTTAAATTTTCTGGGAATAGTCTTTGAAGCCATCTTCATTCGGAAGCAATTTTAAAAGTATAATCTTATATAACTGGCAAATGTTAAGCGATAGACGAAAACATACCACACAAAAACTGTATATCTATTTAAAACACAGAATTTATTTCCAAGAAGTTTTTACGTGCATAAGCCGTTTCTGAGATATTCGTTATCAAAAGTTCGAATTGTTCATTTCTTGGTCAATATTTAAAGACTTTTCAACATTCAGTTTTTCTCGCGATTGCATGGAGACAGTATGGAATTTTAAGGCTAGCGTGCAGCGTCCAGTTTTTAAACATTTGAGTATCGCTGTTCTCTTTGTATCTATAACTTAAGGTGCAATGTTGCTGTTTCTGCAAAGGTTTGTCCGGATTAAACGTAGTTTATATAAAAACACCTATTAAACTTTAGTAAAAACAGTTTGTATACTCACTAATAAGCGATGAAGGGTGGAGAAATTCATGTGAATGTATAACATCAGATTCTTTTATATCTATTACATTTTAATCCAAAGAAACCTTTGCATAAATAGCTACATTGCACATTTTGTTATAGATACAAAGGGAATAGGGATAGTCAAATATTTAATAACTGGACACCCTACGCCAACCTTAAAATTCCATATTGTTTCCATGCACTCGCTAGAAGCAACTGAAAATCGATTGAACTTTAAAATAATGACGAAATATTGTTCAAATCGAGCCATTAATAACGGATTTCGGAAATGGTTGAAGCCATAAAAAAGTTATTTGAAATAAATTGTGTGTTTTAAAGAGTTCTACATTTTTTGTGTGTGTAGTGCGTTTTCAACTAAAATACTGAGTTGAAAATAGCTTAACGTTTATCAACTTTACAAGATTATACAAAATTCCTTTCGAATAAAGAGGACTTCACAGCTATTCCCAGAAAATTCAAAATATACATTTTATTTGTACAAGTAAATATATTTAATGGTGTTACTTTAATAAAAATGGTTAAAACCATTTTTGGAAAACAAAAAGCTTTGATAAATGTTCCATGTAAAGGGTAATTTTGGGTGGGGGAATTTTCTTGAAAATCCTCATGTCGCCTCCTTGCAAGGTACTGAACCTAAATACCAAGTTTGGTATGGTTATAAGTTTTCGCTTTTGAGGTATGCTGTTCACAGACACACAACACACACAGACTCACGCACCTTTTTCTAAAAATGCTTTTTTTTGTTCCTTGGGCCTCAAAACATGTATTTCCGGTGAAATATCTATATCAAATTTTGGGTGGAATGCAATACGTTCTCGACCTACTAAGTACGTGGTAGAGAAACTAATAAACGATAGTAGGTAGAGAAAGTTATGTGAATGTAGCACATCAGATTTTTTTAAAATGGTAAGTCGCGATTAGTTTTTTCTCATGATCATGCAATGAGCATGGAATTTTAAAGCTATCATACAGGATCCTCCTTTTGAAAATATGGCTAACAATTTAGCCTACTGTACTATCCCTGTTAAATCTACAGTGAATGTGTAAATGTGCAATGAAGGTTTACCAGGATTAACAAGAATTAGACAGAAGAATAAGGTTGTGTAAGAATTGTTTGTAAAAGAGCGATAAGAGAAAGCCATATGAATGCAATAGACAGTCTTTTATGTACTGTTGCTATTCAGTTGTTTCTGGATGTCATAGAACAGTATGCAATTTTAAGGCGACTCTATTTTAAACATCTGACTATCAATTCGGTTTCCTGTATTCCCCTTGTAACTACTTATAGCGAAGCGTGAAATGAAACTATTTCTGAACCTATTTCGGGCCCTCCATAATGAGGCACTCGCTACGTTACTGGCCTACTCGTATTTGTAATGGCAATATGAAAATCTGCGCATACTAATAAAATAGCTTCCTAGTGCCTTAACTAAGAATTATTGGCCCTGCTTCTTTCCCCAAACCTATTCTTATACTGCTTTTTCGTAAGACCGAAGCAATTCTAACAAGGCTTGGAGAGATCCTGCAAGGCAACGAACATAATAAAGAAATAAATCGTACAATAGCTTAGGAATGTAAAGGAATTTCTCGTACTTACATAGATGTGGTCCCGCTTGAAACGTTGGTGAAGGTTAGTGATGAAGGTATCTTCTGTGAGCGGGTCCAGAAGCACCGAGTCCCAGGCGCCCACCTCCTGGTCCAGACTCAGTACATCCATCCCACCCCCTGCACAGAAAAACGAAGCATTTGTTCTTAATATATACGTGTATAATTAAAGATATTAAAAAGTGCTGGGACTGATTGCACTCTTTTCTTGCATGGAAATAAGAGGGCTGTGTATATGGTTTCTGGAATAAGTTTGCTTTTACAGTTTAAAATGCAGTTGTGCGGTGATCCAAGCTACGCTTTCAAAACACACTAACGGAATAAGCTTAAGCTTTCCCATTTCCTGACAACCTATTTTGTCTCAAGATAAGCTATGAAGAAAGTAATACCTAGAATACGAATACCACTGTCATGGTTGTAGTTCACTTTAGACTGTCTCTTAAAAGAAGATTATATTTTATTTACACTACGTGATCAAAAGTATCCGGACACCTGGCTAAAAATGGCGTACAAGTTCGTGGCGCCCTCCATCGGTAATGCTGGAAGTCAATATGGTGTTGGCCCACCCTTAGCCTTGATGGCAGCGTTCACTCTCGCAGGCATACCTTCAATCAGGTGTTGGAAGGTTTCTTGGGGAATGGCAGCCCATTCTTCACGGAGTGCGAAACAGAGGAGAGGTATCGATGTAGGTCGGTGAGGCCTGGCACGAAGTCGGCGTTTCAAAACATCCCAAAGGTGTTCTATAGGATTCAAGTCAGGACTCTGTGCAGGCCAGTCCATTATAGGGATGTTATTGTCATGTAACCACTCCGCCACAGCCCGTGCAGTATGAACAGGTGCTCGATCATGCTGAAAGATGCAATCGCCATCCCCGAATTGCTCTTCAACATTGGGAAGCAAGAAGGTGCTTAAAATATCAATGTAGGTCTGCGCTGTGATCGTGCCACGCAAAACAACAAGGTGTGCAAGCCCCCTCCAGGAAAACACGACCACACCATAACACAGCATCTCCGAATTTCACTGTTGGCACTACACACGCTGACAGATGACGTTCACCGGGCATTCGCCATACCCGCATCCTGCCATCGGATCACCACATTGTGTACCGTGATTCGTCACTCCACACAACGTTTTGCCACTGTTCAATCGTGTAATTTTGACGCTCCTTATACCAACGAGGCGTCGTTTGGCATTTTCCTGCGTGATGTGTGGCTTATGAGCAGCCGCTCGACCATGGAATCCAAGGTTTCTCACCTCACGCCTAACTGTCATAGTACTTGGAGTGGATCCTGATGCAGTTTGGAATTCCTGTGTGATGGTCTGAATAGATGTCTGCCTATTACTCTTTACGACCCTCTTCAAATGTCGGCGGTCTCTGTCAGTCAACAGACGAGGTCGGCCTGTACGCTTTTGTGCTGTACATGTCCCTTCACGTTTCCACTTCACTATCACATCAGAAACAATGGACCTAGGGATGTTTAGGAGTGTGGAAATCTCGCGTACAGGCTTCTGACACAAGTGACACCCAATCACCTGACCACGTTCAAAGTCCGTGAGTTCCACGGAGCGTCCCATTCTGCTGTTTCACGTATGTTTGTGGGGATGTCCGGATACTTTTGATCACATAGTGTAGTATCATGAAATTCAGTAATGCATTTCACTGTTTAAAGTCCTCAGTAAGGTTAGTTTGTAGCCGACTTTCTCACTGTATTTACGCAGTAAAATATGTGTAAATGTATAAACGAAATGTCCATAGCAATTTTCAATTTTGAATGATTAACTAACGCCGACTAATATATATTATTATATATAATGGGCTACGGTTATCGCAATTTAAACGTTTTATATATGAATGTTTATTAATGCGTGTATGACCTTTACATGCTATAATCACCAAACTAATTGTTTGACACTTGGTATATAATATAACCTAGGGCCCGCTTAGAAAATAAGCTATATTATTTTAATTTTTCTTAATTATTTTCCCCCAAAGTAGGGTTATAATGACCCACAAAATCAAAACATTTAAATACATATTTTATTATTCTGCTTATTGTAAACCTTACATAAATAAAGTTTGTTCGTGTACGTAAAGTGGTTACCAAAGAAACATTTTACTTCCAATCACATTGCAAACATAAGCAACTGGCACAAGTTTGTATACCATTAAACATTTTACCCATGTGTTTTTACTTATAAATAAATCAGAACAAACAGTTTTATTATCCGTTTACAAACGTCATATTACATGTAGGTTGCAAAAGGAGAAAAATATTTAGGGATATGGAAGGAGAGAGAAAGGAAGGCACGATGAGGTGAAAGAGGGAGAATAGGAGACGGAGAGAACGACGGGAACGAACAGAGTGAGGGAGGCTAGGAGAGACAGAACGGATAGGGGACAGACAGTGAAAAATTCAGAGAGCGAGAGACACAGAAGAATATCTACATTTAAAACAATAACATGAGTAGAACTGCGGGTTCCACAAGTAAAATAACTTTTTCAAGGGAAGACATGTAAATATTATATAGCTAAAAAAACTCTTAAATTTAATATTAGCCTTTAATGTAGGAAGTTTCTTAATGTTTCTAATACTGCTTATTTTGAACAAATGTTAATTTCTTAATAATTTTATTTTATACTCCATTTTATGTTTTAAGCAAACCACTCATTAATTTTTTCACTGATTCAATTTGTGACAGGCACCACTAATAACACTGTCAATGCTTTCTTTTTTAACAAAACATCAGCACATGCATGGTGTTACATAAGAAGTATACCTATATACAAATATTTTCAAGTAAGTGATTTTTATGAATCGTGGTTTATTATGGATATACCTTCTTCTTTTTTCTGTGTTTAACCTCCTTGTATGTAGGACTTACACCCCCAGGACTTATAGGCGGGTGCCTGGGGTCAGAGGCCCGTCGAGGAGCAGACACTCATGGATCAGACAGAATACCCAGGATGGGTGATCAGCCCCATGCCTGGTATGGGAGGAAGGAAGTAGATGAAACGAAATGTTGGTGAAATGGATGAAAGGATAGGTGATGATGTAGCAGTTGGTGGAATGAATGGCGGGGGAAACCGGAGAATACACTATAAATAGTGCTGTTACACACACAAAAAGATAAAAAGAATTGAAATTAAAAACATCCCTAACCTTCTAGAATATACTTCAAGATAGGAAACTTATTTTACTTCTACCATAACCCTAAAAATATAGCATGTACTTGTTTCGTGTGGCACAAAAATAATTACATTTGAGACAATGAAAAAATGTGTATTAAGTCACACTCACGTGGTAGATTAGCCAAACACTCCACTGTGCAAGTGAATAAGAGATTTCTTATGTATACGGCTGAGAGTACATTAATGTGAGTGATGAGGTGGTTTCCTCTGCAAGAAGGAGCATGTGGTAATAGCTTCCGAGATTCTCCAAGTGTTGAATACTTATCTTTTCGACGCCAGTGAACACTGGAGAGGTAACGGTACGTATCGCGGAGAGGCCCCCGGAACCGGGACAGAACACCGCAAGTAAGTTGTAATGGCCCTTTTTGCTTCCAACGTGACCCCTGGGAGGGAAGGATCAGGGGAGGTACCCGAAGGACGACCAGATACGGAAGCCGCGGGCGCAAGTATGGACGAGGTCCCTAACGTTTACATATAGAACGCATCCGAAGCCGCACGGTCCCTGCACATAAGCCACTAAACTCCAGGATCCCCCTGAGCGGACCCCCACGCTGCGGAGAGACCTAACTGAGGGGTACACAGCGCAAGCCACCCACACAGTCGCAACTCACCGAGCACCGTCACCCGGTCCTACAACCCTGAAACAGATGACGGAAGATGATGGGTACAGGAAATGAGAATCGTGGTAAGAGATGAACCACCCCAGCATTCGCCCGGTGACCCGGGGAAAACACGAAAAACCCATGGACCAGATTGGGCGGATCGATCCCGGGACCTCCCGAATGCGGGCCACAGACGTAACCGCCTGAGCCATCCCGCTCGGTTACAATAGAGATAGTACTTGCGCGAAATTAAAATTACTTACTACCAGCCGTTGAACATTGGTTCTAGTTGCAGGGTCACCAACATTAACGCCAGTGGTAAACATGCCTTTCTACTTCCGAGATTCTCCAATGCTCGTGTGTTGGATGCTATGCTACTGAACAATAAGGATACGAAGGCGACATTGAAATTTTTTTAGGAAATCAAACAAGGATTAGTTTTCAAAAAATTAAATGATTTTATTGTTTTTCAAAATATTCCACTTTAATATCAATAGATTTTTGCATTCGATGAAACCAGTCCTTAAAGCAAGTATGCCACTCTTCGTGAGGCACTTCAGAAACCAGGTTTTTGTAATGTTCCACTGCTTCATCTGATGACGAAAAAAATATTCCACGAATTTTATCTTTAATTTTTGGAAACAAAAAGAAATGACACGATAATAAGTGAGAGCTATAGGATGGTGCTGACCTTTAGGATATCCAGATACTCAGTTGTTAGTTTTACTGGATGGAACCATACGTTGTCATGATGTAACATTATTTTTTCTTTTGGCCGTTTTTCACATTTTTCAATACTTTGCGGTAAACGGACATTTGTGTAGCAATCGGTAGTAATGGTACGTCTACCTTCTAATACTACAACAGCAGTATGGCCCGTTCTATGAAAACAACTAGCAACCATTTTCTTATCAATACTGCGAATTCATCAGTTTCTGTTCTGTTTAGTTTCTGTTGAAAGTCCCATTGAGCCGCTTCAATTTTCTTTTCGGATCATAGCAATAAAGCTAAGATTCGTCACCACTAACGATATTACAAATCAAATTTGGAGTGCCGCCTTGGAATATTTCCAGGCTCTATGCGTTGTTGTCTTTGATCGAGAGTTATTTTATGTGGAATCCATCGACAACAAGGTTTTCTCATGTCTAACTGTTAATGTAAAATGTTTTGCATTTGACTAATACCAATGCCCAATGTCACCCAAATAAATTCATAAGATGCTCGTCGATCTTCCTCAAGCATTACTCGAACAACAGCAATATTTTCATCACTAACAGCAATTCTTGGGCGTCCTTTATGGAATTCATCATTAAGAAAACAAAGGATCTTTTTTTAATTCGCCGTACCAATTATAAATTGTGGCCTTAGATGGGGCTTTTTCGCCAATTGAATTTCTAAGCCGATCTTCATATTGTTTAGGCGTTAATGATGATTTAAAATCGTAAAAAATCATAGGCCGGACATTTTTTCTAGCGAAATTCATTTTTGGATGAACACAGAATATTTAAATAGTGATAATTATAGAAACTTAGAGAAAATCGAACAAACTACACGGCAGTCAACTCGGAAAACGTTACAAATTAGCTGTCAAATATAAAGAAATTACATTTGTTTTTAGAAAACCTACGGCCTTAGTTTCGTAATCCTACGGACAAAATAAAATCACTTTTAACATGGATGGCATATCTATCTTTTAGGCAGCGCTCAAATTTGTAAAATATCAATAACATTATATTAATTCCTGAAACTAACAGATATGACGTTTAGAATGCGTTCTTGTAACAAGAGAAGTGACGTTAAAAATCTGATGTGATACATTGACATGACTTTCTCTACCATCTATCCCTATTAATAAGTATACATACTATTCTTACTAAAGATTATTTTCCCATATACTACATTTAATCAAAATAAACCTTTGCAAAAATAGTTACATTGCACATTTCGGTATAAATACAAAGAGAACAGCAGTAATCAAATGTTTAAGAACTGGACGTTATACGAATATGCTGGCCTTAAAATTCCATACTGTTTCAATGCAATCGCGAGAAACAACTGAAAATCGATGGGAATTTAAAAGAATGACAAGTCTTATGCAATTCAAAGCTTTAATAACGCATATCTCAGAAACGGCTCATGTCACAAAAAAAATTAAGTAAATTGTGTGTTTTAGAGAAATCTACATTTTTGGGATGATAGGTTTCATTTATCGCTTAACGTTTACAAGTTATACAAGATTATACAAAATTCCTTTCCAAGGCAGAGGACTTCCTTGGCTATTCCCAGAAAATTCAAGATATAAATTTTATTTGTCATGTAAATATTTTTCCTAGTTATATGATATTTTAATCAAAATCGTTAGAGGCATTTTTTATAAAATCAAAAATTTCGAAAAATGCTTCATGTAAAGAGCAGTTGGGGGTTGGGAGAATTTTTTTAAAATCTTCGTGTCGCATCCTTGGAAGATACTAAACTCAAATGCCAAGTTTGGTATTTATCCGACTTTTGTTTTTGAGTTAATGCTGTGCACAGACAGGCACACAGACACACGGACATGTTTCCAAAAATGCTTTATTTGGTTTCAGGGTGGTTCAAAACATGTATTTCCAGTGAAATATTGGTATCAAATTTTTGGGTGGAATGCAATACTTACTATACATATTAGAGAAAGTAAAAGTGAGATGTCAAATGCTTTGCCTTACACTAGGAAATGAAGCGATCAAATATTATATCATATTGATTTTGGATTTTTTTTAGGTAAGTACTTCCAGTGTTGTTCCTTCTGCTGCTTCTGTAATTTCGCTTCTATTTCAGTTTCTTCTGAATTCACAAATTTCGCCGTTGAATCTTTATGTAGGTTAGATAAAAAAATAGCGTTGTAGATCAAAGAGAGCTGCCAATATACGTATAGGTTAACTCTACAACAAATTACGATAAATTGAAGTATGACGATTTGTATTGTGAACAGATAATGTGAGCGCCATGAGAAATCAATCATGTAAAAAGACACAATGAAAACCAAGTCGAGCTATTAATCATTGGTAGTAGTAGCAAGGTCACCAATATTAACATTGGTAGGGAACTGGTGGTCGATTATTCCACGCCTAGTTGTTGGTCTTAAAACAAATTAATAACTTGCAGCTCATATTTAACTGCTTCATGAATTAAATCTTAAGTAAATATTAACAAATAAAAATCTGACGTGTTGCGTTCCCATGACTTTCTCTACTCTTGTACAAACTATTTTTACAAACGCTTATTCTCCATCTACTTCGTGTTAATAGAGATAAACTTTTGCAGAAATTATTGCTAATTTTCTTGTAAGTGCAAGGGGAATATGGTAGGCTTTAAGCGATAGTAACATATTTTAAGAGCTGGTCGCTATGTGGAGCATTCCATTCTCTTTGAATGTCCAGGACATAAAAAAAGAAAAAAGAATAATGAATTTCCATTTGAGAAAAAGCATAAGTATTGGAAAATTCAAACAAATAAAAAGGAAATCTCGGAAATGGTTCACTGAAAAAAAGTATATGACATAAACTTTGTGTTTTAACGAGATCTACTTTATTGGTAGTAAAATTTTGTCTATCTCTTACGGTTTACCAGTTACGCCAAAGTCATTCAGAATGAAAGGGACTTTTGGAGACATTTCCAGAAAATTCAGGATATACATTTCATTTGCCATGAAAATATCTTAAACATGTGATACTTTAATCCAAATCGTTAGAGCCATTTTTGAGAAAATCAATCTTTTTAAAAATGTTCCAAATAAAGGGTAGTCTGGGGTAGAGGGATTTTCCCAAAATCTTCGTGTTGCATACTTGGAAGTTACTAAACTCAAATACCATGTCTGTATTTATCATACTTTTGGTTTTTGAGTTATGCTGTTCACAGACAGACACACAGGACATGTTTCCAAACTGCTTTATTTGGTTTCAGGACACCTCAAAACATGTATTTCCGGTGAAATCGCGTTATCGAATTTCTGGGTGGAATGCAACACTTTCCCTACTTACTATACGTAGTAGAGAAAGTAAAAATGAAGTAAATGACCTAGGTAATATTTAAATGGTAAGTTGAACTATTAAGTATGATTATATTCCATGTCTGTAAATAATAATAATAATAATAATAATAATAATAATAATAGTAATAGTAATTATACACCAAGTGATGATTATGGCACGAATTAATGTTTGTCGCACTCCTGTCGTTCCTGCGACGGTTTTCACGGGTGTCATATTAAGATTATCCGCTAGTTGGATACAACATTTTATACAACTCTAGCATTATAAATTGTAAGAAATAAATCATGAAATAATTCGGTATCCACATCTGACATAAGTGGGAGCACCTTCATATATTCGCAAATGAGAAGTTAGCTTTTCTCCTTGTATTTCATTTGTTATTTACCTGGCGTGTTGAGCCGATAAGCAATACAGCTACTTTCAGGCATTCCCTTCTTGGGAGAGAAGTAAGGATCTGTTACGGACTGTGATGTAGCCTATTATAAGCACCACATGGTAAGTAATTATAAATTCAGAACTTAATTATTCTATATATTTAATAATGTACAGAGAGTTTTGTACAGAGAAAAGAATATCACAGAATAGTTTCATCCTCTCTCTATAAGCCACGGAAACTTGGTATACCGGCACTACGTCATTACTATTGGCACGGGCGCTATAATGGGCCAAATATGCAGGACAGTGAATACAGTAACAACCTGTTTATAATGCTAAGATTGCATAAATATGCGAGTAGTTCGAGGATTCAATATAGTTCACACACATACGAGCAGTAAAACGGGCAAAACACACAGGTAGGTTAGGTTACCAGCACTGAATGTAGTAAACTCAACTTTCCACCATGACAGCTTGGGCAGGAATTGGATCAGAAGACACTAACATTTCTGTTGCAATATTTTAAGGATTCCCGGAGATTTCTTTTGGTGCTAAAACTGCAGAAAGCTGTGTTCTAAACTTGTTAAATTGAAGTGTTAAGATTTCTGTATCTTCAATATATTTTATATTTCTTCCATTTTATCGATGGATGTCAGTCCTCTGTTGCCAGTCATGTTTGTTTCACTAACTGGTTCACACATAACGATCGTAATACGAATTTGTAGCCGAGGACAAAAGTTAGGCTATATAGCTATGCAGTTCCAAATTAAGGAGACATTTGTACATTTATTTAATTTGTGGGTTGTTAAACAGTCATTCACCTTTTCATATACAATGCCTTGATTTTCTTGAACAATGGTTTTGAGACTTTTTTCTGGCAAATTGTGTGTTGGTTTCTTAGGAAAAGTAAAGAAGGAAAAACATCTTGAGTAATTAGGCAATAATAAGACACAAAATATTTTTTTATTCCAGAGAGAGAGAGAGACAAAAATAACCGTTTAAACTTCGATATCAGTTAAAATGTACAAAATTAAATCTTTACAGCTAAAACAGTGTAGAATAACTCAATGAATAACATTTTTCCTTATTTATCTCCTAACACTAAAAAGTTAATTAGCAGAAAAGTAAATTTAAAGAAATTAGCTCAGCAAGGTGCTCAACGGAGAACTGATACCCCTGAACAAAGATTTGCGACATATCATCAAGCTTAAGGTGACTTATTACAGAAGTTCTCAACTTCCATAATTATAAAACTGTAAGTATAAAAATTATGCGTATATTAATATGCTTAAGAGGAAATGTTTTATAACTCAGATCCAACTTTAATGACCTCACCTTATTCTAATGTATGCTATACGTGTTATTTCATAACGTTGCAAGACCAGATTTTGCTCCGGAAGAAAGATAATTAAGGTTTGTAGTGTAGTATACAACAGATGAATAATCAAGCATTTTGATTGTGGAATATTTATTCGTCAGCAGTCAACAAATTACAAAAGACTTCCTCCAATACAAACAATGCAGCTTCGATATTCATATACTACAAATACAAATGTGTATATACCTATAAAAACATTCATGCCTGAAACAGAAATGGGCCGGTCTAGGCACTACGAAGTACAGCATAATAAGTTGTGATCTAAGATATTGCACATTGGTAAATTCTAGATTGTTATATTACTTCATCTGTCAGGATAATGTATGCTACAAATGCATTTGCCCAATCAGGTTTACATAGAAAACTGTGGTGGGGTCGGGATGCCGCTCAGTGTTGTGCTAGGGTTAGCGTAAGTGCTCACCTTTCTGGTCGTTTCAGGTTCCAAATTCCGCCGGTTGCTATCTCGTAGTTGAAAAAATTAAATTGAGTTTTATTTATGGACACTCTTTAATGATGTGGTCCTTAGCGTCACATTCTATATTGGTCGTGAAAGACAGGTAATTTTGATCAGAGGCCTCTTTATCAGGCTCGAGGTTCTTTTAAGTGCCGTAAATCTACGACACGGGACCACCGGCTTTACTTCCCTTCCGAAGAAAGCCATGCTAAGGATTTTCACGTCCGAAAAAATCCATCGCTCTCCGTCGGGTTTGAACCCGCGCCCTCGGGAACTAGAGGCTAGCACGATAACTACTACACCACGGAGGACAACGTCATGCTTGGAGAAGCTGTAAATTAAGCCTAACTCTATCGACTTTTATCTCAGGAGGGGGAAGGCAATAATATAACCACATGTTCGGTTATTACCTGGATTTTATTTCAGATGTAAAATATAAAAGCGGCTAGTTTTAAGTTATTTCCCTTGATTACATGTTCATATTCTTAACTCTTTCTCCCGATACCCCGCTACTTGTAGTAATTAACAGGAAGCTAAACTCGTTGTCGTCACATGATATCTCCCCCACCTTTCACACAGCGTGTCGTAGGTTCAGACTCTCGCTACTTAGAAATTAGAATCTTAATGTTTCCCTTGGAAAGTGCTCCCCTTTTTATATAAAAATATCCTGATACGCACATTCGCGTCAATAATTGTAACATCCATTTTCATTGGTGTTTTACATGGCGTTGTATGAGAATTCAATCGCTCATATTTCTAATGTCACGCTTCTGATGCAATATCTTGGAATTCTTATGTATCTTTGTCTCTTTCTTAAGTCGGTCCTCTCTCCCCATAGACTATTTATTACCTTTACCAACTCCCTGTGCTGCTAATGACACCTTAAGAATTCCCATAATTTTCTGTCTCTTTCACTCGTTGGTCCTCTCTCACCTCTTAGGTAAGTAGTAGAGAAAGTAAAAATTGGATAAAACGATAGACAATGATCGTGTCCCCCACACATGTCAGTCGCTGGTATGCTGCCTTCTCCTTCCAATCATTTGCGTCATACAAGTATTCCATCCAAAACGCTTCATTGAAGAATTAGGTCGTTGGGTGAAAATTGGCGAACATGTTGCTGGATTTTCTTCTATAAATCACGCTTTTAAAATTAAACAACTTTAAGGTTTGATATAATTATATCACATCATTAGAAATGTGAAACGTTTGGAATAATACGTTCGTAATAATTTTAGAAGCCGCATCAATCGTTGTGTTAATAAATGATATCGATTTATTTGTCCGTTTGCATGCAGGATTGAAATCCATTTGAGTATACATTCCGTACTGAATACTACATGGAAATGCGGGCTCAGATCGAAATGAATCTTAGATTTCATCCTCTTAGAAAGCAGTTCCAGTCGGATCGAATTTTTGTTGCATAGAAACACATGGAAATCGTATTGAACATGACAAAGAGTACCAACTTCTACTGTACTCATTGTAATACGCTGATCGCTCATGCCTGTTTTCTGCAGACATTGAACCTCGTGCAAGCTTTATGCTGTGATTTAAATATGGTTAAAGCCACTGAAATATCAATTAAATGTGGATGGCTCATTCAGAAATTCTCTAGTGAATCCTTCTCCTTAAAATGAAAGCGAACTATACGTTCCCATCAATCTTTGCTTCCTTCATTAATCATATAGACCTACGTTTTTCCGTTTCTTGTGGAATGCAAGTTTTGTTTTTGTAATTTTCGCAAGTTTCCTTTTGTCATGTTCGTCTTAAATGCTACCACTTTTCGTGCAGGAACAATAAACCTGCTAGAAACTGGCGCAATAATAATCACAACGAGCCGCTTTATCATTTGCATATTAACGTTGCAAATTCGTTACAAAACCATACACTAAGCTCAAACCACGCAATAGAGCAATAAACTAGCATATATTTAACGGGTTTCCCTTCGCCAAAGTAAATCCAGTCGACCAACACAAAAGCTTTACTTATTCTCGAACCTTGCATACCCAAATCAATCGCAATACGTTTTGAATTTAACACGGAAACGCGGATTGTTTTCAGTACCGCTGTATAAACAAATGGATTTCAATTTTCCACGGAAACGTAGTAATTGTTGCCAGCCAGAGAGGCTTACAATTTTATCGCTGCTTGTAATTGTTACATTCGTAGTGTAACAATTAACCAATTTGTGTTATATTAGTTTAATAGTCATATTTTGTTCATTGTTACTCAATTTCGCTATATACTAGTATGTGAGCTTTCAGGCCGCTAGGCTTTTGTCGTCCATAGAAAATTAATCTCCCGCCGTTACATTTAAAAACTTTTAATCAGAAAAATTGTGTGTCACATTTGTGTTCACTATTATGTTGGGCCACTTAAATGTTTCTTCAGCTATTCATGTGTAGATAAGGGCTGCTACTGGTGAAAGGAAACTTTGTTTCTCTATGACAAGAGCTTAATCATGTCTGTAGTTATTTAAAATCGTTTCAGCGTACGCCATATCACAGTTTACAGGCATTAACTCACAAACACTATAAATGAATTGAAATTAAGTTGTTACAACGATGAATAACAAAATACTGATGAAATAACACAATAGATCCTTAGCTTTGACAAAATGCACAATGTTGTGTGCATGTAAGGCCACATACGGCGGGAAATCAAGAACTCCACAAAGTTGGCGTCGATGGGCGTACTGCAGACAGTCTGCGATGATATGGCGAATTATGAAAACAAGAGCCAGGAAAGCATCCTAAATGCTAGCAAGTTCGTGATGAAGTTTTTGCTTAGCTATCGTCCACAAGGCGGTTCTGTATTGGCATATCATGCTCTGAATTAACGATTAACCTTTCATACCTTCGAATAGGCGAGTATAATGCCATGGTACCGGTAAAACTTCATAGAATTGTTATTATTCATTTTGTTCTCGAGAGTAGGTAGCAATATTCTCGAAGCTGAAAGACAGTTAATAGAACCATTTCTCGCAGGTAACATCCGTCACTATAAGCGTTAATTCCTGTAGATCAGCGATTGCGGGAGACTGGATATTTGCAACTAAGAAAGGCGGGACTTGGTAACAGGAGGGTTATTCGCTGGCGAGTTTGAAGAGGAAGTGCTGGAGCATTTTGTTGTGGACCCCATAAATACTCATCATGATACGTCTGCAATGGGCACTGCACACAGCAGCGTGTGCGCATGATTCATGAGAAACAACAGATGTCTCCAAATTACCCACAAAAAGTCCATACGTTGCCTTTGACTTTGTACCGACAGCCGAGTTCTGTCAGTTATTGCGTTAAAAATGGAACTATCGAACATATTTTAATAAATGGAAGTTATTAAGTGTGATTATATTAGTGTATTAGTTCCGTTATTCTCATTTTGGGTGGAGCAATAGAGATAGAACCGTTATATAGTAAACTTTCATTGGAACTTGTGGGAGGGACTCTCATGGTACCTCTCTGAGCTAATTAGCATGCAGTGAGAAAGCATGTGAGGCTGTGTGAACAAACACGTTTGGATGGCCACGTCCATTTTTACGCGTAAGTCGTGGCAGAGTGCTTCAAGATGGAACCACGTATAGGTTGTGGCCAATAATATGAACCTACTACAAAGTTATTTACAAGTGAACATTTCTCCCTTCCTAGTCAGGAATGTATAACGAACCGCAATTACAAGGTGTGTAACTAAAAGCTAACAGATATATGAATGGCAAGATTATTAATGTTATAATTTCAGCTTTGTCTATCTTACCTCTCCATAGCGAAGGGTTTTCATACAATATGACATTTTAAGTTTCTTTTTGTAGAAAAGCTACGCCCCTGTTGCTTGCCTCTTTAGACTGGTAAGTTCCATATTTCTCCAATTCGTGCTGTTTTATGAGGAGGACTCATGTGCTCGTGATAGTAATTCAAACAGCAGGAATAAGCGTGTGTAGGATGAACACAACTTTAATGCTACGGTCAAGGCGCACCGCAAATACATTCTGCTGTAAACCTCTGAGCCAGCATTGCGTCTACCTGAGTCATATCTCCTAACTGCCCGTCTGAATGACTACCACTAGCTGCAGTCCATGCAGTGAGTTTTATCTGACCTATATACCCTTGGCTGTGCGTGAAAGGTGTGGCTGCAGCAATGACGCTGTACCTCATTTCAGAAAAGTTTTGCACCATCATTTGGATGCTGTATTTTCTGGCCGCTGAACTGAAAGGGGAAAGGAAGGAGCTGAAAGGGGATATATTTCATGATCTCTGAGATCACAAGATCTCAATCAACTCAATTATTTCATATGAGAATATTCAGAATCAATTGTGTGTAAGACAGTAATACGAATTTCCTTGCCATGGGTGATCGTCATTTCATTGTCAAAAGGGAGCAGTCTCATTTGAATAACTCTGGTTTGTCAGTGATATGAACTGATGCAGTAATTTGTATCACAAATTATGTAAATGTAAAGAGTGATTGTAGTGTGAATATGCATTTTTGTGTGATATTGATTTGAGATGTTTGTTGATTGTAAGCATTGTCGAGAAATGAGTTTATACGGCCTTACTGAAACTGACAATAATAGCGTGCAATAATGTAGCGAGGGGGTGAGCTGTTTATTATTATTAGAGACGAGCAAATGACGTAATATTGGCGCGTTTTTTCTTAGAATTTGCTGGAACATTTTTCCCTAGAGCACATGTTTTCGTAATTTTCATTGCATATAAAAATAGACGCTAATGTTGGCGCGTTTTATTAACCAATAGCAGCTCGGTTATAATCTTTAGGCATATCGGGGTGTGGGAGTATAAAAAGAGTAAGTCAGAGGTAGATTCCTCCCAGTTCATCGAAAACATTTGTACATTACACGTCGTCTCACGTCGCTGAATACATCGCACAGTTTATCGATTCGCAGGTTACGCGTAGCAAAGTTATAATAAATCTCAAGTGTCGTAAAGTTAATTAAACAAAAAGTTGAAGTACGCGAATTAAGAATGAGCAGTAAATAAGTTATTCTAACAGTTTCAGTTTGGCGAGTGTCAAGATAAATATGTGAAAGTAAATTATGTGTTCGACAATAAAAGTGTAAAACAAATTTTTCATCAGTGTTATCTTTGGATAAAAGACTCCTTTCCGTTTACACACCTGTATAAGATAAGTGCTCGACCAAAAAGATCATAGCTAGCCGGAGGACAGTGAACCCAAATATTAAATACAATAATAGGCGCTCAGTAAAAGATAACACGAAGTGACCGCGACAAATTGTCTTTTATACGTGCGGCAAATAAGCAGTAGCATTCTTTCAAACTTAACACATAATACCGTCACAGAACATATACAGTAATAGGTGTAAATAATCCAAATTTTAATGTAAATGTATACCTTAAAATTATTTGTAAATAATGACAAAACTAAACATAATTGAATCGGTCGGCGGAGAAAGGAACTAAGTCATTTTTCAATACTTTTCAGGAGAGAAAAAAAACTGTTTGGACATAAAACTTCGTATCAGAGTTTTCTGTTTGGCGTTTTATTACATTGTTTATTACAGTCTTGGTAATATATATAAATGCACTCACTTCATTGTTAGTAAATGCCGCAAAAAGTAATTTTGAAAAAAAGTGACTTAGTTCCTTTCTGCACTCGATGAGCAGTTTACTACAGTTTAGCACCCTTATTAATTTAAAAATGTAGTTTTACTTAGAATACTGAGGTTTAGCACCTTTAATACCGCAACTAAAATATTTATACTTCACAAAAACAAACACAAAATGAAAGACAGATCAAAATTTGCAATGAAATAAAAAATTTTTGAAAAATCACGAATGAATAAAATGCAAATAAATATTATATTCTTTTATCTGCAATGAATGCTTTATGAAATCACTGGCCATGCAACAGATCTTCATAATACTTAAGCGCATCTTTCCCATGTACTAGCTTTTGTATGTCCTCCATTTTCTTCTTCTGAATGGGCAGTTTGAGTTGTGGGTATGCTGACTCCCGATGCATACAAAAAATTTATCGCGTCTTCAGCAAATAGAATGTATGTGTCAGACAGCTGTTGATGAATGGGCGTGTCCTTACTGTTCCAGGTTTAGCAGTTTCGTAAATGCATTCTTTATACTGGGAAATTGCAAATGTTTCTTTCTAATTTCTTGGTAAACCCTTACGTGCGTTTCTGCAGAACCAACATTTTTCATGAAAAACTGTGGCCACCACTTGTCAAAATTCATAATGCTTTCTGTATGAAACATTGTCACGGCAATTCCTGGCACATATTACTATCAGCTCCACATATTCTTTAGGAGTATAAAGCCTGTCACATTTTGAGATTTTTCTCTTCATTACACCAATACTCGATCACATGGAAGGTAAGAATGACCCCTATATGGAAATCTGTGAATGATCTTGTCCATCTTGCCTAAATGTGTTAATACAAGGCACATTCGGATTAGCGTGTGGTTTTTGTTTTGCCCTGGCACTCCATCAGAGAAGAGGTGTAGTTCTGTAATATTTTCTGGAAGAGAAGTCTGGATGTAATCATATAAGAAGGAACATAACTCTTTTGCCCCCTTCTATCCCTCACCTTCGTGATAAAGATACATGGCACAATATCTGGATTTGATGTCATAAATGCAGAAGCTGTTAACCCATAGCTAAGGTAAAATGTTTCCTGTACAGGGATGTCTGGCAAAGCCAAATTCTGCATAAAGTCAAATGCCAATCCAGCAACACAGCTATCTTTATTCTATTCTATTTGCTTTAAGAAAGTATAAAATCTCTTACTCCTACGCCAATGTACATCAAGATCAATTTGTGCTGCCCTCTTGCAGCTGTCACTAATATGAGGGCTTTTTATATTCTAGTTCCTCACATTTGCTGCAAACATCAATTTTTGGGCGGCCAAAAGCATAATTAGCATTTTCAGAGAAGTACTTTCTATAAAAATCATACTTAAAATCTCACTCCGGATATTTCTGCCGAAGAAGATCATGCATTGGTTTAATATTCAAGCGCGTGTCCAAGTATTGTATTTCTGTGCCAGCATAGTGGATTGTTCTAAGGGAGACTGAATGGATATGTTCATATATTGCATTCAAGACGTCTGTAATTTTGGCAGTGCATTTCATTTTGAAAGCTTGCTCATATACGCTTCTGCTTGGCTAACTTTAATATTTCAAATCTAACTCCCTGCTGTGCTATTTGCTATTTCAAATACATATCATATGACATCGTCACAGTTGACACGCGCGCTCATTTCACCTTTATCCCTTGGAATTTGTCCTTTAAGAAGGAGATTTGATATTCGAAACACTCGTTTCTGTGATTCTGCATGAAGGTTAAGAAAAGCTTGTTTGCAAATGCCCAGGCGTCTACCTTCTGTAACAACAAAATAGTCAAAGGAATGTTGTCTCTTGTTACCTGCAGGTCCATTCTGCTGTTTCCTTGGTCGTCTTTGCTTCACCTCTTTAGCAACAATAAGCCCTTGTAAATATATATCTTGAGCATTTTTATCTCCTATGTTCAGAAAATTTGACAGAACTTTCAAGCGTTGTGTATCATTAATACGGCGAAAGCATTCCATCCGACACCTATTAGCATGTGTCGCAGGGCTTATTGTAAAATATAAAAGTAATACAATACTAATTTTCTATTGCAATGGTTATACGCATTTTATTCACTTACTTGCAATCTACCCGATGCTTTTTCCAGGTACAGGATTGCCCTGATGGTTCAAGTATGGTAAGCCATGAACTCTTGCATATTTTATTCTTTTTCTTTTGTGTTGCTCATAATTTATTTTTCTTTTAGGTGACATGATCACTTAACTACAACAAGCTTCCAACTAAACAACTACACTCTCAGCAATAAAATTACTGAAATAAGAATGATGACACAGCTGTAATAAGACACACATTGTCGAAGCACATTCTTGGAGCAATAATCACATACGGTTCATACCAACCTAACTGATGAAGATTCAGGAAGTAGATTTTCTCTGCTAAAGAGTCATTGGACATAATTCCTTTCAACACAGGTCAATGCATTTATGTCCAATCATAACGGATGCGCGAAAAAAATGCAAAAGTGAAAAAAATGAATTAATTCCTTTCTCCACCGGCTGATTCAGTTAAATAATGTAAAATTAGCCATAAATAATTCGAAAAACAGTAAAAATAATACTCACAATCCACATGCGCTATATCGATGGGGTAGTCGAGGTTGCTAAGGCATGGACTCATGAACGGAAGGTCTAAGGTTCAATCCTTCTAGAACCGCCCGCCCTGACAGGTTGTTTTCCGGATATCTCTCAGACCTCATTACTGGCAATTGCCAGGAAGGCATGTAAACTTAGACCTGGAACATTACCTTCCCAAATTTCCTTTCCAAATTATTATTTCATTTCATGTATCACCAGGCCACCGCCTGTGGTGCCGTGTGGGCTAAAGCGGGCATTAATCACTAATAAAGTAAATAGACGCTCTATAACCAAACGGTGAACTGTGAATATTTTCTCTTTAAACTTTGCAAAACTTCACTGAAACATTAGGTATATATGAATGGTTAAATAATAAAATTGAGTGAAATATAATCTGTAGGAAAATATTTGAAGAAGCTTCGAACTACAAAAGAAAACAGTCTTAAAGAGCTGTATTTGCATATCACTAAGGTCCACTGTACAGTTTCACTGATGCAGCATAATGATGCTGTCATAACATTGCAAGTGCAAAATAAAAAACGGAAAACTAATAGCCTCAATTAATAAGAATGATTATTACACATGTACACGAAGTGCAATGTAATAAATGAGGAGTGCAAGAGAAAATAAGCAATGTGCAGGCGACTTAGATTTGCAGAAAATTGAGAAAGTTATCTGTTTCTAGCTCTAATGCCACGAAAGCAAGTGCAGTCTAATAATACAATGAATAATGATGGTGACTGCCAACTGTGGAACTACTAAAATGCGGTGATTTTCGGTTTGCGTTCAACATTCCAGGATATCGTCATTATTGCGACTGAATATTGACCAAATGTCTGTTACAAAATCAAAGTAGCTTTATTTTGCTTTATGTATTTGTACAAATATTTCTTCTCCATAGCAGGGACTTTATACGCTTTTTTGGAAAATTAAAGAGGTTGAAGTGTTTAACACTGATTTCCAGTCATGGGAATTTCTAAGCCTTAAAGCCAGCAAGAAAGGAAATAAGGTTGAACTGTTAATTGAACTATACGCGGGGATATTGCAGGTAAAAAATGACCCTTCCTCCCTCGTAGACTTTTGGCGTTTGTAGACACCACTCAGACCAGTTTTTACCTGCGTGTCAATGACCCTTGGCTGCTATTTTGTATTCTGTGCAGCGATAATGGTTTGAGTGTAGATAACTTAAAGCTAACTATTTAAGAATTCCTATGCCTACTGATCACCATGACCGTAAAAGTAAGTAATTTATGTATGCATGTATGTACGTGTGTATATATATATATATGTTTGTATGTATGTACGTATATATGTATGCATGTATGTATGCATGTACGTGTGTATATATATGTTTGTATGTATGTACGTATGAATGAAGGAGTATGGTTTTTCAATACTGACTGCATAGAATTGCAATCAGAAATTAATATTATAGTTATATCATCAGTTACTATAACGTGCATCTCTCCCTCAATAATTTCTTGATCCTTTCTCTCATCACAGTTTCTGTATTCCACTTAATTTGTGAACTTGAAGGGCGCCAAGGTCCTCCCTTCATTGGCATAATGTTTAGTCCATAATGTATCGAACTCTCATGAAAGACAGTTACACCTCTTTCTATTACCATATGATCAGTCATAATTACATTTTGATCAGTTTTACATTCTTATCCTGCATCATAGGTATTTTTTATTCAAACTTTTGTCCGAAAGTTACGAAATACATAAGATTTGTATATATGCAACTGTAGACATCACAACTATTACAGAATCAAGCTATCACTTGTTATACAAGGTTATATGACATCTGGCTTACTTGTAATTGGCGAATATGTCGTTCTTGAAAATTACGACTTTTCCTTCTTTCTGGGTATGGTGCCCCATGAAATTCTATATGAATGACAGCGATCTCAAGAAGATTTCTGCTTTAGCTCATTTCATCAAAACAGTGGAAACTACCGATTTACCTAAGACATCTAAAGACAAAAGAGACCTTTACGAAAGACACCTAAAATTATAGAGAAAGAAACTTTTCACTGCCTCCTAAATTCTCTTTTGTTGAAGCAGCTTATCGTACACTAACTGCAGACATAATAGTTCATAATTCATGCTTATTTACACTAGAAATATGCAACATTGCGCAGATGTTTAAGCTTTTAAAAACCGTTGGTTAAGAGTAAAAGGAATTGAAAACTTCTGCATACGGTACTTTGAAGTTACAGTAACATCCTAACACTTTTACTTGTAGGAAGTATTGATTTTTGTTACCGTGTGATATGGACCACGGCAGGTATAGGAGAATCCAGCCCCTTGAAAGCCCTCCCTCTCGGCTGACTGAACGCACAATCTCCCGCTCTTCAACACAACCCCCTTCCCCCGCCTTGCCGCTCCGTGTCACCCAGTGGCGTGCACACTCGCTCTCCGCATTCAGTAGTGCGGCACTTGAGCATTTCAACAGTTGCGAATTCCAGCAACTGATAGCTGTTTTCACTCAATGTTTATACACATATGCAGAGTTGTCAGATGTAGAGTAGAATGTTTGGTGTACAACAGAATAAGACTTCCTCTGCCCATTGTTATTTCTTACGAATTAATGGACAACTCCTAAAAAACATTTTTTTCGATCAATATCATGTTACAATTGTGTAGTTACACGATGTCTACATTTCCGAGTACAAACTTCAACACTATCATTTCAACCGCAAATACCAAGTTCTATTAACTCGACTACGTATTGCACATCCTTCATCACACAAACACCTCCTCAACCGTGACCTTCCTCCTGTGTGCGACCTCTGCAGATCCAACCTCGCAGTTCATCATCTCGTTGCAGCCTGACGTCGCTATGTACAACACAGAGAAAGATGTGACATCCCCAACAGCCCACTAGACACTCTAAATTCAACACAACAAAGAAATTTAAAATTTATGAAAGCGACAAAATTGTAAACAATGTGTAACACACCTATGTAGAGAATTTAATGTTATATATACTATTACTGTTTAAAATATTGTATTCATTATAGTCATGTTCTGTATTCTAAAGTAGTCGCGATATGACTTTAAAGTTGAAGCGACAATAAAGTATAATAAAACATAACTGTTTAGAAATTGTGTAGAAATGGTTCTCTGCTTTATGGTTATCCGGTTATTTAAGATGGTGACCCAATTCTTTATAGTTTTGTTTTAGGGAAGCCGCAGCTTCTACAAAACCAACAAACGTCGATATAGGTTCTCATCCACGATTAGCATACCGATATGTTTGTGATGTCGCTCTAGAAGACAGAACTCATGCATTATTTGCATGTATTAGGAACCAATGAACACTTAGAATGAACATAAAGAGAAACATAATTAATTTAGTACACCAACTCTAAGACGTAAGTACCGATTGTAAAATACTAGGGCCCGAAAATTAGGCAAAATGCCTCTTCTATTTGGGTTGATATATTAAATACTTAAATAGAAATAAACGTTTTCCGTAGATTTTGAGGCGATAGGGCCAGTTTTTATTTTGCCTTTTATGCCTATTCTGGCTTCTGTTGCCCATTTTAAGGTTTAAAGTCTTTTTTGCCTGTTTGGATCATTGTGGCATTTTCTGTGGTTATTTACATATTTTAAAAGACAAAGTGAATATGAACGTGAAAAAATGTTACACAAAAACACATTTACGTCACAAAAATATTTACTGAGTATCTTGTTGCCTGTAAAAGCCTTTATTTGTTTTCAATTCAAGAAGTAAGAAGTTCGTATACTCTTGCGGATAAGTTGGTTTCGAACACCAAGAAGGTCTTCCTAAACTCACCTTCCCAAATACGGGTTTTTAAGGACGTTGCACCAGAGCTCACCGTATCTCTACAGCCAGACTTCATCAGATGGATAACTTTGTATTTTTGTAGGCAGATATTACGTGAACTATTTGGGCAAGATATGTGAGGTGCCGTGCTCTATCGGAAGACGGAGCGAGGTAAAGAAGTTGACAATGAAAAATTCAGCAATGATCTGGTGTTTTAGCAGCACACTATAGTGTGCTACCGGAAGCAATATTAAAGTTGGAAACGCTAGTGTCATCCATGACGAACTTTGTAGATGCAATAAATCAACTGCTGCAAGCACCAAGAGAGAAAAGAAAAAGTGTTTGTGAAAAGTGTAAACGTGTTATGAGTGCTAATGTAAGCCTATAAAAAATTGAAGAATTTGTAATGTCCTGAAAGGTTAAATTTCAGTGTAACTGATATGAGTCCTTTCGAAATACCTTGTTTTAAAATACAAGCTCCAGTCACTTTAGTGGAAGTGTATAACGTTCGTTTTCCATGCTGAAAAACGTTCTCTCTGACAGGCAGCTGTTGATACCTTGAAAGAACGTCTTGTTGCTTGTAATCAGACAATCAAGGATAAGTAACTTATGTGATAAATAAATTATTAAGTATCTTAGATAGCTATTTTCTTTAATAAAGAGCTGGAATACTCTCTGTTTTCATGTTTAATAAATGTGTATTTCATTTATGTTCCTGCCTTATTTTCGGTACTTCAAGTGACCCTTCGCCTGCCTATTTCAACCAAAATAAATGCTTGAACCTCCGGGATCCATTAATTACCCACCAAATTCCAAACCATGCAGTCCTAACATAGATAAAGTCCATATAGAATTATGTCAAAGGTCAAGGAGTGCCACTGCAATTTCAAATTCTCTCTTGGAATAGCTTCTTTGTTACCTTCTTTGGGGTGGGGTGTAAACCAACCCTATTTGGAACAAGGATGCGTAAATCTGAACATTTCTTTTTTAGTTTAATTCACTTTATTTCCTTTTATTTCTCTTGGATAGTGGCTTTACTCATTTATTTGTGCATTGGCAGCACACTGAATATTCGATCCCGAAAATATTGTCTGATACAAAGAAAAGGATGTCTTGACTTCCATTAATAGTGCTAAGGAAGTTTCTATTCTATTTTTCCCCTTCATTTAACTAAGGTGTTTTTTAATGTGAGGACATTCTTCGCTAACTACTTCACTCGTCTACAAATTATTCTTACCAAATCTTGTTCTTCTGCCTACTTCTTGTTAATTTAGTTTTATTTTCACTAGATAGTTTGCACATTCGCTGTAGGTATAAGAAGGAAACAGTAGGCTATAGCGATAGTGAGATTTCCAAAGCCATCTATGTGATGGTTTTGAAACCCCATGTTCCTTGCATGAGCACGAGAGAAACAAAACAACAAAACAATAGCGACTTACCATTTGAAGAAAATATATGAGTAGTAGAGATTTGTGCGAGCTGGGCCATTTAATATGACGAATGTGTATTCATGTGCTAATTAGGTCTCCCCCACCCACTTCCACGCCCTCTGGTACCTTTTCGGTTGCAGCTGAGGTCATAAATTTTGTGGAGCATAATGGAAACCTTGACAGGCATGCAATTAAGATTGTTCATCACCTGTCAAAATGAACAATCTATAATAAATTATGCTTTTGTAACAAAGGAGCAGATGCCATTGTATTCATACTATTCCCTGCACACGTGGTCGTTAGGAAGGCCACCTACAACAACCACCTCCCCCAATCTGCATTCTCTCTCCAAACACGTGCAGCGATAACAATAGAGCAGAGCTATTGTCTCCATTTCCTTGTCCCGCACAAGTGTTCGTTAGGAAGGCCACACCTGTAGCAACCCCTCACCCCACAGCATTCTATTCTCTCTCAAAACACGTACAATATAACAAGGACACTACCTTTTTCCTGTCCAAATGAATAATGGTGTAATAAATTATGCTTGTAACAAAAGAGCAGACTGGAGCCGTGCTAAAAAAAGAGGAGACGCTATCGTCTCAACTCTATTGAATTCCTGTAAACCTACATGTTAGGTGAATATAACAAAGAGACAGTCTGGCAATAACAAAAGAACTTTTGGTGCCTTTATACCTGGCCCTGTCTTTGTTTGACTGTGGAAAACAGAGAGAGATCCATTGCCCACGAGGCAGGTAGGTGGGTCTATCTGCTAGGCAATAAATTCCACCCTGCTCGACCCGCCATCATGGCACCGGTTTTACCCTTGGGAATCAGTCATTATATCGCCAGTAGTTCTCTCTGCGCATGTGCAGCATGAGGTAATACCATTGGATGCAATAATCAAGTGACTCGTAACATCCCCCACCATGCCGATGAGCTGGGATCGCCTGGGGGCTATAGGTACCTATATAAACAGCTAACGACGCATGCTAAAGCCATTGCGTGTTTATTAACTCAACGTTAAGAGTTTTATAACATAGGTGTGATACAATTTAATCGAAGTCAGTGCAATTGTCTTCTACATGACATCTATTATCGTCGATAATACAATGCAAGGTGAGTGAGTTTTTACATAATCATGTGTTGCAAGAGTATCATATTTTTTATTTGAATATCATTTCTTCCAATAATTAAGATCCAATTTTTTTTAAAAAAATGTAGAGCTTCCATAAATGTTGCAAATAGTTCTTTTTATCCTAAAGCATGAACATTCATACGCTTTTCTCAACACATTTTTCTTCAATTAACATTCATACGATTTTCTCTACACATTCTTCTTACATCATCATTCACACGATTTTCTCTAATCATTCTTCCATAAACATTCATACGATTATCTCTACACATTCTTCTTCCATAAACCTTCACATGATTTTCTCTACACATTCTTCTTCTATTAACACTCATATGGTTTTCTCTGCACATTCTTATTTCTTGAACATTCATACGATTTTCTCTACAAATTCTTCTTACATAAACATTCAAACGATTTTCTCTACACATTCTTTATCCATAAACCTTCACGCGATTCTCTCTACACATTCTTCTTCCATTAAGACACGATTTTCTCTACACATTCTTCTTCTATTAACACTCATGATTTTATCTACACATTCATCCTCCATTAACATTCATGCGATTTTCTCTATACATTCTTCTTCCATAACCCTTCATACGATTTTCTCTACACATTTTTCTTCTATTAACATTCATACGATTTTCTCACATTCATACGATGTTTTCACCTCATTTTTTGCTTTTCTCTACACATTCTTCTTTCACAAACATTCATACGATTTTCTCCACACATTCTTTTTATATCAACATTCATACGATTTTCTCTACTCATTCTTTTTAATATCACAAAGCTTTCTCTACTCATTTCTATGTTATCAGTTCTAAAAGAACAATCGAATTTACACCCTTAATTTTTGCAGGTAATACTGCAAACACCGAGGAAGTCGCCAGAGCCACATTCGCCACAGATGGGGGCTCTTGACTAGCCTTGCAGCACAGGATCACAGAGAACCTGATAATTGTAATATTTCATCAGGATACAACATGTCAGCACCCCTGGCGGAAGATCAGCCATCAGCTGTGCCGCTGCATAGCAGCTACATTTCTAGTGATATTAGTAGCCCCCGTCACCAATCTGACCGGGGGTGATTATATCATACCACCGCCTCCAGGATTTGAGGATGTCACTCCCGTTACAGGGAGAATGCAGACATGGTCATCGCTACAGAACAGTTTTGCACATGCATTAACTCTGAATACAGAGCTTCTCTAATACAGATGTTTAACGATGTAAATGGTAAGTGTAGATATATTATCACACAAACGTTTTTCTAAAAAACATTAGCTTTTTTCTTTAATGAATGTATAGCCTGTGGGCAACTCATGCTTGCATCAGAATTTGAATTATTAAATGAATCATTCAATTTACAGGCATTTTTAAATTAAACAATATTCGATGTGAAGCTAGTTCTGCTTTTTTGCTACTTTGTTGTAGTTCCTGATGCGAATTCAATCGTGACTGTGGAGATGGACGAAGGTGGCAGGTTGCCTGCAGCCATATTCTTGCAAGACTGCCTGACTCAGTCTCCTCCTTGGTTCGAGAACGTTGCACCGATGCCTGTAGGAGATCCATGGATGATTATTCCTGAGGGGATGTGCATCTGCGTCAATTTCGCCTACATGACCGTGTGCATGCAGTTGCTTCGTGAATCGAATGGTGAGTTTTTAACTTCATTTATTCTAGCTCTAGCACCGTTACATGTAATTGCTTCATGAATCGAATTGTGAGCTTCTTAACTTCATTTATTCTAGCTCTAGTACCGTTACATGCAGATGTTTCGCGAATTGAATGGGAAGAGTTTTTTTAACTTCATTTATTCTAAGTTTAACATCGTTACATAAATAATTAGAGTAACGTTAATGCATAACTTTTCTTAATTGATTTTTTGCTCATTTTAGTTATTAAAATATACAATTACATAAATACGATAACGTTAACATGTGACTTTAAAAGATTTTTCCTCAAATTATTTAATAAATATATATTTGCACATTTCTATTGTAACCCACATTCAAATTATTTCGGCTTTGTTATTCTCATAGAACCTTCAATAGTGGACACATACTTGGAGCTTGAGGATGTAAACAACCAAACCTGCTCCGGGGCTCCAAAAGACCTCATGAATCTGAAGAGGAGCACGGTCAAGGAATGAACCCCCTCGCCGTTCCAGGATCTTTCATGGCCCCTCCATCGTCAGTATCAGGACCATCAGGCGTCGGTCGTAACGGCCATTATGCAACACAACCACCGCTGCTGACACCACATTCACAGTAACGGCCTCACATAGAGCAACAATGCCAAAAACTAAGGTTAGTCATATCCAGCTAGAGTGTACGATTATTGAATCGGCGTTCATGGGGCGTCTTCTGTATAGAAAACATTCTAGAGATAGCTGATCCCGGTCAATTTGTGCAGAAATGCAGACATCCGGTATTGAGAGATATGGTTTCTGTACTCAGGAGAAGCTCTTCGGGCTTTGAAGTAAACATCTCACTTGAAATAACCTACCTCATACAAACACCTGAAAAAGAACATGCCGAAGCCGTCTTTTTCAATAGCAAGACAAAGTTGGGTCTTCAATCAAGTAATCTTGACGCCTTATATACCTCTATGGTCGATGAAATTCTAGAAAACAGCTCGAATTTCGAAGGAAGTGCAAGCTCAAAATCTCTGCTCGCTCTCCGGGTTCTTGTTATTGGAACCAGCTTCTATGATCCTCTGAATGCATCGCGATACATAGAGTTACCCAATACAATCAAGACTAAGAAATCTGTACTAAACATAAAAAACGATGAATATTTTTACATGGTGTTTGCTCGCTGCAGAATATCCCACAAAGCCGCACTGTTATAGAACGAGATAATACCCTGCAGAACAGTTATTCACTGCATACAATTACAATGGCATAGACTTCCCTATAAACCTGCATAAAATTCCAGACCTTGAACGGCAAAACCCTGAAGTATCAGTTTCAATATTTGAGATAGAAAGGGTGTGTACAATTATACCATTATACTAAACCAGCAGCAGGAAAGACTTTATTGTTAACTTACTACTAATCGAACAAAATGGAAGATCGCACTACTTAAGGACATATCAAAGCTCACTGCAAGGCAGATCAGGAAACATAATGGGAAACAATGGGTATGCGAGCCCTGCCTAAATCACTTCAATAATTAAGATGCTTTTAAAAACATCAGTTGAAGTGCATGCAGTGCCAGGTGCTCAAAATGCCTAAGCAGAGTGAAATGATTGCGTTCTCATCCTACTCGAAGGGTATTCCTGTAAATTTTATGGTGTATGCAGATATAGAGAGCGTGTTAGCCATAGTTCAGTCCTGTGAGCCGTCGACTAATCAGAGCTGGACTCGGGCTATACACATCATGAGGCTATATCTATATCTCTTAAGCTCGTATGTCGCCATGGCGACTCGTTGTTGAGTTTTAAGCTATTCAGAGGTCCTGATACAATCAAGGAGTTCTTCATTGAGCTTAGGTTAATAGCCGATATGGCCATTGACTAATAAAGCCGCATTGAAGAAATGACCTTGACTGCACAGGAAATGGCTGATTTCAGTAATGCTCGTCATTTCCACATATGTAAGAAGGAGTTTGAGGTAGACGACGTGAAGGTACGCGATCACTGCCATGTGCCTGGTGTATTCCTGGGGGCTACTCATAATGCATGCAATTTATTTAGACGGGTACCTAATTTTATAGCCATCTTTCTTCATTGCCTTAGCAATTATGACAGCCATCTCCTGATGCAACACCTGGCATATGATGATCACCACATATTGTGTATCTCAAACTTCTCAGAGAGATATATCTTATTCAGCAAAAAGAATAGCAGTATCTTTTTCAGGTTTCTAGATAGCTTTAAGTTCTTGGACGACAAGCTATCTAGTTTAGCCTGCATGCCGAGCAGCGATGAGTTCAAGATCACGAACTCTGAGTATCCCGATCCCAAACATCAGCATTTGGTGAGATCTTAGGAAATATTCCCTTACAGCTACGTTGATTCACCTTCCAGACTAGAAAAAACAGCACTGCCTTCAATCGAAAAATTCGATGGTATATCAGAAGAAGAGTACAATCACGCCGTCAAAGTCTGGAATACTTTCAATATAAGAAATCTGGTTGACTAAACCGACCTGTATCTGAAAACGGACACGCTCTTGTTGGCCGATGCATTCGAGAAGCTTAGGTACCTCTCTCTGGAGGTGTATAATTTGGACCCTGCTGGTACTATACACTGCCAGGGCTTGCATTCGACGCCATGCTCAAGGTAACCAAAGTCAAGCTTCAGCTCATTCATGACGAAGAAATGATAAAATTCTTGGAGGGAGGAATCAGGGGTGTTATGTGCAGCGTATCAAAGAGGCATTGAAAAGCCAACAACGAATACCTTCCTGGACACAATAAAAACAAAAAACTATATTTGTTATATCTAGATATTAATAATTTATATGGTGCTTCGATGACCAATCCTATGCCACACAAAAACCTGAGGTGGCTTTCACAAGAAGAAATTTCAATGATAAAGTTCTTTGCTGTTGCCTCTAATTCCCAAAGTGGACACGTTTCGGAGATCGACCCTGAGTACCCTGAGCATCTTCACGATGAGCACAATGACCTTCCTCTCTGTCCGAAAAGTGAGATAACGCTTGGAGGTCAATACAAGAAACTGCTGGCAACGCTTGAGAATAAAGATAAGTACACTTGCACTACAGAAACCTCCAAGAGTGCATTGAGTTAGGCATGGAGCTAAAATAGATCCATAGAGTGATTGCATTAAATCAATCAGAATGACTGAAATCCTGCATTCAGATATATACAGAGAGACGTGCAAGGGAAACTTGAAAATTCGGTCAGAATTTATGCAAGAAAATGAATAACGCTGTATATGGCAAATTCGTTGAGAATGTACGTAAATACAATGACTTCCGTATCGTTAAAAGTTGGAAGCAATGCAAGAAGTTGACAGCGCGACCAACTTACGTTCGGAACATTTTATTTGCAGAAACTCTTGTAGGGTTAGAACTCGCCAGAGAGGAAGTGCACATGAATATACCCATCTATATAGGCCAAGCCACCCTTGACATCTCAAAACACCTCATGTACAGTTTCTATTACAATATATTGAAGCCTAACCCAGAGAGTTTAATTTTGAATTATATGACATTGATTCATTTATACTGAAAACTTCAAGTAATATCCACAAATTTATCAAGGAAAACCAGGAACACTTTGATAAGTCAAAATATGAAGCACAAAACAGTTATGGAATTACACCGCAAAACAAAAAAGAGATCGGGTTGTTCAAGAGTGAGCTTGTAGCGATCCCTATGATAAATACTTTGGGTTAAGGTCCAAATTATATGCATACAGATATAAGGACCAGATTGTGATGAAAGCAAAGGACATCAACAAGACCGGCATGCAGGGTAAATTTTGAGAACTATTTTGGCTATCTAAACGATATTAGAAAAACCATCTTAACAAAAACAACAACATTTCGAAGCTTCAAGCATAAAGTCTGGTCCATAGAGATGAATAAGGTGGCTCTCTGTGGTAGAGACGATAAAAGAAAACTTCTTGAAAGCTCAGACCAGTCAATTGCCTGGGGTCACTATTGTCTTCGTATATACCAGGTGAGTCAGCTGCCCTAGGTATTCGTATCTATGCAACCCGCAGTTTAAAGTCTAATGTGAAAACATTGAACCTTTTAGCAAACAAACTGTTATTGTAGCTGTTACCTTCTATTTGGTACTATACGCAATCCCCATTAATGATTAAAGGCCTGAATGAGAACCAAAGAGCTGCGAAAGCCTTAAAACAGACGGCTTTTCATGGATATAATGCTTGCAAGAAAACAGAGGAACGTTTTCCCTAAGAGTGTGAGAAACTACGTGGCTGGCCGAGTGGTTTAGCTGCCGGCTTGTAGTGAAGCAAAGGTTAGCTTCGGAGGTTCAAATCTGATACAAACGTAAAATTGTTTTTATTCTTTTTTTCTCTTTCGTTGTGTTTATTTTTTATATTTTAGTGTGCTGATTTATTTATTTATTTATTTTTGTTACTGGCTCTCCTGTAGGTCAAAACATAGGCATTACAACAAGATAGTTGTGTAACATGTTTACACTAATAATATGTACCGTATCTGGTGTTGTAAACCGTGTTACGTAGTTAGCTATTGGCGATATTAAATATAACAGTTTCTGTTTCATGTTTAAACCTTATGTTTCACTTCTTCTATTGATAAAGGGGTTGTAAATGTTCTAAGTTCACGGGTAAACAAAATAATAGATTGTTATAGAGCGTGGACTTCATTAACGAAGTAAATGTTCAAAATGACGACCCCCTTCATCGATGCACGTTTGTCTACGTTGCCGGAGAGACCTTCTTGCATGCTGTAGCACGCGCGGTGTGATCTGCCCGCATTCTTCACGTATGAGTGTGCCCGTATATGATTTGGGCTTTGCAGTAGAAAACATGACGATTATTCTATTTTGTACACGCTTATAGCGTTATAAACATGTTATTTATATCGTAATATCAAATTATAGGCCCAAAGAGATAAAACATCAGGTAATAAAAGTTTGGAATTCACCCAAAGGATTTAAACCCCAATTAAAGTGGCACAGTGTTAATGCAGCCATGATAATACCATTAGGCCTATGCTACATTCTGAGCTGAGGTTTCTATACGAATTAGTAATCGCATAACTAGACCCCACCTCCAATCTTTACACGCTTTTTGCAGCATCATAAGGTGTTTTGAGCTCGGTTTGGTAGTTTTAATTCAAACAAATAAACTGCGTCAATCATTACAATTACTGTATGATCTGAAATACGCCATAGTTTGTGAAATAAGAGAAATTATCTACCTAATACTTAGCATTCTTTGCCAAGGCTGTATATTGACTAACTGCTTAAACCGAATTTGCCGCACTGCGTAGATCTGCCATTTTGTTTTCAAAGGGTTTTGTCAACCGCTGCATGTGATAGGTTGTTCCTTCAGGGGCGTTTTAAAGAGGTGCCTGGATGTATGCTAAAGAATAAAAGTTTGTAAAATTGGCTAAAATTGCTACTGTATCTCTCAATGTCAGGATGGGATGTTTTTTGCATCGACATATATAGCGATTGCATTCTGTCCCGTAAAACAGTTATGCAGTGAGATATGTATCCCTCTTCTATAAAGTGTTACGCAAATCAGCCGTGAGAAGGCATTAAGAAAGACGTAAGGCACATATGTCGCTTAGCACATTGCATAAATTCAAAAATAAATAGGCGCAGCTGACTCACCTGGTATATGTATATATGTAAAATTTTGAATGTTATAAACTTTTTTATTTTAACTCTTTGTGTTTATATGTTTATTGATTTTTAATCATATAAAATTCAAGCAAGAATGTGACGGTGTATATGGAAACACTTTAGTTTCATGAAATTTTCAATTTAACTCTTTTTTGTTTATGTATTTATCAATTTTAATTATATAAAAATACAAGCATAGTGTAACCTTATGATCGTGTGTTTATGCTTGTATGTGTTGGGTTTAATCATAAAATGCAAGCAACAATATATCTGTATATATGTAAATTCTTTTGGTTTCATTAATTTTTAAATTTAACACTTTGTGTTTATATATTTACTGATTTTAAATCATAAAATGCAAGTAAAGAATGTAACCCAGCTATCACAAAAAGCCTTAAGCATTGTAAAAAATATGTAATGAATAATGAATTTTATTTATTCATTTTGCCTATTATTTTACAGGAAAAATATTTTTGCTGGAAAAGTTCTATATTATGAAATAAAAAAACACATTATTGTGGAATGAAAGCCTCTGTATTTTCAATATTATTTTTTCTACAATTAATCGTTTCTGTCAAACCATTTAATATTAGAGAATACATAGCACTTTAGAAGAATCCTATTTCCCTGCTTGCATAATGTTGTCTCCACCAGAAATGTATTAGGATACAGTGTGGATCGCAGTTCATGCCCTTAAAAGGACCCCTTTATCTCGTCACCGTCATTACCTTTTAGCATGTATGTAACGGGATTGGTGTGATTCACTCGAACAACTTGAAATATTGCAACATTCCATTAGCTTCAAAACCCTTTTCAAAATGTCCCTTGTCCTTGGATACCCTCACATAATCACCAACACTAAACTTTCTTGCCCCTCTCTTCTCTCCTTGATCTTGAGTGTAGTTATATACAGTCAGAAGAAGATATAGAGGCTTCATTCGAATAGTTGTGGTAAGTGTTGTTATATCCTGCAATGATTTGAGGTAAAAGATTTAGCCACTTGTATGATTTTTGGGCCAGAAATTTGCGATACATCATATTCTTTAAACGTCTTATTAACCGTTCAACAGCCGCTGCCTTCACATGCGTATGGGTACTGCAGTGATTGATGTTATATTTTGCCATTAAATTTTTAAAATGCTTATTACAAAATACTTTCCCATTATCACTCCGTATGTTCCTGGGTGGGGTTACCATTTATTGCAGTATATCTTCCATAGCCTTTGCAACTTGAAGTCCTGTCTTGTCCTTTAGCGGTCTCACAAATGCCATTTTAGAGTAGAAGTTTATTGCAATGATGATGTACTTGAAATTCCTATTGATTTTTGCATGTGGTATCATCTCCACCAAGTCGATCTGTACCAAGTCATGGAGTCCCTTGCTGATAATCTTTCGACGCATGAAGTTTCTCCGGGCTGGATCATGGAGCTCGCTTGGTATATTTTGCTTCTCTGATGCCATGTTATAATCTTTGCCGCTTTTAGTTCTTGAATAATCTCTTTAATTCCTTGAGTATGATTGTTATTGCCGGCGTCTCTGGATGCCACTAGTAGCCTAAGGCGATCCACCAGTTCATTAGGGTCGGTCCAGTAAATGTAGTCTTGCCTCGTATTAGGGCGATGTTCTTTCCACTGTAATCCTAATCCGTTGTGTTTCGTTACTAGAGGACATATAACGCTTTTATACTTGTAGGAATTACCCGATCTTAGCTGCCCATTCTCACTGAATTTCTTCGATGAACATGTGTTGCTTTAAGTATATTACTGTATGTTTCAAGGTCATCTTCAGTGTATGCATGCATTTCAGGTATTCGCTTGAAGATGAGCTCCTTCAATGCAGGCGTGGTTTCATACGTTTCGTCGCCTATTTGAACGTCATTATTGATGAAATGAATGATATTGTTCCCGATCATGCCATCCTCATATCGTACTCCGTATGATGAATCTATTTCACTCCTTCTTTCGAACTTTATTAAGATATTTGTAGAGTTTCTCGTCTTTCACGTCTTTCGGTGATTCCTCCTTACTTGTAGTATTCTTTTTCTGTATTACAAGTATATCTTGAAGCGGATCTGTCACTGGTTGAAGAGCTTCACACATCAATTTCTGGGTATTAAACTGCTGGCCTTTAAGAGAGCGTAACATTTCTCTTACAGCCTTCGTGTGCATAGCTACACATTCTTTAAATCGTATACACTCGCGGTACATCCTGAAATGACGCTGAAATTGACTTTCGCATTAATATATACCCTATTTATTTAGCTGACTTCAGTTTATAAGAGATTTTCAGCTCAATATTTAGAAAAGGGACATCCCTTACACGATTTGCAGGAACCGTGAAGCTTAGTCCATCGACATTTGCAATTGGTGCAAGCAGAACTCTAACCTACTTGTTATTTATTTCAAATAATGCATCAGGTCTTACAGTAGGATGCGTTGGTGACTTATATAGCAGGAAACTATCTCTCCGTTGACATTTGATTTGTAGTATTCTAGACCTGTTTTAACATGTACCTCTGTGATTTCCCTCTGAAAGGCAACGACTGCAATGTAATTATGTGCTCCCTCTCATTTGCTCTACTAATGCGTTTATGACTCTCATTTGTGCTTTAAGTGTATTGACATTATCCATTGTACTCGTCAGATGCTTATTCATTGATTTATGACCTTTCGCCATAGTTTCCACGTGTTTTCCCACTGTTTCTGTAACAGTGGCACTTATTGCACCAAGTCTGCTGTTTAAAACTTGAGGTATTTCATTTTGTTTCCTTCCCACGAGGACTTTAACAAACTGTTTCGTTGCTCCATCACTGTCATTGTGGATTTGCTACTTCTGTTAGTTTTCTTTTTTTTTAAATGAAACGTTACCGTGTGAATCGAGTGGCGGTGTTCTTGCACTTATATATTCTAATACATGCTTCTTATTCGGCGCGTCATGATCCTCTTGAGGTGGCAGCATTATATTCAGTCTTATAGCGTCCAGGATGATGTTGTTTCCATCGTCACGTTTAAGAATATTTTTATTCATATATTCCATTAGAGCGTCATATAGCACGTCTAGCGACTTCTGAATGTGATTCCTAAGCGTAGTTTGAAGTTCGCCCATGCGCTGATATGTCGTTTCTTCTGTGAACTCCTGCATTCGATTTTCAGTAGTAAACGTAAGCGCATCCACGTAGCGTTCAGGGCTTGCATCGTCGTCCTCCTCAGGATCCTGAACAATGCAGTCTCTTGTGCCTGAATTGGTAATTTGCTTTTCCATCTCTGTTTATGGTGAACTGATGTAGTCACCTTTTCACTGGTGCAGTCCTCTGTGATCCAAACTTGTCAATACACATGGTGGATTAAAAATGAGCAATTTCTTTATTATCAACTTTAATATATACATCAAATCAAGGTCTCATTAACCTGCTGTCAATTGAAGCAGATTTACCTGCCGTCATTCATGGGAAATTTGGGAACTATCACCATAAAGGGTCTTCCTTCTGAAGAGCTCTCCCAAACACCTTTGCACAAATCTTTAAACTCCGTATACGACATGTCTGTGTTTACGTAATCTTCATATATGTGCTTCAAGTTTAAATTATCCTGTCTGAAGAGTATGATCATGTTCGCATTATCTCGAAGTAAATTCTTGTGACTTTTGCATAGGATTGTGCTAGATATATAGAATCCACATTTTGATGTCTGCCCATGCTTTAAGAAGGAAGCAATCTTGTTCTGCTTTTCACTGATGACTTCGTCAAATATAAATATTGAATTTTCTTTAATTTTTGACGGGTGCAAGACGCTTTCTCCATCTTCATGAGTATACACTCCTATACCTTCAATGTTTTCAAGCAGCTTAACAATATATTGATACTTTGGTTGGTATAGTGACTTTGAATAAATGTACACGTTTTTAAAACGTAATCCATTCTTGTGAAGTATCATATTGAGTATTACTTTGTTTTTCCAGCATTAGAGCTGCCTATAATTACCGCTCTAACATTGCCCGGAAACAGTTTTCCGTGACGATCGCGTCTAAAGTCGCTTTCAAAGTCTAACACCTGAATAGGCAGCGAGGAATCTTGCTTCACCAGCTCCATCGTAGCAACTAAAATAAAACAAATCACACTTAATGTATATATGCTAATGAGTGTAAGCAATGACAGAGTTTAAAAGAACTATGCTGCAATAAAATCAATTAGTAGACCATGAGAGCTAAGAGGATCAAGATCGCAAGAGGTTCCGGTTTAATTAACTCTCTCATTAACCTGCTGCCAATTGAAGCAGATTTACCTGGCTACAGATACTGCGGACCTGGGACAAAGCTAGAAAAAACATTAAAGAAAGGAGACCCCGGAATCAACACTTTAGATGAAGCGTGCAAAGTTCATGACATTGCTTACGCCCAGCATAAGGACTCTGGTTCGAGAAACATTGTAGACAAAATCTTGGCTAAAAAGGGTTTGAAAAGAGTGCAATCATCTGATGCTACGTTGGGTGAAAAGTTGGCAGCGCGGCTAGTAACAACAATTATGAAGGGAAAGGTACCTGTTGGTACTGGATCTAAGAATAAGAAACGAGGAGGATTTCTACCTCTCATACCAATTATTGCAGCTCTAGGTGCCGCCGCTGGAGGTGCAGCCCTAATTGCCGCAGCCGTAAATAAGAAAAAGGCTGCAAATGAACAACTTGCAGAAATGATGAGACATAACAGAGAACTTGAAGCATGAGAGAAAGGTCTTCGAGTGAAGAAGAATAAGGCGAGGAACACCAAAAGGAAGAGGAGGCAGAGCAAAAAAGGGAATTAAAAAAACTCCGGCAGAGAGCTATACTTGTCCCGCAAAAAGCATTAACATAGATTTCGACTTGTACGCCCAAGGTTTAAGGATTCCTCATTTTAGGGGTGTATACATAATCGATCAGCTACCTTCAAGACCTCGTCACAGAGAGAGACCTATTGTCAATCTCGATACTTCAGAGAATGAAGGCACTCATTGGGTTGCTATTAAAAAGGATGGCAACGTGTCATTTTATTTCGATAATTTGGAAACTTGAAACGTCCAAAAGAGATACAAAGGTACCTCAGAGGTGTTAAGGTACTGTATAGCACTAAGAGGTTTTAGAGTTTCAGTTCAGTCATCTGGAGGCACTACACTACTGCTTTCATTGGCAACGAATCTATTCTTACTACATACCTGAATCCACCTCTTTAGACAGATCGGAAGGGTCATTATGAGGTTGCTCTATTGAATATTGAAACCTTTTATTCCATTCCCAATGCTGATCAGAGTAATAATCAATTTCATTACATTCACAATTATGAAATTAAGATCATTGATATACCCTATGGAACTTACGAGATTGCTGATATTAATGAATACATCAAAGATAAGCTAGGGATGGATAAAAATGTATTGTTTATTAGACCTAATGATAACACCATGAAGGCTGAAATTAAATGTCCTTTTACCATTTATTTTTCCAATGATCGTTCTATAGAATCGGTCTTAGGCTTCAGTGACCAATTTATTCCAGCTAATCAGCTAGCTGCATCTGATTTCTTGGTGAATGTATTTAAGGTGAGCATCATACGAATCGAGTGCAGATATCGCAACAGGCTCTTTCATCGACGGTAAAAGTGGACACTCGATCTATGAGATTTTTCCATCTGTCTCGCCTGGATATCATATTTCTCAAGAACCGTCATATCCAATATACGTTCCAATCATAAACACCAATGCCATAGAGCAAATTAGTCGTCGCGTAGTCGACCAGAACGGTAATATCATTGGCTTTAGAAACGAAGATATAGGCATAAGGCTTCACATCCGTTGCAATGGCATTAGACTTTAGAAGAAGTCAGCGACGTCGAGGATATAATAACGGAGTGATTCGAAGCCCGTGTCATATTCTACCCTTCACACCCAACGGGTTAACATCGCAGAGTCCACAGTTCCTCCAAGTATTGGGCTTCAGAATCCTATAATCATGGACATCTTCAATGTTACAGAGACACCGAGATTCGACTACAAGATCACCAAACAAGAGGAACATGTGCTTTCGCCGTATAATGCATCAGCTCTGGACTATAATGACGAGATTAGAATCCCTTGTCAAGCTGAGGATTTATATACATTGCCTAATCGAAGTTATCTATACATCGAGAGGAGTATTACTAAATCTAATGGAGCAGCTACTACTGCAAAGCTTACCAATAACGCTATTGCATTCATGTTTGAGGAGATTCGAGTGGATATAAATGGCTCAACTATTGATCGAAAGAGACACCCCGGGATTGCATCAACTTTACGCAACTATGCTGCTCTCGACCCAATGGAATCCGATCATCTGCTGAAAGCTGGGTGGTGCTATCCTGGAGAAGACATGGACATTGTGCATGCAGCAAATGGAGCCTTCCATGCTATAGAGCCGCTTTCGATGCTTTTGGGGTTTGCTGACGACCACAAGGAACTCATACTCAATACCAAGTTTGAGTTGGTGCTGATTCGATCCAAGGACTCTAAAAACTGTATTATAGCGCCTCGGGGTGAGGAGATTGCCACCGTTAAGCTTGTGCAAATTGAGTGGAGAATGCCTGTGGTTCGACTTTCTGTTGCTGAAAAGGTTGTAATCCTCAAGATTGTCAAGTCGGACAAGGCGCTGTATCTTCCGTTTAGGACTATGGATCTGCATGCTCAGCCTGCTGTCTTAAACTAAATCATTCACCTGCAATGTCGCCACCACATCAAAAATTTAGAAGCCGATATTTGTCATTTTGGGTGCTCAGACTTTAAGACCGAGTAATGCATCTAAAGACCGTTCCCTTTTTGATCATTGTAACATAAATAATTTGAGGCTTTACCTTAGTAGTGAATGTTATCCCTACCATGACATGAATTTGGACTTTATAAACTGATATTTGCATCATTGTATGATATGTACTCAAAGTTTCAAAACTCTTATTATGAGAAAGAGAATTATCCTTTATTGAAGAGAAAAGATTTTCTTAAATTTGCTCCTATATTTGTTATAGATTGCTCGCATCAACAGAGGAAGTTGTAAATTGTGTTGTCAACATCAAATAGAAATTCAGGCTAGTGTAAATATCCCTGTACATACCTCCTATTATTATTTAATAATTCATGATAAAGTATATAGATACAAACCTCTGACTCATGTGATGCAGCCTATATTTTAAACTAGTCATTGTAATGTAAGGATTTCTTTTTTGCTTTAGGAATGTAAGGATGTTTTAATGAATAAACCACTATGTAAAAGCATACCTTCATTCCTTTTTATTATTCTTATCATACAATTCCAGCAATTTCCTCCTACAACTCCTCGTTCCAACATATTGCGTTACACTTACAACAGACAGATTACCTAAATTGTAATCTATAAACGGTTCAAGTCTTTTTAGGCTGAAAATTTCCTAACTATTTAAAAGTATTCACAATAATTTAACTTAGTGTTCAAGAATCGTATTTTAGCCTCTTTCATATAAGCAATGATATTATAAGAGAAAACAATATCTTCATAATATTCTACTCGTGGGCACTTTCTCGACAGGAGGAATGCTTTGAATGTAGGGAGACTCTCTCGAATTATCTCCCAGTCTTGCATTGTCATGTATACAAATTTGTCTGGGTTTTTCACTATAAGCACTGGAAAATCTAGAAGAACGCTATCTTAATGTTGTGCCTTCTCGAGATGTAGACGTCTCGGCACCCGCTTCTTACCGGCACGTTTCTTGGGGTTTTCGATGCTTGTTATTTTATCCTCCAAGAGCGTCAGCCTCCTTTGCAGATCTGCAAAGCTGATCCTGTTTTTCTTCCCCTTATAGCAGCATCTGAAACATTGCCTAATGAAAGTCTTAGAAAACATACTTTTGAAGTGCATGTACCCTGAAAAGAATTACATTTTGTTAGGTTACAGGGAAATGAAACAAGAATTTTTTCCAGAAATGAAAATATTCACGTCAATGTTTTCCTGAGTTCTACCGGTTTGCCAGGGGGAGGTTCTGAGGTCGTCGGTGTTAGATCCCGACCGCCTGGAAATCGGACTCCTTCTGTTCCTCATCTATGTGATTAGTACACTGCGCTGCAAGGGAGTATTCAACTATATCTTCAGATTCTTTATCACCCGAATCTATCTCGTTTTTAGGTACAGGGGTCGCCATTTGAATTCTGCAGACGTAATAATTTCCAAAGTTAGTTACGTTTAGATACCCCTGTACTATAGTACTATGTATCGAAATAGAAATGCATGTTAGTATCGCCTACGCAATTAACTTTTACATTAATTATCTCTGAGGTCACTTATATGGCGATACCGAAGTACAATAATGATACATATTTTTAAAGAGCTAGTTACTTTCAATTTCCTTGTCTGAAGAGGAGTACACTACAGCTCTCATTGCATGGAAAGTATGATGGCATCTGGTCGTGTACCTCAGGCTTTGCACACAGTACAGAGTGAGTATATCCATTGCAGTACTCTGAAATGCCACAGAGAGCTTGAAATGATGCTGCTCATCTCATCGTCACTTTCGGAATCAGTCTCCCTGGAAAGAAAGAAATACAAAAGAATGAGCCATTTTATTTTCACTCTTCTTTAGAGAGCAATTCAAGAATAAAAAAATCTATACTTACATAATGCTTCTATTGTAGACTGGGCAGTTGTCTGAGCATATGCCTCGAGACGTCATCTGGTCATGATAGGAAGGCATGCTACACACCATAGAATGCATGATGCCATTGCACGACTCTTTATGATAATATGTATAACGGTATGACGCTTCTCCACATTCGCTCCAAAAATCGTTCATTGTATTATCGTCTCGATTACACCTCGAATAATTTTCAGAGCAGTGCGAGAAGGGGCTCGTTATTTACACGAGATAGAGAACCGGTTCTTCCGTTACATGTAATGACTTGCAGAGAGGATTGGCGGGGAAAACGTTCTTACGGCGGGGGGAGGAACGTGTTTTTTCTCTATGCATGAGAATCGAGAAGAGCTTGGTGGTAAGAGATGCAGTGAGAGGGGAGGGGAATGATAACTTCTATTATAGAGAGGAATGCACATAAAGGTTTTTAATATCTATGTTTGAAAGAGACAATTGGTGCAAAAATAGAGTTAGAATAGATTGTACACGTGGTTCCATGCTCGTAGGTTTTCGTTCAGGTTCGTGTGATTGGAGGAAATGTAAGTATGTTATCTATGTGTGTGTATGTGTGTGCGTGCACTGGTGTATGTGTGTATGTTTGTAAGGTATGTATGTGTGTATGTGCGTATATGTATGTGTAATGACTCTGTGCATGTACTCGTGTATTTATGAATGCTTGGATGTATGCATGTCAAGAGATAGAAAGAAAGAGGAAAAAGAAAGAAAAAGAGAGAGGAAGAAAGAAAAAGTAAAGAATCGTGTCTAGGCATCGGGATACCTAAGTATACACATGGGTTTAATATAAATAATTACATTTCTTAAATACATTTTAATCTGACCGCGCATACTCCCATAGTTTAATATTTATTTAGCATTAGAGTTTCGCAGGGTAAGATTCGAACTAGGACCTCTGGGTACCTAAGAATACCCTGCATTAAACATCGTAATGATATATGAAGAATTAACATGGTTTGCCCGTACTCGTCTATGTTCCTAAATTCTATTAGTTATTAAGCATTAATGTTTCACTACACTAAGACTCGAACTCGGACCTCTGAATACCCGAGGACGCCTTTCATTAATCAGGGTAATGCTATAACAATGTTTTACCCTATCAAAGTATCAATTTTTCATTATCAATTAAAACGTTAAAAGTTTGCCTGCAGTAACATTCGAACACATACCTAAGGATATCTAAGTATATACAGGGGTTTAATATAGGCAATGATATATGTTAAACACATTTTTGATATCGCTGTTTGAAAGAGACAATAGAAGCAAAAACTGAGAGTTGAACATTTATAACTATGTTCGGTGATGCCTGTAGCTCGTCGTGCAGGATCGTGTGCTTGGTAGAAGTGTTAGAGCTGTTACGATTGTGTATATCTATGCTCGGAAATGTCCGTATGTCTTCGGCTGCTCTCAGAGAGAACTGCCCGCAGGGACAGAGTCGGTTACATGATGGCGGGGTCGAGCGGGATGGAATTTATTGCCTAGCAGGTAGATGAAACTTGCCTCGTGGGAACTGGTCTCTCACTCTTTTCCCACCGTCAAACAATGTGGCTGCGGGGGGGGGGCTGGGGTTGCTATAGGTGTGGTCTTCCTAACATGCAGGGGCACAGGAATTCAATAGAGTGGAGACATAGCATCTTCTCTTTTGTTAGCACGGCTCCAGTCTGCTCTTTTGTTACAAGCATAATTTATTACACCGTTATTCATTTTGACAGGATAAAGGTACTGTCCTTGTTATATTACACGTGTTTTGAGAGAGAATAGAATTCTGTGGGGTGAGGGGTTGCTACAGGTGTGGCCTTCCTAACGAACACTTGTGCGGGACAATGGAATGGAGACAATAGCATCAGCTCCTTTGTTATCCCTCTTTTGTTAGCACTGCACAAGTCTGCTCTGTTGTTATCGCTGCACGTGTTTGGAGAGAGAATGCAGCTTGGGGGAGGGGGTTGTTGCAGGTGGCCTTCCTAACGACCACGGGTGCAGGGAATGAAATGAAGACAATAGCATCTGCTCCTTTGCTACAAAAGCATAATTTATTATACCATTGTTCATTTTAACAGGTGATCAACAAACTTAATTGCATGCCTGTCAAGCTTTCCATTATACTCCACAAATTTATGACCTCAGTTACAACCAAAAAGGTACCAGGGGGCATGGAAGGGGTGGGGTAGCCCTAATTAGCATATGAATACACATTCCTGCACATTAAATGGCCCAGCTCGCACAAATCTCTACTACTTATAAGCATTTCAACATTCAAACCAGTAACAAAGAATATCTCGGAAATGGTTAACGTCTCAAAAGCAAAACTAATTTACATAAACTGTGCTCTTTTTAACGAGATCTATATTTTTTATGCAGTAAGATTTTCTCTAACCCTTGCGGTTAACCAATTATATAAAACTTATTCAGAATGAATAGTACTTCATAGGTTAGTCAAAGAAAAATAAAATTACATTTTATTTGTAAAGAAAATATCCTAAAAATATGGTACCTTTAGAGAAATCATTATAACCGTTTTTGAGAAAATAAAAAATTAACGAATAATTTTCCACGTAAGGAGAATTTGGTTTGAGGGGAATTTTCTTGAAAATCTTCGTGTTGTATCCTTTGAAGACGCTGAACTTAAATACCAAGTTTGATATATATAAAAGACTTTTCGTTTTTGGGTTATGCTGCTCACAGACACAAACAAGACTTCTTTCTAAAAATGCCTTTTTTGAATTCATGGAACCTCAACACGTAAGTTTTTGAAAGTTCAAACCAACAACTAGAAATGTCTCGGAAATGGTATACTCCTCAAAAAGTCATTTGATATTAATTGTGTGCTTTAACGAAATCTGCATGTTTCGTGTATTAAGATTTTCTCTATTTTTTGTGGCAAAACTACAAAAGTCATTTAGAATGAAAACGACTTTACAGACTATGTCAAGAAGATTCAAGATAAAAGTTTTATTTGTTATAAAAATGTTTTAAACATATGGTATTTTTGGTGAAAATCGTTAGAACCATTTTTGTGAAAATAAAAAATAATGAAAGCTTACCCATGCTTATAAAGGCTAGTTTGTGGTGGGGAGGTTTTCTTCAAAACCTTAAGTGTCGCATCTTTGGAAGATGCTGAACTTAAATAGTAAGCTTGGTATTCATCCGAATTTTTATTTTGTGAGTTATGCTGTTCACAGACACACGCACAATGACCTTTCTTTGTTTCTGATCGAATGTTATATTCACAGGACTTTCTCTATACACTATATTTTATTTTTATACTTTTTATGAAATGTACTGTTACAAAACTTTTAATTTTCTATCTACTTCAGGCCAATCGATATAAATGGTTGCAGAAATGATTTAGTTGAAGGCAGAAAGAGGATACAGGAAACGCGATAGTCAAATGGTTTAAAAACTAGCTATGTTGGCCTTAAAAATCCATGCTCTTTCCACGACATTGCGAGAAAGAACTACATACGAACAGCACTTTTGAAAAATAAACATACTGAAGCATTCAAATAAATAATAGCAAATATCTCGGAAATGGCTAATGGCATACAGTATTTAATGGAAATAAATTATGCATTTTAAAGAGGTCTCCTTTTTTGTGTTGAGCCTTGTTTACCTCTTATGGTTTACCCATTATACAAAACAATAAAAAATTCCTTTCAAATGAAGAGGACTTAGCAAATTATTTCCAGGAAATTCAAAAGATATAAATTTTATTTGTCACGTAAATATATTGAACATTTGGATATCAAATCAAAATCGTTAAGGGACATTTTATGGAAAATTAAAAGTATCGAAATTTTTGCCATGTAAAGGGTAGTTTGCGGTGGGTGCTCTTGAAAATCTTTGTGTCTCATCTTTGGAAGGTATTAAAGTTAAATACCATGCTCGGTATTTATTCGAATTTTCGTTTTTCAGTTATGTTGTTCACACACTCACACAGACACAGAGACACGCGAACCTGTTTCTAAAAATACCTTCTTTGGATTCAGGGAGTCTCAAAACGTATCTTTCCGATTAAATCTCGACAGCGAATTTTTGGATGAAATACCAAAGTATCCTCTGTTACCGTAAGTACATAGTAGGGAGGTAACTGTCTTTTTTTTTTATTCAGAGAGTCTCAAAATGTATATTTCCGGTGATATCCGGGTATTGAATTTTCGGGTGTATTGCAATACTTCCTCTACTTATTGCAGGTTAGCAGCATAGAAAGAAATAAGCGTCAATGGGTGGAGAAAGTCACGTGTGTGTAACACAGATGAATTGATTGCATCGTGACAAACTCAGTGAAGCCTTGGGTTGTTATGCGATATTCCTGCCCGACGTTAACCATTGTTCCTTGGCATGCTCGTATCTACCTATAGGAATGTGTAGGTGATTCGATATACATTTTACTGAAGGCTCATATGTCAATACGAATGACACAGGTAAAGTGTTAGAAGCGAATATATCTTAAATGAATGATACAACCAAATTATTTTTCTTCGTACTTATTGGTGGAAAGGGCCTTCTAATCTGTGATATGGTAAACATTTCTGCGGGGCCTCTTATGAGATATCGGGGCGCAACTTCAGAATTTTAAATGGAGCCATGGTAAAATTGTTTCATATTCTAATTCCTGTGATGAACTACGCACCTTTTATTAAAACCATTGTTTCTACTCTATTTATTTCTATAGTGCATATTTGTTTACTGTTTATATTTGCAATTGTCCTAAGGAGTGCCATGAATCACTGTTCACTTTTTATGTTAAGTATCCAATTTTAAAGTTTTAGTGCATATTTAAGTGCACATTTTAAAGCATATTAGTCCATATTTACTAATATGTTTTTTGGAAATCTTTAGTGGATTTATTCCTTTCTCGTAAATACTAACCCCGACTCGTTTTGGGAACTTTTGTTCCCTCACAGTATAACTTCCTTCATATATATTTGAAAGGCCAATTGATAAACACAAACAAAAATAACGTAGCACAGGTAGAATAACCGTTTCTTACCGATCTCTGTTTTTTGTGTTTATGTTTTTTATTTTTTTATTTATTGAATATCGTGTATTTTTATCATATGCCCTTCTGCCGTGAGCGCTTAAAGTTTTCGTAAATGCGGGAGATCCAAAGCCAAAGTGGTCCTTTTGTCCAACTCCCAGCCTTCCTTCCGGATAAATATCTTTAGATTCACTGCGTCCCCAACTTTTAGCATCCAAAAATAGGTTGGCAAAGATTAGCCAAGTAAGTGTATCTGTCAGTTTCTTATCACCGTGCTGGAATTCGAGGTTCAGATAGACCCCCAGTGGAAACACTGATACGCCACTACAGATCACACTGATGCGTCCATATACTCAGTCCCACATTGGGCGTACGTGGGCACAATCCACCAACTTGTGACACAAGGTCTCCACCGCAAAACACCTGAGGCAGAGAGTTGATGTTGCTCTGCCATGCCGCCACAATTTGTCAGCTGTTGGAACAACCTCATTGACAACCGAGTAGACCGCAGCTTTCCAGTCAGTGCGGATCTTCGGATTCTGAAATTTGTTCCAAATTGTCCTCCATCGTCTCAGCGAATAGTTTTGTTGTACCTGAGGTAGAACAAACTGTTAGTGTGATTAAATCAAATACCCTTTCCATCCACCTCGTCAGAAAGTTTGATCCGAACTTTAGCTGCCGCACATCCCGGAGTTAAGATCGTTTGAGCAATTTTTGAGAAAATAAAGCTCTACATAAATTTTTCTATGTAAAGGGATATTTGAGATAGGAGGATTACATTAAAATCTTCGTCTTGCATTCTTAATAATGAAATATTAAAACCGATATTATAAGCGAGATTATTCGTTTCTGAGTCATTTTAACCGCTGGCAGGCAGACGGGAAGGCACGCCACTGAGTATCGTGCCCCACACTTCATGGTGACACCTCTCATTCAAGCTGGCACAAGCTATAATCTTCTTAGAGACCAGCGTGACCCACCTTCAGCAGCAAACAAAAATCGAAGCAGTCAGATTGTATTGCACACGGCGTTCATAGTGATTCCTGACTTCAGTAAGGAACTCGATTCTGCGACCATAACCAACTAACAAGCTAGGAAGCGTATGTACGCGTTAAGTCTCATATGCGCCCGTTTTATGGCGAAAATGATTTAGATAATAGTATAACATTTTATTATTATATAAATTTAGAATTTATAAAGTTAGTCATATAAACAATCCTTAATGTTCTGATTTAAACAAATATGTAATTTTGTAGACAGAACCACTTTTATTCTTACACATATATAATTTTATCCCCGTGCTCGAAAAGTTCGCTTAATACAATCAATTTTGGAACCTCTTCAATGTAATTTATCTTTAGTTTTGTATCAGCTTAAACGAAATTAAAAATGTTCGACTAATTCTCTTCAAAACCGTTTAAGTGTGGTAGTGCCGAAAAATCTTAAATCTTTGAGAGAATCTTTATATTAATTACACTTAATATTATACCAGTTTAGGTTAAAATAAAATATTTTTTCAAACTTGTAAATATAAAAGTTTATCTTCTCCCGTCCAGCGGTTCCTCAGTTGTTTCCTAAATACTGACAAGGTATGGACAGACATACGGAGAAATGGCCATTTTATGTTATCTGCATTAGCGTGAAAATACGCCAAGAAAACATCCCCCCAAACTAATGTAATTCAAATCATGCATTTCCAAATGATGTACAATTTATATAACAGATTTCTACAGCACAGGAGCCATGATAGACCATTCATGGACAAAGGCAAATTTCGAAATGAGAGACATTATCACTAGGCTTGCAGTCCATGGATTCCACCACCTGATATGCAAAAACACACGCTTGCATGAACCAAACATAGAGTTTGCTGAGTTTTAACATCATTAAACGTATTATGCTGGCATAACTGTGCGTTTACTCAGATCGGAAACGGAAAGTGCATATTATCTATTTAGCACGAGAGTACATATCCTTACTTTCTATGAGTATTATTTATGTCTCCAATTCAATATTCCTTTCATAAGAGAAAATATAATGTTTGTCAGTCGCGAATGTTATGAGAGTGTTGGCACCTCGAGGTCAAATGTTTGTCCTTCATTTCCAATATATGGCCGAAAGTGGATCAAACAAGAGCGCAATCTGTATGGTATCCAAAATATTCGCATTTAATTGGTCTCAGAAACGTTCCTTGCAAGTGCGTATACGAATTCGATGGACTTCTCTCTGGGCCCGAAAAAATAACCACCACGGAATCAAACCGTAATAAGTTGTAACACACGTTCCAAGGTTTTAAAAAACACTTAAGTAACTCATTAATAAATAAATCTTAATGAATAGCTAATTGCAACTAAACTTCTGTGTTCCTTATCTTTGAAGTGTTACGCCAAAAAAGCATACATTAGTTTCACGGGGAAACAAGTTGTTTTACACAGGCTGCATCTATCATGTAATTACGTTTAGCGCAGGTGTATAAAATTGAAAGCATACGCTTTTTGTTTATTTCCATTAATAGGTGTAATAATTTGCTAACATTTGCAGTCTTCTTCTATTGAGCTAAGGCTTTTACATGTAAGAAACACCGACGCTTGGATTTGCTTGATATTCAGCCAGTGCCTTCAGAGGTCAGGGGTAAGTGTTTTGAGATGCGGTGCAGCTTTTCACGTCTATCTCTTTCTGTTTAATTCCGCCTTTTTATTTCATACACTTATTCAACATAAGCGTTGCAACTTAAATAAGAAAAATATGGATGCAAGATCATAGACTTACAGGACACCAAACGTCCTGCTCACAAACTTAAGGACACTATATAGCTACAGCTGACATTATCTGAATTAGATATTTATTATGAGTTTTCTACGTGGTTGTTGTGTTGTATTGCGCAGAAATGGATTGGACACCGTGAACTGTACCCATAGAAATGTATGACCATATAAGTAACATGTATTGCTATGTATCATGGCAAGACCAAGCATACTCAATCTTGATCCTGGCGAATTATTGATATGCCTCTACGGCGGTAAAACAGTGGGAGTCATTGATTATAGCTATTGGGACCATTAGAAATCCGGATTAGTTTATGCTAGAGTCGGCGGTGAGATACGATAGAAAGCTGTTAGGGAACTGCAGAAGATAGTACATTATCGTCATGGCTAATCACAGCTATGTAATCTTAAATGGGCGCTTAGTGAGCTCCAGTGTCAAAATCAAGTGGAGGCGCTGAATAGGAGTCTCCCGGTTGTCGAGCTGACGATGAACCAATAACCAGACCGACTTAACTGCCACACGGTCTATGAGAGCACGTGTAAAATTTCTGCCCTTCCATAATAGGAGCGTACGGGGAAGACGCGAGGTTGTGCCTACACTTCTTTCCTTCTGCGAAAAAAACATAATTCAAGAGAAGATAGCTGTTACTTGCTTATAAACCGGTGTATGCCTAAGGTATTACCATGGGAAATTTCTTGGCAAAATATCGATATGCTCCTGTTGTTCCCGCAGGCAGCCATAAATCAGTCTCATGGACTCAGTTATTCGTAGAGCATCGGGGAGATCATTGTACAATTTACAATTTCGTCGAAAAGTAAGGGGAACGAGACGCAGAGGTACCGCACTGCTGTTCTATAAGCTCTTACATAAATCCACATCCTTGGGAATCTGAGACAGGGCTACAAGCATTTACCATATAAACAACGCAGCACGCCTGTAAGACTGTATTAGTCTACCCCCCCTCGTGTTTACGATTGTAGAATTTCCTTCTGCTGATTCTATACAAATAACCTTTCCATATATACACCCCAACTGCACGCACTAACTGTTACTCATGACACCCAGGTAGTGGTAAGATGTTTGCAGCACACCAAATTTGGAAAGCGCGAATACATTGACATGCCATATGCGTTGAAATAAATTGAGGTTCCGCTTAGAGCTATAAAAATAACGCCCTTAACCACGTATATTACATGTGTCCAAGTATTCTCAATCGTCTTTTCGAGACTAGTAGAGAAAGTAAGACTAGATGCGTATGAAATCACAAGAGTGTTTGTCCGGGGGTCATATGAGGGTCTCAAGAACCCAGCAGGGAGAATTTATAAGCATTTAATTTAGCTCCACTAACTGGCTATGCCACATCAGAATCGCCTCTAATGACTTTTCTAAGCTGTATCGGTGACCAGAACTGTAACTTCATCAGCGTAGGTTCTTAGAATTATGATCTAAGATTAGAGATTATGGTCTAAAGATCCGGATGATAAATTCTGAGGACACAGACTGAGGAAAGGTTCCAGGGTGAATGAAAATACAACCATGCATAACGGGCATCCTTGTTTAACACCTTTGGCAACGTGTATTGATGAAGTTAAATGTCCATTGATTAGTATCCTATATTGCGCCGAAACATAAATATATTGGATTTAGCCGATGACATTAGCAGGAAAACTGAATTTCCTTAAGATTTCCAGGATGTAAGAATGGCTCATACTGTCGAAAGTCTTTCGAAATCTAAATTAGCAGTCCATCCCCTCGAACGATGTTGTTTTGAAAGTGAATGATGGTACTCCGGAAGGCTGTTAAACGCCCAAAAATATTTCTGCCCGGCACACCTAAACCCAACAGGTTGGGAAACACCTCTTTAAACTGTTATCCAACATTTTATAAGTAGTTTATAATCAGTACTAAGTAGCACTATTGGTCAAAAGTATTGCATTCTTCGAGTTGGAGGTTTGGGAATAAGCAATATAATACCGTCAGCAAAACCAACATAGTGGGAAGTACAAGCTACAATTGAACAGCCGCATTAGCAGTGGGTGAAGAATGTTCCAGAATTTCTTATAAAATATTATGCTAACCCATCAGGTACTAGCGCCGCGTTACGGTCTGTATGTATCCCTCAGGGCGATAAAAACCTCGGACTTACTAATGGAGGCGATCACACTGCTACAGATGATATGTGAACTGATATTCGAAAGTAAAACCTCCCATGTTTCCCTTAAATACTGTCTCGGGCATTCGACATAGTAAGTAATAGTTGGGCCTCTACTTGGCAATCGGCAGTGGAAGTGGTCTGCATTCCAGATGTCATGTATAGTGTCTGCATATAAGTACCCTTTCATTCTTTTTTCTCTTTGGGCAAGTTATACAATGAGAACCGTTCCTCCGTAGTTACGATTGAGCCCTGAAGCGAGTGATAACCTGAGACAGAAAAGTTTCATGCAAGAAAGAAATGTGTTATGTTGAACGTTCGCACCTTGCGGCTGCCTCTGATGCGCGCATTGAATACCTGGTAGTATAAATGCAATGTATCCCGTTGGTGTTTAGCCTGAAGGTAACCAGTAGGCCTGTAAAGCAGTTGAAATTTAGGTTTCAACACTTTACATCACAACCTCAAAATGGTTTCCCACCAGGTGGTAATACGCGGGGAGAGTCTCGACCACATAGAGTAGAACAGAGTGTAAACTCCTCAGTTTAGAACAGAGCATATAACGAGTGAAGTTTTATGTTTTTAAGTTCGCCACCAGACTAAGGTGCTCCGAAAACGGCACTGGAAGAAATGCTAACTACATTTGTTACAAGAACTTCATTGCCATATATGCGATCAAGATGCGTGTCAAATTGGTCGTATACACGTATGACGTGCTACGTTACAGTGTGTCAGTTCCCAAATAACAGAAAGGTGGAGATCCGCTATCAAGGTTTTCATGGCTGGGATGGAAAATAGTGACACGTTTGATCTTTAGAGTGTAGGACACAATTGAAGTCGCTAGCAAGAATCAGTCTGTGATAACTATGACGTAAGTAGAAAGACAACATCTCACATTGATATCTCTTAACTACACTCGAGGGGAAGTGCACATTTTCCAGCAACATCTTATCCACTACCACAGTCGTCACTAGTTCACTAGTGTGGGATTCCATTATTACATTACTAGTATAAATAATGAATTCACACATTTAATCACTGTCTACATCCCACGTTTCATTTGAGGTGATTTACTGTACAGTACTTCCTGATGAATTATACACTGTAAAAGACAGATACATCGTGGGATATTAGAGGTTTTCAGTTTCAACTTTAATAAACCTATTCAGCCCTTCGTCAACCTGTCAGGACTGGTGTGCCATCTGTGGTTACATGCCTAACTTATGTAACGCTAGTGCCATATCTTAAAGGGAAACTTCAACGGCCCTGAAAATATCATACTCAGTTATTCCTCTTAATAGAATCAGATCCAAAATTCCTCGGTAATGTTGTGATGATCAAAATGTACCCCATGGACACAGACAACCAGCTGATCAGTGTCAGAAACATCTGTACCTTCGTCCAGATGTAGAGACTAGCTAGCAAAATATTTACACTACATTACTATCGTTTCTCCATATTTTGAACATATTTGTGTCATAACTGTATTCCTAGATAATGGAATGAATTTGTATACTTCAGAGGGAGACAAAATATTGGCATCTAGTATCAGTGGTGTATAAATAGTCCTTTTGTAAATGGTTTGCAAGTCTGCGCAATTTTCAGGGACAACTGATAACTAGTCTGCAATGCCATTCTGTGCAGTAATATGACTGTTACTCGTGCATTTATTCTGTAAATAAAATACACAGTATGAGTAAATGTAGAATCTCTGAAATAAATAAATATATAAAATATAGAAACAGAAACCTTTATCGTGGGAATGAATACATTGATAAATTAATGTGGCATTTCATCTGGGCATACTTCAGCTATTTATATTTTAATACAAAGAAGCTAATACTTCTGCAGGTATTCGCTGATAAGTTTCATTTTGTTTTTAGAAACCTTACAGTTTCTATAGTTTTTATTTGTCCTCGTGGAAGATGTCATAATACCGTTTTAAAATTACTTTTTTACATCTGTAATGGGACACCGGCTTTACTTTGCTTCCGACGGAAGCCATGCCAAGGACTTTTACACCCGAAAGAATCCATCGCCCTTAGCCGGTTTTGAACCCGCGACCTCGAGAACTAGAGGTATCCTTAAACCCGGAGGATAACAGGTAGGAGGTGGGGGAGGATAAATCACGTGTGTGAAATGCCCGTAACATGTGCTAGCACGTACATATTTGAATGTGTACTACTGCTGTAACACATCTTAAAATAGCGCTTCTCAAACTGTGGGGCGCCGTAGCTTGACAGAAAACGCGTGGCTTCGTCACTCCATCGGCAGTGATAGCTGGTTTTACCCAAACCTCGTATTGGGGTTTTTATCATCTTTCTATCTTATAAAATTCAAAGGAGACGCAGGATTATCCAGGCAAAAAAGGGAGCACGAATTACAAAAGTTTGATAGCTGCTGCCTTAAGAGATAGCAGGGGTCAATATTTGTAAATGAAATAAATAACATAATATGTTGTGTTAGTCAGCCGCCTGGTGAAAGTTGTTTGGTAGCCTATAAATGTTGCTTAGACCAATAAATGAAGAGCGTAAGTATTGGTCATAACGGCCAAGCGATGTGCACAAGGAATTGAAAGGAAATATATGGTATAGTTTTTGAAAGCCACGAGTTAGGTTATAAATTTCTCGACGTATACAATATAACTGAAATTTGTCCAAGTAGTCCAAAGGGTTTAGATGATGTGTATCAGGGAAGGAAAATGAAATGAGCCTACAGGAATCTATAATTTTATTGATCCTAAAGCGATCCTAAGTTAAACCAGAATGATCAGATAGTATAAAGGGTTGATTAAGTGCGATTAGCTTTTGGAAGAACCAAGGTAAACTACAATTTTCGAGCTCATCTAAGGCATGAAGGATTACATTGTTGTCCAGGTAGGTCGAAACATACGCCATTTTTCAAACAGGGGATCAGGAGTAACCCCTAATAATATTCATGAAACGAAATGGACAATATGAGCATGAGAGGCTGATCGTTCACCCCAGTCACTCAATTTTAACATTTTTTTAAAATATAACTGTAAGCTATGTTTCACCAGGAGTAATAGAGATCTCCAATAGTGAAAGAACTATTAAAATTCCGTTGAGTGGAGCATGCTGTGATGAAGTACATATACGAAATCATCAGTGGTTGTAGTGTACATTTTCTGTTGTACAAAATCTTCGTTTGCACCAATGAGCGTGTTGAATGAAGATGCGTATATAGATGCTAAGAGCACTACCAACGAACATATTTTCACAACATAGCGATAATGCTTTGAAACTGAATATAATTTGTGGGTTGTATAAAACTACAAAATATGGGGCAGCGACTCACCGGGATATAAGTTATTTCAGTAGTTGAGCACTGGAAGCCCGAAGGAGCGCTGTGGAAGTCTGAAATTCTCCACGAAATGCAATTAACGGTCCCGTCTTAATTATCGCTAACACACCATTAGGAGAAGCCTCCCTTACTCTACGGGGAATTTGTGGCACATTCCTCAATCCTATACGACGCTTTTCTTTATAAAGCACAGCGAATTACGTCACCTGAATGCCACAGTTTTAACCACAGCACAAAACATTAATGAACGATTCCAATGATCACTTTTTAGGGAATAATTCTGTGTTAAAATTCAGGTAGTCATCATATATAAAAGAAACAGTTTTACACTCTTCCATGTTAGTTCAAATTTATTTTATCACCAGATTTAAATGTGTGGTATAAAAAATTGTTGCAATAGTTTAGTACTGTAACAAAGGAAGAAGAGAGTAACAGGAGTTATCCTAATTTCATATTTTACGTAGAATGTGCATTGTTACGTATACGTTGGGTTTAACACGAGAGCAAAAAACTTTGAGCCCTAAGTAATCACAAAGATTAACAGAAAATCCCGAATTTAACCACGAAAGTTTAACTGTACCATAATGTTACTGTCATATACAGTTTTATTTTTGGGTTTAGTGATTTGTAGAGTGCCTCACATTCTGAGTCGTTTTACTAGGTTGATTTATCGACAAATAGGGCGATTACATTATTTTCTCTACCATATACTTAGCGATAGATGAAAATTACATTCGACCTATAAATTTGATACTATGGTTGCACCAAAAGTGCGTGCCTAGAGCTTAGCGAGCGCGTGTGTGTGTAAACATCTAACTCTAAGAAGATCACATAAACATAAAATATACTTAAGACAAAAACGTTTAAGGATGCAAGGCGAAGACTTAAAAAATATCCTACATAAATAACGATTTATCTTTAAATATTTCGTTGTTTTATTTTAATTTCCTCACTGAAGTTAAAGGTTAAATTTTATAATTGGGGATATAAGTCTCAAAAATAGAACTAATGCATTACATACTTTGCAAATTTTCATTCTTACTAAACATATATGGCTAGGAATCCGAAAATGATAAAGAAAAGCACCTTAAACGAAAATACGGATCTCATTAAAATAAACAGTTATTCTTAATTTTTCATGGAATTCACCACTTCTAAAGTAGTAGGCCTTATTTGTATAAGGAAGTCTACTTTTGTTTAATTGTGTGCGTATCGGTGAATCTTAGGGAGTGAGCAATTCTCTTTTCAAATACGAGTTCAGGCATTGAAACTTTTAATACAAACTCTTTCTTCATGACTAAATAGTTTAATGTGTGACAGCTTTCTTAATCTAATAACACATAAATAGAGAAGGAACTGATTTCCAGCTACAAATTCAGTACCAAGGTTTATCCATAAATACACGTTTTGAGGTCTCATAAATTAAAACGCAGCATTTTTAGATAAATATCCCTATGTCTGTGTGTGTGCGTACGTGCACGCACGCGCGACAGGATGGCTCAAAAACAAAATTTCGGATAAATACCAAACTTCGTATTTAAGTGAAACATCTTCCAAGAATGCGACACCAAGACTTGCAAGAAAATCTCACACCTTTACGTGAAAAATCTTTCCTTATTTTTGATTTTCTCAAAAATGCCTGCAATAATTTGGATTAAAAATACCACACATTTATAACAAATAAGATATACATATTGAATTTTCTGCAACTATCCTATAAATTCCTCTTCATTCGGAATGAATTTTGTAGTATATGTTTGCATAACTGGTAAACCAAGATATATACAAAAAAGCACAACTCAACTGCCTTCTCCTGTATTCCGCTTGATCATAGAATGAAATGCATAATGAAACCATCTCTGCAAACGCTTATCTCCATTAACATGAAGCAGATAGAAAAGAAAGAAAACAAAAGTTCTTAAGAATGGTTTGTAGAAGAGTGGGTAGAGAAAGTGGTGCAAACGTAGGTCATCGAATGTTTCATTTTAAATCCAGGAACCCTGTATAACAGGATTACTATAATACGCCGGATTATAAACCCCCTACGTATTATATTCACCCATTAACTGATATTATGGTTGAAAGATTAATACTTTCTTTCCAGAGATTCTAATGACAATTTATTCTCTTTGCATATTAAAGTTATCTGTATGAAATTGCGTGATGCCAGATCAGACTATGTAGCTCAAGCGAACGAAAGGCACGTTTTAGGTCCGTGGAGTGAAATTATGGAATGAAAATTGTGGAAATGTTAGTAGTAGTTTTACATAGCAGGCATTCCACGACAATGAGTTTTTAGCTTAGGGGTGAAAATGCATGGTTATTCACTATTAGCTATAACTTTCAAATTTTTAAGATGATATAATGAAACTTGGCATCAACATTTGGAATGCATTTGTTCACTAATGCTGAAATTTTGAAACATTTTCCCGACATGTTAAGATTTTTATTGACAAACAAAATTTAAAAACCAAAATTTTCTTATGGTACATTTCTTTAACCAGTCAACTGCAATAAACCTTTGTTTCCAAGATCCTTATGCAGTGATTATATATTCCATGCAGCAAAATTTTGATTACGCTGCTAGTTTTTTAAATAAAAAAATTAAGTTTTGACTTGAAAAAGTCTCTAAATTCATTGTTATGCATAATAATAAATACTGTTATCTTCAAACTATCGAAACACTGCGACACGGAATTGTTTATTGTACACTTTTAGAGGATGTTAACAAATTTCACTGCTTTGAGTTAACTAGCCTCGGAGAGAAGGTGCCTATTTGTGGAAAAACATCATTTTCTAGGAAACGATGCTCTATCTCGCCGGTGGATTAGGATAGGGTGGGCCCATCAGTGGTATGGCGAGCTTGGATGATGGTTCAGGTAGAAGCACCCAGTGTGATGCCTGTTTTGCAAATTTTCGAAACATATTACTATACTCACTTTTTTAAGTAACACTATGTTTTGGGGATCCCTGTAATAAGCTACTTGAGTTATTTAAAATAATTTCTGTAATAAACTACAATATAAACCGAAACTAATAAACATAAAGCTGGTGCCTGTTTGAAAAAAGCGCATGGCACAGTTGCACTGCTAAGGGTATTGAGTTTTTCAATGAATTTAGAGGTGGAAAAACAAACAAAATACCCTTGGAACATGTGCTCAAATGCCTAATCTATCAAATAAAATGTTAGAAAAAATCAGCTTCTTGGCAAAATTTTCCTACATATCCCCTTAATCTTAATGACTAGAAGTTTTATGCAGCAAGGTTGTGTATACATACATATACATACAGACGTATACACGTACACATGTATGTACATACATGCATGCATACATATATAGTTTCCTACATTAAAACATATGACTATTTAAACGCGCCCTAGCATGATGCACTTGTTTGAAAATCGTTTTGTATGTATATTCTGTGCATTTAAAGTTCACAAGATTACAGTTTTGAACATTGAGTGTATTCTATGCACACATTAGTTAAACTGGCCAAAATAAATATAAGTAGATAATTAAATTAATTGATATTTCAGCATTAAAGTACATATGTTTGAATTAAATACCGGTTTTTCTTCTTTAAAGTAGTATTGATATCTTTCAGAAGCGGTTAAACCGCAAGACCATCTGTAAATGCGAATTGCTGTAAAACACATTACTTTGTCAGTGTATAAAATTATAAGAACAAGTTTACATGCTGTTTCATGTTAGTTTATATGAATCGATAATATTACGGCAATTAAGATGAAATTGTTAACTCAAGCATTTAATGTACTACAACTGAAATAAAATTCAGTAAGAAACCAGATTTTGATTTAGCTCGCCGCCAAATGTTTCTTTACACATTTCGTTATAGTTACAAAGAAGATACCGGAGAAGGAAGCAATAGTGAAATGTATAAGAACTGGCCGCCATAGGCCTTGAAATTCCGTACTCTTTTTATATCGCGACAAACAACTGAATGGTAACAGCACTTCAAATTATAATGCGTTACATTCATATAACTTTCTCTATCCACCATCGTTGATTTTTATATAGCATCCGCAAACTATTCTTACAAAATATATTTTATATGTAATTCATATTAATCGAGATAAATGATTGCAGAAGTATTCTTATTACACACTTCTTGTAGGTACAGGGATGCAGGAGTTTGAAGTGATACCAAATCTTTGAAAAAGGTGTCGCTATATGCTGCTTCTGAAATTCCATGCTCTTTCTATGACTTTGTGAGGAACACCTGAATGAGAGTGCTTTAGAAATTGGAATTGCTCAAGAGGTTTAATTCAATAACAGAGAATAATTCAAAATTGTTGATGTCACAAATATTATTTGAAATAAATTGTGTGGTTTAAAGAAATCTGCTATTTTTTGTGTAGTAAATGTTTGCTTATATCTTACACTTTACCATTTATATAAAATTATACAAAATACATTCTGAATGAAGAGTTCACAGAATATTCATAGAAAATTCAAGATATGCATTTTATTAGTTATGTAAATATCTTAAAGATATAACATTTTAATCAAATAGTTTGATTCATTTTTGAGAAAATCAATGATAACGAATATTTTTGCATGTAAGTGATAGTTTGGGATGTAGGAATTTTCTACACAATCGTTGTGTCGCATACTTGGATGATGAAAATAAATAAATTCTGTAGCGCTACTCGCCCATTTACGAGCGATCCATTCAACCGAGATGGGGAGGAATTGTGGCCAGTATCATGCATTCCCCAGCCGGAAAGCTGGCTGAGAGACGAGGAGCACTGCCTATCGCGGCGTCTCACTTTCCTGCCGATGCTGAGTGGGCACTGGTCCTAAAATCCGGGCACATTCCGTAACCGGGAACCACAGCTCCATGCTCTAGTCCACAGCGCAGGGCATGCTTGAAGTGGCGGTACTCAAATTTCAGGTTTTGTATTTATCCGGCCTTCCGTTTTTGAGTTATTATTCACACACCCATGGACTTTTTAATAAATATGCTTTTCTTGGGTTTCAAAAGGAGATGAAAATATGTATTTTCGGTGAAATCTCAATATCAAAGTTTTGGCTGGAACCCAATACTTCCTCTAGAGAAAGTAATGATAGTGTCTAGAGAACACACCAGAGTTTTCGTTACTAACCGCTGTATATATTTCCACAGTATAAGAACGTAATTACAAGTAATAGCGAAAAGAAAATCTTTATACAGTGTCTCAGAAAATTAAGTAAACTGTTATGAAGATGCAGGTTCTAAAGACAATCTACTTCATATAATCTCTAAAGTGAGCATAACACGTTTATTTCTGAGATAAATCCTTTTCGTTTGACATTTTCGGTTATGTTAATGGTTTGGTAATAAAGCGTAGTCATGTTCACTTCTAATCCGTAAAATGCTTAAATAGTGGGATTTATGGAAGAAAGAGTAAAGCATCGCCTTTCCACGTAGACAACAGAAGCCATGCATTATAAGTAGGGTTAGGATTTTAGGTGCAAATTTCAGATGAAAAAAAACGCAGGGAAAAGGTGCTCAAATAAGGTGAAAAAAGGGACAATAAGACGCTGGTTTATTTAAGGGGATGTACAACTGAAATTGCTATTTTCTAAACTATCCATTCAATCGGGCTGAAATGTTAACCACATGCCAGTCTTATTTTGGTATAATTGTTTTGTGAATTTCAATCCAAAATCTTATGTAGTTTTCAAGTTATTAATTTTTCAAATATAAAATTATGGGTGTATGCAAAATGCAACACATGATGCATTTTTCAAAAAAAAAATCTTATGCTGCTTCTATGTCAAAGAAGTACAAATCTGTCATATAATTTTTTCCTACCATTCTTAGTTTAAGACAAAAAGGTTTTGTAGTTTTGTATTTGCATTTTTTTCGTTTTCTTGTATATATTGTTATCTTCAAAAATTAGTAGCGCAAAAACTATTCATTACACAGAAAAATTATATGACAGTTTTATTTATTTGGGTTTTTGAAATAAGCATAAAAATGTCAATATGAATGGATGAAAACTACATCGTGTGGAACATTTTGAATATGCAGAAATGCTGAAAATAAGAAACGCCTTAAAATCAAGTTTTAAAAATATAAACAGCAACCAAATGCGCAAGGGTATTTAAAAAGTGTCGTAACGATCCTGAAGCGTTCGCGGGTCAAAAATAAAAGTGGATTCTAAAACTACAAGCAATGGAGAATTTTTAGACCTTTTTTTTGTTGAGATTTTGAGTTAATTTCAGTTGTGCATTCCCTTAACTAATTCAACGATTTCTCTTTCCTCTATTCTAATTTATTGAACTACAAACAACTACATCACATTATTACTCATCAATAGAAGGAAAAAACATGAAGCTGTTGTACTTCCAGACATTAAGCATCTCCACATTTTTAAAAGTAAGTCTGTTTCTATTAGGAGATAGAATGTATTTTTAGATGCTAAAGCCTCTTTCAACATCCACAGAAACCAGTGGGGCAAACCTTGTATTCACTCGGAATGGCAACTCTACGGATGTGGCGAATTCCTCTGAAGACTATTCAAGTTTGTCTTTGGCAAAGCCATCTAACTGCTCCCTCACGGAAGTAAAAATATCCCATTGTGTTTCCTTTTCCAGACCTTGTTCTTCCAATCGTTTAATAGCTGCAGGCAGGTACTTGTGACTATGGACACAATATAGTTCTGTCTGCAAATTATGTATTTTCTCTGGTAACAGAAGTTGCTGTGCCTTGGAAATTGCACCTGCGTCGGATGGATCCAAAGAAAGCACAAACTCTTTAATGTTGTCAAAATTCTCACACAACATAGCAGCACACTCAATCCAAGATCCCCAGTGAGTAATGACCGGGAAATTTGGAAGGGGCAGGCCAGTGACTTTCCTGTAGTAAACAACACGGCTCGGAGCTTTCAGTATAATCTTCTTCAGGGCAGAGATGAATTGCTTGTATTCATTCCTTATGAATTCATAAACCCTGGAAGGGCATGAGCCAAGCATATCACATGCTTACAGTTAGGAAATAAAGGTTTCAATTGGTTAACAGCTGAAACCATGTATGGAGCCTGGTCCGTAACCACAAGAAGAAGTTTTTCAAACTCGATACCAGTAGGCCAGAGTTTTTGACAGAAGTCCATAATGGATTGCATTACTGTACTGGCATTGACTTTCTGCAGCTCGTACATTTTTAACAACATGGTCTTAACTTTCTCCCTAAGGGAAAACCTAAAATGTTAAAAACATATCGTTCCATCGAGTCTATGGTTTCATCCACAATAATTTAGACATCGCAATCAGACACGATACTTGATTCTTTCTATGGTTTCTTGGTAAACAGGCTACATGTAGTTTTTTCTTAAAGTACTCTCATCGGGCATTGACATCTTTGTGTATTTTTCAAGAAATCCCTTGAAGGATGGATGGTTCACCTTATTGAGTGGAATTTCTGCTTGTGTAAGAGCTGCACACAAATCAATGTTTAATTCCTTCAAATTTTGGCTTTTTGAAGAACTCTGTTGAAACGCATTTCATAATAGGGGTTGCCGGATTTGTTTGCTTGAAGAGTCTTGTTCATTTGATGCTTAGATCTGGAAGTGTGTTGTTTGATGCGATCTTGCTTGTGTTTTTCATCTAATAAAATTCCTGAATCACAAATAGTACATCGCATAACACTTCCATCAGTGTCTATGAAATCTTGTTTGAATTCCTCAGCCAGAACAATAAATCGAGCACTGGACACCTTTGGCATGGTAAAATCTAGTACTAGTACACTCGTTTGGTAATATAACATAGAGCTAACACTAGTTCACTTACTAACACAATGCGACTGTCACACAAATCACTCTTGCGCCCATTCGCTGTCAACATTCTCTTATAACACCGCGACAATTACCAGAATGTTCTCATCCATGCTGGAACTTCAGTCTCGGCAATTTCTGGTAGTTTCGAGCAGAACCCAGTCTTAATAATTCTCCGATCTGCGCGGGTGATGTTACTGCCGTCTCTGCTTACCCGGCCTTCGCCTCCACGCAAACAGATGACGTCTCTCACAGTAACAAACTCGCATTCACGAACAGTAGGCTACTGGTGGGATAGAATCACTCATTGTCAATTGCGTTATTGCGGGCTACTTTATAACGGTAAAGCGAGAGAAACAGGTTTTCGTCGAACACACAATTATTTTCCATTGTTGCGGTTGTGCTTTCAATTCCCGCGCGGCGTTTACTGAAAGAGGTAGGCTTACTATTCGCACATACACAGCAAGCTGAGGAGACGTCAGTTGAAAGTTAAAGAATAGATTAGAATGAAACTTAAAAGAAAATGGGGGGAAAGGGGATTATGGGCATGGTTGGGAGAAAATGGGATAAAGGTGCCAAAAAGGGGTAAAGGTCTCAGAAAAAGGAAAAAGGTACGAGAAAAAATGCCTCTTTTCGCAACTAGAAACAAAATTTCACACTGTGATATCTTTCCGCGCAGCTTTAACTTACCCTAAGAAAAAAGATGCGCACCTAAAAATCCTAACCCTGGTTATAAGGAATGTTTGAGTTATTACAAACCATGTTATAATTCTAGCATAGTACAATGCCCTTATGTGTCTTGTATAACAATTTTGTTTGTACAGACCAGAGCAGCATACTTTACGCAGGAACAAATAGTTAAATAAAAAATCGTAACGGCCTATACTTTTACACTTATGAGCTAAAGAAAATAATATTTAACCACAATATATTTAATTAACTAGGCTGTATAACTTCACAGATATACAACCTAATCTACAGGATACAATTTACCCCATCAACGCACTTTTCAAGTTTATTGCTTTATGTAGCACCTACTTGTACCAGGTAGAGGAAGTATTGCATTCAACCAAAAAATTCGATACCAAGATTTCGCCGAAAATATATATTCTGAGGTCATCTGAACCCAAATAGTATTTTTAGAAATCCTACGTTTGTATAAGTGTGTGTGTGTTTATGTGTCTATCTGAGAACAGCATAACTAAAAAGCTCAGACGATCACCGAACTTCATTTTTAAGTTACGCTTCTTCCAAGGATGCGAAAGGAAGATTTTCAAGCATATTTCTCTATCCCAACTGCCCTTTGCATGAAAAACGTTTCGTTATCATTTATTGTCTCAAAATGACTCTAAGATGTTATTGAAATACCATATGTTTAAGATATTTATATCGCTAATAAAATTTATATTTTGAATTTCCTGATGATAGTCTGTGGAGTCCTGTTCATTTGGAATACATTTTGTATAATTTTATAAAACTGGTAAATCATAAGAAACACACCAAAGCTTACTACACAAAACATGTAGGTCTCTTTAGAGCACACAATTTATTTGAAATAAAGGTTTTGAGAGATCTCCGACTTCTGAGATATACGTTGTTATTGGTTAGAATTTTTCAATACTATCATTTTCTAAAGTAGTCGTCGTTCAGTTGTTTCTTGCGAAGTCATGGAAAGAGTTTGGAATTCCGATGCCAGCATTAAAGATTTGTCTGTCGCTTCAGCCTCCTGTATTCCGCTTGTACATACAACGAAATTTTAATTAAACCGTTTCTTTATACCAGTTAACATGGTGTGGGTAAGTATGCTTTCCTAAGAATAGTTTTACAAAAGATACAAAATATACGACAGTGACTAAGGAAAAGTACGTGAATGTGACACATAAGATCTTTAAATGTAGCACTTGTAAATGAACAAATATCTTGCTTCCTTAAAGCTCCCATATACAAACCATACTAGTTTATTATAGTAATAATGTATTGGTAGGTGTGTGCTGATATTTTGGATGTATTACTTGTTATTGCTGTTGTTGTTATTTTCATACAGCCAGTCACTTGTGTAGCCTGTTTTGTTTATCTGCTTAGTTAACTCTTTGTAATTTCGTTTTTTTTTCTCTATGTATTGAGGGCGTGGCCGGCTCTTTGCCTTATGCAAAGTGGTGGAAGGGGTTTTTACCGCATTGCAGATACGGTGTGGCGACCGGAGAGACGTTTGTCCCAGAGTAGAAGCATTTCTTGAATTTTGGTGTTGCTAATGTTTAGAAGTTTTGACTTGTTTTATCGGCAAGGGTTTATTAATTAAAAGGAGAGTTCTTTTTCAAAATTTTGCTGGCGGCGTTATTATTAAAAGGACGTCGTTTGATGACGTCTGGAATTTCTTCATAAGTGAAGGTAGACTTTATCCTCAGTATTTTTGTATTTTGGTTGGGGTGGATGGAGTTTAGGACACAAATCAAAATACACGTTTCACCGGTAACTCGCAAGTGACTGGCTATCATTGTACATAGTTTTAAGTGAGCGTTTGTGCATTTTGTTTTTCCTAAATTTTATACATGGTAGTTGAAGGCACAGATTCTTCGCGATAAATGCAGGTGCGATTTAAGTACCTTATATTTCAACACTCCTCCCAAAATGTTTCTGTATCAGAAAAGTAAGATGATAACTTGTGAACATATCATATTTGCTATGTTTATTTTTGAGCCATATTTGATATAGATTGTACATGGAAAGAATTGCTCATCATATTATTATATATAACACTTGTAGATTGTTATAAAATTGTTGCTTCTATGGAAGACAGTTTAATATATAAAATAATGCTTTCCGGGAATACCGGTTTTGTAATGTATGGAACTGAAAAGGTCATAGGAAAAGGTAAAATTCTATTTCAAATGATAGCATCGATGGTTGTTTTTATAGTCCAAAAAATAATTATTAATTGGTATTTAACGTTGGGAGATTAAATATTTGTTTTTCTATTATATTGTTCTGAGCTTGTAAGTTCATTTATTGTGTGATACTAGTTTTTATAAAGATGTCACTTTGCAAGTGATTATTGCAGCTAAACGTAACAGTAAGAGTCAATTGTCCAAGGCAAAGACAGATTCACTGGTTTAATGCAACATAACAAAACATCAAACGAGATCCCAAAGTCAACTGAGATAAATTTGTTTCTTCTATGAAAGACATTTTAATATGCAAAATAATGCTTTCCTGGAATACCAGTTTTATAACGGTACGGAACTGGAAGAGATATAGGAAAATGTAGAATTCTACTTCAGATGATAGCACTGGTGGTTGTTTTATAGTAAAAAAATTAATTGGTATTTAGCGTTTGGATATTAAATATTTCTTTTTATATTACTATCGTTCTGAGCTTGCAAGTTCATTTATTGTGTGATGCTAGTTTTTATAAAAGCTCACTTTGCAAGTGATTATTGCAACTAAACGTAATAGTAAGAACGAACCGTCCAAGATAAAGACACATTCACTGGTTTAATGCAACATAACATAACAAAACAGCAACTGAGATCCCAAAGTTCAACTGAGATAAATTGATAAAGAACAAATTTAAAACAAAATTTAAGAACTCCTTAAGAGAAATTGTTAAATAAGCCATCTTTGTTTTTGAGTGTTTAATATTAGTCTTTCTTTTCGTTTTGACCAGTTAAAGTTTGCTTTACTGATTATTAATGAATCTTTTGTAAATTTTGTAGTATATTTATGAGTCTTTGGGTTTATTATTTATGATTTGAAAATTAAATTTTGTTTAATTTAGTGCTGGATCAATTTTTCCTTTTCCACTTTGAAACGTTTCGAGGTATTTTGGTGTTATTAGTTGATAAGAATTTTGTAATAGGAAAACACTTTAGTGTGGGGTTTCGATTATGTTCGTTATTTGGTGAAAATTGGTGGTTAATGGTTATGGGTTTAACAGAAATAAATTGATAAAGGATAAATTTAAAACAAAATTTAAGAAATCCTAAAGAGGGAATGTTAAATAAGATATCTTTGTTTTCGAGTTTTTAATATTCATCTTTCTTTTCCGTTTTGAGCAGTTAAAGTTTGCTTTACTGTAATCTTTAAAGTATATTTTCAAATGTTTCTCTTAGTAGTATATTTATGGGGCTTTGGGTTTAGGTTTTATGATTTGAATTAATGTTTAATTAATTTTTTATTTTCCACTTTGAAACATTTCGAGGTATTTTGTGTTATTAGTTGATAAGACTTGTGTAATAAGTAAATACTTCAGTGTTTTTTTATGTTCATTATTTGGTGAAAACTGATGGTTTATAGTTATGGATTTCATGGAATAAAGCCAGTGAAAGTTATCTTTTGAATTATATCACTGTTTATATTGGGACATATTTCCTGGGTCGTTCCATTCCTATCTTCGTTTCGAGTTTTGCTTTGAATCTTAGCACTTCTGTCCCCTACGGCATTCGTGAGGGCTTGCCTTTTCGTCTGGCCGGGGTTCCCTGCTGCAGACAAGTCTGTCGTAAGCGGCTGCTTGGCTTCGCTGGCCTCTTCACTCTTGTTGGTTTTTTTTTTTTTTGGCGAGGCCATTGAGCCATTGCAGGTGATTCTACAACAAGAAGAAAACCTGCCAAACCGCCTATTAACGGCCACAGCAATCCCTAACGTTCAGTGCCACTGCTAATAAGGATACTTATGTTGTAGTCTAAAAAATAAACAATTATCATGGAGGCAAACTGATCTGCTGGTAATATTCCAGCAAGGAAACGAAAATTTCTATAATTGAGGTTTTAACTTCAACTACAATTTATGTGTTTTAAAACACCTTAATGGTCTATTTTGTGAAGCTGAACCCGCAATAGGATATTTAACTATTTTAATGTCATAATTACTTATCTTTGGCATTTTGTGTTAGTTTTCTTTCTTGAAGTGAGTGCGTAGATACGTACGTACATGTGTATGTATCTATATATGTATATATAATGTATGCGTACATGCATGTTAGGGATGACCAAAAAGTAATTCAGTATTTAGTATAACGTACAAAAATAAAGGAGATAAAGTAACTAGTTACTCAACAACATACTTAGGTATGGGAAGTAAAGCAACTTGAGGCAGTATTTTATATCACAATACAATGCCAGAGTGATTGTAGTGTAAATTAACATTATTGTAAGACAATGATTTTAGATGTTTGTTAGCTATAAGCATTGTTAGGAAATAAGTTTACACGGCCTCACTGAAACTGACAATAGGAGTGGGTAACAATGAAGCGAGGGGGTGAGTTGTTTATCAATTTGAAGAGACAAACAAATGACGTCAGGGTAGCGTGCCTTTCTTTAGAAATGGAGGGAATATCTTCCCAAGAGCATACGTTTTAGTAATTATGATTGGCTTATAAAATTGACGCTACAGTTGGCGCGACTTATTAACCAATAGCAGATTTATTATAATGTTTAGGAATATCGGGCTGAGGGAGTATAAATTCTTGAGCCAAAGGCAAGTATCGCGCAGTTCTACAGAATCATTCACAAGGTAAACGTCGCGCAGTTCTAAGAAATCTCTCTCGCGAGTTACACGTCAGGCAGTTCTAAGGAAGCATTCAGGAAGTACACATTACGCAATTCTACAGAATCTCTCGCATCGTAAAGTTAGTTACAAAATGTGAAATACGCGAATTAATAGTGCGCGGTAAATAAGTGATTGTAGTTACATTCGAAAATATAACAGTTTCAGTCAGGCGAGTATCAAGATGAAATATGTGAAATTAATTAAGTGTGACGGCAATAAAAGTGTAAAAACAAATTCTTTTATCAGTGTTATCTTTTAGTAACAACTCCTTTCCGTTTACACGCCCTGCTCAAGAGATGTTTGCTCGACTGAGTAATAATAGCTAGCCGGAGGACAAAGAACCCAAAATTCAAAATAGTAAAACAATAACAGGCGCTCAGCAAATATGATAACACGAACATAATACTGCGACAAACTAGTAAACCAATAGCGTGCAAAAGAAAGAACTATAAAGTAACTAGTTAATAATACACAAATATAAGGAACAAAAAGCAACTGTTACTCAATAGCATACAAAAGTAAGGAACATAAAAGGAACTAGTTACTCAACAACATACAGAAGTAGGGTATATCAAATATCTAGTTTTTCAGTAACGTACAAAAGTAAGGGACATAATGTAACTAGTTACTCAATAACATACAAAAGTAATAACCATAAAGTAACTAGTTACTCAATAACATACAAAAGTAATAAACATAAAGTAACTAATTACTCAATAACATACAAAAGTAATAAACATAAAATACTTAGTTACTCAATAACATACAAAAGTAATAAACATAAATTAACTAGTTACTGAATAACATACAAAACTAATAAATATAAAGCAACTGTTACTCAATAACATACAAAAGTAACGAATATAAAGTAACTGTTACTCAATAAAACACAAAAGTAATAAACATAAAGTAACTGTTACTCAAGAGCATACAAAAGTAACGAACATAAAGTAACTAGATATTCAATAACATACAAAGGTAACAAACATAAAGAAACTAGTTAATCAGTAATGCACAAAAGTAATAAACATAAAGTAACTAGTTACTCAATAAAATACGAAAGTCATAAACATAACATAACTAGTTACTCAACAACATACAAAAGTAATAAATATAAAATAACTATTTCCTCAATAACATACAAATGTGTTGAACATAAACTAACTAGTTATTCAATAATACATAAAAGTGTTGAACATATAGTAACTAGTTACTCAATAATATGCAAAAGTGTTGAACATAAAGTAACTAGTTACTCAATAATATACAAAAGTGTTGAACATAAAGTAACTAGTTGCTCAATAACCTCCAAAGCTAATGTATATAAAGTAACTACTTACTTTATAGTGTACAAAAATGCGAACATAAAGTAACTTATAACTTACAAAACTAAGGAATATAAAGTAACTAATTACTCATTTAACATACAAAAATGATGAACGTAAAGTAACTCGTTACTTAATAATGTACCACAGTAAATGACATAAAATAATTAGTTACTCAATAACATACAAAGCTTATGGGCATAAAGTAACTAGCTCTTCAATAATGTAAGGGACATTGTGTAACTATTCAATAATGTAATAATGTAAGGGACATTAAGTAACTAGTTACTCAATAATGTACAAATGTAAGGGACATAAAGTAACAAGTTATTCGGTAACATACAAAGGTTATGGACATAAAGTAACTACTTAAACAATAACTTAGGCACATAAAGTAACTAGTTAATGAATAACGTATAAAAGCAAGGGACATAAGGTAACTGGTTACTTAATAATGTACAAAGGTAATGAACATAAAATGACTAATTACTCAAAAATGTACAAAGGTAATGAACATAAAGTACCTAACTAGTTACTCAATAACCTACAAAAGTAATGAACATGGAGTAACTATTTACTCGATAATTTACAAAAGTAATGAACATAAAGTAACTAGTTACTCAATAATGTACAAAACTAATGAACACAAAGTAACTAGTTACTCAATAACGTAAGGGACATAGTGTAACTATTCAATAATGTACTAAAGCAAGGAACATTAAGTAACTAATTACTCATAATGTACAAATGTAAGGGACATAACGTAACTAGTTACTCGGTAACATTTCAAAGGTTGTGGACATAAAGTAACTAGTTAAACAATAACCTAAAGCATATAAAGTAACTAGTTACTCAATAGCATATAAAAGTAATGAACATAAAGTAACTAGTTACTCAACAACGTATAAAAGCAAGGGACATAAGAAAACTAGTTACTTAATAATGTACAAAAGTAATGAACATAAAATGACTAATTAATCAAAAATGTACAAAAGTTATGAACACAAATTAACTAGTTACTCATTAATGTACAAAAGTAATGTTGATAAAGTAACTAGTTACTCAATAACATACCAAAGTAATGAAAATGAAGGAACTATTTACTCGATAATTTACAAAAGTAATGAACATAAAGTAACTAGTTACTCAATAATATACAAAACTAATGAACATAATGTAACTAGTTACTCAATATTATACCAAGGTAGGGGACATAAAGTAACTTGTTACTCAATAATATATAAAGGTAGGGGACATAAAGTAACTTGTTACTCAATAATATACAAAGGTAGGGGACATAAAGTAACTTGTTACTCAATAGTATACAAAGGTAATGAACATAAAGTGACTGGTTACTCAAGAACGTAAAAAAATAATGAACATAAAGTAACTTGTTACTCAATAACTACAAAAGCATGGGACATAAATTAACTTGTGCTCAATAACGTACAAAACTAATGAACATAATGTAACTAGTTACTAAATAATATATAAAGGTAGGGGACATAAACTAACTTGTTACTCAATAATATACAAAGGTAGGGGACATAAAGGAACTTGTTACTCAATAGTATACAAAGGTAATGAACATAAAGTGACTGGTTACTCAAGAACGTACAAAAATAAAGAACATAAAGTAACTTGTTACTCAATAACTACAAAAGCAAGGGACACAAATTAACTGGTGCTCAATAACGTACAAAACTAATGAACATAATGTAACTAGTTACTCAATAATATACAAAGATAGGGGACATAAAGTAACTTGTTACTCAATAATATACAAAGGTAGGGGACATAAAGTAACTTGTTACTCAATAGTATACAAGGTAATGAGCATAAAGTGACTGGTTACTCAAGAACGTACAAAAATAATGAACATAAAGTAACTTGTTACTCAATAATTACAAAAGCAAGGGCCATAAATTAACTTGTGCTCAATAACGTACAAAACTAATGAACATAATGTAACTAGTTACTCAATAATATACAAAAGTAGGGGACATAAAGTAACTTGTTACTCAATAATATACAAAGGTAGGGGACATAAAGTAACTTGTTACTCAATAATATACAAAGTTAGGGGACATAAAGTAACTTGTTACTCAATAATATACAAAGGTAGGGGATATAAAGTAACTTGTTACTCAATAATATACAAAGGTAGGGGAGATAAAGTAACTTCTTACTCAATAGTATAGAAAGGTAATGAACATAAAGTTACTGGTTACTCAAGAACGTACAAAAATAATGAACATAAAGTAACTTGTTACTCAATAATTACAAAAGCAAGGGACATAAATTAACTTGTACTCAATAACGTACAAAACTAATGAACATAATGTAAATTGTTACTCAATAACGTACAAAAATAATGAACATAAAGTAACTTGTTACTCAATAGTGTGCAAAAGTAGGAGATATTAAGTAACTAGGTGTTCAATTACGGATAGAAAAGTAACCGGAACAATAACTGCATTCACTCTGTATGCTCAGATGAAGCACAGATCCACTGGAAACTATTGGCTGTTATAGCCATTACATTAAACTCGCTACGGAGTTGCACCACTCTTCAAGATCAGCTGTCCCTCTTGTTTTATGATAACACCTAACGAAATAAATGTCAATTATATTCCTTGCGTAACGAAATGCAAGTATACACTTGTTAATAATCGCGTGTAGCTCATCTCCTACCTCTACTTCAATCTAACTGAGCAGTCTGTCGTGATGCTTAAGATGAGTAAATGCAAGAAAACTGGTTACATGTAGGGTTATCTCACATATTATATAGAGACTGCTGATTTGGTGGCTCACTTGGTTAGATGCTGGCCTTCTGATACCAAGGTCGCGGATTCAAGCCCGGCCCAGACCGAGGGTTTTTAAGCGTGTTTAAAAGCGACAGTCTCATGTCATTAGGTTTACTGACATGTAAAAGAACTTCTGCGGGAAGAAATTCCGCACATCGGCGGCGCTAATGTGATCTTGGCAATTGACAGCGTCGTTAACAGATAAAAATATTTTTTAATATAATATAGAGATTAATTATATAAAATTTTATGTATGGGGAAAGAAAATATGCTCGTATAATATTCCGTCAATAACTACGAAAAACATTTTGTGGGTAGAGTTTTATCCTAAAACATAATTGTCTTGATTATTAAGCAATTATTGTGTATAGCTTTGCGATCATTATCAGGTGCTGAAATTCATCGCTACGGACACTTCCTTATAACATTAATATATTTGCACTTACTAATACATAGGTATTAACCATCAATCGTTACTTGTAGGCGTTAACGGTGGGTAACTCGACAGTTAAAACTGTTACTCGAAAGTAAGGATATGTCACACCCAGTAGATGTATCTATTTATTTTAATAAGTGCTACTTATGTTTAAATGCTGCGTTATATCCAACACGTAAGTGTTGAACCTATTCAAGTATTCTGCTGGCAACTGAACTTGTATATAAGCATGCAGTTATTAGTTTGAATTTCTCACCTGCAACATTCCAACCGTAGAGGAAAAACACACAACAATTACTGCGCCGACGTCTACTTCCACACATGATCCGGAACATAGTCGTTAACAATTAACAGTAACTTTTATGGGATCGAGATAGCGAACGTTATTCCGACGGCACGAGGCGGAGAAATGAACAGGATATCCAGGTTGTCAAACCTCGACCTCCTAAGTGCTGTTAAAACGTCGATGAGATTAATGATATGGTTTGAGAATTTGCTGCCACTGCACCGACCTGCTTCATTAAGATTAGATGTCAAGAGCTTGTTCCGTACCCATCCTAAGGAAAGAAAATTAATTCCGACCTAGTAAAAGCTCGCCGCTAATGTCTGGACCGCAATATCGATTCTTAAGAAACGGCAGGAGGCACAAACGTCTAGAAAAGGAATCCGTTGTGAAACACTTACACGACTTCCTTTTTCAATCAGTATCATTTCATATAGATTTTAATGCGTACTCATACAAAATGTTACCTTTTTCCTATCTCCTGTTAATCACTATAATAAGCGAAACGAATGATTTTAATTAGGCAACACCAAGGTAACACGCATTTAATGTACAACAAACTAAAAAATTGTAACAATTCAATAAGACTGAAAAATTCAATATCATAACCCGAATTCGAACCATGATCTTCTGCTCACCTTGCCGCTACTCTAATCATTTGACTCACCATGGCACATTACCGGCGCGACATTAAATTCTCCAATTTACTCACATTTTTTCCAGTAAACCACAGGCGTTCTCAAATTCAGCTTTGAGATAATATATCCCAATAGCGACATACAATCTCTTTGCTTTAAGTCCCGGGCTTCATGGTTAACCATATTAGATCAATCATTGTTAATTAGTTGCTCTTCCACACATGCCTTGTATGGGCTGGAAAGGTTAAAACAGACTGGGTTAAAACAAACTTTAACAAAACTTAAAACACTTCCGTGGTTCAAATCTCCCTACGGTATTGAAATTTTTAGTCTGATAAGACAAATCATGACCACGATAAGAAATGAAATACGAAAGGACAGCCAGATCTAAGCACGTAAGTTTTACTTCCTCTACCCTTATCTATAAGTAGATGGGGTATTGTACTCGTATTTCACTAGAACTTCCCATATCGATATTTTTCGCAAATACACGTTTTGAATCCTTGAGTTAAAAAGTATTATAAAAATCAAGTGTGAGTGTCTGTGTTTGAGTTTGAACGGCATAACTCAAAAATGAAATGTCTACTAGATCCCAAACTTGGTATTTTTGTTCACCATATTCCAGTAATACGACATAAAGGTTTTCAGGAAGTCCCACCCAACTCAAACTAGGATTTACATGTAAAACCATTCGTGAGTTTTTACTTTCTCGACGATTTTGATTAATAAGCTATATTTTTAAGATATTTCATGACAAAAAGGTGTACATGTTGAATTCTCTGCGAATAGCATGTGAAGTTCTCCTTGATTTGAATCAATTGTACATATTTTCATAACTAGTAGAGCATAACAGATTACTGCACAGAAATTGTATATATCGTTAAAATATACAATTTATGTAATTTTTCAATAACCATTTCCGATATATTCTATTTATTTGTATGAATCCATATACACTTTGTACTGTTTTAAGTGTTAAGTCACCATTCGTTTGTTTCTAGGATCATGCAAAGCCAACATACAGCGATCCAACTTGTAACTAATTGGCTATGTTTCAACCTCCTGTATTACCTTAGTAGCTACAAGGAAATGTATAATGAAGCCACTTGCGCAAACGCTTACATCAATTGACATGAAGTAGGTAAAAATGAGCTTTCATAGGAGTTATTTGTGGAACAGTGGATATAGAAAGGTATATGAATGTAATACACCATTTGTTTCCTTTACATTAATTATTCTTAAGTACATAATCAATAAAACTGCATATTTACTAGGAACCTGCAGAAACCGTAAATCTGTGTATTACTTTCACAGTACAAAAACACATGTATTTATATACCTACTTTCGCACAAATTAATGTTCTGTTATAAATAATGTTAATGTGTTGTATTAAAAAGAATATTGTTTTTATTTTGAACTTCATAGTTTTATTTTTACATATTTGTAGTGACTATAAAGAAAAACTGCATAAAACACAGTTTATTGTGAGCGGTCAGCATAAGAACACGAATGCTACAATAGCGATTAACGGCCTGTAAATACAAACCGGAGTAATAGAACGAAACATTTTTACTCTAACTCTTGCATTAATATTGAACCAGCATAATTATTTCTCCGCAGATATACGTCATATCTGTTTCATGTCTGTTATTCTTAAACAACAGACATAATTCTGTATCTATTTCCTTTGATTAGTTGCTTGCTGTGAAGCCTTCGAGCGGTCACTTACGGTCAGTCTAAATCCTTTGGTATCTGTAAACACAGACACTAATATTGCAGCTTACAAAGCAATTTTCAACCTATAAACATGTTTATTTTGAATCAAATGTACTAAGAAATTCGGTTCATATCACTAACTTCTCCTACTGCCTTGAAGCACTGGTTATATCATTTTGACCTTAAATAAATTTCCTCTCCGAATCGGCTAAGTCGTCTACAGGCAATTATCATATTTCACATCTCCTCAAACATTGAATGAAGCGCGCTTCATTTTCCACAATTTCTGCCACAGACATCCAAAGGTGTCAAACTCACTTAACTGTAAACGAGGCACAATCAGAACTTACAGCTTTGCGAATAGACAATTAATATATGCCACATCACTTAAAACTTACAGGAAGGCAATTTAGACTACAAAAACGTCTGCAGCATTGCAGCACGAGTCGTATCTCTCTACCTGTGATATCATAACTCCCTTTCAGTATCAACTTAATATACAACTTATACACCAACCTTGAAACACCCATACTATTCGTCTCGCTGCAATATCACGTCTTTTCTACAACATCGGTAACTTTTGCGGCTGTCATGTGACTGACATCACATCCCTCATGCTGCGACATCAAGTCTCTCCTACAGTATGGGCAACCTTTCCAGCAGCCACGCAATAGACGTCACATGCCTCATGTTGCAACATCAAGTCTCTCCTACAGTAATGGCAACTATTCCTGCAGCCTTCTAGCAACGTCAGATCCCTCTCCCTGTGACAACTCTCTCCTACGATATTAATAACTGCTACAGCCCTGCTAAACATTTCATGTATCTCTTCCTCCTACATCAAGTCTCTCCTACAGTATAAACAGCTTCTCTTGCAGCCCAGCTAAAGACGTCACATCTCCCTTCCTCTTACATAAGTCTCTACTAATCAGCAAATGCTCCTGCAGCCCAGCTAAAGGCATCGCATCTCTCTTCCTCCTACAGTTTTCGCCAACTTACCCCGCAACCTTGCTGGAGACTTCACATCTCTCTTCCTGCTATACCAAGTTTCTCCTACAATATCAGCAACTACTTCTGCAGTCATGTAGTAGGCGTCACATTCATCTCCCTGCAAATGCAAATCTCTATTACAGAATAGGTAACTTCACCTGTAGCCCTGCTAAAGACGTCACGTCTGTCTTCCTCCTACATTTAGTCTCTCCTACAGCATCGGCAACTTCTTCTGCAGCCTTGCTAAAGACGTGACCCCTCTCTTCCTCCTACATCAAGTCCCACCTGATAAATGGCAACTTCTGCTGCAGTCTTGTTACATACGTGATGTTTTCCTTCCTGCTATTTCAAGACTCACCTACAGTATCCGCGTCTCCTGCAGCCTTGCTACAGACTTCACAACTTTATCCATGCTACACTATTTTTTTCTACAGTATCGGTAACTTCTCCTAGAGCCATGCTACAGACGTCACGTCTCTCTTCCTCCTACATAAAGTCTCTCCTATAGTATCGGCAACTTCCTCTGGAGCCTTGCTAAAGTCCCATCTCTCATCCTTCTACATCAAGTATCTTCTACAGTGTCGGCAACTTCTCCTGCAGCCATGCAGTAGACGTCACATTCCTCTCCCTGTGACAAAAGATCCCTCTTACAGTATAGGTAACATTTCCTGCAGCCCTGCTAATAACGCCATGCCTCTCCCTTTTGTTTTAAGTTTCCTTGTTTACCCTGTTTATCATTACCGTATTTTTACTGTTTTTCATTACCGCTTATTGCTGCAATTACACACACACACACACATGTCCATGTCGGGACTCGAAACCACGACCCTCAGCTTGGCGAAATTCTTCGTCCTACTTAAGTCTCCCCTACAGTATGGGCAACATCTCCTGCAGCCTTGCTAAAGGCGACATATTTATCTTCCTCCTACGGTACCATAAGATAAAATGGCAACACTGTTAGCGGCACTGGGTTACGGTCGCGCCGCTCTCATCCCAGCACTCCAGTTCCCACTATTGCGTCACTTTCCTTACTCATACATCAAAGTCCACTACATGACCCTAAGATCTGTATTTGGTGTGTTGTGAGTGCGTCTAGAATAATTAACACTATTTTCTTTAACAAAGCAAGTAATGCTGCACCGCACCTAGTGTCAACTTTGGAGAGGTTTTTCCTTCAATTGACAGATGCGCGAATGCACGGTGTATTTCAATAAGACGGGACTACACCTGATGCAGTTCGAACTTCCTGGGTTACAATTGCTGACACCTTTACTGACGCCGAGATCAGTATGAGGATGTGGGCTGCTCGGTTTCCAGACCACACCCCACGCGGTTTTTTGCTTCTGGGGCAACTTAGAACACATAATGTATAACCAAGTTCTCAGACCTTACAAGAACTGCAAACAATATACGGGAAGAAATAACCAACATCCCAACAAGTACTTCATTATGTGAATCATAATCCGTTAAGACGCTACAATGTCTATCTTTCAGCACATGGAAAACATTTCCAACTTCATAAGCAAAACGTTAAGCAATGTAAGGGACATTCGGCGTTGTAATTTGAGAAATGACAATGGTTATAGTTGCTTTTGTTCATTAATTCTGTTTGTTTCGATGCATATGAGGGTTCGCAGGGAATTAAGTGTCGGCAGGTGAGTGGCGCGCGACCTCGACCCAGGTGCCACTAGCAGCGTTGCTGCTTAATATGATGATTAAGTCTCTCGTACAGTATCAGCAACATCTCCTGCAGCCCTTCTACAGACATCATATTTCTCTTCCTGTTGCAAAAAGTCTCTCCTACAGTAGTGGTACCTTCTCCTACAGCCTTACTACAGATGCCATATCTCACTTCCTCCTAGATAAAGTCCCTCCTACAGTATCGGCAACTTCTGTTTAGCATAGCTAAAGACGCCACATCTGTCTTCCTACCACTACAGTCTCTCCTACAGTATCAGCAACCTCTCCTGCAGTCCAGCTAAAGACCTCACATCTCCCTTCATCCTGTACCAAGTCTTTACTGCAGTATCATCAATTCTGCTATGGTCTAGCTAAACGCGCTACATCTCACTTCCAGCTATATCATGTCTCTCCTACAGTATCGGCAACTTTTCCGGCACCAGCAGCCATGCAGCAAACGTCTCATATCTTTGAGTCATGCAGACAAGCCATGTAGCAGGCTTCACATTCATTACCTTGGGACATCAAGCATATCCTACAGGATCGGCAACTTTTCCAGCAGCCATGTAGCACAAGTCATATCCTGCTCCAGGAGATTTTAAGTTTCTCCTACAGTATCGGCAACTTTTCCAGCAGCTATGTAGCAGATGTTACATCCTGCTCCAGGAGACATTAAACTTCTCCTACCGTATTGGCAACTTTTCCGGCAGCCATGTAGCAGATGTCACATCCTGCTCCAGGAGACATTAAACTTCTCCTACCGTATTGGCAACTTTTCCGGCAGCCATGCAGCAGACGCCACATCCTTCTATCTACGACTTAAAGTATCTCCTACGTTATCGGCAACTTTTTCGGCTGCCATGCAGCAAACGTCACATCCCGCTCCCTGCTTCATCAAGTCTCTCCACCATTATCGCCAACTTTTCCGACAGCGAAGCAGCAGAAGTTACATCCCTCTACTTGGGACTTCAAGTCTCTCCCACAGTATTGGCAACTTTTCCGGCCTCCACGCAGCAGGCGTTACATCCCTCTCCCTGCGACATTAAGTATCTCCTACAGATTCGGAAGCTTCTCCTGCAGCGTTCCAGCAGCTTCACAATCATCTCTCTGCGATATTAAGTCTCTCCTGCCGCATCGGCAACTTTACTCGCAGTCTGCCAGCAGGGGTCACATCCTTCTGCCTGCGACATCAAGACCCTCCTACAATATCAGTAACTTTTCCTGCAGCCTATCAGAGCGTCTGTGACAACCCCCTCCTACAATATAGGTAACTGCTGAACCACTGCTAAAATTTCACGTTTCTCTTCTCCTGCATCGTCTCTTTTACAGTATTGGCACTTCTCCTGCAGCCAAGCAGCAGACATCACGTCTCCCTCCCTGCGACACGTCTCTCGCCATTATGGGCAACATCTCTTGGAGCATAGCTAAAGACATAACATCTCACTTTCTCCTATATAAAACCCTGTCCTATATTATGCCAAAGTACTGTTGCAGTCTAGTTAAAGACGTCACATCTCTCTTCATCCTACATCAAACCTCTCCTACAGTATAGATAATTTCTCCTGTAGCCCAGTTAAATACGTCACATGTCCCTTTCTGCTACATCACGACTCTCCTACAGTACCGCTAACGTTTCCGACAGCTATGCAGGAGACGTCACAACCCTCACCCTGTGACAACAAGTCTTTCTTACAGTACAGTAACTTCTACTGGAACCCTGCTAAAGACGTCACGTCACTCTTCAACGTACTCAAGTCTCTCCTACAGCATCGCCAACTTCATCAAAAGCCCTGCTAAAGAGTAACATCTCCTACACAAATTCTCTCCTACACTATTAAAAGCTTCCTCTGCAGCCCTGAAAAACATGTCACATCTCTCTTCTTCCTAACTTAAGTCTGTCCTACACTATCGGCAACTTCTCCTGCAGCCTTACTACAGACAACGCAGCTCTCTCCGTACTACATAAAGTCTCTCCTACAGTATTGGAAACTTCTTCTGTAGCCCTGCTACAGACGTCATACCCCTCTTCCTCCTATCAAGTCTCACCTACATTATTGGCAAGTTCTGCAGTCTAGAAACAGGTCACGTTGCTCTTTCCGTGAAACATCAATTCTCTCCCACAGTATCGCAATTTCTCCTGCAGTCTTTCTACAGACGTCAAAATCTCTCCCCGTTCTACATCAGTATTTCATACAGTACAGGCAACGTCTCCTACAGCCTTGCTAATGACTTCACATCCCTCTTACTCCTACATTAAGTCTCTCCTACAGTATTTGCAACTTCTCTTGTAGCATAGCTAAAGACGTCACATCTCTCTTCCTTCTATATAAAGTCTCCCCTAGAGTATTGGCAGTATCTCCTGCAGCTAACTAAAGACGTCCCACTTCCTTTCCTCCTATATTAAGGCTCTTCTACAGTAATGGTAACTTCTTCTGCAGCCTAGCTGAAGACGTCACATTGCTTTTCCTCCAATATTAAGTCTCGCTTACAGCTTTGGCAGCTTGTCCTACAGCCTAGCTAAAACGTCACATTTCTCTTCCTCCTACATCAAGGCTCTCCTAAATTATAGGCAATTCTTCTTGCAGCGCAGCTAAAGACTTCGCATTTGTTTCGCTTCTATATCAAGTATCTTCCACAGTATCCAACCTCTTCTGCAACCTAGATAAAGACGTATTTGTTTTCCTTCTACATCAACTCTCTCCTACAGTATCGGCGACTTCTGCAACTTAGCCAAAGGCGTCGCATTCGTTTTCCTTCTACATCAACTTTCTCCTACAGTATCGACTACTTCTTTTGCAACCTAGCTAAAGACGTCGCATTCGTTTTTCTTCCACATAAGTCTCTCCTACAGTATCGGCAATTTCTCCTGCTGCCCAGTTAAATTCGTCAAATCTCTCTTCCTCCTACACCAAGTCTCTGCTACAGTATCGGCAACTTCTTTTGCCACCTAGCTAAGGATGTTTCGTTTGCTTTACTTCTACATCAAATCTCTCCTACAGTATCGTCAACTTCTCCTGAAGCCTTGCTAAACTCGTCAAATCTTCCTTCCTCCCACATCATGACTCTCCTATATTTATGCCAACTACTCCTGCAACCTGGCTAAAGACGTTACATTTCTTTTCCTCCTACATCAAGTCTGTGTTACAGTATCGACAAATTCTTTTGGAGCTTTGCTACAGACGTCACATCTCTCTTCCTCCTACATCAAGTCTCTCCTGCAGTATCGGCAACTTCTCCTGCAGCTTTACTAAAGACGTCTCACATCTCTCTCCATGCTATATCAAGTCTCTTTTACAGTGTCGGCAATTCTCTTTCAGCATTGTTACGGATGCTATATCTCCGTGCCTGAGACATCAAGTGTCTCTTACAGTTTCGGCAACTTCTCCTGCAGCCTTGCTACAGATGTCAGATCTATTTCCGTGATAAACCTAGTCTCTTCTACAGTATCGGCAACTTCTGCTGTAGTCTTCCTATAGATGTTAAATCTCGCTTCCTGACGCATTAAGTCTCCCCTACAGTATCGACAAATTCTCCTGCAGGCTTAGTGTACATATCGGATACATTATCTAAACACAGGTGTGTTAACTAGCCAAATGTTATTTTCCAGGAGAGCAATTTAAAATCTCATCACACTGTACTAACAAATCTATACTGAACATTAGTTTTTTGGTGCATGCTTATTTGATTTGAACCTTGGAAATCAAATGGGTACACTGCTGTCTTCTATTACTTCATCTATATAGCAACTAATGGATTCATACGATGGAGATGCATGGAAGTTGGTTTATTTACCACATTTGCACTGAAGCTGATGTAGTTAACATATGTGGTCACGTACCATAGTTTAAGTGTTATATATTAATATGTAAACTTTTAGCGTTTGATCCCATTATTCAAAGGGAATTGCGGGATAAAGAAAGTACTAATATATTTTAATGATTTAAAATTCAAGAGCACACTAAAAGGTTTCAACAATAAAACAAGAAACATATTAGATTTCCATCATCATTCAAGGTATGATTAAACGCTAATCTTTCATCATATTTTTCATCTGAGTAATCTTTCGGTTTGCCTACAGATGTAATATTCTCTATTTAACTTTAATAATCTTAAGGAATGATACCCTCTTTAAGGTGGTATAAAAGGTCTTTTCTTTTTATCTTGCTTATGGCAGTGACTTAGGGTAAGCAGCAATTACAGTCTGTATACGATATGCCATATTATTGGTTCAGTGTATTGTTTTATGTTGGTATCGTGGTATGATGTAAAGCTGGATAAATTAAGGCGTGATCTTTTCAAACTTCAAATTTTACTTTTAGCCATTGAACCGGTTCATACACTACTCTTTTCCCTTTATTGTTTGTGTGAGTCTTCTTCTTCTTGAATTCTACATTACTGTCAACCTTTGAAATGGTTTCAGTTGCTTTTCCGTGATTTAAGTTTTGCTCTTCAATCACTGCAGTAGACTCCGTAGTGTTGTGTAGTCTTTCAGCGCCATATTTTTGAAGCCTTAAAATTGTTAATGATGTAGTTTTGCACGATTATGGTTTTGGATTCGTCCGAGCAGCTTCTACCAACACTGTCCATTCTCTGGTACTGTATATTCTTTATATTTCACAGCTTTCTCAACCATAGCTTGCATTGCATCATTGTATCACAAAATCCTGATACATGTTGAACAGTATTAGGTATTCAAACAGGTATTTGAAGCAATTAAGAGCTTTCTTTCGTGCCACTGCACTTTTCCCAAACGCTGTCTTTATTGTGGGCCTTCAAAAGTTGTGAAATAGTATACTTATAATTTTTTATAATATATTTGAGTTTCATCACCATGTGGCACTGAGGGACTGAATTACAAGTAAAATGCTATTTCTTTAAAAGTTTACCTCCGTGTTTTAATAGCATTTTATTTTCCGTTTTCTTTCACTCTCATAGATGCGAACTTACTCTTAATACTCTTTGTGCTTTTGTTATAGGGATTATTCAACCAACACTTGTCGTTTTGGCATATAGAAGCTTATGGAAAGTTCATAATCATGAAAAGTCCTTGAATAAACGTACTATGAAATAGGATTTACATTAATTTAGCACAATTCAAGAAATTCCTCTGAAATTTATTCCAGTGTAAACTGGTAATTAACACCATGATCTCGTAGGAGTTAATCCAAGATAGAATAGTTCGGAATAAAAATCATCAAACGATAACGTTTGCTTCGTTTACAGTCAGCGTTAAGTATAAATGTGTGAGCCAAACATATGGAAATTATGAGGTATCTAGTGCCTAAGGTCCTTAAGCTAGTGCACAAATGGAGCAAGTAATCATTTAACACGTTTGTGTATTCAGCTAATTTCGTTTTGTCGTCCTCTCTGCTGTAGTGGTTACCATGTTAGTCTCTAGTTCCTGAGGTCACAGGTTCAAATCCAGCGGAGAGCGATGGATGTTTTTTTGGGCGTAAAAATCCTTAGCATGCTTTCATCGGAAGAGAAGTAAAGCCCTGTGTAGTAGATTTACGGCACGTGAAAGAAAAAGAGGCCTCTGAGCAAAATTATCGGTCTTTCACGTCCAATATAGGTCTTTCACGCCCTAACCTCTACAACAGTTAAACAGAGTCCATAAATAAAACTCAGTTTCATTTAATTTATCTTCGTTTTAAAATGCTCAATTATTGTAAGCGAACATAACTATCCGTCCCTCTATTTTGGAAGCAAATACTGTACTCACCAATCAGGCATCAGCTGGAACAGGTAATTAAATCCACCTTTCACATACCACACCTGTGCACTGAGTAAAACACCTTGTGCGAGTGAGAATCTCACTTAATCCGAAAACTTAAAAAAGAGTCACTTACATCTGCGCTCTAAGCTATCTTAATCCCTAAGACATCAATTATCTCCTATAATATCGGCAACTTCTCCTGCAGCCTTACCTGTACAACACATCTCTCTCCCTGCGACATAAAGTACCTCCTAAACTGTATTCACTCTTAGATTGATCCTCGCCAAAACAAAGCCACGGTGCACTGGCACTTAGCCAGTGCACCGTTATAAAGTATCCTTCCGCCATTCGCGTCAGAAATAGACATACTTTCATGACAATCTGGCAAATACACGCGGTACATAATGTAAAAACAGCAGATCTCTTATTCCAACAACTTAAACGATGACTCGCATATTCTGTAAGATAAGATTGATAGTTACAACAAAATAAACGTCTGCACATATAATAGTTAATTGCAATTCTAAAAGAAACGAGCGGAAAGGCAAGTAATAGGTATGCGATAACCTACATTTGCTCGCTCTCTGGAAGCGACATATTAACAATTGTTGACACCTCATTAAAAAAACTGTGTGCTGTTACGTGAGTTGCATTCCTCACAAAATTGTCACATTCTTGCATCGTATATTTCCCACGCTTTCTTTTTTTTTTTCCTGGGTGTAACCACTTATCCCGTTTCAGATTTTTCTTTACGAGTGCTGTTTATACTTGTACTCGAAACACTGGTGACCTCAGAAGTTAATTTTCCCACTTCTTTCACGGGAAGTGTTGGATATTTCTCACATACCTTATAATAAACATTCAACACCGTTAATTATTACCACTAGTCAATGGTTTTCGGCTTATGCTTTACGTAAGCCGACGAAAATGCAAGAGCAAATTTGCCGTCCACCATTATAATAAATAGAAAGTGCTGATTTCTGGCTATAGACAATATTCTGCGCATACCCATATGCCAGGTGGAATACATATTGCATGTTGGGACTTGTAGCTCTGTTAAACCGTCTAAATCAGCGTTTATTAAACTCTTAGATATTTGCATATAATATTATACCATATAAAGATAAATTCATTTTAAAATTTAGATTACTAGTATATGACTACCTTCCTGCGCGCACTGCTACTGTGTTGTACCGCAGTACATGGTCACGTGGCTTTATTTTGGCGCGGATCAACCTAAGAGTGAATATAGAGTACAGTATTTGTACTTATCCTGCAGCCTTGCATATATGTCCCATCTCTATCCCTGCGATATCAAATATCTTCTACAGTATCGGCAGCCTCCTATTCAGGCTTGCTAAAGACGTCACATCTCTCACCCTGCGACATAAAGTCTCTCCTGCAGTAAGGTAACTTCTCTAGAAATCTTGCAATAGCGTTACCGCGTCAGATGTCTCTTCCTGCGACACCGGCAACTTTTCCTGCAGACATCACACCACTCTCTTTACTACATCCATATCTCCTACAGTAGCGCCAACACCTTTTACAGCCTTGCATGTGCGTCACATCTCTCTCCTTGCGACATAAAGTGCCATATACAGTATCTGTGCTTCTCCTACAGACGGCTCAAAATGTTTTCCGTTCCACCTGAAGGGGGTAAGCGGGGTGTCCTATTGAGAGGTTATGGCAGGTGTCTTAGCTCATACCTGCTGTACAAGGTTAGGGAATGTGATAATGCTAAAGAAAATATCATTCTAACACATTTCCCTTAGACTTGGCTGTAGGAAATTAATAACTGTGAAAAGAAAACAGCAATAACATTACAGCACAGAGACATAAGCAGTATACAAACTATTTTTTAGGAATTAGAGGCATCATATTATTGTATAATAAACAAGTGTTAAAAACAAAATGGTTTGGTTTTCAATATTCACCACTTTCTCTACCAATTATCAACTAACATATGTTCTTCATTTATCATAATGTCCTTATAAGGTATGGTTTTTCTGTGCAATTTACCTTAATCGTAACAGCAATTTAGGCCAGAAATTATTTCATTTTACAGTCTAAGTTACACTTTACCCTATTTGGTTGCATGCAAGATGCCGTAATGACAAACAGCTGTTTATCTACACCCAACCCTTATTTTTTTACCCTACCTACTACTTACCTATAATAAGTAGGGAAAGTATTGTATTCCACCAAAACTTTCAATAACGAGATTCACTGGAAATAAAGTTTTGAGACCCCCTGAATCAAAAGAAAGGATTTTTAATTACTGTACTACGTAACTACTGGAGATAAAGAAAGTATTGTATTCCGCCCAAAAATTGATAAGATTCACTGAAAATACACGTTTTGAGACTCCCTGAATCCAAAGAAAGCTTTTTTACTTTCTCTACAACGTAGCTACAGGAGGTGGAGAAAGTATGGTATTCCACCCAAAACTTCTACAGGGATTCACCTGAAATCTCGTTTTGAGACTCCCTGAAACCAACGAAAATGTTTTTACTTTCCCTACTATGTAGCTACAGGAGGTAGAGAAAGTATTGTATTCCACCCAAAAATTCAATAAAAATATACACCGAAATACACGTTTTGAGACTCCCTGAAACCAAAGAAAACATTTTTACTTTCTCTACTACGTAGTTACAGTAAGTAGAGCAAGTATTGTATTCCACCCAAAAATTGAATAACGAGATCACAGGAAAAACACGTTTTGAAACTCCCTGAAACCAAAGAAAGCGTTTTACTTCCTCTACTACATAGCTACAGGAGATAGAGAAAGTGTTGTATTACGTCCAAAAATTCAATTTCGTTATAACTCCCTGAATCCAATGAATTTATTTTTAAGAAAAAGGTCCAAGTGTGTGTGTGTGTGTGTGTGTGTGTGTGTGTGTCTGTGTGGCGCGCGCGATGAGTATAACTCAAAAGCAAAATGTTGGTTATAAACCAAACTTAGTGTTTTAAGTTCAACTTTTTCCAAGAATGCGACACGGAGATTTTAAAGAGAATACCCTCACTCCAAACTACCTTTAACATTGGAAATCTTTCAAAACTTTTTTTTTCTTTAAAAAATAGCTCTAAGCATTTTGATTAAAATACGTATGTTTAAGCTATTTTCATGATAAATAAAATGTGTATCTTTAACTTTCTAGGAATAGCTGTAAATTCGTCTTTATTGTGAATGACTTTTTATAATCGTAAGAGATAGACAAAATCTTACTGCATATCAAATGTAGATTTGATTTTTATGTCAAATAACACTTTTATAGTTTACCTATTCTGAAATATTCTTTGTTGTTAGTTTGAATTTTCAAATATTTTATACTTCTTTCAGCTGCAAATAGCAATTGTTTTTCTTTCTTTCTTTCCTTCTTTCTTTCCCGGTTCATACAAAGAGATCAGAATTTCAAAGCTACCACGTCTGTGGCTCGCATTCGGGAAGTTGTCGGTTCGATTCTTGTGGCCGATCTTCCTGACGCATGATTCTTTTCACGGGCTTTTCCCGGATCGCCAGGCAAATGCTGGGAAGGATTCTCACATCCCCGAATTTCCTGAACCTCCATTTCATCTCCATTCTCATTTCCCTTCATCGTTCATCCGTTGGTCTCTTTCAGGATTTCAAGTCTCGGCGATGGTGTTTCGGTGCACTGTGGCACGGGAAAAGGCTGCTCTTTGTGACTGTCTGCGTCCCTCGGTGGTCGGGGTTATCCTAACCCTTTTGAGCGGCGTTGGACCCCTCTGTGCGGAATGGGTTCCTCGGTCTGCCTGACCGTCTGACGGGGAGTCTTCATCTGAAAACTTAGGGACCCTGCCATTCCTATGCCGTCACTCCTGGTTCCCCCGCCCGGTGTCTCCTGTCGCCTCATCCTTCCTCCCAGAGATGCTATCACATAGCGATCAGCTTTGAGGGGTTTGGCTATCGCTTTAGCTTAATATGTTCTGGTTATACCTACAACAAATTGTGTAAATAAGTGATGAAGGTGTATCTGTATTAACATGAAATAGATACAACAGTAAGCTTTGTAAGAATAGTTTGTAGAAGAATGAGTAGAAAAAGACACATAATATTTTATAGCAAAGCTCCACATGCCTGTGTGTCTGTGAACAGCATAACTCCAAAACGAAAAGTCTGTTAAATACCAAACTTGAGATTTAATTTCAGCATCTTTCAAAGACGTGACACAAATATTTTAAAGTAAATCTCCCCACCCCGAACAACCCTTTACAAGAAAAATTTTCGAAGAGTGTTCTTTGCCCAAAGCTGGCTCTAACGAGTTTGATTAAAATACTCTCTGTTTAAAATATTTTCATGACAAACTAAACATGTATTTTGAATTTTCTGAGAAGAGCATCTCAAGTATTCTTCATTCTGAATGACTTTTGTATAACTGGAAAACTCTAAAAGATGAACAAATGTGTGCTACACAAGAACATGCATTTTATGAGATTAACTATTTTCCAGATATTTTTTGTTATTGCTTTGAATACCTTTTGTAACTGAGAAGACATTATTCGTTTCGTTTTTTGTCGCGGCCATACAAACAGTATGGAATTTCAAAGCATCGCGTAGTGACATGCTTTTTGAAAATGTGACTATACAAGAAATGTGTAAATGTGAACTTTTTCTTTTGGTATTTAATTGAAGTCCTTTAACCGGTAGGCCATTACGGACGGTGAATGGACGAAATGGTTAAAATGATGCTCAAATGTACTCGAGGTTCATAGAGCTTAGAATTATGTGACATTCGTCTTCTTAAGAGGAAGCCCTGGAAAAACATTTATCGAGGTAACTCACACTAACTGATTCGAACTCAAGACCTCTTGAATCTGAGGCAGACCCCTACATCACAGAGATGGGCTAAATGTGATTTGCAAGTTTATCTGGATTATAAGAAGTAGACAGGAAAATAAGATTTAGTTAAAAGAATTTCTAGAATGGTGAAAAGAGAAAGCTATGTGAATGCAACACAGAGATTTTTCTCATGGTAACGTAAAGAGCGTGGAGTTTCAAAGCCTCCACATAAAAATCTGACTATCGTTTGAGTTACTGCATTCTTCTTATGCTTACAACAAAGTTTGTAATGAGAATTCATCTGAATTAACAACAAAACTCTTTCAATCAAGCCGTGTGTAGGACAAGGTTGGAAAGATAGAATAGGATTATAAATTTCAATGTCATAGAAAGATTTGAATTCCAGTTTCCGTCCAGGTGGTGCCGCGGTAGCGCGTGCGACCCGCATTCGGAAAATCCCTAGTTCACTTCCCGGCGACCGCCCACTCTGACCCACAGCGTTTTTTGGGGAGTTTTCCTGGGTCGTTAGGCGAATGCTGATGTGGTTTCTCTCAGCCTCCGAATATCGAACCATCCTCATTTCATTCATCCTTAACGCCATTAGGTCTGTTTCAGGGTTGGAAGTTTCGGCGATGTGGCGAAGTGTTTCGTGCGGAGTGGCAGGAAAAAAGGATGCTCTCTGTGGAACCTTATCCGTCTCTCGGTTTTCGGCTGATTGCCGAGGTATACGGACCGCCTCTTGGGGGGCGTTGGACCCTCTGTGTGAGGTGGGGTACCCGGTTTGGCTTCCCGACTGTCGGAGCGCCTCAATCTGGAAACTTTAGGAACCTTGTCATTGCTGTGCCGTCACTCCTGGTTCCGGTCGCCCCGTATTTTGGTGTCTCTTAGCTCGTTCCTCCCTCCCTCCCAGGCACAAGCACAATATCCCCATTCACTGAATTGGGCTCGAGTCCCCTCCGTTACACATCACATTCCATTCCAGGCCAGGGAAGAGAAGCATTTTAGGAATTCAGAACGTCAATCATAATACAAAGTATTTAAGTTTTTTACCATTTTTCAGATTTGTAATTTTAAAGCAAGTTTACTTTTGAAAACAATTTAATTTTCAACAAAAGCACATCAACCGCTCTGCATTAACCCTTTCGGGTCACTATTTTGAAAATTTAGCTTATATGTTATCCTAACGGAATAAAACACCTATATAGAAACTGCATATTTTGCACTAAACGTTGTCTCCTCGTATCTATTAAAATTTTCTCCGTTTAGACACAATAACTGTTTTTACTCTATATCCACTATTATGTTGACACGGTTTTTCTTCCTTTGTGTTGTGTGTATGTGTGAAAGGGCAATTATGTTTCAAATAAAACAATCTATATTCGTTTTTCAGTAAAAAACGCAAAATATATCTCATTTTGAAGAAAGTTGAATGTTGCACTTAATTGTGCTCAAACTATTTAAACAGTTTGACATTAATATTACTTTTGCTTCGGTATTTTTAAAACGTTACTTGAATATTATCAGAACTGAATATGCCAACCGTATGGAACTACACACTTAATGCTAAAGGTTGTGATCAATCTCTATGAAAATTAAAAAGAAAAGGAAAAAAAACTTATACTCAAGATAATAAATACCCTCTGTTTCGAAGTGCGCGTAGAACCGTCTATTGGTGGTAATTATGAAACTATTATTATTATTATTATTATTATTATTATTATTATTATTATTTGCAACAAACGTTAAAAACAAGATCCGCATTATGTGCACCTTGTTTCTCAAGAAAATTATTGAATAATGCATCTTAAACTTCTGTAGCACCCGCATAAAAACAACAAATTATGAAAGAAAATGTTATTTTATTTCGCTTGGATAGATTAGTAAGGAGAAAAGTACTTAGTTTCGTCTTCTTTCTTCTTAAAGTCAGGTCGCTGAATTATACGAGCATACACAAAAGTAAATGTGACCTTTGAGACGTTATGACACTTACTATCAGCTATAACCAGGCATGACTAGTCGAGAGGGCATTCCTTCCCCGCTCTTCCTCTACGACACCTGGTCCAGAGGAAAGGATTTGGATCCTTCTGTACAGGCGGTTCCAAATGTTACCGGGCCACTGTTTGTAGCCTTGCAGAGGAAAGTGGGGAATCTTTCGAGAGGTTATGCCAGGTGCCTTGCCCTACAGGTTTAAGGGGCGTGATGTGAGTCTAGTGCTCAAGAAAATAGCATCCCAACAAATTTATAGACTGGGCTACAAGAAAGTAATAATTGTGTAGAGAAAACAGCAATAACGTTACAGCACAGCGACAGAAGCGGTATACAAACTATTTTTTTTTTTTGGAATTAGAGGCATCATATCATACACAGTTGTTAAAACAAAATGGTATGGTTTTCAACATTCACGATTTTCTCTACCCATTATCACCTAGCATACGTCCTTTATTTATCATAATATCCCTATAATGTATGGTTTTCTGTGCACCATCGTGACAACAATTTAGGCCATAAATTTATTTCAATTAACAGTCTAGGTTACACATTTCCCTATTTGGTTGCATGCAAGTTGCCATAACGACAAACAGCCGTTTATCTATACCACCACCCTACTTTTTGCTGTCTCCACTACTTACCTATAATAGATAGGATAGGTTAGTAGGCACGGAGGGGGACTTAGCTCCTCGACCTACGCAGATCATTTGTGTCTATATCCCTGACGGGGCGCCCCCGAGAGGGAGGAATGAGGTGAGAGGAGACGGAGGGCGGCCGGACTGGGAGGTATGACAGGAGAGGGCAGGGTCCCTACCTTTTGCAGATTTGAACTCCCCGGATGCTGGCTGATGCAGCCGGCCCTCTCCCCCCTTAGACTTATACATCCCCTGAGAGGTCCGGGACCCGGAGACCGCTCGTAGTCCGGAGGACGAAGGTTTCCAGAGAGCACGCTTTTCCCCTGCCATGCACACCGAGATCTTCCGCCGACGCTTGCAACCCTGAAATAAACCAAGCAGATGAAGGGTGAAGTGAGATAAGAATGGAGATAAAACGGGGGGACGGGAAATTCGGGGGATGTAGTTATTCTTCCCAGCATTCGCCTAGCGAGGCGGGGAAACCCCCTAAAAAACCCATGGGTCAGGAAGGTCGGCCACGGAAATCGATGCCCACGAGCTCCTGAATGCGGGCCACAGACTAACCGCCTGAGCCATCCCGCTCGGTTACCTTTAATAGGTAGAGAAAGTATTGTATTCCACCCAACATTTCAATAACGAGATTCACCGGAAATATACGTTTTGAGACACCTGAATCCAAAGAAAGGATTTCTATTTTCTCTACTACGCATATTTACAGTAAGTAGAGTAAATATTTAATTGCACCCAAAAATTCAATAACGAGATTCAGGGGAAATACACATTTTGGGACTCCCTGAATCCAAAGAAAGCATGTTTACTTCCTCTACTACATAGTTACAGCAAGTAGAGGAAGTATTGTATTCCACTCAAAAATTCAATAACGAGATTCACCGGAACTGAAAATGTCTTCTTCATTCTGAATTACTTTTTTATATTTGGTAAACTGTAAAAGATGGCTAAAGTTTTACTACAAAAGAAATGCAGGCATTGTTAAAGCGCACAGTTTTTCATACATATATTTTGTGGAATTAACTATTTCCTATATACTTTTGCTATTCTTTGAATACTTTTGTAACTGGGAAGTTGCTATTCACTTTGTTTTGTTCGCGGTCATACAAACAGCATCGAATTTCAAAGTATCACGTAGTGACATGCTTTTTGAAAATGTGGCTATCGCTTTATCCACGTATCCTACAGTGAAATGTGTAAATATAAACTTTTTCTTTTGGTACTTAGCGTCCTTTAACCGGATAGGCCATTACGGACGGTGAATGAACGAAATGTTTAAAATGATGCTGAAATGGGCCCGAGGTCCCTAGAGCTCGGGACCTCTTGAATGTGAGACGACCCCATACCATAGAGATGTGTTACAGTGAATTGAAAGTTTATCTGCATTATCAAGAATTAGATAGAAAAATAAGATTTAGTAAAAATAATTCGTATAATGGTAAGGAGAGAAGGTTACGTGAATGCAACACATTGGATTTTTCTCGTCGTAATGCAAAGAGCGTGGAATTTCAGACACCACATAAAATTTTGACTATCGGTTTAGCTGCTGTATTTATCTTATGCTTGCAACGAAGCTTATAAAAGTGTAATGACAGCTTACCTCAATTAACAAGCAGTAATTAATTGTTCTATCACACAAGCCATGTGTAGGATAAGGTTGGAAAAGTAGAATCAGACTCAAAATTTTAATGTCATAGCCGGGAATTTAATTATGGATCTTCCAGGTTCCGTCCAGGTGGCGCCGTGGTAACGCGTACGACTCGCATTCGGGAGTTCCCTGGTTCGCTTCTCCGCGACCGCCCACTCTGACCCATAGACTTTTTGGGGGTTTTCCAGGGTCGTCAGGCAAATGCTGGAGTGATTTCTCTCAGCCCCAGAATTTCCTGTCCCTCCATATCGCTCCATTCCTCATTTCATTCATCCTTAATCCCATTGGGTCTGTTTCAAGGAAGGAAGTGTCGCGATGGTGTTCCGGTGCAACGTGCCAGGGAAAAAGGATGATCTCTGTGGATCTTTGTCCATTTCTCGGTCTTTGGCTGGTTGCCGGGGTATACGGACAGCCCTTGGGGGCATTGGACCCTCTGTGTGTAGCGGGGTCCCCGGTTTGCCTGTCCGACTATTGGAGCGTCTAAATCAGAAAACTGTAAGGACCCTTTCATTGCTGTGTCGTCACTCCTGATTCGGTGTGTCTCGCTCGGTGTCTCTCACCTCGTCCCTCCCTCCCGGGGGCGCCCCCTCGAGGGGCAGAGTGAAATATCCACATTCACTGGATCTGTGCCCAGTCCCCTTCGTTATACATTCCGTTCCATTCCAGACTAGGGAAGAGAAGCATTTTAAGAATTCAGAACGTGAATCTTAATACAAATTAGCTAAGTCTAACACCTTATGTTATTTTTGAAGCTTTGTTTTCTTTTCCGTCTTCAGATTTTTAATTTGATAGCAATTTTACTTTTGAAAGCAATTGAATTGTCAGAATAGAGTGCTTTAAAATGAGGAACCAATTGCATCAAAAACACATCAGCCATTTTACATTAACACTTTTTGCGTCACTGTTTTGAGAGTTTAGGTTATATGTTATCCAGACCGAATAAAACAGCTATATAGAAAATGCACATTTTGCGCTAAACGATGTTCCCTCGTATGTGTTAACTTTTCCCCTTTTAGATACAATAGCTGTTTTTATTCTACGTCCACTATACTGTGGGCATGGTTTTTCTTCCTTTGTCTTGTGAGTGAGTGTAAGGGGGAATTATGTTTCAAATAAAACAATCTTTATTTGCTTTTCAGTCATAAACGTAAAATATGTCTCATTTTGAGGAAAATTTAATGTTTCACATAATTGTGTTCAAACTGCTTCAATTAATTGATATTAATATTACTTTTCCTTCCGTATTTTTAAAACGTTACTTGAATATTATCAAAATTGAATTTGTGAACTGTATGGAACTATACACCTAGTGCTAAAGGCTGTGATCATTCTCTATGAAGATTAAAAAGCAAAACAAACTTATATTCAAGATAAAAAATACCCTCTGCTGTCGGAGTTCGCGCAGAGCAGTGTATTATGTGGTAATTATGAAATTATTATTATTATTATTATTATTATTATTATTAGCAACAAACATTAAAAACAACTTATACATTATGTGCATCTTGTTTCTCAAGAAAACTACTGAATAATGTAGCAGCCGCATAAATAGTGTAATATTTGTTTTAAACAACGTATTATGTTAAGAAAATTTTAATTTATTTAGTTTGGATAGATCTAGTAAACAGAAAAGTATTTAGTTTCGTCTTCTTTCCTCTTAGAGTCAGGTCACTGAATTATGCGAACATACACAAATGTAAATGTGACTTTTGAGACGATTCCGGCCCTTACTGTCCGCTATAGCCAGGCATGACTAGTCGAGAAGACATTCCTTTCCCGTCTTCCTCTACACCCCCTGGTTCACCGGAAAATATATTGGAACATTCTGCATGTCCATTTCCATTCCTGCGATACTAAATAATCTCCTACAGTATTGGCAACTTCTCCAGTAATCTTGCAACAAATGAAACATCTACTTCCCTGCGACTTCAAGCCTCTCCTATAGTATCGACAGTCAGATTCTCCTGCAGTCTAGCTGAGGAGAGATCAGCATAAGCGTGTGGCCCGTGCGATCTCCAGACCTCATGCCCTGCGATTATTTAATTCTTGGGAAATTTAAAACACATAATGTATAATCAAAATCTCCAGACGTTACAAGAACTGCAAAATAATATACGCGAAGAAATAACCATCATTTCCCAACAAGAACTGCATTATGTGAATCATAATCTGTTAAGAAGCTGTAATGCCTGTCTTTGAGCACATTACATTTACAACATCATATTTTAAACGTTAAGCAATGTAAGGGACATTCGGAATTGTAATTCGAGAAACAATGTGACTAGTAGGCCTTGTCCGTTCGTCCTTTTTGTTTCGATGCGTATGACGGTTCGCAGGGATGAAGTGTCGGCAGGCGAAAGACGCGCACCCTGATGCAGTATTGCCCCTTAATCTGATTATCCTGTACATCAAGTCTCTCCTACGGTATCGGCAACTTCTCCTGCGGCCTTCCTCCAGACGTCATATTCCTCTTTCTATTATAGAAAGTCTCTCCTACGCTACTGGTACAGACGGCTTCCACCGTTAGCGGGGCAAGCGTGGTGTCTTATCGAGAGGTTATGCCAGGTGTCTTAGCTCATGCCTGCTCTACAAGGAAGGTTAAGGGATGTAATATGCTAAAGAAAATATAATCCCAACACATTTCCCTTAGACTTGGCTGTAAGAATGTAATAACTGTGACAAGAAAACAGCAATAACATTACAACACAGCGATATAAACAGTATACAAACTAATGTTTAGGAATTAGAGGCATCATATCATTGTATAACAAGCAAGTGTTAAAGCAAAATGGTTTGTTTTTTAATGTTTACTGCGTTCTCTACCCATTATCAACTAACATATGTTCTTTACTTTCATAATGTCTTTATGAAATATGGTTTATCCGTGCATCGTGACAACAATTTAGGCCAGAAATTATTTAAAGTTACAGTCTAAGTTACACGTTTCCTATTTGGTTGCATGCAAGATGCCGTAACGACAAACAGCCACTTATCTATTCCACAACTCCTCTTTTTACTGTCTCTACTATTTACCTATAATGATTAGGGAAAGTGCTGTATTGCACCCAAAATTTAAAAAACGAGATTCACCGGAAATACACTTTTTGAGACCCACTGAATTTAAAGAAAGCATTTTTACTTTCCCTACTACACCCTTACAATAAGCAGAGGAAGTATTGTATTCCATCCAAACATTGAATAACGAGATTTATCGGAAATACACTTTTGAGACCTACTGAATCCAAAGAAAGCATTTCCACTTTCTCTACCACGTAGTTACAGTAAGTAGAGAAAGTACTGTGTTCCACCAAAATATTCAATAAAGAGATTCACCGGAAATACACGCTTTGAGACCCCCTGAATCCAAAGAAAGCATTATTTTTTATTACCTTTTCTACTACTCAGCTACAGGAGGTAGAGAAAGTGTTGTATTCCACCCAAAAATTCAATAAGGAGATTTACCGAAAATACACGTTTTGAGGTCCCATGAATCCAAAGAAAGAATTTTTACTTTCTTTACCACGTAGTTACACGAGGTAGAGAAAGTAATGTATTCCAGTGATATTCACCGGAAATATTCATTTTGAACTTCCTGAATCCAAAGAAGGCATTTTTACTTTCTGTACTACGTAGTTACATTAAGTAGATCAAGTATTGTATTCCACCCAAAAATTGAATAACGAGATTAATAAACGGAACAGAAATACTCGTTTTCAGATTCCCTGCAAGATAACAAAGCATTTTTACTTTCTCTACTACGTAGTTACAGTAAGTACAGCAAGTATTGTGTTCCACCAAAAGATTGAATAACGAGATTCAACGGATATACACGTTTTCAGACCTCCTGAATCCAAAAAAAGCATTTTTACTTTCTCTACTACGTAGTTACAGTAAGTAAAGAAAGTACTGTGTTCCACCAAAAGATTGAATAACGAGATTCAACGGAAATACACGTTTTGAGACCCCTGAATCCAAAGTAAGCATTTTTCCTTTCTCTGCTACATAGTTGCAGTAAGTAGAGAAATTATTGCGTTCCATCCAAAAGTTTAATAACGAGGTTCAACGGAAATACACGTTTTGAGACCCCTGAATCCAAAGTAAGCATTTTTACATTCTGTATTACGTAGCTACAGGAAATAGAGAAAGTATTGTGTTCCACCTAAAATTTCAATGTAGTAATTTCAAAAAAATTACGTTTGTGACCCCTGTATCCAATGAATTTATTTTTAGAAAATGGTCCAAGTGTGTGTGTGTGTGTGTGTGCGCGCGCATCCATGAACAGCATAACTCAAAAGCAAAAGGTTGGTTAAAAACCGAACTTAGTGTTTAAGTTCAACTTCTTCCAAGAATGCGACACTGAGATTTTAAAGAAAATCCTCCACTCCAAACTCCCTTTACATTGGACATTTTCGAAATTTTTTATTCTTTCAAAAATGGCCCTAAATATTTTGATTCAAATATATATGTTTAAGCTCTTTTCATGATAAATAGAATATATATCTTTATTTTCCAGGAATAGTCTGAAAATTAGTCTTTATTGTCACTGACTTTTGATAATTAGTAAATCGTAAGTGAGAGACAAAATCTTACTGCACAACAACTGTAGATCTTGTTATTTTATGTCAAATATCTTTTATAGCTTACCTATTCTGAAATTTTCCTTGTTATTAGCTTGAATTTTAAATACTTAATACTTCTCTCAGCTGCAAATTATTGTTTTTATTTCTTTCTGCCTTTCTTTCTTTCTTTCTTTCTCGTATTCATACAAAGAGAACGGAATTTCAAAGATACCACGTCTGTGGCTCGCATTCGGGAGGTCGTGGTTTCGATTCCTCTGGGCGAACTTCCTGACCCATGGGTTATTTTTCGGGGTTTTCCCGGGTCGCCAGGCGAATGCTGGGAAGGATTCTCACATCCCCGAATTTCCTGGACCTAAATTTCATCTCCATCCCAATTCCCCTTCATATTTCATCTGTTGGTCGCTTTCAGGGTTGGAAGTGTCGGCGCAGTGTGGCGGGGGAAAAGGATGTTTTTTGTGACTTTCTCCGTCCCTCGGCTTTCGGATGGCTGTCGAGAGTATCCTAACTTCCTTGAGGGGCATTGTACCCGCTCTGTGCTGGGTGGGACCCCCGGTCTGCCTGTCCGTCTGACGGGGAGTCTCTATCTCGAAACTTAGGGACCCTACCATTCCTGCGCCGTCATTCCTGGTCCCTGACCCCGGTGTTTTGTCTCACCTCACCTTCCTCCCGGAGATGCCCCCTTATGGGGCGTACCCACAATATATGTGGATCACTGCTGAGTCCCCTCTGTAGCCAACCAAACCAGAGCTATCACATAGCGATCAGCTTTGACGGATTTGGCTATCGCTTTAGCTTAATATGTTCTGGTTATACCTGCAACGAATTGTGAAAATAAGTGATGAAGGTTTATCTGTATTAATATGACATAGATGCAAAATAAGCTTTGTAAGAATAGTTTGTAGAAGAGTGAGTAGAGAAAGTCATGTGATGCAACACATCATATTTTATAGCGAAAGCTCTATATGCCTTCGTGTCTGTGAACAACATAAATCCAAAGCGAAAAGTCGGTTAAATGCCAAACTTGATATTTCAGCATCTTTCAAAGATATGACAAGGATTTTCAAGAAAATCTCCCCCATCCTGATTTACATGGAAAATTTTTTGTAATTTGTTTTCTTAAAAATGGCTCTAATGATTTTGATTAAAGTATTCTCTGTTTAAAATATTTTCATGACAAACGAAATATAAATTTTGAACTTACTGAGAAGAGCCTCTTAAGTCTTCTTCATTCTGAATGACTTTTGTATAATTGGTAAACTCTAAGAGATTGGACAAAGTTTCGCTACACAAGAAATGCAAATCCCGTTAAAGCACGCAGTTTGTTATAGATATATTTTATGGGATTAACTATTTACCAGATATTTTTTGTTATTCATTTGAATACTTTTTGTAACTGAAAAGTTGCTATTCGTTTTGTTTTTGTCATGGTCATATAAACAGCATGGAATTTCAAAGCATCACGTAGTGACATGCTTTTTGAAAATGTGACTATCGCTTTATCTGCGTATACCACTACGCAATGTGTAAATGTGAACTTCTTTTGGTATTTAATTAAAGTCATTTAACCGCGTAGGCCATTACGGACGGTGAATGAACGAAATGGCTAAAATGATGCTCAAATGGGCTCGATGTTCCTAGAAATTGGAATCTAACTTTCATCTTCTCAGGATAAGAGGAAACCCTGGAAAAAGCTTTATCCAGGCATTTCACTTTAACTGAGATTCGAACTCGGGACCTCTTGAACGTGAGGCAGACCCTCACATCACAGGGATGGGCTAAATGTGATTTGTAGGTTTATCTGGATTATAAGAAATAGACAGAAAAATGAGATTTAGAAGAAAGGATTTTTAGAATGGTGAGAAGAGAAAGTTATATGAATGCAACACGTTAGTTTGTTCTCGGGGTAATCCAAAGATCGTGGAGTTTCTAAGACACCACATAAAAATCTGACTATCGTTTGAGCTTCTGCATTCTTCTTATACTTACAACGAAGTTTGTGGCAGTTCATCTTAATTAACAAGAAGACTCTTTCACTCAAGCCGTGTGTAGGACAAGTTTGGAAAGATAGAATCAAATTGAAAAATTCAATGTCATAGCCGAGATTTGAACTACGGATCTTCTACTCTATATCCAGGTGGCGCCACGGTAACGCGTGCGACTCGCATTCGGGAGCTCCCTAGTTCGCTTCCCGGCGACCGCCCAGTCTGATCCACGGGTTTCTTTCGAGAGTTTTCCCGGGTCGTTAGGCGAATGCTGATATGATTTCTCTCAGTACCCGAATGTCATTTCATTCCTCATTTCATTCATCCTTAGCCCCGTTAAGTCTGTTTCAGGGTTCGAAATGTCGGCGATGGTATTCCGCTGCGCCGTGGCAGTAAAAAGAATGCTCTCTGTGGAACCTTATCCGTCTCTCGGTCTTCGGCTGGTTGCCAGGGTATACGGACCGCTTCTTGAGGGACGTTGGGCCCTCTGTGAGGGGTGGGGTCCCCGGTTTGCCTGCCCGACTGTCAGGGCGTCTCAATCTGGAAACTTTAGGAACCTTGTCATTGCTGTGCCGTCATTCCTGGTTTTGGCCGCCCGGTGTCTTCTCACCTCGTCCCTCCCTCATGGGAGCACCCCCTCGGAGGGCATAAGCACAATATCCTCATTCACTGAATCGGGGTCGAGTCCCCTCCGTTACAATCCCATTCCATTCCAGACCAGGGAAGAGAAGTATTTTAAGAATTCTGAACGTGAATCGTAATACAAAGTCTTTTTTGGGAGGGGGCATCTTCAGATTTGTAACTTGAAATCAATTTAATTTTTAGAATAGAGTGGTTTCAAATGAACGAATTGCAACAAGAACAACATCAACCTGTCTGCATTAACACTTTCGGGTCACTATTTTGAAAATTTAGCGTATATGTTACCCTAACCGAATAAAGCAGCTATATATAAGCTGCATATTTTGCGCTAAACGTTGTTTCCTCATATCTATTAACATTTCCTCCTTTTGGATACAATACCTAATAGGTGTTTTTTCTACGTCCACTATACAACTGGCACGGTTTTTCTTCCTTTCTCTTGTGTGTGTGTGTGTGTGTGTGTGTGTGTGTGTGTGTGTAAGGGGAATTATGTTTCAAATAAAACAATCTTTATTCGTTTTTCAGTAACAAACGCAAAATATATCGCATTTTGAAGAAAATATAATGTTGCACTTAATTGTACCCGAACTGCTTCAACAGTTTGACATTAATATTACTTTCACTTCCATATGTTTAAAATATTACTTGAATATTATCAGAACTGAATGTGCCAACTGTGTGGAACTACACACTTAGCGCTAAACGTTGTGATCAATATCTGTGACAATTATAAAGCAAACCGAACTTATGTTCAAAGTAATAAATACCCTCCGCTTCTGAGTACGCGTAGAACGTTCTATTGGTGATAATTATGGAACTATTATTATTATTATTATTATTTATTACTAGCAACAAACGTTAAAAACAATATATTTATTATGCGAACCGTGTTTCTCAAGAAAATTACTGAATCTTAAACTTTTGTAGCACCCGCATAAAGAGTACAATATTTGATTTTTAAACAACATAATACGCAAAGAAAATGTTAATTTATTTTGCTTGAATAAATCTAGCAAAGAGAAAAGTATTTGGTTTCGTCTTCTTTCCTCTTAGAGTCAGGTCACTGAATTATACGAGCATACAGAGAAGTAAATGTGACCTTTGGGACGATGCCGGCACTTACTGTTGGCTATAGCCAGGCATGACTATTCGAGAAGACATTTCTTCCCCCTCTTCCTCTACACCCCTTGGTCGATCGGAAAACATTTGAAGCCCACTGTACCTTCTCCTGTAGCCTTGCTACAGACGTCATATCTCCCTTCCTCCTAGATAAAATTCCTCCTACAGTATCGGCAACTTCTCTTGCAGCCGAGCTAAAGACGTCACATCTGCCTTCCTACTACTAGTCTCTCCTACAGTATCAGCAACTTCTCCTACAGCCTTGCTAAACATGTGCATTGCTCCTATATCAAGTCTCTACTACAGTATCGTCAATTCTCCTATAGTCTAACTAAAAACACTACGGATCGAATTCATAGCCATCGCTTATTTCAAGGACGTCCTTAAGCAGCGATTTTCAATACACAGACGCTACTCTTTCAGGCGAATAAGGAAATGCTTATTCATATAAGGAAACTCCGACCTCCACTTATATGCAATGAGGAGAGCCGACGCCTCTTGCATGAACTGCCTACAACGGAGGTTAACGATAATAGCAATTTCGTGGAGTATGTGGAATTTCGTAACGAAATTTTACTTTGCATTAATAAAAGAATTTGCGTGATTTGCAGAGTTCACTTGAAACGCATTGGAATGGTGAATTTAAGAAGTAATATCGGTCTACCAAAACCGCTGTTGTAATAATCTAATGCCTCTGCTAAACAACATAACCTTACAAACACAGGTTATGAAGTCGCAACGTGAGGCATGCTAACTTGAAAAGATAATGTATAGAATCTCACTGCTATAACGGTATCCATATGTTTTCTGTTCAGACATTTTCCCATTTATGTCTTCCAAAATCCTTAGGTCCCTAGAAAATGAGAATCCGCTGCACTTATTCAGAACCATTTAATAAAATCCTAAAAATAAAATGCAGAAATATTTCTGCAGTAAATAAAGTACATCCCTACAGTGCTTTTCTCGATGAAATTGCCCATTTTGCATACTTGCCACTGTAGCGGATCACTTAACAAGTCACACTTCTTTACCATTAATTTGCAAATATACGTTGGTTTATCAAAATCTTGAACAGAAGTTTACCGATTTCGCGTGTAAAACCGCAGTTAAAACAAAAAATTGTAAGTCATTGGGTACTTTTGCTTTTCTGATTACTACTAGATGGTATAGTAATTGTAATTGTGATTTGTTGCATGCATATACACAGTGCGCATATTGTAAATACTTCTAGCTACCTACACTTTACGCTAGAAAGTCAAATTTTCAGTTTTTAAACAGTCCACGAGTAAATACCACATAAGGCCAGTACATTACACAGCGTCCGATTGCCTGCATTATACGATGCCTTTGCATGTCAGCACCAAATATTTTAATTGGTTTCTTTCCTACTCGCTGAAATGTTTTCCTTTTGGTATTTTTTCGACAAACCCTTAACTAAATTTGCAATATACTGATTTTAAACGAAAGTTAACTAATTAATACATGTATAATTTTAAAAAGCTCGCAAACTTCTACCACGTTATCAACAGTTGTAAACAAAACAACAACGAAAATGAAAATGGCAGCTGACTATGTGCTGACCTGCATGTTCGTTTACACATTCCTTTGCGCATCGAGTGGCTATGAAACAGCTGAACCATGTTGCCACATGTGCTTCGGAAATAAGTAAGTGTTTAGCGCTGAGCACATAAGTACCGTCTATATATATATAGCAAATAGTAATAAGCGTTTCCTTATCAGAAGTAAATATTTATTGCTTTCACATAAGCGACGAGTATGAATTTGACTCAACCACTCTCTTCCTACTAGATCATGTCTCTCATGTATCGGCAAGCTTTCCGGCACCGGCAGCCGTATAGCAGACGTCACATATCCCTGCGCCATGCAGAGCAGCCATGCTGCAGGTGTCACATACATTACCCCGCGACATCAAGCCTCTCCTACAGTATCGGCAACTTTTACAGTAGTCATGCAGCAAACGTCACATCCCGTTCCAGGAGACATTAAGTTTCTTCTACCGTATCGACAATTTTTTCCGGCACCCATTCAGCAGAGGCCACATCTCTCCACCTACGACTTAAAGTCTCTCCTACAGTATCGGCAACGTTTCAAGGCGCCATGCAGCAAACGTCACATGCCGCTCCAGGAGACATTAAGTTTCTCCTATCGTATCGGCAACTTTTCCGACAGCCAAGCAGCAGACGTCACATCCCTCTGCCTACGATATTAAGTCTCTCCTACAGTATCGAAAAGTTTTCTTGTAGCCCTGCTACAGACGTCATACCTCTCTTCCTCCTACATCAAGTCTCTCCTACAATATCAGCGACTTCTCCTGCATCCTAGATACAGTCCTTCACAGCTCTATCCGTGCTACATCAAGTCTTTCCCACAGTATCGGCATTTCTCCTGCAGTCTTGCTACAGACGTCGAATATCTCCCCGCTCTACATCAGTATTTCATACAGTATAGGCAACTTCTATTGCAGCCTTGTTAAAGACGTCACGTCTCTCTTCCTCCTATATCAAATTTCTCGTACAGTACTGAAAACTTCTCTTGCAGCCCAGTTAAAGAAGTCACATCTCCCTTCCTCCTACATAAATCTCTGCTAATCAGAAACTACTCCTTCAGCCCTGCTTAAGACGTCACGTCTCTCTTTTCCCTACATCAAGCCCCTCCCACAGCATCAAGTCCTTCCTTTAGTATCAGCAACTTTTCCTGCAGCCCTGTAGTAGGCATGAGATCTCTCTCCCTGTGACTTCAGGTCTTTCATTTAGTATCGGCAACTGCAGCTTTGCAAGCAGACGTCACGAACCTCTCCCTGAATATTAAGTCTCTCCTACAGTATCCGCAACTTTTTCTACAGTTTTGCCTGCTGAGATCACAGCTCTCTCCTTGCGATATTAAGTATCTCCTACAGTATGGGCAATTTTTTGCAGCAGACGTCGTCTACCTCCTTGTGAAATATTTCCCTTCAGAATCTGTATGTCCCAGCACCCATTAAATATTTGTCACTTTGGATTTCTTCTTTCATTTTATTGAATGGAAACTTGTTTAAGGTTGCGCCTGATTAACAGCAGACAAAAATTTCAAACAGGAGACGAAACTTTTCTTTTGAAGTTAAATACTGAATTAAAACAAAACCAAGAATTATGTTAGCACACGAGAATGATAACTTCCTCAGATTTCACCGCAAAAGGACATCAAGCATGTTTACTCAGAATGTCTTATAAATGCAGTCCATTTTTAATTCATATTGTAGGAAAGCAGACTATCTGCTACACAACATTGTACACGACATTGAGGATTTCGTGATGAATTTTCATTTATGACATCATTTTCCAAGTTGAAGCAAAACCATATCATTAACCATTTCTAGCCATTCATGAACTCGTTCCTACCAGAGTTTCAGATTCATGGCATTATGTTGTATGTATGTCATAATCTTATAATGCTATGTGAACCGTAAATATGATGTAACCTTTTGCTTTCTCCACTACTTACTTGTAGTCAGTGGAGGAAGCAATACATTCTACCAACAAACTTGAACGTAAATACACATTTTGAGACTCCTGTATTCAAAAAAGAGCAATTTGTTTAGAAAACGATCTGTCTGTGTGCGAATATGTGTCTGTCTGTGAGCTGCACAACTTAAAAACAAAACGTCAGTTAAATACCAAACTTGGTATTCAAGTTCAGTATTTTCCAAGGATGCGACATGAAGTTCCAAGGAAATCCCCACCTCAAACTGCCCTTTACATGGAAAGATATTTGTTATTTTTATTTCTCAAAAATGGCCATAATTACTTTGGTTAAAATATCAGATGTTTGCAAAACAAAATGTATACCTTGAATGTTCTTAGAATAGCCTGTGCAGCCCTTTTCATTCTAAAAGTGATAAACCGTATAATTGATAAACAGCAAGAGATAGATAAAATCTTACCACACAGAAACTGTAAATCTCGTTAAAGCACACAATTTATGTTAAATAAGGTTTCTGTCATGTTAATCATTTCCAGATATTCTTTGTTTTTAGTTAGAATTTTCAAATGCTTATATTGAGATATTTGTAATATTATTAGCATTATTACGTACGTGACCTGGTGGCCCAGGTCGGATATTATGCAAGAGTGGAGAGGATGAAAACCCGGTTCCTAGCGTAGCGTGCCCACGCCGAGTTTAGCGCCGCTTGTCCATGCATACAGCATGGTGTCCCCACCGACAGGCAAGGAGGTATGGTAATTCCTTTTTTTATCATAATAAATAATTACCATCCAGTTAGTCTTGGTCTGGATTTCTATATTAGATAGGCCCTTCCCTTAGCCACATAATGAATTAAGAATATTGCTAAGGACTTTTTAGTTATATTTTCAGATTTTCGTTGAGCGCGCCTCGTCGTACCTCGCATAATGTGTGATAAATGTTCTATATGTTCACTGTACCTGTTGCCCTACCCCCCATTGAGCTAGAATAGTAAAGAGGTTACGACAATTGGTGGGGCGCCGGGTTATTGGTGGAGGCTGCAATTTTTTTTCCTGAAATGTAGCGTGTTTCGTCATCCACGTGTTCGTTAGAACATATAATTTTTTTTGTTGGCTTAAAGGTAAGGGTTTTGGTTTCGTAATTTGTGGTTTTCTATTCTAAATTCATCTTGCATAGTTTCTTAAAAGTCCCATGTCTGTATCGTAATTTCCAGCTCACTTTTAAAAGTTTTGCATTGTCGTCGGTGGCGCGTCGGTAAAACTTTTGGCTCAATTTTTCCCCTTACCATGCCTTCACTTCTGCTAAATTCTGTTTCTGTCATAAATTTTTTGTATTGTCCCTTCTGAATTTATTATTTTTGTGAATTCTGGAAACTATACTGATATTTTGGAACTTTGATAATATAGTTGCATGTGTTAGCTGGTGTAGGTAACATTGCGTTATTGATTGCGTGATCTTGTAATTTATTAACGACTAGTATGTGAAGCAAATATTTTACAGTTCGCGTGTGGCGTGTTTAAAGTTGCGTGTGTATAAAAAGTGAGGCGCATCTGTTTAAAATAATAAAACAAAAAAGTCAAGAAGAGCATATATATTAAAAATTCATATTTGTGCATCGTACGCTCGTCGTGGTACGCATAGTGGTAGTACTAATACTAATAATAAATTTGCTTCACCGTTGCCATGTTTGGTTTATCTAGTTACGCAATTAATTTCTTTGGGGGAAAGTATTTCAAAATGACTAATTTAAGTAAAAGTTTCAGCTACCACCAGCTGTGCCTGTATCTTCACCTAAATAGGTTTAATGTGCCTCCAATATGGACCAGTAGGACTTGGATGTTGTTGGATCATCTATATGTGTGTTACCAGATTTTTGAAAGTTGCACCATTTTGTGGTAAAAAGAAAAAAAATCCTGTATGTGAACATTGTGTGTGCCAAAGTTTGAACAATTGAAAAAGTTTCACAAATCAGACAGGTATGCTAAATGTTTATTGTTGTTTCACTGACTAATGCTTAATTAAGCTTTGCTTTTCAGGAATAATGTGTGCTATGTATGTCTCTGCTAAATTTAAAGTTTATGACCATTTTGTGTAACTAAAATTTTGAATTCTGTTTTGGGCATTGAAAATTATTTGGTTTGTCATGTTATGCTGCAGTGTATGTGTTTGATGTGTACTATGTGCTTAATTAAGCTTTGATTTTCAGGAATGTTATGTGACAGTATTGTTTTGGTAATGATGTGCTTTGTTCTGTTGCATTCGTTTGGTTTGATTTTGGTTTTCAATATGATGCTGTGATCTTTATCTTTGCAGAAAATTGTTGCATGAATTGTGTGTGTATGTTTGTGAGGTTATGTGAGTAGTATATGGAAGATTTGCCTCGGTGGAAGTGCCAAAGAGTAACCCCGACTGTGGTAGTGTGAGAGATGAGTTAGTATTTGCCTCGGTGGAAGTGCCAAAGAGTAACCCCGATGGTGGTAGTGCGAAACATGAGATGAGTTAATGTCAGCCTCGGTGGAAGTGCCGAAGAGTAACCCTGAGGGTTGAAGTGTGAGGAGGGCTAACATGTACCTGGAAATTCGATTCGATGTGATGAGCTGAGAGATTTTTCCTTATTGGTGTTGCTGCAACGTGCCCAGTATAGCGTCTGTGATGTATTCATACAAGAGAGTAAATGCAATGAGTTGAATGCAATGAGAATATTTTTTTGTGTTTATGCAACACGTTTAGTACCATCTTATATAACGAGTTTTAATACCATCTATTTTCCAGCTTAATCTTGATTCGGTAGATGTGGATGCAACAGTATAATGCTATGTTATTTGTGTCATTACTGAAATGTTAATGTGATTTCTTTAGTTTATGCCTATGTCAGGTATTTTATTTTTGGCAGCTAGTTGAATGAGACATGTGAGTGAAGATATTTTATTTTCTCAGTAATTACTGTGTATGATAAAGTTGAAAACTAAGATGATGATGATGATGATTGAAATGATGATAATAATGATCATAATGAGGTGGATAAGATAGTAATGTGGAGGAGAATTTATGTTATTGACAGTAAAGCATGAGTTTTTGTAGTTAAAAGTATGTAATGAGGTGTAGTTAGACGCATGTAATGTGGGTTTATTTTTTGAAGTATGTAGTAATGCACATAGTAGCTTTGGGTAGTTATTCAAGTGAGTGTTGTGTATTGTTTGGGCCATGGTCAGTATGAATGATTTCATTTCATTGTCATGTATGAATGTATTATAAGTACACTTATTCCTTTTCTTTATTAGTAGTACCAGCTGGTCAAATATAATATTGGGATCCCAAATAATTTACTATATTTGTGTTGTGTTATTCTGTGTAAACAATGGATGTAAGTGATATAATATTTATGTATTCTGGCCCTTTAATGTCTCCTTACTTGGATTCTAAAGCAGTTTTGTCAAATTTTGGATGGTAACCCCTTGAAAAATTCAGTTTTATGTCAATGTGTAGTCATTTTTTTTTCTTTGCTTAACACTAAAATTGTCTGTTTGTAAACTTTGGCCAACTTTGTGGCATTTTCAATTCACATTAGTGTAAATGACATACTACTTGCTTCTTTTATGTATGATGATCCTCTGGGAGCACACTTTCTATTCATTTGTGATTCATGTTATAGTGATTTTGCTGATTCCGGAGCTCGGGTGTCCAGATGAGTAACCCCGCTCTACAGACACGCCAGAGGTTGCAGATACACCAAAGGAGAGCTGTCTTTCGTCCACTACATTGCAGTGGCATAAGGAGCCACTATCTAGGGGGGTAGTCCAAGTAAGCGATTGCCCCCCCCCACATCTCCAGCAACTTGCAAAACAGGAAAGACTCTGCAGCTGAAATTTCGTCGTTGTGGGTGATGTGGAAATTACACCCACAAACAGTTACGTCGAGAGTTGGTGCAGTGAAGTGCGTATGTAATAGTGGCAGTACGGTGTAGTGTGCGTGTGCGGGGTACTCATAACTAGGCAATCCGTCTTGAAACAAATCATCGGTGGCACTCGAAACTCCATAATGTTTGAATTAGCTTCACATGTTCACAACATTTTTTTTAACTTCTTCATTAAGAGACATTTCTGCTACATCCTCTTTTTGTGAATACCAAGATATTGTTTGCTGTCATTCAATTTTGTAAAGTATGTCATATTTTTTTCTTTCTTTGTAATTCTTTGTCTACACAAAAACCACAAAAATCCTCCTTTTTCGACGGGGATGTCGATCTGGGTAGCCAGGGGGAGATGTGAAATTTGTAATATTATTAGCATTATTGCGTACGTGACCTGGTGGCCCAGATCGGATATTGTGCAAGAGTGGAGGGGATGAAAACCCTGTTCCTAGCGTAGCGTGCCCACGCCGAGTTTAGCGTGGGTTGAGTTGAGTCGAGTCGAGGTTCTGCTGGCGATCAGGTGTGTGCCGCTTGTCCATGCATACAGCATGGCGTTCCCACCGACAGACAAGGAGGTATTGTAATTCCTTTTTTTATCATAATAAATAGTTATCATCCAGTTAGTCTTGGTCTGGATTTCTATAGTAGATAGGCCCTTCCCTTAGCCACATAATGAATTAAGAATATTGCTAGGGACTTTTTAGTTATATTTTCAGAATTTCGTTGAGCGCGCCTCGTCGTACCTCGCATAATGTGTGATACATATTCTATATGTTCACGGTACCTGTTGCTCTACCCCCCCCCATTGAGCTAGAATAGTAAAGAGGTTACGACAATGTTTTTCAACTCCTAAATTGCTAATCTTTTAATTTTTTTCCTAGTCTCGTAGATGGAATTTCAAGGTCATCACATAGAGACCCACGTAGTGATCACATAGTAATAGTCAGACTTTTAAAAATCTGACTATTACTTTAATCTAACGAAATGCGCAAATGTGTAATAAAAGTTTATCCCGATTTAACAAAAAATAGGTAGTAGAACAAGCTTTTGTACGAATCTTTGTAGAAGAGTGAGTAGACAATGTCATATGAATGCAACACAGCCGATTTTTCTGGGGGGGCCACATCTAACTCCAGGTTGTACGGATATCAGCCAATTATATCATCTGGACTACAGTTTACTCCAACTTTCTTTCTACTTAATCATTGTGGGTTAGTTTCACTAAACCTGCAATGGTACGGCTGCAGCGTTATTCAGAAACCTTCCGCTTTTGCAAATAAAGTTTCAGAAGTTTCGTTTCCCCTTAACTGCACTTTATCACTCGCTGAATCAGCAGGTTCTCTTGAAGCCATGTAGCATGCACCACAGCGATCTCCTTGTGAATCGGTTGCTTATTCCATGCCCATGTGGCACGTGTAACATTCCCCTGCGGCACCTAGAGCGTCACTTAGTTCTGAGTTGTTGTTTTCACGGACTTTATGATTCCATCTCTAGCAATTTCTGTGTGGAAGTCATCTTCTGTAGCTGCTCCGCATGCCTAACACGTGAAATACTATCCTCTTTTGTGACGCTGACTATCATTTTATGCATAAGTTTCTCGATATCAATTAATCTAAATGTTGTTTGCTTGGTATAAAACCTGTATTTGCTGACCCTACATGGCATACAATTAGCCTTATTTCCTTGCCTGAGAAACTTTTATACCACTATTACACTTAGAAATTTGGTTAATTATTTTATTTAGTGATCTTGGCTAATTCAGGTTTGTCCAGATACACCTAGGACGGCTGTCTCCTGGTGTAATTTTCTGAGAACTTAGTGTGAGCCCACACAATACACTGCCTCTCCTTTAAAAATGTTCTAAGTCATTAACTTTCCGTAGCTGGATCAAATGGGCTTCATTATTCTGTACATCGTTCTGACTGAGGCTTTGAATCAATTTTGTTTCTCATTTCAAATGTTAACTCTTTATGTTGGCTGCTGTCCTTTGTCATAATACACAAGGATGTTCTACGCATAACGTCTTTTAAGGTAATTCTCCAACACAGTAACGCGATTTTCAAGTTTATGTACTTTTCCAGAAGTTTTGAATAGCACAGTCCCTGTTTGTTGCATAGGGAAAGAATGCAGTTTTGAGATTGTGTGTACACTACCTATACGCAAGCCTCTGCATTTAATTCTTGAATTTTAGTAAAACTATCGTAGCTCTACACTCGACAGATGAGAGTACTTTTTAAACTAATAAATATTGCGCGTACTTTTTCTAGTCTTGCCGCATATTACTTCCCATTTATGAATATTTTATAAAACAATGAAAATATAAAACTTCATGTGACATTTTAATTAACCCCAACCGCGCTGGCACACAGTAATGCACACGATATTGAACATTATTATCAAAGTGGGATATGTAAAATCACAGACACTGAAAAGAAATAAAATGAGGGAGTCCTTACAAATAGGAATGTTTCTTATGATTTATTAGAGTCTCATTTTCGGTGGCGAGAGTACATTAATATAGCGTTGCACGTATTGCATAAATATGGGATCTGTACAGTCATGATCAGAACTTTAAGCTCTTTTCAATTGCATACACTGTTTGTGTGCCTGTCCTTTAAGTACATGTTTCGAGCATAATCGACAAATCCATTTTACTCGGTTACAGTGCGATAAATAGGTTATAAAGTTTTGTTAATGGCTAAAATATGCATTTTAATTCGAATATACTTCCTGCATTCTTTGCGCACTCAAATTCACCATAATGATATTTTTGGAACTAAACAATAAACCAAAACTTTAAATTAAATACTGTAATTACTTTTTATACAGAGTTTCAACATTTTATAATGCTATATTATACAATGCTTTATTGAAATATACAATTTTTTTTCCAAAAGTCGGATCATTACAAAAGGTTGCAGCAAAATGAGTGTTCCCTTAAAAACGAAATCTTGGGAAGGGAACTTTCGTTATGTTCATATCACCTAATGACCCTCTGATTTAGTTTTCTTTTAATCTTGTTAAATTCGCGGCACCGATTAGTGTCATACAGTTGTGCTGATTATGGATGAACTGTCATGTAATTATATGACGTAACACACGGCTCCCTGAAATCTTGTTAATGCGTGAATTTTTTATTTAGAATTACTCATAACACACATAAAAGCACACTAACATTCACACACCAACCAGTCTCTGGACCTATCGAGAAACATGTCATTATAACGACAAATTTCTTGAGCCCAGCTGGGAACCGAACCCAGAATCACTCACACAACGGGCAGGTGCTCTACTGAGCTACGGGGCCAGTAACAGATTTCATTCAACGATGATATCACGGAATAATTTTGTTATAACTTGTACAAACATTTGGATTGCTAGTTTTCAGGATCCGAAAAAAGTTTTCCCTAATCGGATTTTCAACACCTACACCGTCTAACCTATCTGGAAAGTACTGTCTAAATCTGCCCTCTTTGAGCACTCCGGACAGAACAGTGCATATTACACAAAAGATATGTTACCGTATCCTAACCTTATTTTCAATCTTATACTTTTCAGAAACTACCCATACCCTTACCTACAATCCTTTATATACAAATTTATTCATTTTTACCTATCTGTCAAGCTTCGTAAACTTATTGTGCAGAACCTGGTAAAAACTTTATAAACAACTTTACAGCTTTCAAAAGCGCACCAACGTTTATGCTTTAAACCTCTTAGTACAAACGTGTTTCATTTGACCGGTGCTGAAAATTGTTGGACAGCTACAGGCGTGGAAAAAATTATAAGGTGTATAAGGGCTTTTAAGAATATTTAGTTTTCCACCATATACAATTTGCACCGTTTAAGTTATCTGGGTAAAACTTCGATCTTTTTTAGAACCAATAAATACTGACTACCATAATATTTAAAGCATTATTTCTGTACTGTTTTAATCCTTATATTCTAAAACCTTAAACCTTCTGACGTAACACAAAAGTTGATAGGAATAAAGTATTGTACTTTTAGGATATCATTCCTTTACTTCTCCAAGTATCATGAACTATAAGCCAATCTCAAATAAAACGCCGGCGAGTGTAACTCCATAACTTATGTGGCTATTATTAAATATATTTATTGCTTCGTTGTGTCTCAAACACTTCTTTGAGATCTTCAACTTTATTTTTACAGAGGTTTGGGCTGTTTTTGTCATATCAGCTTTCGTATTCATTTTAGTAATCTATACTATTATTATTGTTGAATACTGCACCCTCCCATGGTTTTACACCCATCTAAAACCACTCATAATGTAATTAACCGCAACTACTTCAAATAACACCATCGATAAACTTTGCAATCTACTCGGAAGCGCATCACACTGCCTTTTCAGCGGCAACAATTTAGTGTACAAATATCTTTTCATTCAGTTCTGAGCTTCCTAGCCCAGTAACTTCTCTTGTCGATGCAAGTGGTGCCGGAACAGAAGCGCATGCGGAGAGTGCATTTTGGGAGAGCTGAAAAAGGAATAGCTAAACACACGATGGCAGTCATACCTTCGTTCCATGGTTACTTAGAGATTTATCGAGGTGATGGGGATACCAATTGGATCACTAAACAGGGTATATTGACTAAATAAAGGATTTGACAGGTCATCATGAGAAACAAACAACTTTTAAAGCATTTATAAATGCTTAAAAAGTTTATAAATGCAAACGACAAACGCACCACAAAGAGACTAAACTCCCCAGGAAGGACACATACTGAGTCAGGTGCGCTAATCACTAGACAACGGATACATTTTAACTACAGGAGGTGCCCTGTAACCATCTAGTACTAACTTCCTTTGACTAAACGTGTATGGTAATAAAATAAGAGGAGTGAACCGTTTAATCAAAGTCGCCAACCAAGGTATGGGATGACAATTTTCAAAAGAACGGATTAAATTCCATCATCCCCAATATTTGCCTTTATCTTAATGTATATAGTATGCTTATTTACGTGTTTATTTACACGCACAATGTGGTATACTAAACCTGTAAGCATACAAGAGTTACAGAAAACAAAATTGAGACTGCAGTACTTCGATATTACCGTTTTGGATATGTGAGTGAGGGCTTGAGCCCCATGAGGCCCCCTACTCTGTGTGTGCTCCTGTGGCAGAATCTGCTTCACCTGCAAAAGCCCAACTACAAAGCTGTACTGTTTGTTTATACTCAGAGTCTCTGCATTTTTAACGGATTAACTATTTTAATATGTCTGTTGAGTTTTATCAAATAATAATTTAAAAATGTGTACAGGTGATCTATTAGGGCATGGTTGCTATATGTACGAGAATGTTCGTACAACACGAGATCATGAGATTTTATACCTTTATAAAATGAACGAGAAAACGTCTCCGAGCATGCAAAATATTAGAGCGTTCTGTAAAAATAATAATTTAGATATTGGAAAGAGGAAGTCCAGAACTTTGCATTGGTTTCTATGAAGTGTCTAAGGTATAATTGTATAATATTATAATGAAATAAAACTAAATTATGTCTTTCACTGCCAGGTGCCGCAACAGTCATCTAGCTATGTTTTCCCTGATGTCTGCGTTTCTACTTGGCTAGGAGGTCCCTATCAGCTCAGAGGAAGATCAGTAGTTATGTGATGATTAAATTATTTTATTTTATTTTTCAATGTAACATAATTTGTGATCATGATTTATTTTCTCTATAATTGTAGTGAATCTAAACACACACTTGATTACAAAAATCACACTGTTTATTTCAAGTCTTAGTGATCTGATCAGTGACTAAAGCTAAATGTAACTGACCAATAAACGCGGTGTGTAAGCCTCCATTCTTTATTGACCAAAAAGTAAACGTGGTTGAGATTTTCGGCGCAATAGCTGATTTGTCTGGATGCTACGTGTAGTAACGTCATAAAGGACTGTCTGAACAACATTTTCGTGACATACATTTTAGGTTCCAGTAAAAAATTACAGTTTAACTCACCCACATTTTTAATCCATTGTGTATAAGTTTGCAATATTTGAAAATTCCAAACAAAACTTTGAACACCTAAAATTCTGAAACTGACAAAATCGTAACTTACTTTACAACTTTAAAAACTAACTTTGATTACTTTGCGCTTTAGTTAGCGGCAAAATTTATAGGTTAGCTTAACGCTTTAAAAAACTATCCTACTCATATTTTGAAACTTTAACCAAATTTGCACCATTTTACCAACATGAACAAAACTTCGGTTGTTTTACTACTTCATACCCGCCAAAAATAATAGCTTATCTTAAAACTTTCAAATACTAACCTACCCATATTTCCAATCTTTATATAGCTGTGTATATATAAATCTGCAGTGTTTTTACTGTCCAAATAAAACCTTATATTCTTATTCCTTGGAATCCGGCAAAGATCATTAACTGTCTTAATGTTCAAAAGTTTACCCTAATCATACATTGATGTACAAGTCTGCATAGTTTGGTATACACGGACAAAACCTAGGACATTCTGGTCTAGCTCCTGACAATAATTACAGGCTAAGTTTACACATTTCATAAACTGGCCCTTTACTCTTATTTTCAAAGTCACGATATAAATTTGTATTTTTGTTTATCTAATAAAACGATTAACGTTACAATTTATAATGAGTCAAAAATTATGAGCTACCTTAAAACTTTCAGCAACTACCCCTAATTAAAAGTGCTTAATATTTATTTCCCTAATATAAAAGCCTGCATCATTTGACATATCTACATAAATCGTTGGTCATTTATATCCTCCAAAATCTACGAGATGAGTATGTGATGTCATCTCGTCTGTCCCATACTCCTGTATGCTGGTGTACCAAAAGCATGTGCTGAAGCCATTTTTAATGAAGCACAATTAAACTAAACTAGACTGAAAAGGATTCGAACAACTTGTTAAATAGTTATAAAAACATATGAAAAAGGATAGAAAAATTCTTGTGAATGTTACTGATCTGATCTTTTAATATGATAAACATGTTACAAAATTTCACGTATTGCTGACCAGGCTTTTCAATATGCAACTATTCTAATATGTATGGACTCGTTTCAACTGAACTACGACAGATATGTACATGGGAATCTTTGCGTGTGTACGTGCTACTACATTTTCTGTACTAAAACACTTATCAACATATTGCGAGTGCGATCAGGAACAATACATAAACTAACTTGCATTATATTATTAGTCCTTTTCGCTAATATATAGCCAACATTTGCTAATCGTAGGAAAGGACTGAAGATGGTTTTTTGGGTTGCATAAATGTACAAATAAAGAGTGGCAGCTCTTCCGATAGAGCATAAACATAATCAACTCTTTATGAAATTTCTGAGATCTCCTTGTTTAATAATGTATTAGCGGTTACTTAAATAAACTGGCCGTCATGAGTTAGTTATGAGATTATTCTGTTATGTTTTGGCCGTCTGGCGTCTGCTATATCTCTCAAATCAGTGGCTGGGCTGGGGACTTGACCTCCGCACTGAAGCCTTCCATGTGCTACTTCTTATTGTGGGGCGGACCGACGTTTGCAGCCACACACATGTACAGCTCCATTTACGATAAATGAAAAGAATAAATATGTTGAATATCCCTCTTCAACATTATACGAAATATTTTTATTCTTAACTTAAATACTTTATTAGCAACTTTTACATATTTGCCGCATGTGTAGAATATATTAAAAAATTAATATTGAGATTTTATTGACCGTTGTATTTGCATTATCTATACATGGTGTAGCAGATTTTAAGCTCTTTGTATATAAACAATCAAGTATTGATTAGCCGATATGCTTTTGAAGAGGAGAAAATATTTCGTAAGTATTATGTTCCCTTTACACCGAATAACTAGTAGTATTTTAATATGTTGTTTAGTTCCAAATACCAAGGTAGTAATGTGTTTAATATGTTCACTGTTAAGTAATTTCTGTTTACAAATAAACAATTTTGCATAACAATTATGTTTCAGTCCTGTTACTGAAAGATACTACCTCTATTTGTACTGTCTCTACTTCTTGCTATGGTAAAGAATTATAGCACTTCGCTAAAATCAAAATTGGTAATACACGCTATGCACGCTTAAAAACCTTATTAGCCCTCCAAACAACATTTTAGAACAAAAGGTCAGATGAATAGCAAACTAATATTTAAGCCTAGCGCTTTAAAATATGGAATAGAAAAATGCTCACAGATTTCCCAAACTACTCTTATATTTAAATATTGTCATTATCTTATACCTCCTCAAGCAGCCCTAACGAGCATATATTTGAGATATTGAAATGAAAAATAATATGCATTTCTTGAAGTTTCTGCGAATAGCGTAGGAAGTCTTCTTCATTATATTTAAATATATGTATAACTTGGAAGCCATAAGAGACAGACAAAAACTTACGAAGGAAAAATGAAGAACTCAATAAAATACAAAGTTTATGTCAAACATCGTTTTGGTAGCTTTATCCATCTTCGAAATATGAATTTACAAGATGAGGTCAAACTCATCCTACCAATGTGACATATGGACTGAGTGCTGATCGTTTTTCCCCACAGTGCTCATAGCCACAAACTAATATGTACATACATACATACATATATACATACGAGCATACATATATGCATACCTATATACGTACATACATACACTCATGCACACATACATACTTAAACACATACAGACACACATGCATACGTACATACATGCATATATACATACATACATACACCATACATACGAGTATGCACACATACACATACTTAAATACATACAGACACACATACATACGTACATACATGCATATATGCATATATACATACACCATAATATGAGCATGCATACATACAAATATACATACAGCGCATGCACATACACACATACATATATACATGCATGTATACATAATATATACATACATAAATACATACATACACACGAGGGCGGATTGACAAGTCCCTGACTTTGACAAGAGATAGCGTTCTAATTACAGATTTCTTGTTGGCACCCAAGTCTTACATCTATTCAGGGTATAATCGCAGAAATTCGTCATTTGTTTCTTAGAACATTGTTGAGAGCGTCTAAAATAAGCGGATGTGTGTTGCTTCGTAGAAAATGGAGAAACATGAATTTCATGATAAAGCACTACTTTTTGCGTGGTAAGAAGGTGAAGGAAACGGAAGAAAAGCTGAGCAAGATTATGGGGACTCTGCTCCATCACATGGCGTGGTTCGCAAGTGGTTCACAGAAATTCGATGTTGCCGTTCGAGCACAAGATATGCCGTGCGCACAGGACGGCTGGTTGAGGTCACAACAGAAGAAATGGTGAACAAAATTCACGATATTGTGTTGGAAGACCGCCGAGTGGAAATCCGTAAGTTAGCCAAAACCGTAAACATCTCGAGGGAACCGGTGTATAACATTCTGCACGATTTTTTGGATATGAGAAAGCTGACAGCAAGATGGGTGCCGCGATTACTGTACAGTTGAGAACAAGCGGAATCATGTGACCATTTCACAGGGATATTTGAACATGTTCCGGCGCAACCCAAATGAGTTTTTGCAGCGTTATATCACGGTTGATGAAACCTGGATCCATTACTATCAACCTTAACCCAAACAACAATCAAACCAGTGGCTTTCCTTAGGAGAACCTGCTTCAAAGAAAGCGAAAACCATTCCGTTGGCGGGAAAAATCATGCAGCTGTCTTTTGAGATTCACAAGGGGTGATAGACATCCACTACCTGGAAAAGGGTAAAATGATCAGAATTTCATATTATGCCGCAATGCTGGATTAGTTTTACAGAGAATTGTTAAAGAAACGACCCCATTTGGTGAATAAAAAGGTTCTCTTTCACCAGGATAATGCACCCGCACACAAGTCAGCCATTGCCATCATAACATTTGTGGAATTGGAGTATGAATTGCTACCTCACCCAACATATTCTTCATATTTGGCTCCGAGCGACATCTTTCTCTTCGCAAACCTGAAAAATTCGTTCACTGGGAAGAAATTCACGTCCAGTGAACACATCATGGCAGAAACAACCTCATATTTTGCAGACTTTGAAAAATCATATTTTTTGGAACGGTTAAAAAATTGGGGAAACGTTGTATGTGTATTGAATTAAAAGGAGACTACGAGGGCAGTCCCAGAAGTACCAGACCTAATGTATACACAGTGGTTGTTGTTTCAAACAAATGACTGTGGTGGAAAGTACTAACCTTATAAAGCTTAAGTCTAAAGTTTGATAATACTAGTCGTTTAGTAATTGTTTGGCAGCCATCAATAGTGAACGCTCTCAGCAAATTTGTAAACATGGATAAAACTGGTCATCGTTATGTAATACAATACTTGCATTTGAAAGGTCTTAGTCCAACTAATATTAAAGCTCAGCTAGATTCTACTCTGGGGGAGTCTGCTCCTTCGTTTACGATAGTAAAATATTGGGTGGAAAACTTTAAGCGAGGCCGTAGGAGCTGCCAAGACGAACATCGCATCGCAGTGGTCGACCAAATGAGCTGACCACGCCAGAAATTGTGAGGAAAGTCCACAGAGTGGTATTGGATGACCGTCGACTGAGTGCACGAGCTAGCAGACATCGTAGGCATTTCAAAAAGTGATGTACATCACATACTGACTGAAAATTTAGAACATGAGAAAGCTGTGCGCAAGATGGGTGCCCGTTTACTCACAATGGAACAAAAGCAGCATCGTGAAGATGTATCATTCGATGTTTGGCGATATTTTGCTGCAATAAAGCCGAGTTTTTGTGTCGATTCATAACCATGGATGAAACGTAGGCATCACTTCACACCTGAGACGAAGGAACAGTCAAAACAGTGGATTGAAAGGGGAGAATCGGCTCCAAAGAAGGTGAGACAGTTCCATTTGCAGGCAAGATCATGGCGTCAGTTTTTTGGAGTGTGTGTGGAATAATTTTCATTGATTAACTTCAAAAAGGAAAAGCAACCAATGGCAAGTATTATGCAAACTTTTGCAGCATTTGAATGATGAAATCAAGCAAAAGTGGCCGCATTCAGTGCAAAAAAACAACACAATGCACCAGTTCACACATCCATTATCGCCATAGCCAAAATCAAGAATTAAAGTTAGAATTGCTTCATCATGAACCCTATTCGCCAGATTTAGCCCCCTCTGAATATTTTCTATTTCCAAAGTTGAAGAAATAACTTGGTGCTAAAACATCTGCCAACAAAGAAGAGCTGGAGTCTGCAGTTGATGGTTATTTTGCAGAACTCTATGGTTCTCAGTATAAACAGGATATCGAAGCTATTGAACACCGCTGGGAAAAGTGTATCGAGCTGAAAGAAGACTATGTACATAAATAAATATGTTTATTCCCAAAATTTCCTTGTTTTCTTTGTTAGGTCGGGTACTTCTGGGACAGTCCTCGTATGTTGAGAAATAAAATTGATTTTTTGGAAAAAAATGTTATTTTCCTTAGAAAGTCCCTGACTTACCAATCCGCCCTTGTACATACGAGCATACATACTTACACACATACTTACATACATACGAGCATACATACATACTTACATACAAACACACATACACACATACATACATACATGCATATATACATATATACACACATACATACGTACATATATGCACACATACATACATTCATACATACATACATTCAACATACAAAAGTATCCTATACAAAAAATAAGTTTCTTTTGGAAACCTATACGACGCTGTTTCCAGCTGACCTTCCTTTCCGCATATTGCATGTAATCATGGGAAAATAAAATGTGTAAGTCCATGTTGCTTAATTTTAAATCATTATCTCGACAAATAGATTTATAGATACAAAAAGAAATTTTACATGAACATTATAATGCACAATGGACACCTTATGAAATCGTAAAGAGTAGAACCTACTGATTCACTATTAGGCTGTGATCTGATGTGATAGCAACCTTTTAAACAACGGAAGATAGGTATAAATATTCTGTTAGCGTATTTTGTAAGTATGGGCACCGTTCATATAACGTTCTCGATATGATTCGTGATGTAGTCCTAATACTTTCAAAAAGTTGAGTTTATCCATCTAAGTTCACCAGCACTAAACTCCTCTTGAACTACTATTTGACATTGCGACACAACCGAATGTGACGTAACGTCACTTTCCCAAACCGGTGCCTGTAACAGATGTGACGACGCAATCGGCGCCCTCACCGAATGGGACGAGCACGGGGGCGTAGTTCAGGTTTCCAGGCGGGAGAGCTAAGGTTTTCAGAGGGATGACCGGGAAGAGCAGTGGTGAAGGGTGGTAAATTATTGACGTGTAACTCTGATACCAAGATTTGCTTTAATTTCTCTATGCACTAAGGCACATTACTGATCGCAGAATGAAGGGGCTGCTTCAGGCAGCTAAATAAGTACCTGGTTGATGGCGTTGCGTTCATCTTCGTCGTGCCTATGGCCAATGTCAAAATTGAAAACTTAACACAAAATAATGTAAATAACCGAGCATCGCAGCGTTCTGCTAAGCACATGAAAGGTAGGGAGCGAGCCATCAAAAAAGCTCTGAACTTTAAATACCAGAAAACATGTTGATCTAGTGCTTCATACAACACCGATGTAAGCGGTGTCAGCAGGATTTGCATAATCCACCCATGTGTCGATATATTCGTGAATATTTGGAAAACGTACTCCTTAAGATCATGCGATATAATCTCTACTTCCATAAGCATCCCGGAAACGACTTGCCAGAATTTCTAAAGCCAATTTCACTGTCTCTCTTAAACAAATGTTGTTCTAAACATCCTAGCCTTATAAAATATATTCATCACAATCTTATAAAACAGAAATATAACTGTCACAATAGTTATTCAAAATACTATTTGACTCCCTTTTGGAAGACGTCTCCATCTGTATGCCGCCTTTAACATCAATGATCATATCGGCAGAAAATTTTATCATCAGTAAGATTTTTCTTACCTCTACAGCTGCTTCTAATAGTTACGTTTTATCCTTTATGATCTTAACCTTAAAAAAGCATGTGTACCATTCACATAACTTTCTCTGCTCACTCTTCTACAACCTGTTACAAAATCTTATTCTTCCGTCTATTTCTTATTAATCGAGATAAGCTTTCACAACACATTTATACATTTCGTTATAGGCATAAGAAGGATACAGTAGGCTAAACCAATAATAGGATTTTTACTTTCTCCACAGCGTCCTTAACATAGTAGTAGTAGTAGTAGTAGTAGTAGTAGTAGTAGTAGTAGTAGTAGCTGTAGTAGTAGTAGTAATAGTAGTAGTAGTAGTAGTAGTAGTAATAGTAGTAGTAGTAGTAGTAGTAGTAGCTGTAGTAGTAGTAGTAGTAGTAGTAGTAGTAGTAGTAGAAGAAGGAATTTGTGAACAGTTTCAGGCTACACTTGTAAATTTACAACAACCGCATGGGTCTTTCATGGCCGTACATGCCTTTCCTGTCCCTATAATCTTAAAATAACAATATAATACTAAGTACATATTTGTGTAACTACATACTAACATAATGGAGAAAGAAAAATAAATTAAAGAAAGAAAAAAATACAGAAAAAATATGATGTAATACGTTCACATGAATTTCTCTATTCTCTATCGTTTGTTAGTGCGTATCAAACTAGTCTTACTAAAGTTTATTTTTATATTTACTTTTTTAATCAAAATAAATGTTTGCAGAAATAGCTAAATCACAGCTTCATTATAGATACAAAAAGAACAACGTAGTAAAACGCTATGCGTTGGCCTTAAAACTCCACGCTGTTTCAATGGAATTGCGAGAAAAAACTGAATGTTGACAGGACTTTAAAAGAACGGCTAAGAATTGAACAATTCGATCCATTAAGAACGGATACCTCGGAATGATTAATGTAACAAAGAAACGTTATTTGAAATAAAGTGTGTTTTTTTAAAGACATCTGCCTACATTTCTTGTGCAGTACATTTCGTCTTTCGATTAACGTTTACTGGGTATACAAGATTATACAAAATTCCTTCCAAATGAAGAGGACTCCAAAGGATATTCTTAAAAAATTCAACATACACATTTATCTGTCATATAAATACCTTTAATATATGTTATTTTAATGAAAATCATTACAGCCATTTTATAGAAAATAAAATGTTTCGAAAGTACTCCATGTAAAAGGTAGTTTGGGGTGGGGATTCTCCTGAAAATCTTCTTGTCGCATCTTTGGAAGGTACTGAACTTAAATGCTAAGTTTTGTATTGATCCGAATTTGCGAATTTGAGTTTTGCCGTTCACAGGCACACGCACACACACATACACACACACACGCACGCACGGACCTTTTCTAATTTTTTATTCAGAGGCCTCAAAACATGTATTTCCTTAAGATATTGGTATCAAAATTTTAGGTGGAATGCAATACCTTATTTACCTACTAAGTACATGGTAGAGAAAGTAATAAAAAGCATGGATTAAAATTACAAAGTAGCATCAAATATATACACAGCTCTGACACTTAAGAACTCGCTCTCGTGTACCCTCCCCCTCTTCCGTTCGCCAGGGCAATTAACCTCCTTTGTCGAATCTTTGATAAAAAAAGACCCCATATTGTGACACCCAGCGTCCAACATTACATCCAAGCAGACCTCCATTCCCTTATTGGACTTTAGAAACTGTGGTGGTAAACATTGTTTTCTTAGTAATTCTGTTTCTCTGCACTCAGCCAGAATATGACTCTCTTCACTATAAAGTGGGCATATTCTTATTCCGGTATCATCAATTAATTTGTTGCATTTCCAGGCGCCCAATCTTAGGCATGCTGAAATACTTCTTTGTTTTCTTTTACAGTTACCTAATAGGCCTCCGTACCCCAGTCTCGCGCTATTTGAAATTTTAGTGGCACATTGTGATTCCAAAATTGTGTCTGTCAATATGAACGCAGTCGTCGCTGAATTATCTTCCACTGCTACGTCCTATGTCCATCCTATGTAGCCAAATGTACCACATTTCAATTTCTTCTAAGCCCCTGCGTAATTTCATTGCCCCCACTCTTCCCGTACTCGGTCCCTGAAACACACCGCACGTGGAAGTGCCTGTTCTCCCCGTACTATGCTTAACCAGTATTTGACTGCTCTTATTTTTGTATGATTTCATTGAATAAGCCGAATTCTTTACGAACCCCACAACTTGCAGTACCCGTACCCACGCTTCAGAAAATGCGTCTGGATTGGGTTCAATTTTTCAATACCTTCCCAACCCCAAATTTCTGTTCCATAAACTAACCTAACAACAGCTCTGTGCACCATCTCCATTGTCTTCATCGATATATCAGGAACATTCATAAGATAGTTTAATGACTATTGTGTACTATGCATTTAAGTTTTGTGATGTCTATGTGCTTCCCCACCCTCCGTCCATATAAAACGTGACGCCCAGATACGTAAATACTTAAAAATTCTTCAAATGTCAGTCCTGCGTATGTCCAGATCTCCTTGCTGCTATATCTATACCACACCATTCGTGAACGTTAACGCTTTGGTTTTTACTTCATTCACTGCCATTCCCCATTCCTTACAACATGATTCTAAACAATTTAGTTCTCTTTGCAGCCGGAAATTGATGTGGACTTTAAAATTAAATCATCCGCATGCAGCAGAGCAGGTATGGGAATATCAGCTATACTAGGAGGGCATCAAGTTCAACTGTATTTACCTCTTCCGGTATAATCGTCCACAAATAAATTAAAAAGTATTGGCGTAGAGGAAGCATTATACTCCACCCGAAAATACGATATCGAAATTTCAGCAAAATACATATTTTGAGACCCCTGAACCCAGAATAAGCACTTTTAGAAGAAGGTCCGTGTGTGTGTCTAATGAATAGCATAACTAAAAACAAACAGTTCGATAATTACTAAACTTGGTATTTAAGTTAGATACCTTCCAAACATGCGACACCTTCACATGGAACATTCTTAAAAAAATTAATTCCTAAAAAATTGCTCTAACGATTTTAATTAAAATATCATATGTTTAAGATATTTACGTGGCCAACAAACTGTATATATTGAATTTTATGGAAATGGCCTGTGAAGTCCTCTTCATTCTAAATGATTTTGCATAATTGGTAAGTTGTCCTCCGTGGTATAGTGGTTACCATGCTAGTCTCTAGTTTCCGAGGTCGCAGATTCCAACCCGCGAAGGGCGATGGATTTTTTCGGGCGTAAAAATTCATAGCATGGCTTCCTTCGGAAGGGAGGTAAAACCGGTGGTCCCGTGTCGTACATTTACGGCACGTAAAAGAATCTCAAGTCTTATAAAGAGGCCACTAAGCAAAATTACCGGTTTTTCATGCCCAATATAGAATGGGACGCTACCACAGCGTCTATAAATAAAAACTCAATTTAAGTTTTCATAACTGGTAAACCGTAAGATAGAGACAAAATCTTACTTTAAAAAATGTATATTTGTTATAACGCACAAAAATGATTTATGACAAATAAAATGTTTTGTGGAATTAATCATTTCCAAGATATTCCTTATTGTTGGTTTGAATATTCAAATACTTTTCTAAACTAGTAAGTCCATGTTTCTTTTTCTCGTGGCATGCAAAGGGAGTATGGAATTTTAAAGTCATTGCAATACGTATTTAAAAATCTGACTATCTCTGTATCCTAAAACGAATAAACGTATAAATCTGTAATGAAAGTTGAAATACCGTTTAAAATGAGAAGTTACTATTCGTCTTTTTATCATGGTGAGGCAAAGAACATGGAATTTCAAAGCCATCATCAAATAGATACACGCGCCTTAAAATTCTGACCTGCTTTACCTACTCTAACATACAGCCAAATGTGTAAATGTATATTGAAATGTTATCTGGTTCAACAAGAAATAAGTTGAATAATAACGTTTTTTAAGAACAGTTTGTCATTGAGTGAGTAAGGAAATCATTTGAATGCAACGCATCAGATTTTTCTATGTAATTTTCTTTATTGTGCTTTAATTCTGATCGAACAATATTATGTTTAACGTTTCATAACACTTAGTTAAAGAGCGTCTATAAATAAAACTCAATTTAATTTAATATTTTGCTAAACTATTCCACCATGTTTAATTTCTCTAAATTTATAAACTGTACATTGATCTAACAATTTCATTTCTTTGTACGATCTTCATAATATTTTCTATTTCCATTTCAGCTATCGAACGACGCTAAAGACTTGTAAGAAAATAATCAGTCCTATGTGGTTCTCAGCTTATGAACAATAGTGTTAAATTCACTGCTGAATTACCCGTTCAGGCTAGTCAACCCCCACGTCTCTCCCGCTAGTAAAAGGTACTTATGTTTGTAGTTCATGACGTGTGTTGACATTCGGTCAGATTTACATCTAGTATTACAGGTCCATGAGGTTTACATAATAAGTTCCTTATTACCTGGATTGTCTGTGTGCAGATTACATTGTCCACATATCTTGCAAAGGTTTAGGAAAAATACTTCTGAAAGGATCCTGTAATTTACCTCCGCCCGACTGCACAGCAGCCATTGAAAATAAATACATTTATTAGCATAAGGGAAGCAGATTGAACAACAAAATACTGTCAAGCTAATTCAGAATTTCCTCTCCACACCACTAAAATAATAAACAGGAAACTAGCAATCCTGGAAGACGGTTAAGGATATATTTTCTCTTTTTTTCCAATAACATGTTCTTGGTTGACACATAGAACAGCTCAGCCTAAAAAATAGAAGCAGCATGCTATTCACATATTAACTGTAAAATGCGTTTCTCTCTTGAAGTTACTACACTGCCGTTAGTCGCATGTGTAGGAAGCGGATCGCATTGAATTGGCTTCTTTCTTTCACGAGACATAGCATAGACCTGTTGTTAAGAAGACATTTCCCATGCCTTCTGAATAGACAACTGCACAATTCCTACGACTGAAATGTGGTGCAGTGAATAACGTATTAAAAGTAGAACATTGTAATGCTTCACATTTTAAGATTTATATCCAAACTCATTCCTTTTCTCTGTCGGTAATTTGAGCTACTACATCACAAACTCCAAGTTTTGTAACAAGTATCTGTAAATTACTCTGTTTACCTAAGGTTGCGTATTCTCAGTGAGTCCATACAGTAATTTCCGAGTGTCAAATTTGGTGAAGGATTGTAAGAAACTAAATATACTACTGAAATGTTCTCTGTGTTTGATAACAATATATGCTATTTTGTTACTTACGCGTACCAAAGGCTCGATTCTGGCCCCTATGTTGTTCAATATCTTGTCGCAGATAAGTATCACATGCATTCAGACGGCAGAGTAAAATGTTACTCACAGTGTAACTTAAGTACAGCAATCAATCGTCGTCAGACTCTTTTACGTGTATTAAGATGCAAAACTGACTTGGGAGACATACATACCTTCCGATTAATCAGTTAGCATAGCTTCCATCTGAAGCATCCGTAAAATATTGTTGCTAATATCTGACTACAAAATCATACCTTATTCCTCCTGAATAAACAGTTAACATATCTTGAAACCCAAAAGCATCAATAAAATAAATCGTCTTATTGCCACATATAAACATGACTTGACAGGCAGATGTTGCACCTTCTTATTGAAGCGTTAACACTGTCTCCAACTGAAAGATTAGTAAAATAAATTTATATATATATATGTATGTATATTCTTACTCGTAGACAGAAAGCTGAACTAACAGGCATGTATTACACATCCTAAATGAACAGTTAACACCACTCCAATTGAGTATCAATAAAATAAGCTGACGTGTGGGTAGATATACAGCTAATTTTCACATAAACATCTTGAATGAACAGTTAACATCCTTTCCAATTGAACAATCAGTAAAACAGTTTCACTTATTGCTAGATACAAACGTGACTTGACTGGCACATATTCACATCCTGAATAAACAGTAAACACACTTCCAATTGAAAGAGCAGCAGTAAAATACTTCACATATTCTAGAGACTTAACGTATAAAGGAGACTTAACAAGTGCGTATAACACCTCCTGGATGAACAGTAAGCACACTTGCAGTTTAAAGATCAGTAAAATAGTTTGACGTATTGGTACATACAAACGTGATTTGACGGACACATTTACAACTTCTGAAAGAAGAGTTACAAGAGTCGTCCTCGGGAGGAAAAATGAGGCGAGAGGAGACACTGGGCGGTTAGATCCAGGAAGGAGCGATAGCACAGTAATGAAGTGTCCCTAAGTTTCCAGAAATAAATTTCCCGACAGGACAGGCAGACCGGAGACCCCGCGCCACACAGGAGTCCAACGCCCCTCAAGGGTGTTTGGATACCCCGGCAGCCAGCCGAACGCCGGAGAGACAGCATCGTTTTCCCCTGCCATGCAGCACTGAAACACCATCGCGACGCCGACAATTGCGATCCTGGAAGAGACCGATGGGATGAAGGATGAATGAAATGATTTATGGAACGAAATGAAGGGACAGGGAATTCGGGGGCTCAAAGAAACCACTCCAGCATTCACCTGACGACCCGGGAAAACCCCCGAAAACACCCATGGGTCAGAGTGAGTGGTCGCTGGGATAGAACCCGGAATCTCCCGAATGCGGGCCACAGTCGTTACCGCCTTATCTATCCCTATCGGTTGATGAGACCTAGAAAGCTAACTGTCCACCACATACCGACACACAAGGTATTTCCTAACAGATCCGTCGCGATATGACCATGTAGTTACAGTGACTTAAGAGAGAGAGAGAGGGAGCGAGAGAGAGAGAGTTGCTAAACCTAGTGCGGATATCTAAATTGTTCAACATTTCACAGAATGGTAGATTCTAAAAGAGAAATACAAATTTATCCCAACACAAACTTTAAATATGACTTTCCGTTCACAGATACTACCAAACAGAGTTTACATATGAGAAGTTCATTTTCAAAACGTTTCTTGTCCACCTTGTACCAAAACAAACTTTTTTGTGTCTCTGCATTCGTCTCAGATTACTGTGTGTGTAAATATCATCATTTAGCTTCAGAATGCCCTTTAATGATCAAAACCCAGCCTTAAAATGGCTATCGTAATTAAACTGACTCTTATCCACAGCAAAATGTCTAACTTGTATTACTTCCAATCTTGGAAACGGAACACCTTATGCGCTCATTTGATAGTACCTAACCCATTTGGTTTCAAATCGTCTTATGTCCATCTATTATTTTCACAGTCACGCATAAAATTAAAAACAAATCTGTTATACTTAGTTTTAATTCCCTTAGAATGAAGGAAACTTTCAAGAGTAGCGGTACTGGTAAAGATCTCTAAAACATGTTATCTACATTTCAACGGAAGGTTGCGTTTTTATGCTATTATACTTCATCAGTTAACTCTGGAAGTGGAATAAGCATATTACACAGGCATTCTTATTTGTTTCTGAGCAGAACATTTTCTCTTGGAAACTTCATGTAAATGGGAATAATATTATTACGAAATTACAGTCCACCCTTCTTAGGATTGATTGCCTATAGTGTCACAATACTTCGGTTTGTTTTTGTAAAACACAATTCTTTTGTGCTATGGAATAATAAGGAGTGTTAGATTCTGATTGACTTTTACCCTGTCAAATACATTTATTAAGCACACTAATGTGTTGTTATTTATTCCTACCCAATAGGTTAACACAAACAGCCAATAGAAAATCGAGGGTGACAAAACTAATGAAGATTTTGCTACAGTATTTAAGGTTATACCTTGCCGTAGATGTACAGAACATATAAGCCACAGAATGCCGAATACTGGAAAAGAACTGTTGTAAAAAATCTGATGTGTTGCAATCACATAACTTTCTCTGCTCTTTTAGAAACCGTTTCCTAAAAGTGTGTTTTTTATTCAGGGGGCCTCAAAACATGTATTCCGGTGAAATATCGGTATGGAATGTTTGGGTGAAATGTAATACCTGCCCTACTTACTATACGAAGTAGAGAAAGCAAAAAACGAATAACGAATTCCCATTTGAGAAAAAGCATAAGTATTGGAAAATTCAAACAAATAACAAGCAATATCTCAAAACTTGTTCACTCCACAAAATACCATCTGCTGCTGTTTTGTTCTATAAGCACTTGTCAGCACCCTATTTGTTTAGGGGCACACCACTAATACATCGCTGAGTTACCTACTGAACATTGTAGATTTAGCTTGAACATAAACAACTCGAAAGAGCTACGCCTAACCTAGCTCCGCTGTGAACGAAGTGGAATGAATAACCCCTTTTCCCCATCGCTGCTATTAAGAAGTATTATGTGGTGACGTTGGAAATTTAAAGTATATAATTTAGCTTATCCGAGCAATATTCCAAAAGAAACTAGATTATTACAAGAATGTAAAGTTTTTCTATGCCTATTAAAACTGCCAATTTGGTGCAGTATAATCTACGAAACTAAAAGTCTTACCGAACGTATTAGAAAACGTAAAATCAAAACTTAAGATTACATATCTATATCCATGACATGAATAAACATCTACTACAGGAGGGAGTATTAGACGATAAATAACTGTTTAACTAGATCAAGTCGTCTGAAAATAAGAAGCATATGAAAAGATTTTGGGTGATATAATCCTCTCTTCACAGATATTCGTTTTAGAGTTGTTTATAACAATTGAGAGTAAGTAACAAAGCTTTGTCTGAAAAACATTAACGGCATATACAGATTATTTACTGCTCCAAGTATTCACTAATGTGAATGTTGGGGACAGTATTTCAAATTTACTTTCAGACACACTTTATTTACATACTTTAAGCATATTAAGCTGTATTCATAGTACGGCAGAACAATTTCGTTAAACTTTATCTAAAAATCATTCTTAATATTTTTAGTTTTGACGATGACTTCATTCAATTAACTAGACTCATATGTTGAATTGTTTAAAATAATGCAGCGCCCGTTTAAATTTACGCTTAATGCCTGCAAGTTTTCATTTTTACTTTCTCTACTATGTACCGGGTATTTCAGAAATACTTTTACAAACTTCGGGTATGGGTTTCTCACGCCAAAAGAAGGAAAAAAGTTCATATGAACATATGTCCCATAATCCTTGGTTTTCGCGTTATTCCTGTCACAATGAAAGTGTGAGTTCAACGGCCTTCGGGGTCCAACCTCAAAACTTCATTTCTCTATGCATTCAAAGAAGGCGTTGACCCATTGTACTACATACGGTAGATGGCGAAGTGTTGCCATGGAGACTTGTTTACGTTTGCCATTTGTCATTAGTCTGTCTTCAACGTTTCAATTGTGTACATGTAGTGAGTTAACTGCGCGTGTTTCGTTCCACCATGGCTGGATATTCATTTCGTGAACAGGCAGACATGATTTTTATGTATGGTCGCGCGAATGGTAATGGACGCGAGGCTGCACGGCTCTATCAGATGGAGTTTCCAGACCGAAGACAACCGAGTCACCTAACCTTTGTTGCTGTTTATCGTCGCCTTGCTGAGACAGGAACCGTTGCACCACGGACTATTGATCGAGGAAGACCAAGAGTTGTTCGTAGGCCGGAACGCGAAGAACAGATGTTAAAGTGTGTCGAAGACGATCCAGGTATCAGTACAAGACAATTGGCTGTGGCATCTGGCACATCACACGTGACAGCATGGATGGTACTTCACGAGCAGCTCCTGTATCCATATCATATTCAACGTGTGCAGGGCTTTTCGCCTGCCGATTGTCCACCACGGGATAGTTTTTGCCGATGGTTTGTAGCACAAACACCCAATCCATTGTTTGTCTCGTCAGTTTTATTTACAGACAAGGCAACGTTTGGGAGGGATGGAGTTACTAATTTCCACAACGTACACGTATGGGCAGATCGTAATTCTCATGCTGTACTTCAGGCTAGACATCAGCAACAGTTTAGTCTGAATGTGTGGGCTGGCATTGTAGGTGACTGTCTGGTAGGTCCATTCGTTTTAACAGCACGTCTTACTGGTGCTGTCTACAGGGACTTTATCCAGCACACTCTTCCCGACTTACTTCACGAAGATGTGCCCTTGAAAATAAGAAAAAACATGTGGTTTATGCATGATGGGGCTCCGGCACATTGTTCGAGATGCACTGACTGGTATCTACCATGACCGATGGATAGGCAGAAGAGGACCAGTTGAATGGCCTGCACGTTCTCCCGACCTCAATCCTGTGGATGTTTACCTCTGGGGCATCTTAAATCATTGATTTATGGAGCAGCCATCCCGGATGCAGAAACGCTTCATCGACGTGTCATGGAAGCCTGCGAAACCATTCGACACCATCCCGGAGTTTTTGACAGGGTGCGACATTCCATGATTCGACGAGTACAGGCATGCATAGAAGCAAGAGGAGGACATTTCAAGCATTTATTATGAATTTTATGTGTTATAAGTGTACCACTGTGTTGAACACCTCCTAACGAGAAAACAAAGCATTATGAGACAAATGTTCATATGAACTTTTTTCCTTCTTGTGGTGTAAGGAACCCATACCCGAAGTTTGTAAAAGTATTTCTGAAACACCTGTATAGTAAGTAGGAGAAATATTTCATTTCACAATATCGAGATTTCGCCGAAAATACATATTTTGAGGACACCAGAATAATAGAAAAGCATTTTTAGGAAAAGGTCCGTCCGTATGTGTCTGATTGCGTGCCTTTGGACAGCATAACTCAAAAACGAAAAGTAAGATAAAAACCAAATTTGGTATTTAAGTTCTGTAACATTCAAAGATGCAATACGAAAATATTCAAGAAAATCCCCCTGCCCCAGACTACCTTTTACGTAAAACATTTTTCAAAATTTGGATTTTCTCAAAAATGGCTCTAAGGATTTTCATTAAAATATCATCTGTTAAAGACATTTTCATGGCAAGTGAAATGTATATCTTGTATTTTCTGGGAATGTCCCCAAAAGTCCTCTTCGTTCTGAAAGGTTTTTGTATAACTGGTAAAATAATGTAGGCACAAATAATGTAGATCTCGTTAAAACACCAATTTGCACACACACACTCGGTTCCCTCGGTTCCCTCTAAAAACCTCATTGACAGTTGTGAGCTACTCTTGGCGAGACCTAATTGAATAACTAAATGAACAGGAAAACATCCATGCATTTTCTGCTTTATTCTGTGTAACAACTTATACATCACCTTTTGGAAGTGCTTTGATGTGCAATTTACAATCCAAGCTGACTCTTGCCTTGACCAATTAAGAACCGAAGAGATGATATCGGACGAAAAATTACAGTAGGAAGCGTTGCGAAAATTAATTGGGGGCATAAATCTATCTGATTTATATTTTGAGGTAAAATTCGAATAAACACCCCAGCAAAGCAGTTTGACCCTACAAGATTCGATCCCCAAGAATTTTAGCCCTACATAGCACGACAGTTGTATTACAGAGTTGTGAGAAGTTAAGAATTTGAGGCTTTACATTTGTTTGAAAAGCTACGGTGTGCCGTATCTACATCTCCTTCCTTCAGATAAAGCTCTTTCACGTTTCCTGTTGTGACTCCTGAGCTATTCAGATGGAGAAACGGGTGCATCCAAATTATGAATAGCGTAATTTATTGTGAATGCAGAAGCGCTAATCATAGTACTCCTTTCTGTTGCAATACGAAATTTAGGATTCGAAAACTGTCCTAACGATTCACAACCTTTGGATTAAATCGTTTACGTCCTTGTTAAACAGCGTAAAAGCAAATAAATATGCAAAATGAAGGGAACGATGGATTAAAGTAATAGCAACACAACATCAATTAGATATTAAGGCGAAAAGTTTGCAAGCTATTGTAATGCCACAAAACCTTAAGAGTATCAACAAGAAGTTGCATACAGTCGAAATAAACCCATGAACGAAATCTATTATTAATATTGCAAGTACGTTCCAAACAAGCACAAATGAATCATTCCGCTGCTATTTGAGACTTTATTAGGTCAAAGTACATGTTATATCTGATTTTATACAGCTAAATCTCACAGTAAACTGTACACTCCATTATGCTTAATGAATCTCTGTTTCAAATTATTCAAGCTTTCACATTTTTATAAGTTATAACTTCAAAATATTTACTTGTATTCTTCTATAGCCTTACATTGGCAATTATATGCTGAAAGTTACTTTGCTCTTGAAATTTCCGAAAAGTTCATTTTTCCTTAAGCTGTTGATGTGCTTTAAAGCTTGATGTGCTTTATCTAATGCTTTTAACTTAGATTGTGAGTTTTTTTAAATATTTCTCATGTCTACCATTTGTCAAAATATCTACAGAATGTTTTCCATCATCTTCAATATTTATGTCTCCTTGTTTTTCAGGTTTCTCAAGAATCACTGGAATACTTGAATGTCTTCTAAGTGGCTTCTTATTTAGATTGCACACTGTAGTATAGCGTACAGCCATATCATTGATTGTGTAGTATTAAATGGTTGGTCGGCGAGCTCGATTATGATCGATTATGAAATCGCACTTTGATTTGCCGGTTCGCCGGTGGCACGGATAAGTAAAGTAATATTCGGTGCGATAGTGCTGTATTGTGCATCGTGCAGTTTGTGTAATTTGTGTTGCTGTGAGTACAATAGTATTGGTGGACTTAACTTTGTGTGAACTGAATTTACATGATGGATGAATTCATCATCCCTTTCGAACAATACGAGTGATGCAACTACGACTGCAAGTGGAGAAACGGGTATAACGGATTTGAAATCTCAAGTAGAAAATGCAATTTAAAGTTTTGTTATTGAGCCGAAGAAAGCCGTAAGCGAGTTTATATTAGCTTCTGTTTAGGAAATGCTCCATACGATGAATCTGTTTATTCAGTTTCAAAAAAGAATAGAACGCCAAATAAGGATTTGGAGGATGGCGACAACCGAGAAGATCGATTTGCAGTTGAGAACAGTGTGAAGTATTTTAAATTTCAAATCAATAACAAAAACTCAGATGTGATACATTCACATGACTTTCCCTACGCTCTATCGTTTGTTAGTGAGTAATAAAACTATTCTTAGTAAAGTTTTTTTTACCACTACATTTTAATTCAAATAAACCTCTGCAGAAATAACTGCATACACATTGCGTTATAGATAGAAAGAGAACAGCGACAGTCGAATGTTTAAGAACTGGAAGCTAAGCTATATGCTTGCCTTAAAATTCCAACAGCTGAATGTTGAAAGGACTTTAAGAGAATGACCAAGAAATGAACAATTCGAACCTTTAATAACGCATGTCTCAGAAATGGCTGATGCCACAAAAAACGTATTAGAAATAAATTATGTGTTTTAAAAAGATCTACATTTTTTGTAGTACGTTTTCGTCTATCGCTTAACATTTACCAGTTATACAAGATTATACAAAATCCTTCCGAGTGAAGAGGACTTCATAGACTATTCCCAGAAAATTCAAGATGTACATTTTATTTATCCGTATACATATTTAATATATGGTACTGTAATCAAAGTCCTTAGAGCCATTTTTAAAAAATAATAAAAATCGAAAAATGTTCCATGTAAAGGGTAGTTTGGGGTCGTAAAAATATGAAGTTTGGTGTTTATACGACGTTTTCTTTTTGAGTTATCGTGATCACACACACGCATATGTTTCCAAAATTCTTTATTTGGATTCAGGGACACCAAAGCATGTATTTCTGGTGAAGTCTTGGTATCGAATTTTTGGATGAAATGCAATACTTCCCCTATTTACTATGCGTAGTAGAGAAAATAAAAATATCTGTAAATGGTTAATGCCACAAAATTGCAATTGGTAAGCCGTAAGAGATAGACATCGTATTACACAAATAATGTATATTTGTTTGTATATTTTAATACTTTAACAGCTTGATCATATCGCGACTATACAATATTTAAAACAATTAAATTCATTATATTACAAGCACAGTTTGAACTTAAACGAATTCTGTTAAAGTTTATAGATGATGCCAAATGAACATTTTTGTTGCGTTAATCATTTCGACCTTTCTCTAAAAATGCTGTTTTTTTATTCATGAAGCCTCAAAACGTATATTTGCAGGAAAACCTCGGTGTCGAATTTTTGGTTGGAATCTCTACTTAAAGTACACAGTAGAGAAAGTAAAAATAATTTCGACAATGGAATAGGCCGCAGAAAGTTTAAGAATTCATGAGCTATCAAAGTAACACATTCAAATCCAAGCTTCTTGGCACAATCTTAAGAACAATGCACCAATAAATGAACAGTTAGACGAAGAACGAAAAACGCTTCGAAAGGAAACGGAGAGGCTGAAAAACATTAAAGTAATGGAAATACTAATTGGCGCTGTCATGCTTTCAGCCAAAGGAGCACAGTTCTTTAGAGGACATGATAAAAGTGGGCATGGATATTAAAAAGATAATGTTTCTAGATGTTGCATATTTCCTTACTTAAAGATGAAACTGCTGACATGGGTAACAAGGAAAAAATAGAAATTATCGTCAGGTATTTGATGAAACCACAAATATCCTTAAAGAAAGTTTTATAACCTTTCAGAAACTAGATAAAGTAGATGTGCAATCAATTTTAACCAGCTGAATTATGCCCTTGTGGATATTCAGAAGCATTGGTCCAACGTCATATCAGCTTGTTTTGGTGGTGCAGCCTCAATGGCTGGTTGTAACGCCGGTGTTCGAGTAAAATTAAAGTACAAAATAATAATCTTTTCTGAATCCATTGTTATGCACATTGTCTAAATGTTGTTCTTGTTGGGGTCTTGACATAAAATTGGGGCCAGGATAATCAAAAACATTTATTTTTTGCAACCATCAAGGCACTCTACACGTTTAATGAGGTAATTTTTCCCAGACATGCACAGTTTAGAGAGGATTGCTGAAGCTGTAGATGAACTCTTAAAAGTTCATCTACAACAGAAGGACCTGTCGGCAAAGGCAGTATCAGGCATAAAACATAACTATTTAGTGATAAATAATCAAAACACTAAAGGATATTGTACGTACGACATATAATCCCACAGTTAAGATAACTGTAAGAGAACTCCCCATGAAGTAAAATCATTTGAGTTCATATTTGCTTCCAATTTGATGCATTCACTCTTGCAAATCACGTAAAAAGGTAGTAGGATATTGTGGGGCTATAATATATATTTGATTACTGCAATTGATTGTGTGGATTCTCTGAAACTTTTGTTGGATGTGATGAGAATTATCAGTCTCATTTCACGTTAAAATTTGAAGATACTGTTGAAGCATGTGCGGAGATGGATATTGGTATTGTGGCACATGTATATTTTACATTACTCAAGATGAGCTGGTCGGATGTAACTCAGTAAGGATGTGTGACAGCATTTAAATTATTCTAGAAGGATAAACAGGTTTTGTGGGTCCGTTAGCATAAGTTGTGGTGGGAGTAAACAGTGGCTTGTCAGGGTAGCTTGTGTAGCCATTAGCGTGGAATGAGAACAGTGTTGGTAGTCGAAGAAGAAGGAAGTGTTTCAGCCTGCCTCTCCGGTGGTCACCAAAGAATATGGCTCCATTACACAAGGTAATGCACTATTATATTTAAGTATTATTAAAGTAGATAATGTGCAGCTTGGTTATTCCTGTGTGTTGTGCCTTGCTCCTTCGTCTTTTATTCCTGAAGTTGCGATAGGATTTAGGGTCAACTGCTCAAAATGCCCTCCCCTGTAGAATTAAATCTGTAGTGTTCGGCTTCAGTTTGAAATCCTCTTGCAGCAAAGCGAGTGTAATGTTACTTTAGGCTTATTTAGAGACGGGGGATGCGACATAATTGGTGGATTCGCCGGGCAGATTCCAATGCTTTTTCCTCGTCAATCGCGTACAATACTTTGAGTGTTGGTGTTGAAACGCTGCGCAGAGTAACAATGGCGACGCGTGGCGTCCACGTGTGAAATTTTAAATCCTGTTAAATCTTTGCAACCCTTTCTTCCTTTGCTTTAATATTGTATTAAGTTGATTTGGAAATTGTGTTTTGGGAATATTTTATAATGATGCGTTGAATATTTTAATGGCGATGTGTTGGCGCCACGTGTTTGCACAAGAACTTGGAATTTTATTTATTTTCAGAGTTTTAGGGTATAACGTTTCTATTTGAATCTATACATCTTTGATCAGCTATTGGTGTTGTTTATACATATAAATCTAGGGTATGTTTTCTTTAAATTGTGAATTCTTTAGTGCTATAGCAATTTTATATTCTGTACCACGTGCTAAATTTTAAATTAATCTCTTGCTTAGCCTTGTTTTATTGTATTTCCGGCTTAGTTGTGTGCTTAATTATGTAAGGGGATATAAACAGTTTTTAAAAATTTTGTTAGAAAGAAGATTTTTGCTATTCACGTTGATGTTCAGGCGCACTTGATTTTGGTCCCAAATTTAGTTACAGCACGTGGTAATTCAATGTTATAGTTTCTTTCCTTTTAAGTGTTTTATAATATCCCAACGTTGAAATTCACATATTTTTAATTTACTTTGCCGCTTTTAAATACACACGAACTTTGTGGGTTTATTTTTCTTGAAAATGTGAGTTTTGGTGCCGTAGTTTTCATTTTGGTGCTCACGTATAGACTTTTCCTCAGGCCTATTGCTTTTGTTTCTCCCGTGAATGTATTGTATAAAGAAAGTTTTTTAAAGTTTTAATAACAGCGTTGTGTAATAGTAAATTTGCACGTTTTTAGAAGGATTTACGTGTTTCACATTTTTCATGTTCTCCTGCAGTGAAGTGAAGAATTATATTGCTTTGTGAGTGTTTATTAGTGCGTTTGGTAGTGAAATCACGTAGCGTATGATTACTCAGTGCATTAAGGTAAGGTTTATTTTTTTCCCAATATATACATACTTTTCTGTTAATAATGTGGTTCGGGCGACGTTTACTTCGCGTTAATACCATGTGTTAGGGGTACAGTTTATTCGTTGGGCTTCTGCACGCCAAGTTTTACATTTTTCCCCGGGGTAGTTCTGTTTAATTACTATTTGAGAGAGGTTTATATGGCAATCTTAGCTATAGATTTTGCACCGCAAGTTTCTGAGTAATACCATTTGGCACTTCCACTTATACGCCTACGGACATTACGGTTGTCAGATTTTTTTAACAGTTTAGGGCGAGGCAACTTTCATGCAGTGCTAATAGCGGTGTATTATTTTCAGGGTCAGATTTGTAAGCTTCCAATTTTAAAATGAGTACTAGACCTTCACGTAGGCAATGTTCAAATGTGCCTATTTCTGAAGTTTCTAAAGATAGTGAGTTACCTTCCTCAGCAAGTGATATTGACATGAATGCACAGTTAATTACTGTTATTCAGAATCAAGTTGCAGCTACTATAGCGAATACGCAACCTATTGTGACTAAACCCATGATTGAGCCAATGTTTTTTCTAAGTCCTACACTGACACCAGCTAATGCTTTTGTTCGCAACTTTGAAATGGTTGCTAAAGCAAATTCTTGGAATAATGGTCAAAAGCTTACATTTTTCCTTGTTACTTAAAAGAAACCCTGCCATTTGGTATCACACTTTTTGTCACAGACATCCTCAGCATGATTGGAATTTCCTTATCTATCAGTTCTTGTCAGCTTTTCAAATGTCCCACCAGGATGAGCTATTAGAAATTAAGCTCAGGCAGCGTATTCAACTCGACAGTGAATTAGTTTTGGATTATGTTTACGATATTTTATCCCTATGTGATCAGGTAAATCCAGCAATGGCACAGGCGGAGCAAATAAAGAACTTGCTCAAAAGCTTGAAAGCCACTTATGTTCAGGCACTGTTGCCTTTGAATCCTCAAACTGTTGATGAGGTGCTACAGATTATTAAAAGAGTTGACAAAGTAGACTTCTATACCACTCACAGACAACAATTAGCTCTTGCTTAGACCCCGGGAATAATTCATTCACAAATTTTGGGGCACTCTTCTCCCTCTGTGTCATCTGCTGTGGCAGGCTCTGTGATGTCACCAACTACAATACCTAGTGCAACATCAGTTAATGCGCCAGACCCTATTTCTGTGCTATGTAAAAAGGTCGAACAATTGTCAACCCAAGTTACTCAGTTACAGTCTGCGCGTTCAATACATCAGAGACCATTTGAAGTTGTTGACCGTGCTGGTTATCGCCAGGACAACAGGCAGAGATCATCAAATGGCAGGTACGATGGATGCAATGACAGACAAGGTTCCTCAGTTATATGTTATAACTGCAATAGGAGGGGGCATATTGCTCGCTACTGCAGATGAATTCGACACATCCATAAAACGAGCAGCGCCGAGCCCCAGACGATGTGACTTAAAGGTAAAAACTCACCATACTGTGCCTACTCCTACTTTTAATAATATATCTTCTCTTTCAGGTCAAATTTTTCAGGTGCCTGGGCACATTGATCCTAAAGAAATGTTTATTTTGTTAGATACAGGAAGTGCTATTAGTATTGTGAATGCTATACATGTTACAGGTGTTTCAAAATTGGAACCTGTTGAATTTTTGCTTAAAATTGCAGGCAACAAATTATTGGATGCTAGCTATTATACCATCTTGGATTTTGTAATTTGTGATACACATTTCCAGGAAGATGTGTTAGTGGTTAAAGACTTAGCTCACGACTTTATTCTTGGAAATGATTTTTGACTGCACATGATGCTGTGATTAATTAAGCTCAAAATTGTGTTTCACTTCAAGTTAAGGATCATAGTATTACTATTCCCATCTCTGTAACAACTAGAGGCCCCTTTGCAGACATTGCTGTCAGCCCTTTGAATGACGATAATGATGTTATTGTGCCTAACAAAATTTCAGTGACTCAAGATGTTAGAATTCCACCTTTGTCGACCTGTTATGTGTCAGTGCAGTCAACTGCTGTAATTACTAATGACGTAATGTTCGAACCATCAGTTAGCATAATGAACAAAAAGAATCTTATGATCCCACCTGTTGTGTGTCACTCGGCCGAAGCTTATACTATCTCTGTTCATAATAATTCAGCTGTACTTCAAAAATTGTTTGCAAGAACTGTGCTTGCAAATGCTCATGATGTAGTTTTAATACAAAGTAATTATGTTCCTTCTAGCGATTTTACAACTTTGAAAGCTCCTAATTTTGATTGGAACGTCAGTTATAAATTAAGCCCTAATCAACGTCGTCATTTGCATACCGTACTACTGAAATATTCACGTGGTTTTGCTACTTCTCTTCAGGATTTAGGCACTACAGATGTAGCTGAATATGAAATTAAGGTCACTGATCCCAAACCCATTAAACAACGCCCATACAGAGTACCACATAAACAAAAAGAAACTGTTTCTCAACCAGTACAAGAAATGAAAGATGCAGGCATAATTAGAGATTCTCAGTCTTCTTGGAGCTCCCCTGTGGTTTTAGTTAAGAAAAAAGATAATTCCATGAGGTTCTGTGTCGACTACAGGAGGCTAAACGCCATAAGTGAAACTACTTCGTTCCCATTGCCACTCATTGATTACTTACTCAGTTACCTCGATGATTTAATGTCAGCTTATGTTCAGGTCGGCGGCGCCGTGGTCGAGTGGTTAGACCGCTCGCCTCCCACCGAGGCGGCCCGGGTTCAATCCCAGGGACCTGCATGTGGGATTTGTGGTGGACGAAGTGGCGTCTGGGCGGGTTTTCTCTGGGTTCTCCGGTTTCCCCCGCCATTCATTCCACCAACTGCTCCATCATCACCTTTCCTTTCATCTATTTCACCATCATTTCGTTTCATCTACTTCCTTCATCCCATACCAGGCATAGGGCTGATCACCCATCCTGGATGCTCTGTCTGATCCATGAGTGTCTGCTCCTCGACGGGCCTCTGACCCCAGGCACCCGCCTGTAAGTCCTGGGGGTGTAAGTCCTACATAAGAGGAGGGTAAACAGATAATGAATGAATTATTTTCAGGTCTCCATTGCTGAAAGTAGTAAGAAATACACTTCTTTTGTCACTCATGAAGGACAGTATGAATTTGAGAGACTTTCTTTTGGCCTTGCAAACGCTCCCACATTCTTCAGTTATATTGCTGAAAAGCTATTAGGTGATTTGAAATTTAAGAAAGCTTTAGTTTATCTGGATGATATTGTTGTATTTGCTAAAACATTTGAGGAGCTCAAATACAATTTGGAGGCTGTTTTTCAACGTTTGGCTTCACACAATTTCAAACTTAAACCTGCTAAGTGTTTCTTCGCTATGGATAAGATTAACCTATTAGGATTTGAAGTATCAGAAGAGGGCATTTCCCCTGATTCTAATAAAGTCAAAGTTATTCGGCAACTCCCAAAACCAAAGAGTATTAGAGATGTCAGTAAAGTTTTGGGTCTTTTTAATTTTTACAGGAAATTTGTGAAGGATTACTCCAAAATTGCTCAACCCCTGATTCAGTTGACTAGGAAAAATGTAGATTTGTATGGGGTTACGATCAACAATGGGCATTCCAAAAGCTAAAGGATTATCTAACCTCTACACATGTTTTGGTTCATTACACACCTGGCGCATATACCGAATTGCATACAGATGCTAGTGGACTTGGTCTTGGATATGTTTTACTACAAAGAGTTGAAGGTAATTTGCGCCCTATTGCATATGCTTCTAGGACCATCTCAAAATGTGAGAAGAATTACGCTGTCCCCGAACTTGAGCTTTTGGCTTTTGTTTTCGGTCTCACTCATTTTAGAAATTTTGTTTTCGGATACAAAGTTCATGTTGTGTCAGACCATCACTCTCTTTGTTACCTGAATAACTTAAAGCATTTGACAGGACGCCTAGCTCGGTGGAGCCTTAAACTACAAGAATTCTATTATACCATTTCTTACAAATCTGGCAATAAATATAATGATGCAGATACACTTTCTAGATTTCCAGTCTCACAGCCTCAGCCAGAACAACTTGAGCAGTTAGATGAACTTCTTACTTGTTTGCTTTCTTCAATCGAAGTTGCGGGTAAACAGAAGGCTGATCCGCTTCTTTTACCTATCATAAATGCCCTTAAGGATCCTCAGGGAACTTCTCTCAAAGTACAACAACAAGCTTCCACGTATGTGCTTAAATCTGATGTGTTGTATAGAAAAAATGCTGGCTCCACTGGTCCCTTACATTTACTTGTTATACCTGAATCACTTAAGCATGAAATTTTGTCTTCCTGCCATGATGACCCTTTGTCTGGCCATTTAGGATTTTCGAAAACTTTCAACAAAATTACTTCGAGATACTATTGGGTTGGCATGAAGAAATCTATTGAGAATTTTGTCCGGGCATGTCCCAGTTGTCAGTCGAGAAAAGGACCCAGATTCAGAAACCTGCTGGTCTTCTACAACCTATCCCAGTTAACTTCATTGGTGAACGTTGGGGTATAGATTTGTTAGGCCCTCTTCCTCGTTCAAATTCAGGCCATAGACATATTATTGTTGCCACAGAGTATGCTTCTCGTTGGGTTGAAGCTGCATCCCTTTCTTTGGCTACTATTCCGCATGTTGCTAAATTTATTTTAGACCAAATTATTTGTAGACATGGAGCGCCTGCATCTTTGCTATCTGATCATGGTTCAGTTTTTCTAAGCCAAGATAACTCAAGAACTTTTAAAGTCTTTGTCGGCGTCTCCAAATTTCACTAGTTCTTATCACCCCTCGTGTAATGGCCTTACTGAGAGGGTTAATCAGACACTGTTAAATATGTTGAGCCATTTTGTTGATGCAAATCAAAGGAATTGGGATGTAATCTTGCCATATATCACATTTTCTTACAATTCTTCTGTTCAGGAGACAACTAAACTTTCCCCATTTTAGATATCGACGTGAACCTGCTCTGCCAAATCAAGTGCAGCTCCAAGCTACTTCCAATGATCTCTTCGTTCGACAAACCCTGAAGGATATTCTAAAAGCTCGTGAAGTGGCTATACTTAATATAAACCAACAACAGATTAGGCAAAAAGAAAGATATGATAAGTAACACAGAGATGTTGAGTTTTCAGTGGGTCAATTGGTAAAAGTCTTCACCCCAGTAAGGAAAAAGGGAAAATGTACCAAATTATTGCACAGATATTTCGGTCCTTATGAAATTGTCAGGCAGATCACACCCGTGACCTACGTTGTCAAACGACCCCATGCTCCAAGAGTTAAGGAACAATCAGTACATGTGTCACGTTTGTACCCCTATTATGATCCAGTATGACCTTATAGATTGTGAATTTGTTTGATCTTTTGCCGCTTATGATAAATGCAGTGATGCATAAATTTTTAATTTATTTATTTTGGATACTACAACCGTTTCCTATATGTTAAATCTTTTGTGTTCTGAGCTGTTAACTTGACATAAAGTTTAATAATAAGACTGACGTGAGATTTATAAATCTTAACTTCTTGATTGTTACCCCTGACAGGCATTATGTTATTCATGAATTGACAAATTCCAATACCATCCGGACCTAAAATATGAATAAATTGTTTGATGAACGTATTTTTTATTGTATTGATGCATAATGGTGTTGCCGAAGTGTACCCATTATGGCATACGGATGTATTAGAACTGTTTCAGTGAAAGTGCAGCTCAGCGGAATTGCCGTTGTGTACCCGTTGCCCTTGCAGTGTGAATTTCGCCTAGCGAAAGTGCAGTATGCAACCGCTAAGGTATGTGATATTTCATGTTGGTGAAAGTGCCGCTGTGTATTCTCCAATATTGGATTATATTTGGTTATGATAGTAGTGATGAACTTTTAATTTGCAGTGATTTAACCATAGTTTTGACAATGATATGATAACTTTGTGAATTTTGGCTTTTGACTTCCATGTACCATATGTTGGTTTTCTATTTTTGAGAATGTTTCAGGACAGTTCTTGGCAACCTGGATCTCCATCTCTTCCAGTTATTGTGATGAATAATTTGTTAACGGGTGTAGCACTTAGCATTGGACTAATGTAGTATTCAAAATTTGATATGTTGGTAGTTGAACTTTGGTATTTGGTAGTACTTGATATGACAGTAGTCCACATTATCATTGTATGTTTTGAAGGCAGGCAACATTTGTGCTAGATGTCATTGGGTGTAGAAGTGGTATTTATTTTTACATAACGCATGATGATTTTAATATGGGCTTACCTCAAGGTTACATAAATAATTACTAATGATAGTTTTCATAGCCAATTTTGATAAGCTTTAATTAATGGGGGTGATTACGATTAGATGTGCACATCTATAAAGACCTAGGTACTGATTTGATTCTGTATATATTGTAATTTAGGGTAGCCTTTGTAAGTGATCACATAGGATAAACATTTTAATATGCAATGATATTTTTTAATTTTCAGGTTATCAATATATTGTGATTTTGTAAATTCTGTGTTAAGATATTTGGTAGGTTTTCTCACCCTAAGGATTATGTAATGTACTTTGTATTATGTTTTGTGATGCCAAATCCTTGTTTTGTGACATGTATACCTTGTATTATATTTTGAAATGTCAAATGCTTGTTTTGTGACATGACCACTTCTAGCACCGAGTAAGTTTTGTGATTAACAAGTTCATGCTCTTTATTTATTTGCACTTGTGTTAATGTTTAAGCAATGCACGTCATGGGGAACATTCACCACACAATTAAATGGGTTTGCAACATACCGCAAGACTAGCTAAGGCACTGGTTGCCTCTGTTTCTGCTTCACACCCAAAGACGTCTCAGTCTTACTTCATGATCCAAACGCCAATGTTTCTTAGATTGGCCTCGCTAACGCCAATTTTCGCCTGCTTCATCGTTGCAGACGTCGGCCATAGGTGTGGCCCCCCTATGGCACAGCTTCGTCGATGCCTGGCACCATGTTGTGCCTTATAAATTGATCTCGTTGAAGGGTAGGATAGACAGGTAACTAACCCTTAAAAATCGTTGCTGCAGGACTTTAATTGCAGATTTCATGGCAAGGTGGGAAGCACTGATATTCCCTACCTTAAGGTTTAATCTCTGCATAGAAAGTTAAATTGAATTTCTCGTTGGAGAGCAGGTGGGACATTTACCTACCTTACAGTTGGTGGCACAGTCAACTATTATTTGCGAGCGGGGCAGTGAAAGTGATACAGTGTGTGGAACCCTATATACAAACTTTAACAGTGAATAAAGTTAATTATTTTTTTCATCATTATCATATAACTCCTGGTGAACAAACTCCCTTCGTGACTGCTTTAACTTTGTATCTACATTTTATAGGTAATATTGTAAACTAAACACAAAGAAAAACTGTACAAAGAACCAATACAACTATGTTAACCAAACCTTATGCCACGGAACAAAAATGTTTTGTCAGGAAAAAAATTCTGTATTGTATCTTGATTTGTTTTAGCAATTGATGGGGACATCAATCTTGGCAGACCCCGGAGAGATGTGGCACATGTATATTTTACATTACTCAAGATGAGCTGGTCGGATGTAACTCAGTTAGTAAGGATGTGTGACAGAATTTAAATTATTCCAGGATAAACAGGTTTTGTGGGTCCGTTAGCATAAGTTGTGGTGGGGGTAAACGGTGGCTTGCCAGGGTAGCTTGGGTAGCTATTAGCGTGGGGTGAGAACAGGGTTGGTGGTCGAAGAAGAAGGAAGTGTTTCAGCCTGCCTCTCCGGTGGTCACCAAAGAAGATGGCTCCATTACACAAGGTAATGTACTATTATATTTAAGTATTATTAAAGTAGATAATGTGCAGCTTGGTTATTCTTGTGTGTTGTGCCTTGCTCCTTTGCCTTTTATTCCTGAAGTTGCGATAGGATTTAGGGTCAACTGCTCAAAATGTCCTCCCCTGTAGAATTAAATCTGTAGTGTTCGGCTTAAGTTTGAAATCCTCTTGCAGCAAAGCGAGTGTAATGTTACTTTAGGCTTATTTAGAGACGAGGGATGCGACAGTATCCCTCCAGTTAAAGCAAAGAAGGTCTCATTTCCCACAGATGACAGGACTGAAACTCAGCACCATTATGCAGCAAAAGAGGGAGAGGAGAAAATAACAATTAATTTCATTAGACAAAATGAGTCCTGGACTTGGAGAGAGATTTGATCAAGAAACCACCTCATCACATCGGTAGGAAAGCTGCTGAACGCAAAGACCTTAAGAAGAAGATTCAGCATTCACCTCTCTGAATTGGAGACCGAAGTAAGACTGCTCTATAGCTACTAGTAAGATGGCATAAATTCCAAAATCCCAAAAGGCATAAATTAAGTATTTATATAGAAAATGTGAGTACGTGTAATGTACTACTTGTTTTAAATGCCTCCTAATGTTTTAGGAAAAACAGTTAACATGATGCAAAACTGGTTGAAATAGTTAACCACTGTAAACGGTTTGGAAGTTTTTAGGTCATTCCATGAAGTTATGAAGGAGTTTACGATCATTCCAATTATAAATTATCCATGTGAGCCTATTTTCGAAACTATTCTTATTAAAATCAAAGCTTCGTAACTCAATGACACTTGTGTCTGGACTCACTCGTTCTTCCCTTCATTGGACAAGAACGGACCTGCTTTAGCTTTAAAATACAGTGAAATTATAGAAGAGTTTGAGACCTTGCTACCTGGAGAATGCCTATGTCGTTACAACGAATCTATTATTCAGCTTATATCGATGATTTTATATATCGGCTCTCTTCTCAATTTTCAGTTGTGAAATCCTTTGCTGCCTATGAGAACTATGCTATATTTAGTTTCAGATTATTAAACTTGGAGGTGAGTGGGCATCCCTGCTTTTCTGATTTTGTGCTGTTGTAAGTATTGTAGTAACATATTCTAGTAAATAGCATTACAAACAATTATTTTAAAATAAACGGTAATAAGTTATTGTATTATAGACAATGTGAACTACCTGAGTGTGATTATAGCTTCCCAAAATATTAGCTTTAACAATAATGGAAACTTCTACTGTAGGAACACTAGACGTTTGGCTGGGAGCACCACTAAAAGTAGCACGTGTATGAATGTTCCATTTATTACCAAGCTCTAAACATCTCCCTTTGTTTTGCTCTGCGAACACATACTGGTGATTTTCTTGGCGACTGTCAACGCTATCATCCGATCACATTGTGATACAGTATTATCTCATTTACTTGCAGCCGATACAGAACACGTAGTTATATCAGCTCACATAATTCATTCCGCAATAACCACCATTAACCTGCACTAACTTGCACCGCTGATTCAAGAATTTGCATTCATCTGCTTATGTCCACACCAAACTATATCACCATGCAGGTAACAACTGCTCTTGCTAACATGAATGTGTTTACTAACCATTATAGAGGAACTAGCATTGTGTATGCTGTTGAACTTCAGCTGGGTACGCAATGATTTTAGCGTTAGTGTATAAAAGCATACTGGGAATCATTATGCATCATTCTGTTCACCAACAATAACATTGGGAATTACGCATTTGAACTATGTTGCTATTCGCCAGAAAAAGCCTCGTATTACGAACAAGCCTTTTCCTTCTTGATAATTATTTTACTTTGTGTAGTTCCTAATTACTTATTACTAACCTTGTTGGTATGTGTACGATAACACTCAGACTTAAATGAGCCTTATCTTGAAATTACAAGTGCCACCATTCTGGTTTTTCTTTTTTCTTCTGTAAGCTTTAAGAAAATTGAGTTTAATTTATAGACGCTCATTAACTACTATGGTCCTTAGCGTCCGATTTTATATTTGGCGTGAAAGATAGGTAATTTTGCTGAGAGGTCCCTTTATCAGGCTTGCCGTAAATCTACGACACGGGACCACCAGCTTTACTTCCCTTCCGAAGGAAGCCATGCTAAGGATTTTTACGCCCAAAAAATCCATCACCCTCCGCCGGGTTTGAACCCGCAACCTCGGAAGCTAGATGGTAACCACTACACCGCGGAGGTTACATCGAGTAGAGCTTTATATTGAAACTAAGTCAATACTAGCGACACAGCGAGCTTTCCGCAGATTAAACGATCGCAGAAACGTCCCGGATATCCATACCATAAGGGTTGAATAGTTAAGTGCCACGAGGATGGGTGAGTTCGTGACAGAAAGCCTCCTGGACGACCTCGAAATGTGAGGATACGGAAAACATCGGCCGTGTACAGTCATCCATTCATTCAAGTCCACGACGATCGCTCCGCTAGCATGCACGATCCTACAAGATGCAGTTAGTGCAACGCTGAAGGCCCACCGACAAGGTGGCATGTATTCAGTTTTGCTACACATTTCGGTAATGTGGGCGGCTGATCCAGGAATTGTTGACAGCTTGATGATGACTGACGAAGCACACTTCTTATTGTCAGGGGCAGTTAACAAGTGAAACTGTCGTTTTGGGGCACTGAGAACCCACAACAATTCCATGAACAAGCGCTGTACAGCCCGAAACCAAGTGTGGTGTGGAGTCACTACAGCTGGGATCGTCGGCTCATATTTCTTTCGGGATGACAATGGTGCAACATGTACTCTGAATTCCGAGCGATGTGTGTCCATAATTCGGAATTTTGTCGTCCCTGCGCTACAACAGCGTCCCCGTCCAATCACATGGTATCAACAGTGCAGTGCGAATGTACACACCGCCCGTCTGTCAATGGATGAACTGCAGGACGTCTCATCTCCCGATTTGGTGATGTGGCTTGGCCGGCACATTCACCAGATCTGATGGCTCCCGATTTCTTCCTCTGGGGATACCTAAGTCCAGAGTTTCGAAAATCACCTTGCAAATCTCCAGGCGCTGGAGGCCAACATCCGTAGAAAAATCGCCGATAGGTATTCCTGTTGCTGTACTGGAGAAAACTTTGTGTATCAGCTTCATAGCTCGTCTACATAAGTGCTCTGGTAAAGGTAATCTGTGTAATGTGATCTTTAAGAAACTCCAAATTAATCTCCAAAGACTCACTAACACGTCTGCATTTGTAAATTATGAAGATCTGTGTTAATAAAGTATTTGTAAACAATTGAAAAGGGGCGTTATTTCTGAATCACCCTTCTGTATACAAAGCTCAAACTCGGCATTTTGTACTTTCGTTACCGCCTACTAATTTCTAAAGAGTACCAAAGATGACAGTGACAGCGCGTTTGAATCACAACCACTATTTTTTGCCTTTTCTTTCTGTCTTTTCTTTTATCATTTTCGTATATAGGAATAACCGTTAAGGTAGCGATGAATGGCTTGAATACTGTTAGTCATTGTATGTATTTAATTATAACCCTGAAGTGCGTGCCTATAAACGAATTTTAATGAGTCGTAAAATAAATATGTTATTAGTGTTTAATGTGATTGTCAAAAGTACAGAGTTTTGTGTTTGTGATGTGAAGAATAAATAAAACAGCATTAAAATGCGAAAATTATGCGATTTCAAAATGACATCACAACCTAGCTCAAGATGGATAGGAGCGTGAGTTTCAGACGGAAATTCGGAAGTAAATTCTGACCATTGTGTAACTGACTGGTTGCTATGTGCCGTTAAGTAAATGTTTTTGACCAAAAAAAGTAAACTTTTTAGTGATGACAGCTTTGAAGGTAACATAACAATTGAAGTCGTGTGTTTGGCATTTCAACAAGAATATTTATGAAAGTGACCATTGGATTTCTGGATGTAAGATATTAAATAAACTTTTCTGTTGGTCTTGTTTACTGTTTTCTCACGAAAAAAAGTATCTGGAATGATGTGGTTACATGACTTGAACAATATTTAGACATCCAGTAAACTGCATAAAGAATTGCGTAATCACATGATATGTAAAAGAACTACATATATTTCGAATGGGACAATAATAGAAAATTATTTTCCCTCGGGAAGCACATTAGAATTCAACAGAATAATATAATCAAACTGTTAAATAAATAGGGAAATACTTGGTCATCTTCTTTCTGCAGCATGCTTTCTTCAACAAGACCTAGTATTCGGAAGGCATGACGAAATTAGTTTAAAAATATGGACAATTATATGGAATTTTAAAATGAATTTGCCAGTATAGATGGTGCGCTAACGTCACATCTTGAAAATTCTATTTTTTTTCGTGGTAGTCCTCTTCTATTCAGAACTACTTGATTGTTTCAGTTGGTGAAAGTATAACAAACAAGAAAGAGGTATTAGAAGCACATGTCTACATTTCTGCGATATGCAATTAAAGATCGTTTTGTTGAGGAGAGATTTTAAAATTTTCAGATGGTTTACTTCAAAGCTGCTCTCAGATTTTCAATGATTTTAAGTATGGTTTAAAGCTTAACTTATGATGGTGCAACCATAAAGGCCTCGAAGCATAAGTTTTAGACGCAAACCTTTTCGCAGTTATTTGAAATCTGTGATCTTTGTTATCGGTTATGCTCACAAGCTTAACCTTGATTTATCTCAGTCAGCTAGCTTTATTAAACAAGTTAAGTCGTTCTTCATTAATATTGCAGGATTTTTAAGCTTTACCTCAAAATCTTCAAAATGAGCACATACGCTACATCTGATTGTCCAAAAAAAAAAAAACGGCTGTCGTCAGTCTCAGCAATGATAGAATTTTCAAGCCGAATTGTTGAAACCATAAATAGTCACAAAGTGAATTTTTAATGGTTATTTGAAACAGTCATGGAAAATAAAGATTCTGAATGGAAACCTGGCAGTATTGTTTGTGCTAGAGGTCTTCTAAGTATTCTGAAAGACTTCAATCTTTTTAAAAAACTTTATTTTATTTTCCTCTGTTCTTATCTGCCATATCTCCACATTCCAATATATTATTTAATGGTTACATAAAAGCTATCAGGCATTTGTTTTTGTAACAAGCACATTTAAATATTTGAGAAACACATTGACTCTTAAGAAATTTCTGGAAGGACTTGGATGAATTTGTTGCAGAAAGCTGTCCGTTATTTAAAGGATCACGAAATTCAGTACCTGAAAAAGACAAAAAGATTACCCATAAACATCTGTATAACGAAATCTTAGATGTCATCAGTTTAAACATGGGTCAGAGGTTTCTCGAAAATTCCAAATTCAAGTTCATGGACTTGTTTGATTATTTTTAGTTTTCTAATTTTTCAAATTAAACCCTTGAAGGAAATCTCAAATCATTCCAGGAAAAATATGGAGAATACTTTGACTTCGTGCGTTTTGAAAAGTTAACTTTCTGCAGTATATAAAGGCAAAGGTATAAAAACAACCATGTGGTGGAGCTATACCAATATATATTACATAATTGAAGTTATGTTTGATTTTACCAGAGACAACTGAATTATTACAACCAGTTGCAACTATTCTTGGCACAAGTGCCACTGTAAAAAAGGTCATTTTCATGTCTGAAGAGAATTTAAAGTTAACTTCGTAGCGCATAAGGTCCGACAGGCTTTCTACACTCGTATTAATGAACATTGAGAATGGTCTCCTTACAAGATTGCGATCAATCTCCCAGCTTCAAGAGGAAGTGATAGAAGTGTTTGTCAAGAAAATTCGAAGAATTGATCTGCAATTCAAAAAAGGAGGTACGATAATTAATAGTATATTATTACATAAATGTTAGTGACACTTTATTAATTAGCTTTTTAATTTGGCATTAGGAGTTCTGCTATTAATCGGCCTCTCTGCGTTGACTCATTTTCATATTCCTTTAAATCAGTTACATCTGCTTACCAACAAGCCAAGGGTCACTGCATATGTACACTGAATATTGATTTGTTCAACTTATAACACCATTAATCAGCTCATCGAAAATTCTACAATTAAAAATCGAAATTAAACACGAGTGTACATACGTATACATACATAAAAAACCTGATGTATTGTACTTACATGATTTTCTCCTTCAAACTATTCTTACAAAAAGTATTCTTCTATCTACTTCTTATCAATCCTAACATCCAATTCACATACACATTTCGTTATACGATATAGTAGATAAAGCGATAATCAGATTTTTGAAGAGCGTGTAGTTATGATGGCTTTGAAATTCCATGCTCTATGCATGAACACAAGAAAAGAAAGAAAAAGAAATAATTATATGTTACAACCACCTGGCTTTCTCTACTCAGTATCATTTATTTTTATTAGGTTCTGCAAACTATTCCTACGAAAGCTTATTTTTCTATCTACGTCATGTTAATCAAGATACACCTTTACGAAAATAGTTTTATTACATATTTCATTGAGGTAAACGGAGGATAGAGGAAAGATAATCAATAATCATGTGTTTAAAAGCGAGTCGCTATATACCGGCCTTCAAATTCCATGAGCTTTCGATGACACGGTGAGAAACAACTGAATACGACAGTACTTTTAAAAAATGACAAAGTATTGAAAAATTCAAAACGATAAATAGCGGATGCTCTGAAATGCCAGAGGCCAAAAAAGGTTATTTTGTATACATTGTGTACTTTAAAGAATTCTACATGTTTTGTGTGGTCTGGCTTTGTCTGGTTATTGTGGTGTACCCACTATACAACATTATAAAAAATCCCTTGCTAATGAAGAAAGCTTTGCAGACTATTCCCAGAAATTTTAAGATATACATCTTATATGCCATGTAAATACGTTATATATAAGCTATTTTAATTAAAATAGTTAGGGATATTTTTGGAAAAATAAACAATTATAAGTATGGAGGGTATGGAAAAACGGAGGGGCCCCCGCAAAGGGGCAGAGCACAGCACTTAGGCTCCAGATCCGTTGTGCTTCTACCGTGACCCTTGGGAGGGAGGGATGAGGAGAGAAACCCGAAGGGCCACTAGATCCGGATGACGACGTGCGCAAGCATGGACGGAGTTCCTAAAGTTTCCAGTTCAAACGCATTCGAAGCCGCCCAAGCCCATCCATAAGCCCCTAACCCCCGGCGGTGGGTTCTAACTGAGCAGTCCCGACCGACCAGGTAGAAACCTCCACCGCCCAGGCTCAACACATCGAACATCTTCAACCCTGAAACAGATGACGGTGAAGTCTAAGAAATAAGGGACAGGAAAGTCTTGATAGAAGAGGAACCATCCCAGCATTCGCCCACCGCTTCGGCGAAACCACGAAAAACCCATGGGGGTCACCGGGGTCGAACCCGGATCCTCCCAAATGCGATCGTACACGTTACCGCGGCGCCACATCGCTCGGTGCATATAGAGAGTAATTTTGGTTGAGAATATTGTCTTGAAAATCTTCGTGTGACATCTTTGGAAGGTACTGAACTTAAACACCAGGTTTAGTATTTATCGAAGTTTCCTTTTTGAGCTATGATGTCCACAGATACATACACACACACGGACCTTTTCCTAAAACTTCTTTTTTCGTGTTCAGAAAACCTCAAAACCTGCATTTCTGGTGAAATCTCGACATAGATGTTTTGGGTGGAATACAATACTTCCTTTACTTATGCCCGTAATATAGAAAGTAAAAAACAAACAACGACAAGTACGAGTATTTGAAATTCAAACCAATTACAAGGAATATCTTGGAAATGATTAATTCCACAAAAATTATTTGACATAACTTGTATGCTTTTAAAGAAATCTAAATTTTTTGTGTACGGTTTACTAATTAAGCAAAAGCCATTCAAATCAAAATTAAGAGGACTTCAGGCTTTATTCGCATTAAATTCAAGTTATACATTAAGGTTTTCATGAAAGTAACTTAAACATATCGTATTTTAATCAAAATCGTTAGAGCGATTTTTAAAATAATCAAGATTTTCAAAAAATATGCATGCAAGGTTAGTTTGAAATGGGAGATTTTCTTGAGTATCTCCTGTGAGAACTTTGGAAGATGTCGAACTTAAATATCAAGTTTAGTATTTAACGTACTTTTCATTTTTGAGTTATGCTGTTAACAGACACACCCGCGTGCGCATACGGACGTTTTACTACAAAAGCTTTTTGGGGGGGTTCAGGGGGCCTCAAAAAGTTCGTGTAGCTCAAGTGCAGATATATGTGCCTGATTACCACAAGGGGTTAAAATAAAGTATAAGTGTAGTTATTAAAATTTCGAGATATTATACGATAGAAAATAAAAATTAGATAATTTCTGAGAGTTGTAAGGTAACACGATTTTTATCAGGTCCTATAGCATAATTAAAATATTTTGATCGGATGAGTTAAACAGTACAGATTTCTATATAAGGGTTCAAAATGTAGGATAGTAAGGGTAGCTTTTGTGAGTTGCAAAGTACCCTGCAGTAAAAACAGCCCAAAGTTTTCTTTGCGTTCTATAGTGCAGTGTAGTCTGAGGGACGGTGGAGGATTCAGAGACCCTGGCACCTCGACAATTAGAAGTCTTTTGTGCCGTTCCTTATACCCAGAATGGGAACTTACGAACATAAATACTCATGCCCATGGCGCGATTCGAACCCGCGACCCTTTGTACTACACAAGGCGGAAGTCAAACGCTCCAACGACCGCGGCTACGTGGGTCCTCCTGCTATAGTGTAAGTATACACAGTTATATCTAGATAGACCAAAGGATGTTGATTTCTATGTCGGAGGTTGATTGAAAATACGTGTAAGAGGAGTTTTTGAAAGGTTTTGGATTTTTGCCAGGTTCTAAAATCCAAGTATACCAAGTTTTATCAAAAACATACCCAGAAACAATCTTTGATAATAAAGTACAGGAAATTAGGGGGATTTAGAAATCAGAATAATGATGTGCTCAATTTCAAAGGAGTTTTTCGTCGCATTTACATGTTTGGGCTGAAAGTAATTACAAATTTGCCTTGCTCGCAATAAAATGCCAAATATATCCCTGGTATTCATATTGAAAGAAACAGAATTAAAATTGGGTGACATGAATATGACAACCCTTCAACCCCCATCAGTTCTAAAATGTTTGATAGCATTTTATAATCTACGTCCGTCCAAAAGAACAGTGCTTTCCAGTAGTGTAAGAATTATCAAAATCAACTTTTGACATTACTCAACACACACACACATTTACTCTTATATAAAATTAATAGTTTTGGGTGTGCAGGGTAACAGTAAACCCAACAGAGTTCTCCAACCCAATCAGATGTTTAGCTCAAACAATTTGTAACTGTTTCCTTTCCATGGAAACTACATAGATAAATGTGGCAAAGCACACTTTCCCTTTGTTATTATTTTGATTGCTGCCGGCGGCGTTTAACCCAAATGCCGTCTCGCAAACAAATTACTTTTTATGTTTAGTGAGTTAAATATGGCAATGTAAAAAGAAAAAGTAATCGATTAATCACCTCTGCGGTCCAGTGGTTAGTGCTCTGGTTTCTTCACCCAGAGGTCACGGGTTCAGGCTGAGGAAGATCTTTAATCTTTCGCCACCCTCCGAAGAGACTGGAAGTATGCATGTGGGAGTGAATGGTGTGTGCCAAACGCTCAACAGTGATCAAGCACCTACAGTCAAGGAATTGTTTCTCAAGTCAAAGCCCACGATATGATCATAGCAGTTAAAAGCCGTACAAATGAAACGAGAAAAAGAAAGATTTGTGTGTTTCATTTATATGACTCGTTCTCTGGGACAAAGTTTATAACGCGGGTTGCGTTACCTGTAGTAGGGCGGTGCTGCCGTGTTGAACCTCGTCGACTGGCTGCACGGATCTCTGGGTTAAACTTCGCTGCTCTGCTAACGAGGGTGATAATGATATGAGTGTAATTTATTTAGTTGTAAATACTTTATGGTCTGCCTCAGCTAGCATCACTTGGTACACTTTAGCTTTATCAGGGCGTGTTCAATCCACAACTTTACTTGAAATAATAACACCCGTGAAAGTTGAATTGTGTTTGTAATTATTTCAATAAGCTAAACACATCTACATTTTACACGATAGATTTGGCTAGATATATGATAATGTGTGTTATACGAGCATACTGGTACCTTTCACAGTTGTTAAATCTCACAACTATCTCCTAAACTAACAATGTGAAGTTAATAATTTAAATATTAGTGTGCTGCAGTATGTTGCAAGTTCACTAGTGTGAATATCCTACGGTTTGATCTACCGCTAACACTTACTAAATTTCTTGCCCTCACTAACACAAAGAATATCAAATCTTGATGCTTCCGTTTAACGATGCCAACTGACTTTGCTATATGCTACGTTGGCTGGCGTCTATCCTTTCTTAGCTTTGAAAACATATACACTTAAATTCTATTGGGGCTCATTCTGACGTAAGATTTGCGCTGGTCTATTCTTACTCTAGTTTTAAGAATGTTTCAAAATCCTTACCGTTATCTTATTCAACCGTCTTTGGAATGTTCTCGAACATTCTCGTTGTATGCGTTTATTACGTGACTTTCTTGCGCGTTGCTGTTGGCTTTTATTTATGGCCTGCGCAACTTTCTCTTCCTCTTAGGAGGTTTAAACAATCCAAATGCTAGTTTTTAAAATATCTACACTGCACAAATATGCTATATAAGGACACATTACGCTACATGTGTTCTTTGATTAACAACACAGTCATTAGACATTCATAAAGAAATTTAACATTGAATAACATTACTCTGAAACAGTATTAATGAATAACTATCAGTGCATAATTTAATAAAGTATTCTTAATGCATAAGGGGGGATTGTAATACCGTCTCATACTTTGTCTACCTACAGTCGTTTATTACTTTCTCTACTACGTATGGTAAATAGGGGAAGTATTGCATTCCACCCAAAAATTCGATACCGAGATTTCACCGGAAATACATGTTTTGAGACCTCCTGAATCCAATAAAAGCATTTTTGGAAACATGTCCGTGTGTGTGTCTGTGTGTGTGTGTGTGTGTCTGTGTCTGTGTGTCTGTGAACAGCATAACTCAAAAACGAACAGTCGGATAAACACCAAACTTGGTATTTAGGTTCAGTATCTTCCAGAGATGCGACACGAAGGTTTTCAAGAAAATCCCCCCACCCCAGACTACCCTTTACATGGAACATTTTTTGAAAATTTTAATTTTCTCAAAAATGGCTCTAACGATTTTGATTAAAATATCATATGTTTAAGATATTTTCATGACAAATGAACTGTATATCTCGAATTTTCTGGAAATGTCTCCAAAAATATTCTTCATTGTGAACGACTTTTGCATAACTGGTAAACCGTAAGAGATAGACAGAATTTTATTACACAAAAAATGTAGATCGCGTTAAAATACACAACTTATGACATTTACATTTCTTTTGTTGAATGTACCGTTTTCGAGATATTGCTTGTTATTTCCTTAAATTTTCCAATACTTATACTTTTTCTCAAATTCGTTATTCATTTTTACTTTCTCTACTACGTATAGTAAGTAGGGGAAGTATTGCATTCCACCCAAAAATTCGATACCGAGATTTCACCGGAAATACATGTTTTGAGAATCACTGAATCCAAAAAAAGCATTTTTGGAAACATGTCCGTGTGTGTGTCTGTCTGTGTGTCTGTGTGTCTGTGTGTCTGTCTGTCTGTGTGTCTGTGTGTCTGTGAACAGCATAACTCAAAAACGAACAGTCGGATAAACACCAAACTTGGTATTTAGGTTCAGTATCTTCCAGAGATGCGACACGAAGGTTTTCAAGAAAATCCCCCCACCCCAGACTACCCTTTACATGGAACATTTTTCGAAAATTTTAATTTTCTCAAAAACGGCTCTAACGATTTTGATTAAAATATCATATGTTTAAGATATTGTCATTACAAATAAAATGTATATCTCGAATTTTCTGGGAATGTCTCCAAAAATATTCTTCATTGTGAACGACTTTTGCATAACTGGTAAACCATAAGAGATAGACAAAATTTTACTACACAAAAAATGTAGATCGCGTTAAAATACACAACTTATGTCATATACGTTTCTTTTGTTGAGTGAACCGTTTTCGAGATATTGCTTGTTATTTCCTTAAATTTTCCAATACTTATACTTTTTCTCAAATTCGTTATTCATTTTTACTTTCTCTACTACGTATAGTAAGTAGGGGAAGTATTGCATTCCACCCAAAAATTCGATACCGAGATTTCGCCGGAAATACACGTTTTGAGACCTCCTGAATCCAAAAAAAGCATTTTTGGAAACATGTCCGTGTGTGTCTGTGTGTGTGTCTGTGTGTGTGTCTGTGTGTGTCTGTGTGTGTGTCTGTGTGTGTGTCTGTGAACAGCATAACTCAACAACGAACAGTCGGATAAGCACCAAACTTGGTATTTAGGTTCAGTATCTTCCAGAGATGCGACACGAAGGTTTTCAAGAAAATCCCCCCACCCCAGACTACCCTTTACATGGAAGATTTTAATTTTCTCAAAAATGGCTCTAACGATTTTGATGAAAATATCATATGTTTAAGATAATGTCATGAGAAATGAAATGTATATCTCGAATTTTCTGGGAATGTCTCCAAAAGTATTCTTCATTGTGAACGACTTTTGCATAACTGGTAAACCATAAGAGATAGACAAAATTTTACTACACAAAAAATGTAGATCGCGTTAAAATACACAACTTATGTCATATACATTTCTTTTGTTGAGTGAACCGTTTTCGAGATATTGCTTGCTATTTCCTTAAATTTTCCAATACTTATACTTTTTCCAAATACGTTATTCATTTTTTTATGTCCTGACATGCAAAGAGAATGGAATGCGCCACATAGCAACCAGCGTTAAAATATTTGACTATCGCTTATAACCTACCATATTCCCCTTGCATCTACAAGAAAATTACCAATAAGATTGACATCTCGATATCTCCATTAACATGAAGCATATGGAGAATAGGCGTTTGTAAAATTAGATTGTACAAGAGTAGAGAAAGTCATGTGAGTGTAACACATCAGATTTTTTACTTTCTCTACTACGTATAGTAAGTAGGGGAAGTATTGCATTCCACCCAAAAATTCGATACCGAGATTTCACCGGAAATACATGTTTTGAGACCTCTTGAATCCAAAAAAAGCATTTTTTGAAACATGTCCGTGTGTGTGTCTGTGTGTGTGTGTGTGTCTGTGTGTGTGTCTGTGTGTGTGTGTGTCTGTGAACAGCATAACTCAAAAACTAACAGTCGGATAAACACCAAACTTGGTATTTCCGTTCAGTATCTTCCAGAGATGCGACACGAAGATTTTCAAGAAAATACTCCCACCCCAGACTACCCTTTACATGGAAGATTTTTCGAAAATTTTAATTTTCTCAAAAATGGCTCTAACGATTTTGATGCAAATATCATATGTTTAAGATAATGTCATGAGAAATGAAATGTATATCTCGAATTTTCTGGGAATGTCTCCAAAAGTATTCTTCATTGTGAACGACTTTTGCATAACTGGTAAACCATAAGAGATAGACAAAATTTTACTACACAAAAAATGTAGATCGCGTTAAAATACACAACTTATATCATATACATTTTTTTTGTTGAGTGAACCGTTTTCGAGATATTGCTTGTTATTTCCTTAAATTTTCCAATACTTATACTTTTTCTCAAATTCGTTATTCATTTTTTTATGTCCTGGACATGCAAAGAGAATGGAATGCGCCGCATAGCAACCAGCGATAAAATATTTGACTATCGCTTAAAAGCTACCATAATCCCCTGGCATCTACAAGAAAATTACAAATAAGATTGACACCTCGATATCTCGATTAATATGAAGCATATGGAGAATAGGCGTTTGTAAAAATAGATTGTACAAGAGTAGAGAAAGTCATGTGAGTGTAACACATCAGATTTTTTATGTCCTGGACATGCAAAGGGAATGGAATGCGCCACATAGCAACCAGCGTTAAAATATTTGACTATTGCTTAAAAGCTACCATATTCCCCTTGCATCTACAAGAAAATTACCAATAAGATTGACATCTCGATATCTCGATTAACATGAAGCATATGGAGAATAGGCGTTTGTAAAAATAGATTGTACAAGAGTAGAGAAAGTCATGTGAATGTAACACATCAGATTTTTTTTATATAATTTTCACAAGCTATTCTTACAAAAGCTTATTTTCCTATCTACTTATGTTAATCGAAATAAACTTATACAGAAACAGTTTCATTACAAATTTCATTGAAAGTGCATAACGGATAGAGGAAACTGAAACCCTAGTCAGATGTTTAAAAGCACCTGCTATATGTCGGCTTTAAAACTCCATATCCTTCCCAAGACTTCACGAGAAACAACTCAATAGCGACATCGCTTTAAAAAGATGACAAAGTATTGAAAACTTCCATCTAATACCAACGTATAATTCGGAAATGGCTAATATCACAATAGAGTTAGTTGAAATAAATATCATGTTTTAAACAGATTCCTTTCTTTTCTGTAGTACGTTTTTGTCTGTCTCTTATGGTTTACCAGTTATACAATAGTATACAAAACTCCTTGCGAGTGAAGAGGACTTCACAGGCTATTCCCAGAAAATTCAATATCTACATTTTATTGGGCGTGCAAGTATCTTAAACATACGATATTTTAATCAATATCGTTAGAGTCATTTTTGAGAAAATCAACACTTTTTAAAATCTTCCATGTAAAGGGTGCGGGATTTTTTTTAAAGTTATCGTGTTGCATCTTTGGACGATGACAAACCTAAATATCAAGTTTGGTATTTATCGGACATTTTGTTTTTGGTTATGCTGCTCACAAACTCAGACATACACACACGGATCGTTTTTAAAAATACTTCTTTTTTTTATTCACGGGACATCAAGGCATATATTTCCTGTGGAATCTCGATATCGAATTTTTGGGTGGAACCTTATTTAGTACTAGGTGTGTGGTAAAGAAAGTATAAAATTGGTGAGAGGTGATGCAATCGGTGTAGTACTCGAGCTTCTGAAAGAAACCGATTAGAGCAGTATAAGCAACTTAAAATAGATTAGATAATAAATGTGCTAATTCCTGAAGTTAACGGAAGCTGTTCCATCTCTGCATTTCAATTTCAGACACAGGCAAGTTATTTGGCGCAGCTTTGCCTTCGGACCCCAAGTTAATGTAAACTGCAATCGTTCATAATTAATGAAGATGGAGTCTACGCTAATAATATATATGCTGTCACCCACGTACACGGAGAGAAAGTTAATTTCCAACTTTAAAAGCTGATTCCTGATTTAATTATGTGGGACAGAAGGGCAAAACGGAACTAAATATTTACGGCAACTTATAAGAAATTAGGGGCGCTTATTACGTATTTGCATACGCAGATAATGTAGTTTTATTGCAGGAGTTGAACTTCGCTGAGGATTACTCATTACCCGGAAATGAGATGTATTTATCATCCACTCTAATTCCGTAGGCCCGAAGGGAACTTTCCTTATCCCCTGCTCTAAGTATGTCAGATAATTAAGGTGGTCATCTCCTCTCTCTAGCACTACTGCGTCACTAAAATTGGACAGAGAAAGCAATAGAGGGTGTGTACACGTGCGCAATGCGCATATAGTAATAAGAGTAAGGGATTTTTATTTTCCGTGCATTGCACTCGATAGAAAATTTTGATATTGAGACCCTACCGAAAATACACAATTTATTTCCTGAACTGAAAAAAAATTACTTTCAGAAAAAGATTGAAGTGAAGATATTTAAGGAAATCTTCCAAATTCTCTAAACTCACTTAGAAAATATTCTCATAATCGCACTAAGGATTTCGAATGAATTATTGTGACATATTGGCATGCCATGAAAACGTATAATATTATCTAATCTTTCTATCGTAGCCTTTGAAGTCCTTGTCTTAATTTTGTGCAGCTGGGTGATCACAAAATAAAAACTTACTCAAAAAAGCAAACAAAGAAACATACAAACATAGATGTGTTAAAGTATGCCATTTATGTGAATTAAACTTTCTTGTTTCATTAATAATTCCAAAAATTTTACTGTTATTCGTTTAATTTATTTTCACTTTGAAGCTCTACGTTTTGAAATGTTAATAATCGCCCCTTTGTTTCTCATAAGACCATGCAAAGAATTCTAAGTGGTGATTAGCACATATCCATCTACTTTATGTCGTGTCTGACTAATCTTAGCCTTCTATAGGGACAATTGTATTACTGTAGTTGAATTGAAATAGGTAATTTGTGTCAAATACTTATATGTAGCGAAGTAAAGTAAGGAATGAAATAAAAAATGTCCTTTTGTCAAATAATCTCTGCAGCTTCAACAACGTCTCGCATTTTAAGCGATCATACAATCAGTAGTAAGCAGAAATCACTTGTGCATTCAATTAAATGTAGGGAAGTTGAATCAGACTTGAACAAATTCAATGCCGCGGTCGGAGACTTCAACCATGGCATTTCACTCTCCGTGCCAACGCTCTTACCGCTTGAGCTACCATGGCGAAATGCCGTTTGGTACAGGATCTCGATGACCATGGTATTGAATTTTTCAAGTCGGATTTAATTTTCCAACTTAATGCCCACACACAGCTTGTGTAGAACAACAATTGTCAGAAATTTGAACATCTCTAAAAATCATGTGTTCATATTGAGGCAGTATTTTTAACACTTAAATGATTTCAGTCTAATTATATAATATATAATTCAATAACAGCCCGCCTTAAAGCAATATGTGCATGTAACTATATATAAAAATTGTATATTACAGTCATTGAATGTTTATATTATTGTATCCATGTTTAATAATGTTATGTGAATGTATTACGTAATTTAATAATGTAGGAGCTATGAGAATAATAGGCTAAACGTTGCTAACAATGAGGTAACCTTGAGGCAATAACGAATTTGAGAGTTTAACAATACTACTTCTGATTCTTGGAAGCAATAATGTAATTTTAGTGACAGTTTATAAAAATAGCCAATCAACAACCAGAAAAAGCTTTAGTTAAACGAAGATACTCTATTGGACTAAGATTAGCCAATCAGAAACCGAAAAGGAGAAAATTTTACAAATTTAGAGTTCAGTTGCCTGCAGACAGCGTTACTAACCAGCCGCAAAAAGTGTCCTCAAGAAATATAATATGTATTCGTGTGAGACGAAAAATAAGTTTACGTGTTAAAAAGTGTAATTAATTAATACAAAGAATCTCACAGCTCTCTATATCAGTGAAGTGTTATTTAAATCGTGTCAATCATTAATAAAAGGAGTGAAGAAAAAATTATAATCTTTGTAAGCCTACATTCTTGTTGCACCACAATCCTGCTAAGAGAAACGTGTCTCTAACAATAATACTGACGCAGCCGAGGCAAACATAAATATATAATATTTAAAGAAACAGTCAAATTACAAAGTTAATATTTTTTTTTAAATTTGGGGTGAAGGCTACCGAAAACTGTTTACCATACGTGCGGTTGCAACTACTTCAAGTTCGGCTCCCCAACAGTTGAAATATAATACATCTCCTTCAATACAACCTACTTTAAATTGACGCCCAAAGCGTGGTGCAAATAACTACTTTCTCAATATCCCGTATACATTCAAGAGAATTGGAAAACCATTTCAAAACCAATCTAACACAAAAGCATTTAAATGACAAGTGTCTGCATTTTTTGTCTCATACGGTGAAGCAGGGTTCATCCTCCTCCTCTATAATCCCTGAATCGTAAACGTTGTTTTATGGAACCCTGCCACTATAATCTGTTTTCTATATCGTGCATAATTGGCTAATTATGCTACGAATGTCAGTAATAGCAATGCCGTATTCCTGTAGCAATGACCGGTATTCCAAGTTACCGTGGCTTATAGAGAGAAGATGAAACCATTTTGTGCTATGCTTTTCTTGAGCAACGAATATGCAGAACCGCTGCACGTTATTTAATGTAAAATAATTACGATCTAATTTAGAATACTTATCATGCCATGCTCATAATAGTCTACCTCACAGTCTACACCGTCTCATTTCTCTCCCAGGAAGCGAATGCATTCAATTGACGGTATTGTTTATCGGTTCAACATACCAGGCAATAACAGAATAAATGCAGGGAGAGAAGCTAACGTCTCACATGAACAAAACGCCTTTAATTCCACCAGCGGATAAAATGCGTTTTGACACGGATTATCCCTATTTCGATAGAAGTGAATCGATCTGTGTAATCCGTTTTTTCAAATAGTACTCCTTCCTATTGTAAAATGGTTTCGAAATACCGCGTTTGATTCAGAAAGTGGTTAGTTCACCGAAACGAATGGAACAAAATACACTGTTTTACAAAACTTAAGAATTACTTACGCGACACTGTGTGCATGCATGCCTTTGGCTGCTATATTTCCGTTCTGTGGAACTATAAATGCATTGTTGCTGCCAAACAATATCAGAAAATCAATATTGCGTTATGCTAAATGAAGGAATAAACAAATGAAAACCAATCTTCTTACTTGAAAATCTGAGATAGGGAACTGTGTCAAGGAAGTACTAATAGTAGATTTGCTAAGTATTACAGCATGGAAAAGGAAATAACATTGTTGCAGGCGTCAGTAGAGGTACCATAAAGAGAATGAAAATGCAGGAAACGATGAGAAGCAAAACTGAGGTAAATAGCTTATATCATGCCGTTAAAACGTATTTTTTGTGTTACTCTCGTGCAAATAAATGCAGTGCAATGCCTGAAAAGGATACTGAGATTACGTCCTGTGTTATTTTGACTTACATGCTAGTTTTTAAAAAATAGCAAAATATAGGTTCTCTTTTTCTTGCATCATCTTTCAAATAAAGCGATAAGATCAAACCTAATGAGCTTTTTGCTATCCCTCTAAACCATATATCTCCACTGAAACAGGGAGTTACGTTTGAGTGTATACCACAGGTTCAGGGTTTAACACTCCAAAGCAAAGAAGAAGTATGTTGACGCAGAAGAGGTTCGGGAGTGAATGGAGACGTGACCTGATATGCAGCTTTATATGAAGATTGTGGATGAAGAGTTTACATTCTTTTGATTAGTTGGAGGAAGAAATGGGGCAGTGTTTAAATACAGAAATACAGTTGTATTTGTTGAAAGAAACATTTACAAAAAGTGTTTACAGAAAAGGTGACAAATGAAATTTCAAGACTCAATTTTTTTTCCAATGAATATATAAATCAAAGTATAAAACTGATTTTGCAAGTGGAATTAAAAATGTTTGTTAAAATATAAATAAATATCACTTTTGCCACTTTTCTTAATGTCCAAGGCAGTATTTTTAGTATAATTGGTTCAAAATGCACTAATTGCAAAACATTTCAGTTATAAACGTGGTATTAAGCAAAATGATTTTGGTGATAATAGTATTTAGGAAAGCGGCATTTCTACTACAGTTATTGTAAATGCCACTACGGATAGTGACATACCTGACTGCAGTTAGATATGAAGAACTTTAAAAAGCGTTGGTAAGTTTAGGAGATATCAGTTTTTACTCTCTCCTGAAAACTTTTTTATTATGCATTTAGTGCTTTTTGATTCCTTGCTCATTTATGAACATATGAAGACGTCTCGCTTATGTTAGTTATGGGTGCCGAATTATTTCATGATTTATTTCCTACAATTTATAATGCTAAGGTTGCTGCACAAAATGTATCCAACTTGTGGATAGTCTTAATATGACACTCGTGGAAACATTCACTCGCGCCATAATAAACCGGATTATCCATTTGTTGCACAAATTTCTATTACGGAAAATTTGGTATAACAACAAAAGAAAACAGATTCGCTGGTCTTCCGTACTCAGTACGATCCACGTTTACATATAAAGTTGGATATGAACAGATATCTGTTTCAGTTCCTCTCCATTTCATCGAAGTGTTGCTTACAAGTATATTAAATATCTTAAGCAAACTGGGTATTAAGTAGTTTTAAGTAACAAATCATAACATAAGTATGGCGATATAGTTAGTGTTATACACGCAGAGAAAGGAATAGCATTTATTCGTCGGTAGTTGCACGATTTAAGTACTTAATGAGTATTATCCGCGTTTACATGTCCAAATTCGCTACCGTCTTGAACATAGTCAATCTTGTTTGAATGCACTGAACTCGTAAATTAGACTCAAATCGATTTCAGTGCCGAATGTAGGTAAACATACTGACAGTGAGCCATATATGATATGATTTTAGCTTTTCAACTGTCATATTGTATAACACCAAATTAAAATTGGATAACAGATACAATTAAAAATATCTTCTTCCTTTGCCCAGCCTTTATTAGCTATTGGAAATAACAGTGGCAGATTAATTTAAAACGCACATATTCCTTAAACTTTTAAAAAGTTTACGCTCACGTTTGTTTTTCTTCGTTTTGTAATCGAATTAGTCAAGTTAAGAAATGTGATATGCACCCTTATGTGCTTGCTGCCAGTTTATCTTGTTGCGTGCGCCGTTTACTGCACATTTCGGCTAGAGGCACTCTCCAAGGGATGAACAAAGCGCCCTATGTGTGACTTTCTCCCGTAATACCGTTTAAATCAAGAATTCGTCTCACGCGGAAATTAATATGCAAAGAACGTGCTTTCAAGAAATGAGATATACCTTCCATATACTTCCGTACCATGAGCATCTTTGAAGAAATACAACAGGAATTAATTGCTACATTTGATCCCAGCAATTAAAGACAATTTAATCTATTTTAGGAAATAAAGAAAGCTATTTACTTATTTCACTATCATTTCATCCGTAATATAGTCCATGCACAACCAATACTGTTAATTCAATTAGCTAACTGTAATGATTGCGTTGCAGGAGCGGAGTTTTAAACCGCGTGTAATATCCCTATTACTTCCACTGTTCCCATCATGAAGACCGGCGTAAGCTAACCTCCGTTTGTGTTCAATAAGATGAAATGCATATGCGGCTTCGTGCTTAAGCATGTAACTCCACAGTTATTCGAAAAGAAAGTAGCACGCATGCTACATAGCTAAAGCATGCCAAAGGGACGATAGCAGCAAGCAGAAGGCACATGCTTAAGACTGGCTTAATCGTGCAAGTCCGTACTTATTCGGAGAATAAGCGTTCCATACTGCAAGTAGCCATAGCAATGTAAGGTAGCCTATATTGAAGAAATCTGATATGAACACTCACACTACTTTCTCTCACATGGAAAGTTCACATATATGTGTTATATATGGTAGTAGTTCTCTTTAATCAGGAGAATATTGTCTTTTTAACTAGGAATGATTCCAAGCTAAGCAATAAGACTTTAATTGTCAATGTATAGAAAATGTATTTAAATGTTTAGCAGCAATACCGAGCTCATGCAACGGAAACAAAAGAGGAGAAAGCAAAATTTCAATCATGTAGCTCAGATGACCTATCTGGGAAAACGTAAACAAGCAACTTAGAATGTTTTGAAAACGGCAAACGCCAAGACAACAAATCATATTGATACAAATTGTGTCTTTTAATGACACACGTTTCCTCTAGTAAGGTTTTGTCTGTCCCATGTTTTCCCAGCTAAAAAATTATACAAAATTCTGTTAATAAAAAGAGGGTTTCACTGGCTATTCAAATACAATTCAAAATATGTATTTAAAATGTATTTAGCTATAGCTATAATATCGTCTCAAATGTCGAGTTAGTTTCTATAGAATATATATATATATATATATATATATATATAATAAATGTAAAATTGAAAAAAAAAGTTTCGAAAACTGCATGTAGTGTTACGATATAACGGAGCACACACTATTAATAAACTAAAGAAAATACATACATACATACATACAAAGATGCGTATATAGTAAATACACACGTACACATACACATATATAGTCACTATACTTATATACACTATAGTCTTATATACATCTTATATATGTTTATCTCGATTTACATGGCGTATATAGAAAATAAGCTTTTACAAGAATACTTTGTAGAAGCTATGTAAAAACAAACGATAGTGGGTAGAGAAAGCCATGTGAATGTAGCATATAATACTTTTATAAAAAGTCTGTGTACGGTGCGTGTATGTGTGTTTGTGTGTGTCTATGTCTGTATGTCGTGAAAAGAATAACTCTCTAATTCTTTTCTTAAAGTCATTTTAATGAGTATATTGTCACGATGCATAGTGCCCTCGGGTCTGTTGAGTTGTAATGTATGATCTTATACACTTTGAGTTTAGGGGGCCCCTGTCTTATGTTTCTAGTTCTATCTCTGGTAGTCTCCACGCTTTATTCTGTTTGGAGAATGTGTGTGAACATAAGTTTTGCCTTTACTATAGCTTCATGTCTGTTGTGGTCTCGCACGCGCCTGCGTTATTACTGGGAAATATATAACATGCCTATTTGTCTGCACTACACAACTTTTATTCGTGCATTGTTATCTTTCATTCGTTTGCTACGGCACGACATTGCGATGTGCTTCCCGCATACCACAATCTGCCGATGTCAGTTCCGAACTCCGAACGCGCTTCGTCCCGGAGACGAGCATGTTTCAAGGTCCGTGCGCCGTCAGCGGTAGTGAATGTATGTCACCAATGGGTCATATGGTCTCTCTCGCCAGCAAACAACCGCATTGTTGGTCCACACCAACACTACACTAATTACTATTTATCCTACTTTTAATGTTATTATACAGCTTCTGCCGCTCTGCCCCTGGTTCTTTTCCCTTTTTTATCAATATTTTCTTTCTCCTTCTCCTTTCCTCCTGATTCCCAAATATTTTATGCTCCAGTTTACCCCGCTACTGCTCCCTTTTGTTTTTCATGCCTCCCCTAGTGTTCAATCTCTGCTCCTGTGCTCCACGTACGTCAACAACTGGTGAGAGTGCACGCATGCTATCTACAATGCTTAGTTTCAACGCGGTTTCTGGTGTCCATTAAGTCGCTTGGGTTCTTCTTGGCCCCACTGCATCTCCGGCTTCAGTGACGGGCGAATACACATCTTCGGTTTCAAGTTTCTGTGTGTTTCTAATGTATACACTTGTGTATCCTGTGCTGAACGTCTGGCGTCTCTTGGTCAATCATGGCTGGCTGTCGCCTACTTCTTGCTGGTGCTACGTCGTTCTTCTTGTCTCTCCGCCACTTCCTCCGACCGCCGAGTGTTCCTCAGCGTTCCTGTACGGCTTTGCCTATGCTTTCTACTTTGCCAAGATGTTCCTTCAGCCTCTGTACACCCGTTCTTCAGTACAGTGTTCTTTCAGTGCGTGCGTGCGCGCGTCTCTCATACCTTAACCTCTCTTTACGTGGTTGCTCTTGTCTCCTTAGTTGCCTCCTTACTGTTCTTCCCCTCTCCCGAATTTTCCCTCTTTTCCTCTTTCTTACGGTTATCATCTCTCTCCCTCCCTTCGCTGCTGTCATAACCCTCCCTCCCCCATGTTATGTTATCCCCCTGGATTTCCCTACGAAGACTCCCGGCGAGCAAACACCTTCACCTTTGTTGTAACACAAGAATTAGCATCAACTACCAGGCTTTTTTGTACTCTTTTGGTTCACTGCTTCATGTTACATTTGTAATTTTGTTTAGCTACTCCACCTGCTCAGCCGTGGACGGCTTTGTTTATTTGGGCGAGTGGTGATATCACGATGCATGAATTTACTTTATTAATTTTGTAGCATTCTTCTTGCGCTCAGTAGCGTTAGAAGATACTGCACCATAAAAGTTAAAAAGGCTGACATGCAGAATGTGTGTCCAAGCACTCTATGTTGCGAGGCGCAGCGAGGTTTCATTCAACTTAGAAACGTTGCGCGAATTCTGCTGATTTGAGTTAGGACGTTCGCCCATGAGGTGAAGGACTGCTGATGTAGCAGTGGTACACCTTTAAAAACCCCTGGCTTTTGGGACAAGGGGGGACTCCAGAGGTACTGCTACACGAGCCTGCGTCGGTCTGATTCTTGGAAATCATTACGAAAAGTAAATTATAAGTCACAAGACAACACCATTTATAGGGCAGCACCATCTTTGTCTCAGGTAAGCATCCCGTCTGGCTAAACTATTTGTCCTCCCGTTGGCGGCCTCGAGCCATGTAGTAATAAATCTATATCTTTATACTCTTGCTGGGTCACTATGTAAATATTTAGGACCATTCTGGTCATACTGACACCTTCCCCATGGTCATGTACTTTATATGCTAGGCACCCTTAAGGACCTTCCCTTAGTCCGGGACTTCCTTCCCGTGTGAGTTGCTCTACCCAGGGGCCTGGAGATGCGCGGGTCTCCAGCCACCTGTAAGTTAGTCACCTTCCTTTGAGATCCAGCAATCCAGCAATCGAGAACAGGTCGCCCAGGTTCACCTGGGCGGAATGTAATCGTCACAGTACCTAGCCGCGTATGCGGCTTTACCTGTGCGATATAGAAGGATAAAAGAATGTACACAAGCTTTTGATTTATGTGTCTTGGGCGGAGTTTAGCTTGCTGCGCTACCTTTGGCTGGGTCTCGGTGTCCCCTCATGGGCGGACTAGCGACCACGTGGTGACCAAGCCCAATGCTGCTTAACTTGGGCGACCGCTTGTGTGGTCGTCAAGTTAAGCAGGCCGGCATGGCAGCAAAGCATGATGGGAATGTAGGTAATGGGATGGGGGTACTCAAGTTGGCGGCAGGGCGGGTCGTTGCTAAATGGTCACTCATCCAGCTAGCGACCGGGCCCAATGCTGCTTAACTTGGGGAAGTTTGTGAGGTGAGGGATTGGCAGGCCTCAGCCTCGGGGGCCCAAGCCGTCTTTCGGCAACCGGTAGCTCTTCCTCCGCCGCGGCGCCTTATGGTCATAGCGGCCCAAAGAGTTAACCAGCTGGTTGGTATGGTAGGCGAGTTTCGTGTACATGGTGCGGGTTCTCTCCCGCACCACGTCCACGATGTATGGGAGACCGGATTGGGTATGTAGGATATGTGATGGGAATCTACGCCCAGTATCATAGATCATCCGAAGCGCCCTGTTCTGGACGGTTTGCAGTCTGCGGATGGTGGTCGCAGCCGCCGATCCCCAGACCTCGCAGCCGTAAAGAATCAGGGGCGGGATAATCGCCTGATATAGGCGTAGTTTGAGGCGTATGGGCATTGTGGAGCGGAATACAGGGTACAGCTGCCTCAGCGCGGAGTGGCCGAGGCCGACCTTTGCCCTGACATGTGGCGCGAAAGTGAGGCCGCGGTCGAGCGTGACTCCGAGGTATTTGGCTGAGGTAACCCAGGGGATTCTCCTCCGCCGCAACCTCAGAGGCCGCTCGGGCCGCCACCGACGGACCTTCGCCAGGAGAAGCGCAGAGCTCTTCCCCGGGCTAATGGCCATCCTCCACCTTTCGCTCCACCTGCCAATGGCTCGGAGCTGTCGCTGTAGTGGAGGGAAACAGAATCGGGCATTCTTGTTCTGTGCCATTATGAGGACATCGTCGGCATATTGGCACGTAACAGTCCTGGGTTCCGTGGGGAAGTCCGACATGTAGGCCGCGAAGAGAAGCGGGGACAGTACACTGCCTTCCGGGACTCCAGCGGCTATGGGTCGGACTGAGGAAACCTTCCCCTCCACTCTCACCCTGAATGTGCGATCCCGAAGGAAACTGCTTATCAGGGCAAGATAGGCGGGAGGGACGTCTAACTCCTTGAGTTTGTATAAAAGGCCTTGGTGCCACGTCGTGGCAAAGGCCTTCTCTACGTCCAGCAGCACTGCTATGGTCTTGAAGTTCTCCTGGAAGCCCAGGGAGGCCTTCTCGGCCAGTCGCAGCAGCTGCAGGGTGGTGGAGTGCCCATGGCGAAAACCAAACTGATGGTCCGGTAGGAGTTGCCTTTCCTCAAATAGAGGTGTGAGGCGGGCTAGGAGCAACCGCTCAAAGACTTAGGCTTCCCTTTGAGCTCCCCACTGTTACCCCTCCAAGCATCCCTCTCCATCCATCCAAGCATCGTGACATTGTTCTATTGTGACTCCAACATTTTTAGTAAATACGACAAAAATTACAACTGAAATTATTTTTCAAGATTGGTGTTTAATTGCGTTTTTTACTTTCTCCACCACGAAACATAGTAGATAAAGAAGGTATTGCATTCCACCCAAAAATTCGATACGGATATTTCACCGTAAATACGTGTTTTGAGGTCCCTGAATCCAAGAAAAACACTTTCAGAAAAAGGCCCGTGTGTGTGTGTTTTGTGTGTGTGTGTGTGTGTGTGTGTGTGTGTGTGTCTGTATCTATGTCTCAATGTGTGTCTGTGTGTGAGTCTGTGAACAGCATAACTGAGAAACGAAAAGTCGGATAAATACTAAACTTGGTATTTAGGTTCAGGGTTTTCCAAACATGCGACACGAAGATTTTCAACAAAATCCCCCACTCCGAACTACCCTTTACATGGAACATTTTTCGAAACTTTTATTTTCTAAACAATGGCTATAACAATTTTGATTAAAATACCACATATTAAAGATATTTATCTACATGAAAAATAAAATGTATATCTTAAATTTTCTGTGAATAGCTTGTAAAGTCTACTTCATTCGGAAGAAATTTTGTGTAATCTTGTATAATTGATAAATGTTAAGCGATAAACGAAAACGTACTGCACAAAAAATTTAGTGTGGGCGACCGCTGCAGATCCAACCTTATAGTTCACCATTTCGTTACAGCCTGTGATCGCTATGTTCAACACAGAGAAAGATATGTCACCCCCAACAGCCTACCGGTTGCTATAAATTCAGGACAACAAAGAACTTTAAACTTCATGAAAACCACAAAATTGCATGTCAATGTATAACACACTTATCTAGAGAATTTAATGTTGTGTGTGCTATTACTGTTTTAAAATATTGCATTTTTCATTGTAATCATGTTCTGTATTCTCAAGTAATCGCGATATGACTTTATAAATGAAGCGACTATAAAGAAATAAAAAAAAGATGTAACATAAAATTTATTTCAAACAAGTTTATTTGTGGCATAAGCCATTTCTGAGATATCCGTTATTAAACGTTAGATTTGTTTATTTCTTGATCATTCTCTTAAAGTCAGCATTCAATTGTTTCTCGTGATTGCATGGAAACAGTATGGAATTTCAAATTTTAAGGCTTAGCACATAGCATCCAGTTCTTTAACATTTGACTATCGCTGTTTTCTTTGTATTTATGACGAAATGTCTAATGTAGCTATTCCTACAAAGGTTTATTTGGATTAAAATATAGTAGATAGAAAGATAAGTTTTAGTAAGAATAGTTTGTATGCTCACCTATAAAGATAGAGGGTAAGGAACGTTATATGAATGTGTCACACCAGATTTTTGTATGTGCGCTTTAAGGCACGCGCGTTAGTAAGCATTAGTATCCAGATCATACAATTAGACTTCAAACACACAACAGATATATGGTCGGCTTTATTCCTATAATTTTTACTGGATCCTAAAGCAAAGTTTCCAAAAGTTTTCTAGATCGCTAAATAGTTTATATTTCTGTGTAAATGGGCGCAAATGTAGGAGTTGAATTTTTTAAAGTTACAGCATAGCCTAGAACTTTTTCGGTCCTATAGTGCAAGAGTACAATTTATTGTTGTCACAGTATTATTGTCGCTTATTTAATCTGTGGAAGAAATTCTATATGTCCATAATAGTTTGTGGTATTTTTTTCACAGTATTGTGTTTTCATGAACTTGATGCGTTTAAAACGTACGATACACACTTCTGTGAAGTAATATACATACTTTAAATAAATTCCATTTTAAAATTGACATTAAAAGCTTGTAGAATTCAAAAAATCTTAAACACCTTAATCCAAATATCCCCAAAAGCAACTATGGTCCAATTATAATCTTTTATTTTTGACCCACTCATATCATTTATCAATTAATCTTAAGTTGGCGACAGTAAAGTTTGGCAAATCTCATATGAAAGTTAGGCAGGAAATGTACTGGATTAGTGAATAAGCATTTAACTACACCCCAAAAATTTAATACAAAGGAATGGTATAGCAATTTAAAATAGTTATCAAAATTCTTGTTTAGAAAGCTCAAATGGCGGAATATATCAAAGTTTGTAAATAATGACAAGAAGAAAACGACAAAATGTCTACAGTCGCCCTAAGCACTCTGAACTAATTGTAAGAAGCATCAAGAAATTTTCAAGATGAATTTGCTCTTTAAAGATATGTAGCCAATTCCGAGAAAGAGCAGGTGTAACGTATTCCTTGTACCAACTTCTGCTTAGCATTGTTTGCCTGGTTATTCTTACAAAATCAAGATGTATGGGCTTGTTTCCTTTATGCAGTTAGCGATTCAGATGTAGCTAATTTGCTCTCGTGATGGTAATAAGACGCACATATTGTACCTTAAAGGCACAGAACCAAAACTGTATTTATTGCTCCCTGGTGACTATTTTATTACAAAGCAAACAGACAGCAGCTTACAAGAGACATGCATCTCAATACTCTCCCCTCAGTGTTCAGCCACACTTCAGATTAAATCGAACACGTCGTCCAGCACGGGTTATAATTGGTGAAGGCGAGGGAGTCTGTGGTGTGGATTCCGCTGGTATCTGTTGTGGAATAACTGAAGTGGTTGAAAATCTAGGCAGGATAGCCATATGCGTTCACAACGAAAGCAGGTTTCATCATCACGTCGGGGTCACCAATTGTAGTTGATTAGCTCTCGTGATGGTAATAAGACACATATTATATCTTAAAAGTACAGAACCAAAACTTTATTTATTACTTCCTGGTAACCACCTTATTACAAAGCAAACGAACATAACAATTGACAAGAGACATGCACCTCATATCAATTCGCCTCCAGGCATGCACTTCTGTGCACATATGGATGTAATGTTGAACGCACTCCTCTCCTGTAAAGAACGATAAATTCGTGCAAGAACTTAATGGTTATGCCTGGGGAGCGTTTTATTCATTTGACAGTGAACCAACAAAGCCACAATTTTAAATGCCTGTGATAACTAATAATGCTCAGCAAACTTCCGTAGTGTTTGCATGAGCACAGAGTGTCAAAATCCTTTCTATCTTTCTCCATTCTTATCACTGCTCCAGTTTTGTACCGAAACTCGAATTCACTAAATTTTTAAAAATCTGAAGTGCAACCATTTCGTTGCGATTGTACAAACCACTGCTATAACGTTACCATTTTATGCTCTTCATCAATGGATATAGCAATAAAAATACTCCAAATACCACGGTAATACACATGATGGAGAGAGCAAGGGACTGTGATCACAGTCAACTATTAATAAAAGCAATCAATGTACAACGAGCTCACTAGAAACAAAAGACTGAACACATTACCTTTCAAATTAGTGACATATCTGGGAACGTTTATGCCTACAACAGCGACTATTTTTAAAAGTATTAATGTTAAGAAAAACTTATTGCACATAAATTATTATAAGTTTAATAAAGGTTACTTTGTTTCCTGCAGTAGGTTTCTGACTTTTTAATGATTCCAACGAGAATAAGAACACTCCATTTACTTTTTATGGAAATTATTGAAGATACGTATTTTATGTCTCGCCGGAATTTTAAGCTTATAATATTTTAACCAAAATCGTTAGAACAATTGGGTTTGAAAACAAAAGTAACAGTAAACTTTGCGTGTAAAACGCTATGCATTTAAGGGAGAGGAAATTCCCTGAAAATCTTATATAGGCATACATAGAAATGCCAGATTTATATTAAAAATGTTGCACTTGTCCGACATCTTGTTTTGAGTTATGCTGCTCAGAGACACCCGTGTGCAAACACATTAATATTTTTTTGCATAGCTGCATTTTCTAAGTTCAGCGAGTCTTAAAGCACATATTCCCGTTCAAGTTTTGAGAGGAAACCAAATAGAAGACGTTAGGGAAGCTGTGAGAAAGTAAAAGGATGATGTTAACAGCTGATTATATGTGATATTAGGCTGAGGAGTAATTACGGTGTAACAGGATTTAAAATTAATTAGCGCGATTAAATCCTATCATCCAACAGCACGGGTCGTCATATTTCAAAGGTCCTATAATCACCTTTACCACCGATGACCGAGAATCTTAGGACAAATATTTAGATAGGCTGCGATTTTTGAAAATGCTCTTATCTCCTTTTCTTATATCGCTAAACTACAAGCCTCTTTGCGCTCTAGAACTGTTCCTAAATATGGTACAATATCGACTAGTGAGCCCCCTGCGGAAGCCGAACTAAGTGGCATGGCATCTCCATTAGCTTTGGCACACCAAAAATAGTTCATGCCATTAGAGATTGGAAAATGTAATAAGCATAATTTACATTAAAAAGATGCGACCAATTAGATAGTATCTATGTAAGTGTTTCATTAGGTGTGCGAAGTTCATCTAATTAACTTAATGATAATTTTCCCAGCAAGGGTATCTAACCCTCTGGATACTTAGAGCTTCATTACACAAATTCGGCAGTATATATAATGTGCTTTGTGCGTAAAAATCTGGGAGCGGAGAAAACACAATATTCATCTCATTTTTTTTATTTTTAAAATACAGTTAAATAAATCATATACACCTTCGTTAAAACATGTCAAACCTGAGCTGCTGATTTTATGACTCACAAAGCCATCTATAACAGTAAGCAGAAAAAAGGAACGAATAAGAACAATGAACATGAGCTCTGAGACTGATATGTCTTATTAAGAACAGCAGTTCATTCATGTTGATGCGATTAAATCGACATCACCACGGCAAATTAATTTGACCGAAATTCCATCTAAATAAATTGAAAGAAAAGAAACAGCAAATTAAAAATAAAATCCAATTCTACACCAAGCAATTCAGATATCGCATTCTATTTTTCTGAGAGCTAAGAGAGGAATTAGCCGAGTAATTGGTAGAAATTTTGACAGTTCTCAAGCACATAAATATTAAGTACACATACCCGATCTTGCTCCGGTTTCCTAAACTGGCAGGATCCCGGCACTATCCATATTCAAGAAGTAACCTCGCACATCTTTAGTCCTTTGACACACATATTTATCACAGAATAATCGCTGCGCCTCATAATTTCACGCACATTTTCAAGAATAATCCTCCGACATCTTTATCGCTAAACCGGCCATGTTGAACTGTGCAAAAGACGAATTTAAATATCAGCGCCATCGTGTAGTCCGAAGGGGTACTCTCTGCAGTAGTTCACCGGTATGCACCAAAGATTGTGCTGTTTACTACGACATTGCTGCTATCTATAACAGCAGACTGCACATCAATATTGATTTTAAGCCACGTGCACAACAACACGTGATGTTTTTGACTCTTATGCAATGTATGTTCGCATAAATCCCATTAAAGTTATAATCTCTCTCGAGAACAAATCATATAACCTACTTTGAAGTAATAATCATTTGAAGTCAGAACTGAAGTTTCGCTACGCGTGAAGTCTTAATGCTAGCAAATTCCTCCATTTTAGTTGAACATTTAATTTTATGCGTATAATCTTTATTAGATTCAGAATAATCGCAATTAATATCGTTTTCACAGAAGTATGTTGATTCCCTCAAAAGTTGCTCGTTTCAATTGCGACATAACTTCTTCTAAAACTGATTTGAAAGAAAGTTGAAATTACGGTAAGGATTGTAGGTAAGAATCTTTTTTATACGATTTTCAGAGGCCTAATACCACTATCCTTGTCTGTATTAAAATGTTAGCATTTTTACTAAATGTTTGCATAATCTCAAAAATATAATGCACGAAGCTTTTATATACAGTGGACCATTAAGTCGAGACAGTACAATATCTCAAAACCTAAGTTTTGTAGAAAGAAATGTCTGATAAAAGTTGCGTGATATTATGGGGGAAAGTAAATGCATTAGTCGTGTTTTGTTTGGAGAACGTTATAATGGTCATATTTGGGTCAATTTAATTTTTAGTTTCTCTACTACGTATAGTAAGTAGGAAGTAGGGGAAGTATTGTATACCACCCAAAAATTCGATACCGAGATTTCACCGGAAATACATGTTTTGAGACCCCCTGAATCCAAAAAAAGTATTTTTGGAAACATGTCCGTGTATGTGTCTGTCTGTTTGAGTGTGTGTCTGTCTGTGAACAGCATAACTCAGAAACGAACAGTCGGATAAACCCCAAACTTGGTATTTGGGTTCAGTATCTTTCAGAGATGCGACACGAAGGTTTTCAAGAAAATCCCCCCAACCCAGATTACCCTTTTTATGGAAGATTTTTCGAAAATTTTAATTTTCTCAAAACTGGCTCTAACGATTTTGATTAAAATATCATATGTTTAAAATACTTTCATGACAAATAAAATGTATATCTTGAATTTTCTGGGAATGTCTCCAAAAGTATTCTCCATTGTGAACGACTTTTGCATAACTGGTAAACCGTAAGAGATAGACAAAATTTTACTACACAATAAATGTAGATCGCGTTAAAATACATAATTTATCTCATATACATTTTTTTTGTTGAGTGAACCATTTTCGAGATATTGCTTGTTATTCCCTGATGCAGTAATTTGTATCACAAATTACTTAAATGTAAATAATGATTGTAATATGAATATGCATTTTTATGTGACATTGATTTGAGATGTTTATTGATTGTAATTAATGTTGAAAGTAAGTTTATACTGCCTTACTGAAACTGACAATAATAGCGTGCAATAATGCAGCGAGGGGGTGAGCTGTTTATCATTATTGAAAACGAGGAAGTTACGTAATGTTGGCGCGTTTAGAATCTTCTGGAACATTTCCCTAGAGCATATGTATTCATAATTTTCATTGGATATTAAAATAGACGCTAATGTTGGCGCGTTTTATTAGCCAATTGCAGTTCAGTTATAATCTTTAGGCATATCGGTGTGTAGGTGTATAAAAGAGTAGGTTAAAGGTAGACCCCGTCAGTTCATCGAAAATCTCAATACATTATACGTCGCCTCCAGTCCGTCAGTTCATCAAAATTCTTTGTACACTACACGTCGCATTCCCGTCAGTTCGTCGAAAATATTTTGTATGATACACGTCGCCTTCAGTCCAGCAGAAATATTACACGTCGGCTATAGATTCACAAGTTACGCGTAGCAGAATTATGAAAAATCTAAAGTGTTGTAAAGTTAATTATACAAAAGGTTGAAGTACGTGGATTAAAAGTGATCAGTAAGAAGTTATTATAACAGTTTCAGTTTGGCGAGTGTCAAGATCAATGTGTAAATGTGATAGTTAACGTGTTTGACAATAAAAGTGTAAAACAAATTTCTTCATCAGTGTTATCTTTGGATAAAAGATTCCTTTCCGTTTACACAACCTGTATAAAGAGAAGTGCTCGACCCAAAAAAAAGATAATAGCTAGCCGGAGGACAGAGAACCAAATTAAATAAAATAACAGTAGCATTCTTTAAAACGAACATTAATATTGCCGCAAATTGCTAACACCAGATAGAGCTAACAAGCCTAACAAATGAATCACGTCACAAGATGGCTTCAACGCGTGAAGTAAACACAAATACACAAACATTATAAGTAATACCACCGCAAATTGGCACCACAACGTGGGGCTACAATAATGTTAAATAAATAACATTAGTAAAACACTCGCATCCCTTAAATTTTTCAATACTTATACTTCTTCTCAAATGGGAATTCGTTATTCATTTTTTTTGTCTTGGATATGCAAAGAGTATTAATCTGTGGCAAAGGGAATGGTGTTGCACCTAGCAACCAGTTATTAAGAGATATGTATGTGCTTAAAGGCTACTGTATTTCTATATTGCCCTTGTAAATATATATTCCCCTTACATCTACAAGAAATTTAGCAATAAGATAGAGTCTGCAAATGTTTATCTCGATTAACATGAAGTAGATGGAGAATAAGCGTTTGTAAAAATAGTTTGTACAAGAGTAGAGAAAGTCATGTGAGTGTAACAAATAAGATTTTTTTAAGGGGAACCTACAATTAGAGTCAATTTATATTGACCTAAAATGACCATCACAACGTCATCCAAATAAAACACGACTAATGGCGTTTACTTTCCCCATAATATCAAGCAACTTTTATTCAAGACATTTCTTTCTACAACGCTTAGTTTTGGAGGTATTGTACAGTCTCAACTTAAATAGTCCATCCTGTATATGCATACACTGCATATTTTGGATGCTTGTAATGTTTGTTCTACATTTTAAATGTCAGCTTCTTTCAAAATGCATGCGTCAATTATTGCTGCCCAGGACAGCGCATTTTTTCTGCTTTTGTTGATTATAAAGAAGAATGTGTAATTTTGGAAAGGAAACGTTTTGTGGTTTAGGTAAGATTCAGTTTCTAACGCTACATATATTCCGGGCCTTCTAAATGATAAATTCGGACATGTCTTACTTATATTAGCCCAATATGCTGGAAGCTAATCCACCTCTTAAGCGCCTTGTTATCAGCATCTTAGCTATACACTGACATTGCCATTCCATATAGCTACTAAGTAAACCACCTGCCTATATTAAAGATTGGTTTATTTGCGTAGTGACAAATAAAAAAATCTGGTGTGTTACACTCACATGACTTTCTCTACACTTGTAAAAGTATTTTTACAAACGCTTATTCTCCATATGCTTCATGTTAATCGAGATGTTAATCTTATTGCATTTTCTTGTAGGTGCAAAGGAAATATCATAGGCTTTAAGCGATAGTCAAATCTTTTAAGCAGCTATGTGGCGCATTCCATTCTCTTTGCATGTCCAGGACATAAAAAAAAGTGAATAACGAATTCTCATTTGAGAAAAAGTGTAAGTATTGGAAAATTTAAGGGAATAACAAGCAATATCTCAAAAATGGTTCACTCAATAAAAAAAATGTATATGACATAAATTCTGTATTTTAACGCGATCTACATTTTTTGTGCAGTAAAATTTTGTCTATCCCTTATGGTTTACCAGTTATGCAAAAGTCGTTCACAATGAAGAATACGTTTGGAGACATTCCCAGAAAATTCAAGATATACATTTTATTTGTCATAAAAGTATCTTAGATATATGATATTTTAATCAAAATCCTTAGAGCCATTTCTGAGAAAATTGAAATTTTGGAAAAATGTTCCGTGTAAGGGGTCATCTGGGATCGGGGGATTTTCTTGAAAACCTTCGTGTCGCATCTCTGGAAGATACTGAACCTAAATACCAGGTTTGGTGTTTATCCGACTGTTCGTTTCTGAGTTATGCTGTTCACAGTCAGACACACAGACACACACACACACACACACACACACACACACACATACACACACGGACATGTTTCCAAAAATGCTTTTTTTGGATTCAGGGACCTCAAAACATATATTTCCGGTGAAATCTCGATATCGAATTTTTGGGTGGAATACAATATTTCCCCTACTTACTATACGTAGTAGAGAAAGTAATATGTCCTCATCATAGTCAGCAAGGAAGTATACATTGTATATTCTACACCAGAAGATGCAAGCAATATACTATCAATCGCAGGTGCATTATTAATAAATTATATTAAATTACCCAAGAACTAGGACTAATTGCGAAGGGGGACTTAGCACCACGGAGTTATAGTACAAGATCTTTTGTGCCAGAAGACTCTGACGGGGTGCCCCCGGGAGGGAGAGATGAGGTGAGAGAAGACAGAGGGCGGCCGAACCAAGAGGCACGACACGGCAGAGTGCAGGGTCTCTAGCTTTTAGAGATTGAAACTCCCCAGATGGCAGCTGATGCAACCGGCTTCCCTCTCCGCCCCTGTGGGCTTACGCATCCCCTGAGGGGGCGGGACTCGGAGACCGCTCCTACTCCGGGGGACAAAGGATTACATAGAACATACTTTTCCCCTGTCATGCAACGCCGACACTTTCAACCCTAAAACAGACCAAGCAGATGAAAGGTGAAGTGAAATGAAAATGTAGGTGCAATGGAGGGTTAGGAAGTACGGGGAATGTAATGAATCATTCCAGCATTCGCCTAGCGACACAGGGAAACCCCCGAAAAATCCCATAGTCAAGAAGGTCGGTTGCGGGAGTCGAACCCACGACCTCCAGAATGCGAGCCACAGATGTTACGCCCGAATCATCCCGCTCGGTTAAATTATCCTAACTATGCTTTTATAATTTAATACCTTCACGTATATTTAAAACATCATACTTTGCTTTCCATCACCTGTTGTTTTCTTTCTCACAGTTCATTTCAAAATTACATATACTTTATGGGATTCCTGTTCCCACTTCAACCTTCTGGCACTTATCAAGCCCTGAATTCTAACATTTAAAATGAATAAAATGCGCAGACAATATTTTTTAAACATAAAGTCCCTGTGTCATTAAATAAATGCATATATTATTAGCAAACTCAGTGAGATAAAATAAACTGAAATAAATCAAAGCATTGCTTTTATTCTCATATAACGTTGAATTTTGGTTCATAATATACTTTCGTTCCCAGCTTTCCATTTACTAATTGCTTTCTCTACTACGTATAGTAAGGAGGGGAAGTATTATATTCCACCCAAAAGTTCGATACCGAGGTTTCACCGGAAATATATATTTTGAGACCCCCTGAATCCAAAAAAAGCATTTTTGGAAACATGTCCGTGTGTGTGTCGTGTGTGTGTGTGTGTCGTTTGTGTGTGTGTGTGTGTGTGTGTGTGTGTCCGTGTGTCTGTCTGTGAACAGATAACTCAGAAAGGAGTAGTCGGATAAACACCAAACTTGGTATTTAGGTTCAGTATCTTCCAGAGATGTGACACGAAGTTTTTCAAGAAAATCCCCCTCTCCAGATTACCCTTTACGTGGAACATTTTTCGAAAATTTTAATGTTCTCAAAAATGGCTATAACGATTTTGATTAAAATATCATATGTTTAAGATATTTTCATGATAATTGAAATGTATATCTGGAATATTCTGGGAATGTCTCCAAAAGTATTCTTCATTGTGAACGACTTTTGCATAACTGGTAAACCATAAGAGATAGACAAAATTTTACTACACAAAAAATATAGATCGCGTTAAAATACACAATTTCTGTCATATACATTTTTTTTGGTGAGTGAACCATTTTCGAGATATTGCTTGTTATTCCCTTGAATTTTCCAATACTTAACTTTTTCTCAAATGGGAATTCGTTATTCATTTTTACGTAGTAACGTATAGTAAGTAGGGGAAGTAATTGCATTCCACCCAAAAATTCGATACCGAGATTTCACCGCAAATACATGTTTTGAGGTCCCTGAATCCAAAAAAAGTATTTTGGAAACATGTCCGTATGTGTGTCTGTGTTTGTGTGTGTGTGTGTGTGTGTGTGTGTGTGTGTCTGTCTGTCTGTCTGTCTGCCTATGAACAGCATAACTCAGAAACGAACAGTCGGATAAACACCAAACCTGGTATTTAGGCTCAGTATCTTGCAGAGATGCCTCACGAAGGTTTTCAAGAAAATCCCTCCACGCCAGATTACCCTTTAGATGTAACATTTTTCGAAATTTTTAATTTTCTCAAAAATGGCTCTAACGATTTTGATTAAAATATCATATATTTAAGATACTTTCATGACAAATAAAATGTATATCTTGAACTTTCTGGGAATGTCTCCAAAAGTGTTCTTCATTGTAAACGACGTATGCATAACCGGTAAACCATAAGAGATAGACAAAACTTTACTACACAAAAAATATAGATCGCATTAAAATACACAATTTGTCATATACATCTTTTTATTTGAACCATTTTCAAGATATTGCTTGTATTCCTTTAAATTTTCCAATACTTATACTTTTTCTCAAATGGGAATTCGTTATTCATTTTTTTGTCCTGGTAATGCAAAGGGAATGGAATACTCCTCATAGCAACAAGCTCTTAAAATATTTGACTATCGCTTAAAACCTACCAATTCCCCTTGCATCTACAAGAAAATGAGCAATAAGATTAACATCTCGATATCTCGATTAACATGAAGCATATGGAGAATAAGCGTTTGTAAAAATAGTTTGTACAAGAGTAGAGAAAGTCATGTGAGTGTAACACATCAGAATTTTTTAAGTTCCATTTATACCCCGCCTTAACTGCATTGGCCTTATCGGCGGCCTTTCCTTTGAAACTTATTGCCTAAGGCAATGGTGTTAACTAGCATTCACTTATCCTTGGCGTTCTTGCACTTTGGGTTTTAATCATTAGATCACACATACATTCACACTCTCGTTCACACTTCCAGATTCTGAGGAGGTGAGGGATTAATCTTGGTTAGAGAAAAATTCCCACCCTCCAACCGGGAATCGAACACCTAGCACAGCAGGCAGGTGCTCTACGGATTTAGCTACGGGAGCAGTCTTATAAATATTGTATGGCTATTTGGAGAATGATTTCGTGTCGTTGGCTCTGCATCCATTACGCGCTCTTTTTGCGCTAAGCAGTGATTTGTTAGGACAGGGCACAGGGTATTACCAATAATATTGTGATTTGAATATTTTAATTATATTTCTTTATAATTATGGTAAAGTATAGTATTATAAATATTAGTATTGTTGTTGTCACTCAACACTTGTAATCTATTGATTACACTCAAAATATAAATTGAACTTCAAATTGTATTGTTCAGCATTACATATTCCAGAATGCAGTCAGTGTACATGTTTATGAAAATTGTCAGATACTCTATCTCTCTCATACAGGCCAACTCATATCCTAATAAAACACACACGACGCACACAACGAAAGGAAGAACGACAGAAAAATGAAAACAAAGATGCCATTTGACATGAAAAGGATCCTTAAAACCAGTGTAATGTGCTCTATTTAATAAAGCTTTGATAAATCTAGACTTAAACTTAGCAGTTATATCATTGCTTTTTAGGCTGGATGTAAATGTGTTAAATAGTTTTCGTCCTGCTTAATCAGGCTTAGATTCGAATAGCTTTAATATAAATGAATATCTCCCCTACAACGTTGTAACAAACATTTCGGTAATAAAATAAATGTGATACAGGTGTAACCATGTTGTATCCGACAACCTCTTCTGATTGCAACTGTTATCCTTGAGAAAAGTTATGCTGGTAGCATTTTTTGCCTCTTCAAATGTGAAGGGCGAGCAACAATGTAACTGAAACAAAGATGGAGGAAAGTATGTCTGCTGTTACGTCTCCGAGGGAAAATAAGGGAAATAAGTAAGAGGAAAGGATTCGAGATTCAGAATTACCATATATTTCGAACAGAAATCATCCAGTGCCAGGAAAATTACCTCCGAAAGAAGTTAGGATAACAAAGTTGTAACTACTATAACCTAGAATGGATATACGAGGGTGGATCGAAAAGTAACGCAAAATAATTTTTTCACAAAAAAGTTTAATAATTAAAACAATAACAAAAATCACAAACAAACTTACACCTTTTACCTATTTTTCGACATAGTTACCAAGTTTCTCAACACATTTCTCCCATCATGATAGCAGTTTCAATATCCCTGTTTGTAGAAGTCCGTTTCCTTGGAGTATGGCCATCTGCGGGCTGTTGATTTCACTTCCGCATCTGTCACAAAGAATTGGCCGGCTAGGAATCTCTTCATGGAACCAAACAGATTAAAGTCCAACGGCGTAAGGCCCGGACTGTATGGTGGATGCTGGAGCCCCTCCCAACAAAATTTGGTGATTTTTTTACGAACAGCAGCAGCAACATGGGGACGAGCATTGTCATGAAGAATTTTGGCATCGTCAGCATTCGTGTTGTGGCGTTTGTCACGAAAGGCACGACGCAACTTCACCAAAGTTTTCATGTAGGCTTCAGCATTCACAGTGGTCCTATTGAGCAAAGCCTACCAGTACAACACCATGCATAGCCTAGAACGTCGTCACATGCACTTTCCTAGCAGATTAATCACTTTGAATTTTTTCTTCACTGGGGATCAGCATGTTTCCACTCCATACTTGCGTGCTTGGTTTCGGGCGTGTAGTGGTATGCCCAGAGTCACCACCAATGACGATTCCTTTCAGAAAGGCATACCCTTCTGCTGTGTACCTTGTTAGGTGATCCAAGCTCGTCATCATCCGCTGACCCTTGTGGTTGTCTGGCAGGTTCTTAGGCACCCAGCTAGCACTAAGTTTACGAAATTTCAGCGTGTCAGGAACAATATCGCACACTGCACCATAGGAAATGTTGAACTGTGGCGATAAGGTTCGCAGTTGCACACGCCGTTCAAAATTGCCGCCTCAATGCCTCTGACATTCTGCGGGGTTGCAGCTGTTACCGGCCTCCCGGGTTCACACTGCCCTCTAGGAAGACTGTACACCATCTGGAGACATTGCTATGGTCCATACAATCATCCCCATACACGCCATGCGTGTCCCTGTGAATATCACACGGTTTATGCCCTTTGGCTCACAAATAATACCCTCTGTAGTGAAAACTTCAAAGTATAGTTGTGTGAAATTACAACATTCCAGCTGCAATACCAAGGCAGAAAAAATTATTGTGTGTTACTTTTCGATCCGCCTTCGTATATATAAACTAAACCCCATGGCACAACAGCCCGTTGCCGGGCCAAGGCCTGCCGCCGGGCGCTGCGTCCTCCACCTCTGCCCATAATAGGCGTAATGTGTGGGCTGCAGTACTAGAGGGTGGGGCGTAGTCTTCGCCTCGGGTCCTTCCCGGCCGGTATATGGGGCCCTCTTAACCTGGAGTCGTTACTTACTGAGACGTAATTTATGAAGATGTGCTAGGTAGCATATCCTAAAATAATGCTCTTTTAAAATCATGCGTGCTGTTTATAAGAAAATATTCATATTTGTATTGAAATGTGAGTCGTTTTTTGTTTCATGTGCAGCTCTAGCGAGAGAAGCGTGAACTTCGCAACAAAGATGCCGCGCATGTTACTGTCGTCCACGTGTGAAGAGCAATACAACTATCTCAAGTTTGGCACCTAAACGTGGGGCAAGAATAGGTAAAAAGAAGAAATTAACGAACACGATAAAGCTACCAGAATCGACGAAACTACAAGATTTCACTACAAGAACATCGTAGAACTTCAACAACATCATCCAAGGACAGCAAAAAGTCTTTCAGGAGTACAGGGCATGCAGTCAACAATTCAACTAGAATCTAAGAGGGAACATCAGAGTATAAAGGTTTGCTAACACAGCCAGAGAAAGGTCAGAAATTGCCAATACTATATATTTATATAATTGTCAAGACAGTTAAAAATATATATATATTGTTATCAAAATAATTTCATGTTGTTAAGATGTGATAAATTAAAATTCAGCAATTCCAAACCAAGTATAACAAAAGAAAATATACAAAATAAAATGGAAACAGAAAACAATTAAAATATGGAAGTAGGAGAGGATAGGTCAGCCATTACAGATTACAATGTAAATGTACAATCAGAGCTAGAGGAAACAAATAGGTTAGATGTAGAAGAACAATCATTTGTAAATTCACAGTTAAGTATAGAAAGAGATAGAAATAGGTCAATCACCTTTACTTTTATTAGTGGAGGGAAGAACAAGTGAAGGAAATACTATCCCTCATACATCTAGCCAACAAGAGCAAGAAAACTCATCACAACAAGATTTTATGTGCATTCTAAAAGCAATATCTGAAATGAGAGTAGAGTTAAATGAAACCAGTAAAACATTAAGTAATAAGCTAACTGTAACTAATAATAAGCTAACTGAAACTAATAATAATTTAAATGAAACTAATAATAAGCTAAATGAAACTAGTACAGAACGGAGAACAGATTTAAATAAACTACAAGAAACTAATAATAAATTATCTAGTATCAAAAATCATCTAGCTAAGCAAATAGAAAATTGTATGAAAGAAAGTAAAGCTGATAGTAGGAGATTAGAAATAGAACAATCTTCTAAAGCACTTCAAAATGATATAGATTTCAAAGTAAATAAAGGTTGCAATCAGCTAGAACAGAAATTATCAAGTCATATTGATAAAAATCTAACTAAAATGGAGTTAAAACTAACACTAAACAGCGTATTTGTAACAAATTTGATAAACAAGGTGAAGAATTAAAAATAATGGTAGAAAATACAAATGCAGATCTTGTGCAAGTACAAAGAGATTTAACAGGGGAAATAAATAAAATGCATGAAATGGCTAAAACAAATGCAGATGCAATAACAGAAGCAAATGCAGGGCAAGGACAGGTAATGTCAATGATACATGAAATTAAAGATAAAGTACAAGAAACTAGCAAAGAAATAGATAAACTTAGAAATAGTTTAGAAACTTTAAGTACCAGTGTACAAAAAGTAAATGCAAATGTAACTAGTTCTGTAAATCCTAATCAAATGCATGATAATAATACAAGTGCTCAAAGAAGTGTATCACCTTTGTTAACTAATAATACAAGAAACGCTACTGCTTTCTCCATAGCATGAGCCTCTCAAACACAAAACAATAATGATGACACCCATGTGCATGTACCAAATTAAGTGTCAAACTTATTCTGTGCTAAATGAATTACCATTACCTTATTTTAATATTTTCTCAAGTCCAGTACAATGATATAGCGTAATATTTTAAATTGAAGAATGTGCCTGAAGCATTAAAAGTGATACTTGTTAGAAAATGCTTGGATAACAAAACCTTAGAATGGTTACATATGCTAGCAGATAGTGAAATGAATTTTGAGACATTTACAGTTTTATTTATGAATAAGGTTTGGAATACCACTGTGCAACATAAGATTAGTGCAAGCCTAAGTCATTCAAAATATAGTAGAGATGACAACTTATCAATGACAGATTATCTTATAAAGTATGCAGGTTATGTTTGACACAAGAAGAAACAGAAAGAGAGGAGAAAAAATAAAAATAAAATAAAGCTGGAACATAAAAGGGGAAAGCAATGTAATTTAGAACTTTATAATAATTTTTACTAAATGTAACAAATTATCAATATAACAAAAGAGAGTATAAATAAAATGATGTAATAGAAGAAAATCCACTGTTAGTGAGAAAAACATAAGAAATGTGAATAGCAACTACATTTATAATGTATAAGATCTAAATTGTTAGAAATAGTTGGAAATATAAAAGGTTTTTAAGAAATAAGGTATAAAAAAATTAAAATAGGGTAACAGGTGCTAATATACTAATGAAGTATTAAATATGTAGCAAATAGGATACTTAATAATAGCTGTGTTAGTGAATAAATAAACTTTACCCAGGTCATTGAACACCAGATCATTGACCTTACACCTGGTCGTTGACCTAAAAAGTGTCAAACATGTGGCAGACCAGATAAACTATTCTGCTACACGAATGTAGTGAAAACCATGTTACATAAAAGGTGGCAATGAGAAATGGCAAGTGTTATAATAAAAGGGTTATGTTTCTTTCTTTCAGGAGACTTTCAGAAAATATTTAAAAATGAAAAACAAAAGAACATAATTTTTAAATATTTCTAAAAGGGGGCAGTTTGAGGCAGTATTTTTATCATTTAAATAATATCAGTCTAATATAATAAAAAAATATAATAACAGCCCGCTTTAAAAGCAAAATGTGTATGTAATAATATGTAAAATGTACGTAACAGCCATTGTGTTATTGTTTATATTATTATGTACATGCATAATAATGTTATGAGAATGTATTACATAATTTAACAATGTAGGAGCTATGAGAATAGAAGGTGAAAGTTGCTAACAATCAGATAACAATGAGGTAACCTTGAGGCAATAATGAATTAGAAAGTTTAATAATGCTACTAATAATTCTTGGAACAATAATGTAATATTTAAAACAGTTTATAAATAGCCAATCAAAAACTAGAAAAAGCTTAAGTTAAATAAAAGTATTCTATTGGAGTAAAATTAGCCAATCAGAGACTTAAATATAGTAAACGTATAAATTTAGGCGGTAGAAGCTAGACACTAGAAGGTAGCGTTCCTGAGCAGCTCGATACGTATTCAGTGTGAGACATATAAAATTCATTACGGCATAAATAATATAATGTTTACGTGTTAAAAAGTACAAGTAACAATAATCTCACAGCTCTACAGTAGGATACATCAGTGAAGTGTTATTTAATCGTGTGAAAGATTAATAAAACGAAGTTAAATACCATTATAATTTGTGTAAGCCTTCATTCTTTAGCCGCACCAACCCCTGCTAAGAGATACGTGTTTCTGCAAATTACTACTGACGCAGCCGAGGCATACATATATAATATTTTAAATAAATATTTTTAAAAATTTAAAAAAAAGTTTATTTTTAAACGTGTGGCGAAGGCCACCGGAAAAGTGAACGTTGGGGCGAAGGTCACCGCAAAGTAAAATTGGGGCGAAGGTCACCGGCAACTTTGTGTCATACGTGGGGCTGCAACTACCTCAAGTTTGGCGCCCAAAGCATGGTGCTAATAACGTAAAGATAAACTACTTCAAATGTTTAAATTTGTATCTACTCCACGTACTACGTATATAGTGTCAGCACGGCTCTTTTACTTAGTTTTGAATCACTCGTGTTACACTACATTTCGTCAGTCATGGAGACCTACTGAATAGTTTATAATCTATTAGTATGAGCCTGTCCCTGAGGGTCCTTTTTGTTTCAGTCCAGAAACGTGTCTGCCGATATCAACATTTAAAATTTATTCCTGCAATGGAAATATAAGGCTTTTGTAGAGTATAATAAATTAAATTATGGTAACCGGACTAGGTTATTGGCTAATACATATGTCAAAAGTTACAGAAAAATTTTATGTATGTGCCATGCAGTCTTGTGATTTCAAGGATTTACGTGTAATTGAAAACACTTCATTCAAAGATCATTTATTTTAAAATAACAGAAAATGTTAGGCCGCAGATACTATTATACTTCCTAGAAAAAAAAACACAATAATCTGCAACCTTGGTTAACTCATTCCAAGGCCAGAAACTACAGAGGAAGGATCCTGCCTCCAGCGAGGCTTGCTAATTTACCCGTATGTGTACCGAACTGTTACCCATTAAACAGCCGAAGAAGACAGATTTGATGGTCATGTCGAGATTCATTCCTTCTGAGCGTGGAAAGTTTTATTAGAGTCTTAATGTGCTAAATAGTGCATAAGACGTTTTTGTTTAACTGTCACTTAAAGACAATGAAAAGTACTAATGTTTATTTTGCAAAATATCGTATTGTTTACAGCACTTTTTTAAAACACACTATGCTTTCCGATCAGAT